>JAUCEE010000003.1:2400000-3000000 GCA_033558005.1 Phytophthora taxon juncus
TGCCTTCACTTGATCCCGCGGCAGTGGCCACTGCCGCGTAACGCAATACTTCGTGCCTGGCACGAGGTCGATCTCATGTTAAACTCCCTTGTCTGTAGGGAGTTCTGCCGGAATCTCATCCGGGAGCACGTCACGGTGCTCGCGCAATATGTCGTAGTAGGGACTCGACTTCAGCGAGTTCCAGCTCTGCTCGTCGAAGCGCTCTTTCTTCGACTTCTCCCTGATAGTTGGCTTGCTCTCAGTGCCGCTCTCAGCAACAACAAAACAGTGAAGAGCTCCGATGTCGCACAATGGGATCATGCACTTACTATGAATGCAAACGATAATGATGTCCCTGCCACGCGCTTTTTGCGAAGCGCGTGCCTGAGACGATTGAAGAAGGCGATAGAGCCGGCAACTCGGAAGTGTCTGCTCTGGCAAAGACTATTTCTTAAGCCCGTCGCCGCGGATACATTTGCCCAGCAGCAAAGGTGGCTTCTTTGCTGAAGAGGGCAACTAATTGGGCGGGGCGAAACTCCATGTATTAAGCGTGGATTTTAGCTGGTAAAGAACCTGATGGGTTTTCAAGAACGAAGCAAAGTATTTCAGGAGCTACAGGGATTACTTTGAGAACTGTTTGTTTGGGAAGTATTCGTAGACAGCTCAGTTTGAAATAGTAGTTGCTGCTTCACGTTAGTACTAGCGTAATGTATTGCCAATACTGCTGTAGTGGTTACTGTGCTTGAAGAATAAGAGCTACGTTTACTCGAAGTATGGCGTCTTATGGCGAAGAGCACCGAGGTACAGCCGACTAATTCAAAAAGAACTACTCGTAGTCAAGCCTAGAAAGACTTCGCAGTCGAAAAAAGTTGTTCGACGCAGCGGAATCAACTAAGGCGTGAAGAGAGCTTGCTCTCTTCGAAGACTCTTGCAAGATGACAAGGTTTGGTTTGTCATCTTGATCATTACAATGAGATTCCTTCTCATTGGGGGCTGCAGTCCTTATCGTTGCGTGTCCGATGTGGACACGCATGACTGCCATACCAGTAGGACGCCCCGCGCCTACTGGTTGCCTCCGTTTTTTATTGTCCGCGGTGGTGCCCTGCACCACCACGACGGCCCTGCGTATAGTGTACAGGCGCCGTTCACTCCCGTGCAAAGTGACCAATGCTTCCGCAGCGGAAGCATTGGACGTTGGACCCACGTCGGTCCGTTGTGTTGACACTCGAGAGGTCCATAGGTTCGGGACCTCCCGTCCGTATCATTGTCGGACGTGCCGGGCTCGGCACGTTCGCATGCAGTTTAGCTTGGCGCAAGCTAAACTCCTCTTGCATCGCAAGTGTAATCGCAGCCTCGAGAGTACTCGGGTACTCTCGGAAGAGATAGGTCTTCATAGGCCCATCTCGCAAGCCCTTCATGAACGAGACGACCTTCGTCGCCTCGTCGATCGGATTGGTCACGATATTCGAGACCAAATACCGTGCCTTCTGAGCGTAAGCATGGACGTCATGCTTACCTTGTTGCAGAGCAAGAAACTCAGCTCTTGGTCGGAACTCGTTTTGAGGAGGCTTAAACGCTTGCCTGAGTTCCTCTTTGAACACCTCGTACGTGCTGAAGGACGTAAGATCCGCGAGTTGGCCCCCATAGGCCCAACTCCGCGCTCGTCCGCCAAGTGACGACATGGCGAACGCAACCTTGGACAACGGGTCGACGATACGTCGAGCCGCGATGGCAGTGTCGAGTTCGACAAGCCATCGGAGAAGAGGTTCCCCCTCTTTTTCCTCATACTTGCTGACGTTGAGCTTCAACGTCTCGACGTGCGGTGCTGCCGGCGGCAGCACCGATACAGCCTCGCGCTGCTCCTTCATGATGAACCCCAGAGCAACCCCATGTTGCTCTGTCGGCGATAGCGTACGCAACATCGTTGCTACCGCCGCCTCTCCAATACCTGTTACCAGTCGTTGGAGTGCTTCCCACTCTGGCTTCGCCAATTGGGGGCAGTCTCCACGCGACACATGTGTCGCGGGTACGTTCGGGCTTCCCCCGGACGTGCTACCGCCTGAGAAAAGGTTCTCAGAGCCTCGTTCGTATGCCTCCATGCGAACGTTCACGTAGTCGATCGTTGGACGGACTACAAAGTGCTACCAGGTGTGAAAACTCTTTCGTAATGGCTCAATACACTGGCATTACCTCAGTTCAAAGTTTGTTTGACGTACTGGAAGCTCGATTGCCTAGTAAGGTTACGCTTCGTGAAGCCAGTTTGGGCAATGACTACGCCTCAGCACGCTTATTTATGAGGCAGGTCGACGCTTCTATCAGATATGGCTTAGTTATTGATCCGAAGACCAAAAAGGCAATAGGCCAGCAAGGGCTGCTCGGCAAAGTAGAAGCATACTTCGGAATGGTGGAGACTCAAGGGCGTGGCACACTGCACATCCACTTTCTGATATGGCTAGTCGACGGTACTCAAACTCTGCAGAAGTCGATGATGTGCTGGCCGGTAATGAAGCCGAATTGTTTCGGAAATCAATTGTGGACTACACTAACTCTATCGTTAGCAAGAGACCTCCTCTTGATTTTAGCGGACTTTGTTGTTCTGGTTGCGGAGGCTCGTCCGCGAACGTAGTGCCATTGCCAGTGCCTGAAATGACACGAAAAGATCCACGTTCGCTCTACAGCACATGCGCGAAAGAAAAGTCATGGAGCCACTGCTCGTTAAATGCAATGCATGTGGGTTAAAAACCAGCTCGCAACATCTGATGCGCAGTGTACTGATGAAGTTTCGACCTTCGTACTGGCCGATTTGGCAACAATCACTATCACGTGCAGACATTTCAGATCACGTTGATTTAGAGCGAATGTGCCGAAACGCCTTGAATGAGGCTCGACGGATTGTAGAGCAGCGCGAGATTATGGAGAGCAGCTTATCTAGCGACCATGACGTAGTGAAAAATGCTGACGTTGGAATTGCAGAGTGGCTAGATCATCTGAATTCCCCTCAAATGAAGTTATTTAAATCTGATGATGACCCATTTCAAAACGACCAGCTTACTTGGTTGATAGAGGTGCTATCACCATCATCCTCAAACGCTCGAATATCACAAAACGCCATTGATTATATGGTTTCGGCACTTGTTTTACTGCTAAATCATCACTGGCGGGGACACACAAACGCATGCTTTAAGCAGTCATGTATGACGGCAGACGCATCGTTTTGCAGGTATGGATTTCCTAAAGAACGGCTAGCGGATACGGCATACTTCCACTGACAATCAACTAGGCCGCCCTGTTGCTCATGAATTTATTAATGGTTTTAATCACGTAATAATGTCCACGTTCAAGTGTAACCACGATATCCAAGTGCTTGTAGGCGGTCATAAGGCCACACAAAGAATTCACTATTGCTGCAAATACGTCACTAAGCAGGCAGCAGCAGAGGCTTGATTCTGTCGTGGCAATTGCATTGGGGGCATTCAAACGTCACCAAGAACGAGAACTTCTCGAAAGTATGGCATCAGTTCAAATCGATTGAAAACGAGTAGCGTCTATTGTGTATAGCATCACGAACAGGCAAGAGGTGGCTGGACCACTTGCTGCTCTCTACCTGATCGTGGTTCATGCTGCTATTCTAGTGCTACTTGTGTCACGCTACACTTGGGAGACATTATTAGTCAACTGCTTACAGTGGAGGAGTACTATTGTCGCCTCGTTAACGGCAGCAACGAAAATGGTGGTCATAATTTCCAGGCGGTGTCTAATCTAGATGATTACATTTTTCGTCATGATGTGTTGTGTAACCTGAACCTGTACGAGTTCTCAATGAAATATTTCCGGAATAAGGATGGCCATGCAAATGACGCAAAGTATAGTTTTCTACCAGGCCACCCTATTCGTCACACAGTCTAGGGCAGCGCTATGAAGAGGCCGTTCCTGTTATACAAGGGTATCGGCTGCCATTCATTAACGGTGAATCGTCCATCGAGTATCAGTGTAATAAGGCGATTTTGTCTTTGGTTCTGTTTAAGCCATTCAGGTCGCTTGTTGACCTCATCGGCAATGGCTCTGTGTGTGACGTTGTGTGGTTGCATGCGTATGACCATTGGGAAAGCACACGAACGGACTTTGTAAGGATGATAATGGATAACATGAGCGACTACTATAGAGGGGTTAACCATGCCAGCGAATACCATCCAGAACCCGTTTTTTCAGGCTCACAGGAAGGTGATGGCAGAGACGCTAATCCTACTGACGATGGCAACACCGATAGAGAAGATCTGTATGGCACTGACGGCGCTCTAGACGACGACAAATGTGGTGGTGGTGGTGGGGGTGAATGTAGTGACACCGCAAACGAAATATGCAAAATATGGGATACCTCCGAAGACTTGAGTACTGCCCTCGAAAGCAGCTCTTTACACCTCAGTGTGCCCATCTACTGGCGTACCAGATCGTAGAATCAATGATATCCTCGACACTCTCAAAAATATGGTATGATCGAAAGCACGGCAGTAAAGACGGCATTGGCTGCAAACGTAGTCGGTCAGGAAGTGCACTCGGTGTCTTCGTATAATCTCGGTCAATGGATTCGTGATTCAAGCACCGATAATGCTCTGAGTTTGCCCAGTGCCGAGCCTTCCAACGTGCAGGAGACAGCAGTTGTGAAGCTGTTGGATTGTATGCTTAAGGGTGCCAACACAGCTTGGAAACCTGCAGCCGTAGTGAGATCTCAACCACCGAGTCCAGTGAAGCCATTTGCTAGCATTGCAGCGGTTTCGAGGTCCTTTACGCTAATGAAAAACAGCATTACGCTTTCAAAATAATTGGTGTAGCACTTTTGACGAGATGAAGAAAAGTAGAGAGCATGAGTTACCTGGATGGAAACACAGAAGAATCTCTTAGAGGAGATCACCTTCGCTTTTTCCTGGGAGGCGAAGGTGGCACCGATAAGAGCCGTATTATCGACGCTGTTCAGAACCTTTGCAGAA
The DNA here is from genome assembly GCA_033558005.1 of Phytophthora taxon juncus. Taxonomy (NCBI): domain Eukaryota; phylum Oomycota; class Peronosporomycetes; order Peronosporales; family Peronosporaceae; genus Phytophthora; species Phytophthora taxon juncus. Next base: position 2,404,965 of record JAUCEE010000003.1, read on the forward strand.
GCTGAGGCGCTCAAGATGTATTGTCAAAACTGCCCTCACTAGAAAAGCTGCCACATTAATTGAAGGAAGGACTCTCGAAAGCTTCTTACTACAGATAAATGGAGTGAATGCGACTGAGGCCACTACTGAGCTTGATGTGTTGATAATAGCTGAAGTTTCGATGATGAAGAGGTTGCAGTTTGGTGCAGCTCGACAGAAAACTGTGCATTGCAAAACGCCTTCCCAGTGTTCCATTTGGAGGTGTTCACTTAGTACTGGGTGGCGATTTTTTGCAGCTCCCTCCTGTCGGTGCCGATCCAATTTATTGGGACCCATCTTCAAAGCCAAAGAGTACAGCAACTGACTTTACAGCATTTCTGCTATGGCGTTCGTTCGAACACGTTATTGTGTTAAATGAATCAGTTCGTTTTAAAGATGATCCAGCTTGAGCGCGCGGCTGCCACGATGCGAGATTAGTAAAATGGAGCGTCGAAACTGTAAGTCTAATCAATTCACGCGTAGTGGGCAAGCAAAGCGATAGTGGAAGAGAGTGGATTGCAAGTGGTGAAAGGGCTACGTTTGTGACTCCAGACAATTCTACTAGACTTTTCATAAAAAACAATCTCTTTATTTCAACTGCTGCGAAAATGCTGCCGGATAATGTTGTCCCAGTTCGTGTTCTAGCAAATTTCAAAGGAAAGTTCAAAGGCCTCAACCGCGCCGAGGTTCAAATGGTGTTGAGCCTGCCGGATTCCAAATTTGGTCGAATGGCCCCGTATCTTGACCTGATCGTCGGGATGCCGATACAGGTCACACAGAATGTGAGACCCACAGAAAATGGTGGCGAACGGAACGCTTGAAACGCTCGAGTCTATATGCTACTCTCCTGGTACAACATTTCGGACAATACACGATAATGTGGCAGATATGATCGTCAAAGTACCTAACCAGCCAGCTACGGCGGTTGTTGTTCGCCTACCTCGAGGTGAATGCTAACCCAATGTGCGGGACTACAGAGACCGATTTGTTTCCACTGCTTTTGCCATCTGCGTACAAGCAGTGCGAGATACGCCTGCCGGGTACTCAGCATGGCTGTCCGCGGGTTCTAGTAACGGATTCTTACGATTAGTGATCGGTCTTGTATTGTTTTTAAAGACCTCTTTAATAGCGAAAACTGAAGCAGGGGTCCTCTATTCGTAGCGGTCCTTTATTCTTCCACTACGTCCACATCATCCAGAGCAATGTCCAGCTCGTCTAAATTAAATGGATCGACACCACTAGACTCTGTTTCGGACCTAGCCCACGCGCGCTGGAACTGCCAGCCGTAGACGTCATGGTTCCAAATGAACCAGCGTGAAGGGTCATCGTCGAATCCGGCGGTTTCAATGGAGCTGAGCACGACAGATTCGGGCGTGTCCCGCCATGCCTGCCTTACCCACACAGAGACAGATTCAACCGGAGGAGGCCGTGGGTTTCCGTTGCGCGTATACTCAACCTGATCAGAGCGCTTCCATTCATTGGTAAGACCCGACAGGTTGTCCTTAAAGATTTGTAGATCGCGAGATCACCAGCCTGGAGGTACGGCGTCAAGAGTGGAACGTCGATAACACCATTTTGGTGGACGAAACTGCCGTTTTCTTTGAGGACACTCGTGAGACTACCGTCGACGTCAGGGGGCGCGTCACGTGGTTGTTCAGTCGACGGGGTTTGCGTCGGTGCGAGTTACGGTTGTCTTAGCGGTCACTACTACTGGTCGCAAGCTGACACCGCTCGTAATTTGGAAGCAAAAGAAAGGTGATCGCTCTATTTCCACGATCGGTAGGGTGTAGGTGAGCCATCAACTTGAAGGTTGGGTGGACAGCGACATGCTACTAAAGTGGCTCGAAAAGGTGTTCCCCCCGGTGATGGTGGAGGACGGGAAAGTTATCGCTTAAGACTCGATGCGCGCCCACATCTGCAAGAAAGTCAAAGCTAAGTGCGCCGTGCGCAAAATAGATATGTGCGTGGTGCCCGACGGGAGAGCGTGGTCACGTAGATATTGCATGTACGCCACCGCACGACCAACCAGGACGTCACCACTTAGAATAGTCAAGTTGGTGCGTCGGCGAAGAGAAAGATCATTGCGCTTCATAAACTTAGATACCCACGCTGACGACGCCAAGAAGCTGCTGGTGTCGCTCGCTAGAGACGATTTGATGTCGAGAGCTGCAGCGACAATCCAACTGCGAGTTACTTTCTCTTTCCCCAGTCGCCGGTTGATGATAGCGTCCAACAGGAGGTCCTCCAGCGCGCCGAGAACCAGCTTGTGCCTGCCACCGGTGAGTCGCTTCTGGTGTGGGTAAGCGTTCATGATACCCTCCCGATTCCGCCACCATTTTCTAAAAGTGGCAGCGTCGACGCTCCTGCCTTACTTGCGGAAGTGGACTGCTGCTTGACTTGGTATGCCTTCACCATGCTGCTCAATCCAGGTAATTGCCTCCTGCTTCTTGGAAATGGCGATCGCGCTAACCAAAACCTTTGATGTAGCTAAGTGGCGGTACACGTTTGTACCACAGCTCATACGGAATGCGTAGGCCTCTCTTAGAGCTTGGCGTCATGCTGATCAACGTCGTAACATGACATACGCATTCAGCCAATATCTGCTTAGGGAGCTTGCCATCAAGTAACAGTGCTTGTACCCTCTCCATGATCGTGCACGTGCGGCGCTCAGCGACACGATTCAGTTGAGGAGTGCACGCTTTGTAAACTGTCAGTTCCGTATTTTTGGAAGATCTGACGTCCGAGCTTTTCATATTCTTTCGCATTATCAGCTAGAAACCGCTGGATGTCATGGTCAGCAATCGTGTGAGTATGCTCAAGGACGTTGCCGTCCCGCCTAAGAGTATTTAGGGCTTTTCTCCTATAGTTTTGTAGCATTCGTACAGCTCACTACGGTTTTTGATCGGATAAGTGAACATCAATCGGGAAAAGTCATCGATAAAGATCAGAACGTATTGGCAAACAGTAAGGATAGACACAGGGAATGGATCGCGGATATCAGAAACACCTTTTCCAAAGGAGATGTTATACGTTCAACAATTCTATAGGAGTAGCATGGAGAGCGGTGAGACTTCGCTAACTTGCAAGCAGTGCAGGACAAGTGGTTTGAGAGACGACGAATCGTCTGCCATGATTGGCTTGGCTCTTAGATAGATCCTGTAGGCCATGCGCGTTTGCAAAAGCAGAAATGATCGTTGATTACCCGAGGCCACGAGTGCCGTTGCGGCTGTCGTAGGCTGAGCTTAAAACTTAATACAATTCAATGTCGGTTGCCACTGCCGCTTTGATGTTAAGTTGTTGGTCAATCTGTACAGCACATTGTTTACGGTCAAAGCTGACGCGGTAGTAATGCTTCACGGCGGCAGGAGCAGACAACAGGTTAAACTGCAGCAGTGTAGCAAAGAGGACACCATGAAGGGTGAGCGTCTTCGAGTTACCTCTGGCGTCAATGACTACCAGGTCAATACGTTCAATGCCTTCAATTGGGATCTGGTTGTTGCCTTCAGCCGTGATAGAGCCTTCACTTGTAAAGATGTTCGAAAACGACTGGATTCGTGCGTTACGTGACGCGTACATCCAATCTATGGCCCAAGTGGGATCCAGAAGGATGGATGCTTTTGCCGCGAGACTCACTGGTGGATTGATTGACGTGGCAACGGCGATTAAGCCTACATCACGACGGTCTTGGTGGAATTAGTGGCGGTTGGTGGTTGTCAGCATCATTGTCTGACTCAAATGGCGTGTTGTCGCCATGATCGCGGTTACGGTTCGTCGCGTTATCCGGCTGCTTACGCTTGACACCGCGGTTGTGGTATCTGCGGTTGTTTTCTTTCCTGTTGCGTTGGCGACCCTGTTTCCAATTGTTATTGCTTCGATACGGATAATCACGCCAGGAGTTGGCCTTGAACGCAAAATTTGCGGGCAGCACCGTTCCAGCTTTAACTTGACCATCACGAAGAGCTATTTTTTTTTAAAGCACGGCGCTGACGGATGTTGTGGCGTGGTCAGTCACAGTAGGAGTAGAGTTCGCCTCTGTGGCGAGCATTGTCGCACTCAACAAAGGCCGAGTAGGCACAAAAGCTCGCTCGTTCTTGTTAGTGCTAGTCTCGGGTGTTCCATTGGCCAGTGTGCACCGTTCTTGAGCTTCAATATCACGGATCTTGCCTTCAATTCTCTGCTTAAGGGCTTCATACGGAATGTACTTCCGTTGGCCCTTCCAGAGTAGGAGGTCGTTTTCCATGACTTAGGCATTGAGTGAAAAAAGTAGATTGATTCTCTTCCTCAGACATCAGATGCGGCTTTCATCGCGTTCTCAAGTTTGAGAAAGATAATCAGAGCCTTCCACGTACTGGATGTCTTTCAGGTAGTGCTAAATGAAATATGGATCGCCGTGAAAGGCTGCACCTTCGTACTTCTCCCAGATGAACTTAAAGATCTTGTAGGAACTCGTGACTTTCTTAACCAGGCAAACGTGCATGTTGTCCATATTATTCATCGAGAATGCTTTAGTCATGAATTTTGGCGGCGTCGCTCGCGATAACTGAGAGGCTGAGGCTTCTCTTTAGCTCCACACTTGAGGTCCTTAAACACTTGGCCGCGGTTGGATAGGCGGATCACCGTAGACTCGTGTGCTTAGTAGAGGAATCCAAGTCGTCGCCATAATCACCATCAGATTCAGATGGGGGCTTCAGCGAATCATCTTCGCCCTCTTCGAAGTCAACAGTGTTGAAGTTGATGTCTTCTTTTGCGGCAGGCTTAGCCTTGCGTTTGTCTTCCATGTCCAACATATCGCTCTCGCTGCATTCTTCCTTATCGTCAGACACACCATCACAGTCCGGTTTTTTCACGTAGCCGAGAAGGTGTTTCTTGTCGACGGCTGCGCACACACGGGTCTTCCACACGTCAAAGTTGTCGGCACCAATGAGGCAGAGAAAGTCGTCGCTTGAGGCATGACTTGGATGGTTTCGTAGCGATGCCACGAGGTAGAAAAGTAGTTGCGTGTAGGAAGGAAAAGATGAAGTGTAATTGAGACGAGGTCGGGCAGCAGCGCACAGCTGCCCGTTAACTGGCAATGGTGATTCCACTCCAATTGGCAGTATGCCTATACTAAGACTCAAAGTATCAGTATAGTGAGGTAAATATTTCTAGCCAATCAACTTGGATTCCGGATGTCACGGAACCATTTATGGTCGATCATTCTCACTGTGTCATTCAGGAGTACCTTCATTGCGTCGTCATCCACAAAACAACTCAAATTAGTGTAGCTAATGTGCGTTTTAAAGCGCAACTGACCCTCGCGGTGACCGGTATCCAGTCGTCAAGATCCTCAGAGCTTTGGTCATAACAAAATGCAGCTCCGCCTTCGTAGACGGGTGTCTTGGTAACAGTATTGATGGAATGCAGGATGGATAAAAAAGGTACCAAAATGAGCTCATATGGACACAATCGTGGTGTATGTGCTGCGGAATACCACTCCGTCTCAAAAGTCAAGTCCCACAGACAAAATTCTACACCTATTTTGTCAACACGACCTGAATTCATGCACAGTTTGTCGTTTCGAGCGCTCCGCAGTCTCACGGTTCAAACCGTGTGCTCGGTTCAGACCAGCGGTTAGAATTGACGCCTCAATCGGCAAATGACTGGTGTTCAGGCCGTTTGGCATGCTGGGAAACGTGGCGCACAGTCGAGATGTCGCCCCTCCTTCGTTCAATTGACCTCTTTATCATTCCCTGCAGTGTGATGACTCGTCTAACTAAAAGGCGCGAGCTTACCAACAGTGAGCGCGAGCAGGTCATCGTATCGCTGCTGCGGCTATCCGTGGATGGAGTGCCACGCAAAGGTGCTGTCAAGGAGGTGGCTTGCAAGTTTCAGGTGAACCGGAAGACGATCTCAAGGGTATGGAAGAAAGCAAAGGCGGAGGAGGCCAAGTCCGGCGAACTTCGAGCGGACTACAGCTGCCATGCGCGGGGTCGGCCGATGCTAGACCTCTCGGCGAAGCTGGAGAGGTTGCGCATAACCCCATTGAACCGGCGGAGTACTCTGCGTGCTGCGTCTACGGCGTGTGGCGTTTCAAGAGCTACGCTCCAGCGACGTGTGAAGGGAGGAGAGGTCGTGGCGCACGTCAGCAACGTCAAGCCATTGCTAACCGACGACAACAAAGTCGCCCGACTGGCGTGGTGTATCTCCCATTTGCAGCTTAACTCTCTGTTTTTCGCTGAAATGTATGACACCATTCATGTAGACGAGAAGCTGTTCTACTTGACAGCGGTCAAGCGGCGCTACGACCTACTCCCTGGTGAAGAAGCCCCCCACCGGCAAGTGCGCTCAAAGCGATTCATCACCAAGGTGATGATGCTGGCGGCCGTTGCGAGGCCAAGATGGGATGCGGCGTCTGGCTCCTACTTTGACGGCAAGCTTGGTATCTGGCCTTTCATCGTTCGGCAACCTGCAGTTCGGAGCAGCTCAAGGCGCCCTGCCGGCACGATGATCACCAAGGAACAAAGCGTCAATAAGGAAGCGTACCGTTCGAAACTGATCCAGCATCTCCTACCGGCTGTTCGGGATCTATGGCCTTCGGCTGGCAACGGTTGGCGCTTGCGAGTGCAGCAAGATAACGCTCCAGCGCACATCAGCCCCTCGGATGCAGAATTTGAGGCTGCGACGGGCCAACAGGGGCTGAGTGTCGAGCTATGCTGCCAGCCGCCTAACTCGCCGGACCTCAACTGCCTCGACTTGGGCCTGTTTAACGCCATTCAGGCTCGGCAGCGGCTACGGACGCCACGCAACATCGACCAGTTGATTGAAGCTGTCTCTGACTCATACTGGGAGCTGCCTCCTGCGATCATTAACGCAGCCTTCTTGAGTCTTCAAGGCTCAATGGATTCATGCATCCGGGACGGAGGGGGCAATGCGTTCAAGCTCCCTCACATGGCTAAAGCTAAGCTGGAACGGGAGGGAAGACTTCCCACCAGCGTTCAATGCTCTCCAGGAACAGCTGCTATAGTATCGCAGACACGCATTAGCGAGGCTGCTCTCCATAACTAAACCAAATATAGATTGGGACTTCACTTTTGAGACGAGCAAAATTGGGGTACGAGACTTGACTTTTGAGACGGAGTGGTATATGTATAGAGATTCTAACGAGGTTGAGTGACCTTAATATAGAAGAAAAAGCCAGGTGCGTTGTGGTTACCGTGGTAATAATTTAGGCCTTTTCGATGTTTAATAGACGAGATTCTGTTGACAGAATTCAGTTATCATCATTTTACCATACTAAAATAAACTATATGAAATATTAGCCAACCAGGAATGTAACAGGGTTACACGCACAAGTGGCTGCTGCCACTTGTGGCTCTAACAGATACGATATCTGTTAGAGGTAAAAAGGACCTTCTCCGTTGGTGTCCACCACACCAATGGCTACATTGAGTCGGCCACACCATTGAGAGGCCCACATACATCGAGAGATTCGATTGGTAGAAAAGCATCTTTTTACTAATGAGCATCATGCACGTGAGCGAGATTCTGCCAACCACCCGTTGGCAGACGCCTCTAATACATGTTATCACTTTGGGGAGGAAACCTAGCTAGGAGCTAATTCTAAATACCAGTTCTCAATTTGGATCTTAAAGACCATCTTATCTTCCTTTATTTAGCTCTTATTATACTTGCGGATCGCAAGTATACAAAGTCTAAATAAATCTACCTACGCTTCCTCATACACGTTGCGCCTACGTGTAAGCTGGTAGTGAGCCTAAGCAGGCCCACTCACGCTCCTCCATCCATCGCTATGCATCCAAGCGTTCTCACCGTAACTCCAGCGTGTTCACTTTACTTTTTGCGGGTTGAAGCAATGCAGGGTGACGAGGAAGCCGACGCGAGTGCTGTGCCGGCCTTTTAGGAGACGATGGAGACGGTTACCAGCAGTCCTACCGAGCCGAGTTCGCTCGCGGATATCGTGGAGTCGGCACGGTGGACTGTGGCTAAACGAGGAAAGACGACGCCGCCAACCTCAGAAGACTACAGCATGTGGACAGTGAAAGAAGTGCACGCCTTCGGGGTATTAAAGACTCTTCCAGCTGGCGCACTGGAGCTGTTTCTCAGGGCGAGCTGGTACAGTTTGACTTTTATTACAATAGCTGGCGCATTTAATCGGTTAGTGCCGTGCCACTGTAAGTGTTGACCTCAGCCAAGCGACTACATAAAAAATAATTATGGCGGTAGTATAAGTTTCAAACATAGTCTGCTGGTGGATTAGAAGTCCCGCAGTTGTGATGCACACCGAACATTGCTTGACTAAAGATTGATTTACAACATACTTGTTTTGCTGCTAGTGCGCTGGCCCACGAAAACATGCTACCGTCGACGCCGCGAGCGGTAGTAGGATTCTTCGCGCTGACGCTCCTTCTGCTAGGGCGGAATTGATGTGCAGCTTTTGCCTGTACGGTGTTTAGCAGACATGTTGCAAATGCCCGTGCACTGGCTCTTATACGGAATACTGCTTACCAGAGTGCGCTGCCGCGCCCAAACGCGTGTTCGGCTACCATGGTAACTGCCAAACACACTAAGTACAATGCACAGCCAGGTTACAATAAATGACCTACTCATTATGTATAACTGTGTCAAAACCTGTTTACCGGTAGCATAGTAGGTAGAGAGGGTAGAAGAATTTAAAATAGTGTACGCGCCACACGCATGTGTACGCCTTTAGGAGCTACGTCGTGACACATCCATATAAGTATACATTGTGAATATTGTGTTTGGTGTAGTTCACTTCAATAAAGGCAGCAAGAGCTACAGCACTGTTGAAAGCAAAGTACTTAAACAGCGGGATTACGGCAGCACTACCCATTGACAGTTGCACACAGTGAGACACGAAGGAAAATTAAACTTACTTGAATTTACATTGTCTTGAACGTTAGTCAGGCATTACCAGTATGGACGGTTCAATAGGATGTGCAACAGGGCCCCACGCATGTGGTTACTTGGAACGCACGTAGAGCGGAAAGGATAGAAAACTTATTGGAATCATGAAGCAGGTTGCGAAACAACACACTGGGCATGGACGAGCAATTGCTACGCTCGGCTAAGTTCACCTTTACCGATGTTTTTATCGGCAAGGCACCCTACCACAGCAAAGCAAACTGAAATAGGAAGAGCGGGTGCGTCACAGACGGTAGCTCGACTACGGCGGCGCTGTACGAACAAATAAGTAGTACGCATTTGGCATGCACTATCTACTCCTTAGCCGATGCATACAGATACGAGGTAGTAGTAGAGCGTTGAGCGAGAGTTTGGCCATGATGGTGACAGCGCAAGTAATAGCTCTGAAGGTTACCAAACAATTCAGCACGCGGTAGTGCCACTGGCTGAGACCAGCACTTTTCATATTTGTATCGGAGGATTTAAATGGAGCAAGTATACTATTGTACAGTGTCGTCACTGGACTTCGTGATTGGCTGACACGCCGTTTAAAAATGCATGCCAAGACGCTGTGGGTGAATTTCCACGACCTAAATCTACAGCGAAGGATTTTGGGCGTCCAAAAATCCTACGGGAATCGGTCTAGTTTCTACCTGTTTGTGCCAGCAAATGACTATTTGAATGCGAATTTTGTTATTGTATGATCGGGAGACGTGAAAAATGTAGCGCGGCTGGCGCAATGGATAGCGTATCAGACTTCGAATCTGGGGGTTGCGGGTTCGAGTCCCGCGTCGCGTACACTTTTGTTTTTCGTGGGCGCAGAGGAAACGTAGTGCACGGAGGAGGACCTCCACAAGTTCTCAACAATGTGTTTATGCCTCTGGGATTCGTAAGCGGCAGCAACAGAGGATAAAGTGTGATACTAGTTTGGAGTGCTGTCAGCAATGCATTCTACATCTACAACGTCGGTGGGCGAAGTAATATTTACCCATTACTTAGATCAGAAAGGGAGACTTAATTCGACATACCTGTCGAGAAGTTTTAGACTAAAATGTTGCTCGAGAGTAGAAACGCGAAATTTCGTGTCGTTTTTCTAGTCGTGGACATGACTGATGAGAGAGTCATGGGTATTATCCGAGTGCATTCTTAAATATTGCATGGCAATTAAAGCATTTAATGGCAGAAATATATCGTTCTCGAGCGTTGTGAAGGAATGTAAGTCACACCGAAGGACACTACCGTCCTCTGTTTTTTTTTACTGACAAGCAGTTTGGGTACAGATTTGGGTAAAAAAAAGTGATATTTACTGCGCGTCGTGCATCATGAAAAGTGCATTGATTATTCGAGCAGCTCGCCACATGCTTTTAATTGTATCGTGAAGGTAACCTTACAACGTCGATTTTACCATCTACCAGACTAAATTTAGCCAACTCGTAGATAATCTCACGTGCTGCAAACTCTACTTCTATACTTCTAGATCGCTATAGAAAGCTGCCATGACAGCATAAATGTTGCCACACTGCTACCAGGACTGCAAGCTTCTCGGCCGCAGTAACGGAGGCGCCTTGGCGCCTTAGTAGCATCTTGCTGATTGAAAGGTGACTGGTGTCCACCCAGTTTATGTGTTTCCTTCCCCGGTTTATGTACTGTCAGCTACAAGTGAGGGATCGCAATAGTGGGTTTTGATTGACTATAATCGTTTGCAGTTATAAGCGACCGTTAGCAAATAACGGAGGATGCCAGCACTTTTTACTGGAACCTTAGCCAGAGCTTAGAGATAGGCTCTACACACTGCCTGCATTGGCTCGCATAGCTAAGCGACCTTAAAGCATCTGGCGATGGTGAAGTTTCTCCAGTATATGTGAGGGTTGCTTACTGATTTTTGGTGGAGGTTTGGTCATTTCTATGCGCAGTTTGTTTGCGTGAACGCACTGTTTGCCGTCAATCACTTGAGCAAGAATGCTCACACTCAGCTAATTCCTATTGATCCGGGCTTCTGCCGCTCTCCTCTAGGCTTTACGATGCCCACTTGTACCTCCCTGCGGCTAAGCATCTCCTTTTGCGACATCCGAAGCATTACCAAGCCGTGTTGGCCACTTGTGTATCAGTTGTAGCGTTTGCAGGTGTGAATAGTATTATTGACGATTACGACGCAGAGGGAACGTTCGACAGAGTGACTTTTGTGGAGTGCTGTCGCAGGTTTGCATATTTAGACCAAGAGAACGTTCGTTTGAATCCTGGATCGAATGCAATTTGGATTTTAGATGGTGCTGCAACTCACCGTCATCCTGAAATCGTTAATTTTCTCAAAAGTATCGGTGTAGTTCAATTTTTTTCTTCCTCCTTATTGTTCTTTTTCGATCCTATTGAATACTTGTTTGGCTATGTCAAAGACTACGTGGAAACAAGCTCTAATGGCCTTACACCCAGAATTCTTAGTCGTTTTACAGCTTTCAATATGGCGAAGGTGTTTGAGGACTGCGGGTGGACCGTACAAGGATACTTTGATCCTGTTCGCTAACTGTCAAAGGAGGACGGAGTACACACTGTAGGACACAGCGCTGATCAAGCCGAAACAAATGCAATTAAAGAAGCCGATTTGAAATTTGTGGTTAGACATCACTTAGAAAGCTAACGCATGGTCAACGTCAGAAATATTTCCCATCCTTTCTAAAAGATCCGCTACATCTCGGGGTGGAAGCACATCATCAATAAAGCTTTGAATAACATCTTTGTGTGCTACCAAACGCTTATCGCTTTCTTTTATGTGAGCTCCAAACATTTCCCAATCCTGCTTGGAGGACCAAGACGAGTGGTTCCGGAGGTTCAATCTTGTTGGGGGCAAACCGCGATTCGTGTTTCCATCAGTGCAAACGTTATCATCCCAAACATTATCTTCCGAAACGTTTGATGACTTGGTACAACGAGTGAAGGAAGATATTCCCCACAATCTCGATGAGTTGAAGGACCAAGTTCGGCTTTTCCAGCAGAAAGTGTTTGATGATCGGATGAAGCACATTGTGTTTCATTTGTATCGCAATGAGAACGCGCCCAGTCGTGCTTACTTGGCGTATTCATCTTTGGCAGTCGAGGCGATCATGAGCATAGCTGGTTGTCGCTGCATTGGCACAATATAATGCCAAGTTAGCTGAGCGTGAGATACCCGAAATTCGCTGTTCTTAAGACTCGACTCAGCTGGGCCAAACAATCGTGCAACGTAGCCAGATGGGGCCTGATCGCTGCTTCCCATGTTAAACGGTTTAAATTTCGGACGACATCGCTTGCCCACATTCTCCACAATATGGCTGAACCTTGAAACGTCGAGCTTCATCTCTGCTGTAGTCGATCAGCATACGCTGTAGTGTCACTTCACTAGCCGCTCCAGCTTGATCTGTAGCTACTGGATCAATGCAAGCCTTTTTAAAATAAACTAGCACTGTCAACGTCTTAGTTTTACTGCCGTAGTCGTACACATATAACTGAGTATTGCGAGTGTTGATGGTGCTCAAGCACACATTCCTCTGGTGCTCTGCTTTGTTGTTGTCTACGAAATGACGACTAGGTAGCTTATACTGCATCATTTTCGCACGAAATTTATCCCACACTTTTTGACTGAGACGCTGAAAGCAGATCCCTCAACAGCATAAATCTCCAGCTCTTCACCTGTTGCATTGCGCTGACTAACAGCTTGCTTCACAATTGGCTTAACGATAAAGCGGTACAAATTGGCGCCAGCACTTGTGCGCCCTCCGATAGAAGAGCTACCACCATCCTGCATACGCTGCTGGTGGTCCCGCTTCGTCCAGTGTGGTTTGTGAGTGGTGAACAACCCGCATCGCTGTAGCTGGCGGTGCCGTGTCGATGCGGGCTCTAGCCGACGCGAGCTGAGCCGACCGAGGCAACCTCCTTGCTGGTGGAGTCCGTTGTGGTCTTAAAGATGATACAGAGACTGCTGGATCGGGCCGGAGCGTCGCCGACCGTGCTTGCTTCTGGTGATGGGCGCGGCGCGGTTCAATAAAGCGCGCGTGGGAATTTAGAATGAAACCGACAATTAAATAACTTCTTTCTGACAATCCGCTAATGATTAGTAAGTAAGAATTTAATGTTATTAAGTGAGTAAAATGTTGTGAGTGCGTAAGTGATAATATAAGTAATGAAGTAGCTAAGTAGGTTAGTGAGCATTAAGTGAGTCAACAAAGAAGTTGACAGTATTGCGATCGCCGAATGATTTGTCCGTTTAAAAAGAGGCGCTATTCTGAGTGGTTAGGGTCCTATATTAATAATAATACATGGTCCACAGTTTATCCGAAGCATTACCAAGCCGTGTTGGCCATCTACCGAAAAACTTTCACTAGGAGACCGTCCGATGCTGCCGTCGACGGCATACCTGCTGAGATGAACCACTCCTCTAGTAACCCATAAAATAGCCACCAACATTGGTGGTGGGGGGGTTGATTGAAATGATTATACTGCCAGTATTCTTATAAGCGCAGAATCTAGTGCTTGTTTTTGCTATAATTGCTATTGTGAAAACCGCGGGTTATGTCCAATTTGTTTGCAAATCGACCGTTTTAGAGCGCTTATAAGGCAGTCTTGCTATATATAAACGGGGCGCAGGGTGTATAGAGATGTTTGATCTCAGATTTGGTCTCTGTTTTACTGGACTGCAAGTGGTTCATTTATATACAAATCTCGTGGAATGCCCATGCTAAAGTGGGCATTCCGATTAAGGGCAGTATATATAAACACGCCATGGAAAAAGCAAAAATACCCGTGGCAGTGAAGGGGGGCGAGTATGGCCATTTAAGCAGAACTAGAGTGCCTTGTATGCTTAGTGCAGAGTTGCCTCTCGCCACCGGAGGTCAGCTGAGTACATGGGGCGCCAGTTTCTAAATGACTTGCCGCCGACGAACCACACTTAATAAACGAACAATATACGCTGGGCGTCAGGACTATGATTAAGGTGTGCACACTCCTAATTGTACTCCGATTACTAGTCGCAAAAGGAGATGCTTAGCCGCAGGGAGGTACAAGTGGGCATCGTAAAGCCTAGAGGAGAGCGGCAGAAGCCCGGATCAATAGGAATTAGCTGAGTGTGAGCATTCTTGCTCAAGTGATTGACGGCAAACAGTGCGTTCACGCAAACAAACTGCGCATAGAAATGACCAAACCTCCACCAAAAATCAGTAAGCAACCCTCACATATACTGGAGAAACTTCACCATCGCCAGATGCTTTAAGGTCGCTTAGCTATGCGAGCCAATGCAGGCAGTGTGTAGAGCCTATCTCTAAGCTCTGGCTAAGGTTCCAGTAAAAAGTGCTGGCATCCTCCGTTATTTGCTAACGGTCGCTTATAACTGCAAACGATTATAGTCAATCAAAACCCACTATTGCGATCCCTCACTTGTAGCTGACAGTACATAAACCGGGGAAGGAAACACATAAACTGGGTGGACACCAGTCACCTTTCAATCAGCAAGATGCTACTAAGGCGCCAAGGCGCCTCCGTTACTGCGGCCGAGAAGCTTGCAGTCCTGGTAGCAGTGTGGCAACATTTATGCTGTCATGGCAGCTTTCTATAGCGATCTAGAAGTATAGAAGTAGAGTTTGCAGCACGTGAGATTATCTACGAGTTGGCTAAATTTAGTCTGGTAGATGGTAAAATCGACGTTGTAAGGTTACCTTCACGATACAATTAAAAGCATGTGGCGAGCTGCTCGAATAATCAATGCACTTTTCATGATGCACGACGCGCAGTAAATATCACTTTTTTTTACCCAAATCTGTACCCAAACTGCTTGTCAGTAAAAAAAAACAGAGGACGGTAGTGTCCTTCGGTGTGACTTACATTCCTTCACAACGCTCGAGAACGATATATTTCTGCCATTAAATGCTTTAATTGCCATGCAATATTTAAGAATGCACTCGGATAATACCCATGACTCTCTCATCAGTCATGTCCACGACTAGAAAAACGACACGAAATTTCGCGTTTCTACTCTCGAGCAACATTTTAGTCTAAAACTTCTCGACAGGTATGTCGAATTAAGTCTCCCTTTCTGATCTAAGTAATGGGTAAATATTACTTCGCCCACCGACGTTGTAGATGTAGAATGCATTGCTGACAGCACTCCAAACTAGTATCACACTTTATCCTCTGTTGCTGCCGCTTACGAATCCCAGAGGCATAAACACATTGTTGAGAACTTGTGGAGGTCCTCCTCCGTGCACTACGTTTCCTCTGCGCCCACGAAAAACAAAAGTGTACGCGACGCGGGACTCGAACCCGCAACCCCCAGATTCGAAGTCTGATACGCTATCCATTGCGCCAGCCGCGCTACATTTTTCACGTCTCCCGATCATACAATAACAAAATTCGCATTCAAATAGTCATTTGCTGGCACAAACAGGTAGAAACTAGACCGATTCCCGTAGGATTTTTGGACGCCCAAAATCCTTCGCTGTAGATTTAGGTCGTGGAAATTCACCCACAGCGTCTTGGCATGCATTTTTAAACGGCGTGTCAGCCAATCACGAAGTCCAGTGACGACGAGCAAGTGGCGGCATCAACGTGCTGCTTGTCGTGCTTGATGAGAATTTGGGGCCACCAGGGGTGCGAAAGCAGCTACACATATTAATCTACGCGACTTGTGGTTTTCCTAGAAGATGAACATATTAAACTAGATTTTAACTAACGTATTTTTACTAATACAAGCCCCGTTACAAATCCCAATAGATTTGAGATGGACCCAAAATATTAGTGCCCCTGTTCCAAATAGTGCCCCCTTCTCAAATTGATGGACGGCGTGCAAATGGCCACGGGCGCCATTCATTTGCGCGGCGAGAGTCCTCGCTTCGAGTTTCCTTCATTCAGCAATTTGCAATTCGCTATGCCCAGCAGGCGCTCTAGCATCAGCAACGGCACCAAGCAAGAAGTGATCACCTGGATCGACACGCAAGGTGACGGCGTTCCGACTCGCGCTGTCGCGCACTTCCGTCAGCAAGGCCTTAATCTCGACCCCGGGACAGTGCGCAAGTGGTGGCGTAAGCGGACTGAGATCTTGGCAGCTCCACCTCACCTCATGAGAGTTGAAGGTGGCGGGAGGAGCCGCGCTCTCGGGACCTTAGAGGATGTTCTTCTCGATGCTATCATCGACCGTCGGTTAAGAAAGGAAAAGGTTAAGCGGGGGTGGATTGCGGAAAAAGCGAGAGACATCTTTGAAGGCATGGGGACTAGCGGTGCGCAGTTTACTGCGTCCCCAGCATGGGTGACAAAGTTCATGCGCCGAAACGACCTATCGCTACGTCGTCACACGAACCTAACTGTCCTGTCTGACGAGAAATTAATCGATCGAGCTGTCAGCTACATGAAATTTTTAACCAATCGCATTAGCTCTTTTGACTTCAAAAAGACGGTGCTGATGGACGAAACTGCAGTCTTTTTTTAAGACACTCTAAACACGACGGTGGACGTTACTGGTAGTCGCCACGTCGTGGTGCGATCGACGGGCTTTGCATCGATGCGTGTGACCGTGGTACTTGCTGTGACAGCTTCTGGACGCAAGTTAACACCCCTGGTGATCTGAAAAAACAAGCGTGGCAATCGCAGCATCAAGCAAGTGCACTCAGTACTTGTCGCCGAGCAGCCCAAAGCCTGGGTAGACTCGGATCTGCTCATGAATTGGATAGAAAGGGCGTTTCCCGCGGTACTAGCTGGAGAAGGCCAGGCCCTTGTGTGGGATTCCATGCGTGCGCACATTTCGGTGAAAGTGAAGGCTAAGTGTGCCCAAAAAGACATCGCCATGTGCGTTATTCCTGGTGGTCTAACCGCCTACCTTCAAGCGGGAGATATCGGTATCTACAAGGTCTTCAAAAACCAGTTGAGTGACTTGATTGACACATGGAAGAGGTCGGATCAAGTGACTTTCACTCGCGGTGGCAACCCAAGACCGTGTGACTGGGTGAGACGAGCTTGGCGCGATACGCCCCAGCTGGTAGTGCAAAACTCAATCGATGCTGCTGGCTTTCATCAGGACCCTCAGACCTGGTTCATTTGGAACCACGATGTGTACGGGTGGAAGTTCCAGCGAGCTTGGAACCAGCAACAGCAGGAGGAAGAGGAGGAGTCCAAGAACGAAGAACAGGAAGAGCCGCAAGTCAGCAATGAAGCATTCAACCTAAATGAAATCGACTGCGCTTTAGACGATATCGATCTAATTGACACGTAGCAAATAGTGCCCTCTGATACATATATGGGAAATGCCCGATTATAACACCGGTCCCGATTATAGTCCGGTGCTCATCTGGACCAGTCATTATAAAACAATAGAAGACCGCTCACAATAGAGGGTAACTGTCAGCTGAATGTGTCACTCTTGAAAAAGGAAGATGGCGCAAAAGCGCCGCAATTCTATCCCGATTTGGCGCAAACAATAGGTTATAACTTGGATGGAAGAGGAGGGTGAGAGCTGTCCGTCTCGCGCCGAGCCTCATTTCCGCAAATTGGGTCTTAACGTCGATGGGGCAGCGATTCGAAAGTGGTGGCGTTGTCGCGATGCCATTATGGCGGCAAGGCCAGAGCAGAAGCGCGTGAAAGGTGGCGGCAGGAAGCCACTGTCGTTGGACATGGAAGAGATGCTCTATGACGAAGTCGTGAACAAGCGGCTCCGCAAAGAGAAGGTGAACAGGTCGTGGATTGCCGACATGGCACAGGTGATTTACGCGTCGATCCATGCGGGTGAAGATAACCCAAGGCCATTCGCTGCATCGCCACATTGGGTGTCCAATTTCATGTCACGATTCGACTTGTCACTGCGTCGAAGGACAAACTTGACTGTTCTGACCGATGAGAAGCTTGTCGCTCGTGCAGTGTCGTACATGCGGTATCTGGGTGAGCTGAAACCACGCATGAATTTAGACAAGACAGTTTTGATGGATGAGACTGCTGTTTATTTTGAAGACGCCCGCACGCAGTCAGTGGATCATGTTGGCGCCCGCCATGTCGTCATCCGATCAACTGGTTTTGCCTCGATGCGAATTACTGTCATTCTTGCTGTCACAGCAAGCGGGGTAAAACTTCCCCCAGTTTTGATATGGAAGGGAAAAAATACACCTTCTTTTCAAAAACATCAAGGTTTGTGGGTTACGTATCAACCAAAGGCGTGGGTTGACAGCAATTTGCTGAAGCGATGGATCGACCTGCAATTTCCTCTTGTGGACACCAGTGACGGCAAGGTTTTGGTGTGGGACTCGATGAGAGCCCACATCTCAAAAGAAGTGAAGGCCAAGTGCAACTTGAGACAAATCGGAATGTGTGTTGTACCAGGAGGTTTGACTCCGTACCTCCAGGCTGGTGACATTGCTATCTATCGTTCGTTTAAGGACATATTGTGTGCTGAGATCAACATTTGGAAGGAAAGTGACCAAGTCTCATACACCAAGTTTGGCAATCCGAGACCACCTGCAGTTGATGTGGTGTGTGGTTGGGTTCGGCGTGCATGGCGTGAAACTGACACTAATGCGGTGCTCAACTCCATTGCAGCTGCCGGTTTCTCTGACAACGTTTATGATTGGCATATTGCCAGGCATGACGTGTATGGTGAGAAATTCACGACGGCATGGTATGCCAACAATGTTGAAGATGAGAGCAAGGATGAAGATGACGCGTTCAATGTACAAGAACTCTACGATTGTCTAGATGACATCAGCATTTTGCATGAGGATTAAATAGAGTACCTGTTCCCGAATACAGTCCGTTTTTGTATGATTTTCCGCTACTAATATTTAGAAGACCGGACTATGAACGGGTATTTCCGTTAGAAGCACGTTTTCGTTTTTGGCTGTTATTATGAGGGGGCAGTATAAAATAGTAACCCGTCACTACTTGTAAAAATACGTTAGATTCTTTTTATCATGCAAACAGATTAAACGCCTAAACGTGGAAAATGGCAACGGGAATCGTCCGTCTCTTATGAAAGTTGGCCTTCCAAAACGCACACAAAACCGAAGCAATTTGAAAAAACTGAAATTTCCAAAACTTGACTCAATTAGAAAGGTCCATCAAAATGTGACTCACTACTGTAAGCTATCTGATTCAAGTCCGATTAGGTCGAGTCGTGACTTGCCGATCTGAAGCAAGCCTTTTGTCTAGCTGCAAAGCACAGAGACTCTGCAGCGTGCGCACTAAAGGAATGTAAGGTAGAGCGCTTGGAGTAGAAGAAGAGGCTTTCGGCCGAGATTGCAAAACCAAAAGGGAGAGTGAGATTGAGTCGCTTCCTACGTCTACTCCTGACCACACAGCCTCCTATCCTTATCTGCATCCCAGATGTGCGAGTCGTACGATTTGACTGAATCCTGCGAGTCGTAAGTTTCTGTTGCCATATGTCATACGATTGGACCACCCGAGTCGTACGATTTGCCAGAACTTGCGAGTCGTAAGATTTGACTCCACATGTCGTACGATTCGTCGCCACATGCAATCGTTCGACTTTACGCACCCGAGTCGTACGACTTTACTCACCCTGCATCTCCGCGCGACACCAAGAGAAACGCAAGCGTATGACATCACACCTGCTAACACGCACCAGGTTGGTGTCACACGAGAGTGGCTACAACATAAGCAGCGTGAGGTCTATCTAGCGCGGGATGGCTGGATGTGCACCACCGCATGGAGTTCACGAACGTGGACATGCCCATCAAGTCCATCCATTGGCGCATATACATGTGTCCTGCTGCTTTGTGTGGCATATGGCTCCCGTAGTTAGAGGGCTTGAAGCAGAAGAAGAACCCCTTGGGCCGCGACTGCAAAACCAAAAGTGAGATTGAGTCGGATAACGCTCCTTTGAAAACCGTTTGACACCTAGCGAACCAGTTTGACTAGTTTAGATTTTTGTGCTCCCTCAGGAGCCCTTGGTTCGCTGAGGTTTTTGACCTACTCGTCGTTTTCTAGGGCAGTCATTGGGTGTTATTTGATTATATCCTTGCGGCTTCCCTTCCAGCAGTACCGCAAACTTCGCCTTTCCTAAGCGCAGGCAGATTCAAGCGTCTTTTGCGTGATCAAGCCGCAGCGGAAGCTCTTCGATTTCTAGAATGTATCTGACCTCCTCTACAACATCCGCCGTAAGAGCACTCCTCAGTCTTCGATTTGATCACTTCTGCACAGCGCACCAAGCAATAGCTACAAGAAGAAGCAGTACTGGCCAAACGCTGCTGGCTTCAAGATTAAAACGTCAGCACGGTCGACGAAGACGGCTACATCTGGACCAAATCTGGCTCGCCGCGGCCTGTCTTTGAATGCAATTGACAAGGACGCTAACGCAGTGCAGGCATGAAAATATTATGAGACCTGGTGCTATAGACATGTGACCGAATCAAGAGCAGGGCGCATTGAATACCCTACTGAACGAAATCACTGTATCGATTTGAATTGTAGCCAATTCAGATCGATGCACCGATTTAGTTCATTGGTGTGTTAGCTCCCGCCATCACAGCCCCGTTACTAAAACAAGATTCCGCTAACCACACAACGGAAACCGAGGACATCCGAGAATTCAAAGCTAAGGCCGCCTGCGCGGCGCGCACCAAGATCATCGCTCGTCTTAAGGTTTCTCCGCACTGCAGTTCACATGGCACCCGCCCCACCAGAAGTCGCGAGTTCCAGAAGCGGGTGCGTATCATGAAAGCGCAATAGGCGCACATCTGCCGCTGCCACCAAGAATTATCTACTGCTTCTTACAACGATTTTGCCGCATGGGCTCGTGCCGAGTTTGGGCTGTTTCGGCAACCCTCAAAACAGGTGATCTCGCGCGTGCTAAGGAGCGAAGTAGCGTTCTCTTACCCCTGGTTGCTTGACTCGCAAAAACGCGCCGCCCTACTTGCCAGCTCCAAGTCGACCAGTGTGTCGTTGCGTTTTAATGACGTGTGAGGATTCAGCAGTGCCTCTCCGGGCAGATGATCATTGCCGAGGCTCGCAAGCTCTCGGCCTTTTACAATCAGGCACTCAACCTTTATTTGTCGATTACCTTATAATTTATATGCATATCAGATGTCCTTTTCTCGGGCACATACTAACAGGGATTGGAGAGCTGCTATTGCTCTACAAGGACCAGCACATTTTCGGATGACTACACCACCCAATGCACCATCAGCAGCACTCAAGCTACCTACAACTACAATAGAGCATGCAACAAGCCCCCCACTGGCGCATGGCCATATTGAAATAAATGAAAACGAGCAAGGGCATTGCCGTGTTATCCCCTCGCCCTCGGATGGGGTACGCCACAGCTTTTCGTGGAACGGGCAGAAGGAGCACTCTGGAATATATTGCTTGAGAATATCTGTTAGCTTGTTCTGTAGGGCTGGCATGCTTTATTTAGCGCAACGATTCTTACATCCTTATATAACTTAGTTGAAAACAGTAATATGGCTTCGATGCCACGCCGCATGTTGTTTTCTTAGTGTTGTATTGCACCGTTGTAATAAATGTGGCTAGTTTATGATCAGCTCATGCGATCCAATCGTACTTAAACTTGAATCCCACCTATATGACCCACTATCCGTAGCAACAGCGATTAATTCTCGATCGTTCATATTTGATGTCCCACAGTGCATTGCTCATGATAATATTTACCTTAGGGTTATCAGGACTCGTTAAAGAAACCCAGAGCATGAGGTGCAGTATGATATTTAGCTTTACTTGCAAGTGTACGAATGCATTTTGAACACTTCATAAAAAATACACCGTTATTGAAGAAAACTTACGAGCAGTAAATGTTGATGAATCCACTTATTGATTTTTGGCTTTTAAGTAAGGTGTTATAACCTTTTGAACGTGTACTCCGGCAGCTTCAGCCGCCTTTTTAACATGAATTCAACACTGTTTCCAACAGGTGGTGATACGTCAATTTCGACAAAAGACCTTAATCTAGCCCCAACTTCAATTCAGATAGCTGCGAACTGCTTCATGCCAGGACCTTCAAGCATCCTAAGAGGGCTACGATCCATGCAGCACAAGATTGCTGCAGCTCGCTTAGTTAGGGCTTTGTCACCAGGTAAAATCGCCTGACACCGCCAACTTTGCCATTGACCCAGCGTTAGTATTTGTGAGTTGAATTGCACACCTCTTGGTGAGGCTATTCAACATACTGATACCGGCACTCTGCAAGTCAAAACAGCACGTCCCAATGGGCGCCTTCCATAACCCCTCTAAAACGGTTTTATGAAGCCCTAACCCTCGCATTAAACACCGCATTACAAGTCGCATTAAACGACACTCATAAAAATAATTGTTTGATCGCCTCTCTGTTTGGGTCCATCAAACAGTTCTGATTTATTCCCGCTTTTATAGTTTTATCTGGCTCTCATTTGGCAATCACATTAAACTATACAAAATGCCAACGATAAGCCCAACTTCAACACCTCCATGCCGCAACACTCCGCAATCTTGAGAAGGCGCGAAAATTGCCGCGCTTTCGACCTCATTTCAAATTCACGGCGTTGTCAATCATCCTGATCATTCTCGAACCTGCCGCACCACTGACGCTCACTTGTCTCTTT
This sequence comes from Phytophthora taxon juncus, assembly GCA_033558005.1. Taxonomy (NCBI): domain Eukaryota; phylum Oomycota; class Peronosporomycetes; order Peronosporales; family Peronosporaceae; genus Phytophthora; species Phytophthora taxon juncus. The sequence goes on from JAUCEE010000003.1 coordinate 2,427,458, forward strand.
GCCATCAGCGACGAGCAGAAAGCGGTCTCGCTCCGAAGCTGATGATAGCCCACGCGGGGAAGATGTTGGTCATCTGTGCAAGCGGGGCAAGACAACGAGACGAGCACGCCCGAGGTTGCATAGCTTTCGAGCGCCTGTCGTGCTGGTGGCATGAGATGGTCGATGGCTTCTGCCGTTGGAATTCGCCTGAAGCCCAGCCCAATCATGGATATTCATCCGTTTGCTGTCGAAGCACCTGGCATTATGAATGGATCCATCTCGGCATGTTCGTGTTTGCCAACATATGCTTCGTGGTCTACTCAATCTTAGTACCCTTCAGACTGCACATGGCGTCTGTCCTTCGAGAGTACTCAGACTGCAGTCTCGGGTGGGGAGGTCTCGACACCACACCCTCATGATGAAGACGACAACGAGAGCTCGCAGCGGACACCCACTGAATCCGTTGTCAGCTCACAGCACACGCTAACACAATCGCTTCCGAGATCGCCAGCGGGAACGCCTGGCGGAGATTCGCCTGATGGTAATTTGGATGAGTGGCAACCCGCTTCGTGGCCTTCCTACGTGGACTGCATCACCCGCCATGACAATGCGCGAGATTACAAGTTCAAAGCCGTGCCGGTGGGTGACATTTTTTGTGGGTGTACTGGACGTTGCAGCGCTCTGACATGCAACAACGCCAAGAATAATCGGTACTGCTGCAAATCTACCTGCTCATACCAAGGCGACTGTGGCAATTCACTCCAAGATAACCCCAATCTTGTAGTCCGTGTAAGTAGAGCATCGGATCAATTTGGTGTGACCACCGTCGGGCTGATACCGGGTGGCGAAGTGATCGGGGAGTACTTTGGTTACATGACGGAGCTCGGTGACCTGGAGTCTCGCGCAGCTGTGGATAACGGGTACCGGATGCTATTAAACACGCCATCCATCGATGGGAAGAGTGTCGGCATCGACGCGCTCTGGTGTGGTAGTAAAGTGCGCTTCATTAATCATCACTGTGACCCCAATTGCCGATTCCAGGAAGTTCAAGTTGGCCCACACTTGACTGTGGTGACGGTGGCGCTGGGTGCAATCATGCCTGGCGAGGAAATCACCGTCTCATACGGTGATCTGTGGTTTATTTGTCGCTGCAGATGGTGGGGCTGCCAGCACCGCCACCTCCACTACTTGTGACGTGCGTCTGCTGTCCCGACGGTCTCAAATTGACTGTCCAAATGACGAGCGGAGGCGGTAGTGATTCGAGCTTAGCAAATCCAATCTCGCTGCGGTCAAGAAGTCAGTGCCGCGTTGAAGCTTCCAGCTGTACATTTACTTGATTTGAGTATGGAAGAAAACACTTATCTTTGTATGACAAACTGCTAAGAATCTTGTAATACAAAACATGGCGCATTCTAGATTTTGCGTAGCAGAAGAGATGGCGAAGGTAAGATTGAGAGCTGCTTCGCGTATGGCGTGATGCAGGTGTCTGTCAGTCTAACACGAGTGAGTGCTGGTGGTGTTATCGCAGAAGGGGCGCAAAGCAGGCTATCGCAACTACAAGAAGCACGAGATTATTATGCCGAGCTTGATCGTGCAGCAGATGAAACCTATGGGCCGGAATCAATGGGAATGCGTTAAAACCATTTACGACATCGGGCGCCCAAATAATGGCCCGAGCGCGACGTCGAGTCACTCCAGAGGAAATATAAGGAGGTAGCAGCGACACCAAAGCCGACAGGCAGGGCAGTCGTTCCAGCACACGTGGCCATCGCTCAACTCGCCCAGAAGGAGCTGGACGAACACTCCTCGGTTTGAACCATGAACGACGGTCTGGATGACGATCACGACGACCTCGAGCTGCTGAAGGAAGTTGCAGTGGCGGCAAGGGCGAAGGCTGTCAAGGCGATGAAGGAGATCTCTGCCGCTGCGAGTGGTCACCTCGAGGCTACGCTTTCAGAGTCTGCTTCTGATGAGGAATTTGCCGCGGTCTCCAACAGCTACGAAGTCGAAGTCAGCGATGTGGTGCTAGTGGCGAGTGATAGGGAGGATATGGCCGCAACCCCTCCGGTATAGGGAGCCATTCTCATGCGCGATGGGACCACAGTGGACGCACATTTGGCAGCAGAGTTCGAGTTGTCTCAGCAAACACCAGATATCGACGCTGAGGAGGAGAAATTAATGGAGGTTGTACACGACGATGACCAAGCTCTTACTGCTAATGAGGCCGAGAGCACAGGTCAGACTGACAACCGAATCCCTAAGACACCTGCAGAGCTCACTGTTGGAATACCGACAAACAAGAAAGTGGGGCGACCTAAACGACAACAGAGATACGTCCGAGCGACGGTAACAAGCCCGTCGCGAACACCGCTGCGACGATTTCAGGGGAAGGCACAAGCTGATAAAAAGGAGCATGGAGCGAACCCTAAGATGACCTCCACATCAGCACGGTTGGGCGGTCAAGATCTTCGCGTATTCAGAGACAACATTGCCAAACTCGCAAAACGTTCCGCGAGTGAATCATCAGGGCAACTCGCCGAGACACCGTACGATAAAGCAAAGCGAGTGCGTACAGCTCGTAAATAAGCCGATCTCGAATCAAGTTTGCATGCCGTTGCGAAGCAAGAGGCGGCTGGCCGAAGTGACATCATGGAGCTGCTGCTTCTTTTACGCGAGGAAGCGGAGAGGAAGCTGCAGCTGATGAGAAGCGTCGACGTGAAGATCGCGAGGCCAGAGAAGCGACTGATCGTCGTGACCGTGAGGAGCGCGAGTGAATTCGCCGCGAGGATATTGCGGCTGCAGAGGCACAACGAAAGGGCGAGCGCTACAAAACCAAACTGGAGAGAGAGGAACGGTAACGAGCTGAAGCAATTCGTGTGGAGCAGTGGGATAAAGACTGAGAAGAAAGCCGCCGCCGTGATGAGGAGAGGCTTCGTCTTGAACGTGAAGAAGCAAGAAATCGTCACGAACAAATGCTGCTTATGCTCACCTCATTTCAGAAGACGTAGGTTTTTTTTTTCGCAGTTTATTTTTGTCCATATGTCAATTCATGACTCGCGAGTTGTCTTGCACACCATAGAAGAATGTAGTCCGAACTTGACTAACTTCCAACGTACACACACGATAGTTAGAAAGCCGAAAAAGATTATCGAGTCTGAGGGATCGCTTGTCTTGGTCAGGAGGAAGCGGCTGCAACAGCCGTCTATACACCTTCTCGACGGATCCCATTCCCCACTCAGCTGATTGTCGAATAAATGTTATCGCACCCGACATTATCTTACTTTGATCATGAGGACCTAGCATCAGCATACAGACCAAGTATATTTTTTGTATTCGAGAGCATTAATTCTTCTTCAAAGGCTGCCTTAACCTTTACTCTCCAGGTCGAAATCATACAGGTAGACAGGAGCAAAGCATACTAGTATGCTCCGGCAAAGTTAGTTTGTATAGGAGTTTGTATTGAAATCCATATGATGTTCAGAGAAAAGTCAAATTGAAGTGGAGAGATGCTTGGTAAAGCAATCTCGCTTGGACTGTGGCCCGCAGACGCAGTAGAACACACCCCGCGCCGTGTCAGAGCAGTCTACACAATAGTATGAGGCTTTCTCGCTGCACAAGTTGCATTTACGCTGAGCACGATACTTCTTCTTTCGTGTTGCTGCGTACTGAGGAAGTCGGATTAGTTGCTCGATATTATGAGGTGCAGGCATGTCATCTTCAACTGTGGAGCCATCGGCATTGCTACGGGTTGTTGTAGTAGAATGAAAGTCGTTGAAAATGAGCTGGTGGGCGAGTTGAGACAGAAACCCGTGAAAGTCACGCACTGTGTTGTCTGTATGGCTTTTGTCGCAAGCTTCATAGCGGTAAGCGAGGTAAGCATCGACTGTAATCATTCCGAGAAGCGTACTAAACAACGATGACCCCAAAACATTGTTGTCCACTCTCGCTCTAGTGCTAGACTTCCTTGCGAAGCCGAATCGCCCACCTGTTACAGGGAATAATGTATGCCTTTTATCGCATTTTGCGCTAGAAGCGAGATCTCTGTAGGTGAAGATGTCACGGAGAGTGACAACGCCTCGGTGTACAACCGTCACATACGAAGCAGACGAGCCGCAAGTCGTGACCACCCATATTCCACACGCACTGGAGCACGGAGATCGCTGCAAGAAGCGCTAAGTCCTGACTCGCCCAGGACTCACCACAGTTTACATCACCAGAAGCAAGCACGGTCGGCGCAGATGATTGTGCACATCGACTGTAGAGAATTTAGAAAAAAAGTACTCTATCATTTGCGGGCGTTGAATTCGCTTTTTAAACTGCAGTGTCTCCACTATTCCATCACGCTGTATCAGACGGTGTCGTAGACGAACTGCATCTGTACCTGGTAGAGTTGTTCCACGGTTTGCAATAATTTGCTTTTGGTTTCCTGTCAGCCCAACATGCTGCGTACATCGGTGTACCCATGTCTGTGGTACTGGAAAGAACTTTGAAAGATCCTCGATTAGGACCAGTAGCAAACCAGTCCTTCAGATGCTTCATGGGGAACCCCATTGTGGCTGTCTTTACCATACCCATGAAAAAAAGCCCTGTTCGTGCCTCAAGTTGAATAAGTGTCTTCACCGATGCAAATGCACTATCCGCAACTACGGTACGACCAGTTCCACGAAATCGCTCCGCAAGTCGCAATACAACCGCAGTTCCTTCACCATACTCCGCTGCGTATGGTTTCTGGCGTTGTCGTGTGGATCCTTCAACGAGTTCTAAGCTCAAAATGATACCTGTGTCGCCATCGGCGATAGCCTTTAGCTCAGCACCCAAAACTTCAGGCTTTCGAACAATTTTTGTCTTGTGTGGGATGCCATCATGCAATACTTCCCCTCTCTACCCTTCCACGCACTCATCGACTCATCGACACACAGTACACTTCCGGGCGAAACGACTTGCAGGCGTCGTTCATTAAATCCATCGAGGAGAGGTCGTATCGGCATCCACGGATCGCCTTCTACGATAGATTTACCGAATGACATGCAGCTCAAAAGTTGCTCAAAACAATGCCTTGTCATTCCAAAACGCTGTCCAAAGTTGGCTGCAGTGCTAACACTACCGTCCTGTGAAGCATGGTCCCAGTAAGTAGGTAGCGGGCCACGACGTGGCTCGAAGGCCATCGCTAATCTAATTCCTATCCATTTGAACCAGTCTCCCACATTGATACGGCGGTATTGTTTCTTCTGTAAGTTGTAGTTCGTTGAAGACATTGTATTCCTCAGTGTAGACATAGGGTACATTATAGAAGTACTTGGCGAGGGTCTTGTCACCCAAAGCTAATGGCTGAGGCCACAACAGACAAGCTCGATGCGGCTGGACATGGGCTCCCGGATCTAACAGAACGGATTCTCAAGGGGTCCACTTTCTCCCGTTTGCGTAGATAGCCCATCGTCTTCCTCTTGCTCATTGCTTCTTCGCAATTTAATTCGTCTTCATCGGATGACGACGAAGAGTTCAAATCTACTGATGCTCCTCCTTCACTGACACCAAGCAGAAGTTCAGTGAATGTTGAAGTTGATGCATTTGGCACACTTTCACACCCTTGCTGCGGTTCTTGTATCGCGGCGAGAGAGATCGACCGTGCAGCTACGGTCTCGCGGGTTCCACATGACCATTTGACCTCAAACTTGCGTCGGCGGCCCTCTGTGTTCACGCCAAGAATAATGCCAATCCTCCCGCGAGTTCGTCTGTTTTTTCCAACAACTCGAGATCCGACCTGCATCATCGTACCTTTCCCGAGTGCGTTTGAACCCGAAAAAAAAGGAGAATGTAGTCGTTTCCTTCGTCTGTATGACTAGACTAACGATAGCTACTTGCGACCACTTCTCCAAAAACTATTTTTTCGCCGAGCATACTGGTATGCTCACCATCATACAAGTATGCGCACTTGGAGAGTAAAGGTTAAGAGAGCTGAAAGTGAGGGCTCATATGGCTGCTAACTGCTGTGGGAGCATGCTCGTATTGGTCTACATCCCAAGAAGCGGCTCCAGCAAAATTACGGCGTGCGGGGTGAAATATAACGACATGGCGCGCGCTGGCACCGCACAAACCAATCTGGACCAGATCGCGTGGCACCTGGAGCTTACGTAACCTCTGGCAGGCACGGCACTCGTGGCGCGCGGTCAAGACTGAGCCTAAGAAACCGAAAGCAAGTATCGTTTGGTTTTTAATACGGTAAAGGAACATGACTTCGTTTCTCAGATATCAAGATGTTAAAGGTGTTGACAAAGTATTAGAAGGCGTCTGAGCGCAGCACTCACCCACTCTCGGACGTGTACCAGATGTTCATTCAGCTATCAAGGATATTTTGAGATATGGCACTGCCTTTCACCGAACATACTACGATCTCAGCTGTGTTAAAGGACCGGTTTAACTTTGTGTACAGTAACCCACATGACGTTGAATATGTACCTGACCCACGCCTGGTGGACAGCAAATGGATCAAGATACCAGAGAAATGTTCTCGAGTTTATATCCGGATGGCACAGACCGGAACACGGATAAGCCGTTTCAATCGAACTACTTAAGTTCCAGACAGAGTTGCAGCGACCGACAAGGAAGTTGAAGCTTGTAATGGACAAAACTCTCAGTGTTTTTGACAAATAGAATGCCATGTGCAGGTATCAGCTGCTTCAAGAGATTGCGATGACGGTATTTACATAGTATAATGGTAATAGATGCTTCTAGTTAGCCAAGCGTTTCGACTCACAAGCTCGTTCAGTTCGATGTGCGCCATCGACTTAGTGAAGCGCATGTTGAAAACCTCATGTTCATCTTCTTCAACTCGAAAAGCTTGGACAGTCAAGAATCTTAACTGTCAGACAGTCAAGATTCTTGACTGTATCTAATATCGCTTTCTTAAACTTAGTTGGAGATTTGGCAGATGCTAGTAGCGACAAGGAAACAGCAACCAGGATATTACATGTGAATAATATTAAACATATTGATATTCTGTTTTCTTGTACGGTCACCCGTCGTTTAACAAATCTGGTTGCCACTGAAAAAGCTTAACACCAAATGAGGGACTACTGCCTTCAAAATTTGTAAATATATGGCTCAGTGCTTGCTGTAGCAAGAGCAAGTACTAATCAAGCATTTTTGATAAGCAGGTTTGACGCTCTGGTAGATGCTTAGGGACAGCAACTGGCGCTGACGCAGGAGCCACGCCTCTGCTGCTGATGGGTCTTCGCTTTGTGCCGGTGCCGATGTTGGTTCTTGTGTCGGTCCTGGTGTTAAAGCTGGTCCTGGTGCTGAAGCAGCATGCGATGCGGCTTGCACGACAAGATGGCACTCTTGCCATCTCGAATGTCGACACTGGTTTCGATCATTGCGCATTTTTGCGTTTAGCTCCTCCCGGTGCCGATTCCGCGCACAAAAGGGGTGTCTCTTGTGTCAAATGAGCGACACCCAGTGCTTAAAGTGCGTGTAGCACCTCGGACATCGGAAGCGTGCGATGTTCGACATTGACACTCAACATACGTACTTTTTTACTCGAAGCTGCATTTCTTGCAGATGGCTCCATTTTTGTTATTTGCTCCGTCTACGCACGAATTACGGACTTTTATGGTTTATCACTGCAGAAGCTTTCGTGACGTGCAGTCTTTTTTTTCTGTTCACACAAGACCTCAAGCAATATTGACAGCAGTACACAGCCCAAGCTACTAACTGAAGGATGTTCTGGTTACGTAGCGAGGTCGCGAGGTAGGAAGGTAGTTGCGTGTAGGAAGGAAGAGACGAAGTGCAATTGAGATGAGGTCGGGCAGCAGCGCGCAGCTGCCCGTTAATGACTGGTAATGGTGATTCTACACCTACTGGCAGTATGCCTATACTAAGACATAAAGGTATCAGTATAGTGAGGTAGATATTTCTAGCCAATCAACAGGAGGGTAATGTGACAGCCTCCCTGCCTCCTGTGATGGCTAGTGTACTGACAGAAAGTGTGCAATATGACAGGAAAAGTCAACGTGCTGACGCGACGCCTCAGTCCCGGAACCATCCGCCAGCCAAGGAAGCCCAGCTGCTGAGCCAATTTTGTGCGCACAGTTCTGCTGTGACATGAAGGAGGCTCACGCGGGCAAGCCGTGGCCCGCATTTGGTCGACGGCAGGAGCAGGACGGCACTTGAGGGCGGCTTGGCCGCTCAGGGCTGGTGAGGACGGCACGACGACGGAAGAGTCGCACCGCCGCGCAGCTGCGGGATCTAAGGAAGGACCAGGCCTCTCGCCGTGCCCAAGCGGCGCGCCCAGCAACTACACAAGCATCAGGAGCATCTAGTGTCATGGCCGCGGGGCTGGTGGTGTGCAGGAGGCCGCGGGGTCCTAAGAGATCGAAGCTGCGGGAGCCACCAGCGTCGAGGAACGGCCGCCTACCACTGTCTTAAAGTGAGTGCTGGTGGTCACAATCCGGGGGACACTTCTGTCACTAGTCGTGGCACAAACAGGACAAGTAGTGTCATGGACCAGGCAGATTGTGCCACCAGCCAGAGGTCCAGTGGTTGGCACTGGTATGACAGATGGTGGATCGATCAGGTAACTACCGTGACCGACTGGGTGTGCACCGTGATGAACCGTGAGGTTGCCATCGTTTGTGAGAACTACAATTGTTTTCATACCCACTCAGCTTCCGACAGTGATATGAATAAACACACCACAACTTTAGACAAAGCACCAGCAACTTCCATGAGCAACAACTTACATGATCCGGGTGGTTCCCCATTCATTGTCTGGGTACATCCGTGAACTGGTACTTGATTCGATCGATGATTTTGTGAACTTCAGCACGATCTTTCACCCACCGAGGCTCGGTACCGGGGTACAACGTTGCGTGCAAACTTGAGCTTTATTTTTAACTTCCGTCCATAACACGATCGCGTTGTCCTTGTTACTGTCGTGCGACATTGGTACGAAACACCAACCACCACGGTGAGGCCGACACGCTTCAGACTCCAGCGGTCGTGGTATAGATGGGTGCCCCGTCGGTCTCTAAAGGCAAGAAGAAACCCGTTGCTGCCACCGTCAAGCCATCAGCCGCCGAGCAAATTTACTACCGACTTCCTCCGCTTAGAGTGGACAGGTGACGTACCGGCACAGTGTACCACCCGTGAAAGCAGCGTTCTGATTTGGTACAAATACCGGTCCTGATTGAAGCTGCAGCACAGCATACTCGTTTTCTATGTAGACTATGTATACCGGAGTATTACCTGTTGATTTGTGCTGATATCTTTGCAGCATATTTTATAAACGGCACGACAATGTCCGTGCATGTGATTGGGCGCCGTTATATGGGGTCGTCCGTTACAAGCGGAGGAAGTCGGTACCCCAATCTACGACGAGTGTTTCGCTCGCGACGAGGTCACGGTTGACCAAGATTACGCGACGACCGTAGAGACATGACACTGGCATATATCAATGACCGCCGGACGACGCCAGTGGGGGGTAAGTACCGCCTTCTTTGGGTCCATCCAGATGCACGTTGCTGGCACCTCTATCTCTATACCAGGGAGTCGCGCGCCAGGCTGGCTGAAGACAACTTCGAGGAGGAGATAGCGCTCGTCAACCGTTAGAAGGCCTCAAGCTTTGTGACGTTTGAAAAGTTGCGGCGCTAGGATCAAGTCGGCATGGGCTGCTGGGGCTGAATGCGCAGGGGCTGCGCCTCTTCAGCGCCTTTTTTTTTTTAAGCATGCTGCAGAGCTGGAGGGACGTCCTGACATCGTATTTCAGCAGGACATCGACCAGTTTGTCCAAGACGAGCACGTGTTCTTCAAGCGTGGCTGACAGAGGATGATTTGCAAGATCTTCAAGCGGTTTCTTTGCAGACTTTGCGACGCTGGCCGTGAGTTCGTCTACAACGCTATGGTCAAGGCTTACTATGTTGTGCCAGGTCGGTCGTCATGGAGCGCGCGTGCTGGACGTGACCAAGCTACTGGACGGGCTTTACACCATGACAGTGTATAACCACGGCTTGTTTAGCTACACGTTCTTCTTGAGTGTTCAAGGGAACAAACATCTCATCTACGACTTTGAATAGGGCAAGCCGACCGCGTCCGCTCGAGACTGGATCAATTTCACGCGTTTATTCGTCCTCTTATCGTCTTTAAGTAGAAGTAGATGATAGAAGTTGGTAGGATTTCTGCCTACTGATAATGAACTTTCCTAGCAAGTTATTCTTTGGTTATGTGTATGGATACCGTAAATCCTTGTGCCTGTGTAATTCGGTACTAGACCAGGAGCCTCAATGAGGGAAAACCTTTGCGCAAACAAAAACCTAAAACCCCAGTGGGAAAAAGAACGCAGTAAAATAGGATGGTTCATACACTGTTCTATTATCATAAGATCGAAAAAATCGATAAGTATCGAGTAATCTTAGTAAGTGTCAAGGGATTGCATCCTGAGCTTGGTTCTTAGTTCTCTGAACTGATGCTGGTCTACAGCTTTAGTAAATATGTCCGCCACCATTGTTTTAGTGTTGCAGTATTCGACGGTAAGTTTGTGTCTCTCTACCTTTTCTTGCAAAAAGCAGTATCTAAGGTGAATATGTTTTGACCTTCCGTGGAGCTGGGAGTTATGGCTAGTTTTGATGCATCTCTGATTGTCCTCAAGAATGACATTTGGCTGCGTTGTATCGAAGCCTAGATCATAAAAGAGGAGTTTGAGGAATGTCATCTCTTGCATGCAGTGGCATGCAGTGGCGATGTATTCTGCCCCTGCTGTAGATAGAACCACCGTGTGATGTTTTCGTGAACGCATGAAATAGGACTGTTTGCAAGCATAGTCACATAACCACCGACGGAACGTGGCAGTTAGCATAGTCGGAATCACTGTTGGCTGTTAGCTGGTTGGCTAGGTTCTTAGTGTTGGCATCTAGTGAGCCGCCTAAGAGAAGACCATAGTCTTTGGATCCAAACAAGTATTTTAAACCTCGGACTACTGCAGTCCAATGACCCATTCCTGGATTAGCTAGGATTTGACTGACCTCACGCATGTAGAATGACATAGCAATAGATCTCCGGTCTCCGACGGGGCTCCGACCGTGCAAAAATGGGCCAGTAGTTGTGTTGACTTCATTAAATATGGTAGCACACATTAACGGAAATGCCCGAATATAACACCGGTCCCGATTATAGTCCGGTGCTCATCTGGACCAGTCATTATAAAACAATAGAAGACCGCTCACAATAGAGGGTAACTGTCAGCTGAATGTGTCACTCTTGAAAAAGGAAGATGGCGCAAAAGCGCCGCAATTCTATCCCGATTTGGCGCAAACAATAGGTTATAACTTGGATTGAAGAGGAGGGTGAGAGCTGTCCGTCTCGCGCCGAGCCTCATTTCCGCAAATTGGGTCTTAACGTCGATGGGGCAGCGATTCGAAAGTGGTGGCGTTGTCGCGATGCCATTATGGCGGCAAGGCCAGAGCAGAAGCGCGTGAAAGGTGGCGGCAGGAAGCCACTGTCGTTGGACATGGAAGAGATGCTCTATGACGAAGTCGTGAATAAGCGGCTCCGCAAAGAGAAGGTGAACAGGTCGTGGATTGCCGACATGGCACAGGTGATTTACGCGTCGATCCATGCGGGTGAAGATAACCCAAGGCCATTCGCTGCATCGCCACATTGGGTGTCCAATTTCATGTCACGATTCGACTTGTCACTGCGTCGAAGGACAAACTTGACTGTTCTGACCGATGAGAAGCTTGTCGCTCGTGCAGTGTCGTACATGCGGTATCTGGGTGAGCTGAAACCACGCATGAATTTAGACAAGACAGTTTTGATGGATGAGACTGCTGTTTATTTTGAAGACGCCCGCACGCAGTCAGTGGATCATGTTGGCGCCCGCCATGTCGTCATCCGATCAACTGGTTTTGCCTCGATGCGAATTACTGTCATTCTTGCTGTCACAGCAAGCGGGGTAAAACTTCCCCCAGTTTTGATATGGAAGGGAAAAAATACACCTTCTTTTCAAAAACATCAAGGTTTGTGGGTTACGTATCAACCAAAGGCGTGGGTTGACAGCAATTTGCTGAAGCGATGGATCGACCTGCAATTTCCTCTTGTGGACACCAGTGACGGCAAGGTTTTGGTGTGGGACTCGATGAGAGCCCACATCTCAAAAGAAGTGAAGGCCAAGTGCAACTTGAGACAAATCGGAATGTGTGTTGTACCAGGAGGTTTGACTCCGTACCTCCAGGCTGGTGACATTGCTATCTATCGTTCGTTTAAGGACATATTGTGTGCTGAGATCAACATTTGGAAGGAAAGTGACCAAGTCTCATACACCAAGTTTGGCAATCCGAGACCACCTGCAGTTGATGTGGTGTGTGGTTGGGTTCGGCGTGCATGGCGTGAAACTGACACTAATGCGGTGCTCAACTCCATTGCAGCTGCCGGTTTCTCTGACAACGTTTATGATTGGCATATTGCCAGGCATGACGTGTATGGTGAGAAATTCACGACGGCATGGTATGCCAACAATGTTGAAGATGAGAGCAAGGATGAAGATGACGCGTTCAATGTACAAGAACTCTACGATTGTCTAGATGACATCAGCATTTTGCATGAGGATTAAATAGAGTACCTGTTCCCGAATACAGTCCGTTTTTGTATGATTTTCCGCTACTAATATTTAGAAGACCGGACTATGAACGGGTATTTCCGTTAGTTTGTGTCACACGTGAAAGAGTTCCTAATCAGATGTGCAATCCCAGCAGGCATCCCAGCAGGCATGCGAAAGGAAAAATTGTAGGCGGCGTATCAAGGCCTGAAACGGCCTGTGGGACGAGAAAAATGCGATTTTCTGTTTTGCATGTCTTACTGTCTACTCTACACCGGAGCACTGTTGCATCGACTTGGCAAATTGGCTAGTTTCAAAAAATGTTTTTCTTACAGCGTTTTTACACTGGTAATTACCTGGGCGTGCTAACTACCATTCAAACACGTGTGGTTACAGGACGACGCGCGTCAAACCTCAAACAAGGTCTTACACGCCTCACTGGTCCAGGGCCTCTAGAGATAGCGCATCGTGAGATTTCGCGTCATTCTTGCTTTGTTTTTCACCCAAGGCTCAAGTTCGGCTGCCCAATAGCTGTTGCTGCAGACTGACTGCAAGTTTGTATGCGTGCATATATTCGTTTATGTACGATGCGCGGCCACTTGAGCTATCTGTGCCTGGTGTGCTAGTTAGTGTTGAGGTTAACAATGTTGTTCCACTCGGAGGTTAAGCTTTGTGCTCGACGTAGTATTCAGATGTGTGTCAATGTGTTGCAACGAGGTTAACCCTTTCGCGAGGCTTTTGTTTTAAGTATTACATGCAACCTTTAATGGTTAGTCTCTTAACCCCTCTGCTACCGGAAATTTCGCCTCTGAACCGTTAAGACTACGTCGTAAGTTACGACGAAACACACATGCTAATAATTGTATTGGGTGTCCTTTTCGCGTCCGGATACACGGGTTTGGGATATTATGTCCTAGAGTTTCTAAAACTCAATGTCGTATCACTTACGACGTAAATGTTTACCAGATGAAAGCTATGCCGTAACTTTCGACTTATAGTAAGAAGGCCGTCGCAAAAAGTTGGACATTATCAACAGCTGGAAGATCAGCAACCAGAAAAAGAGGCAAAACAGGAGGCAACGCCATTAGCAATCAAACAGAAGGCAGGGATAGATTCAAACATTATCGAATTTGCAGCGCTCTGGGCACACAATAATCATCTTCTTCATCGTCAGCAACAACACCGTCTTGAAGAAGCTCACGCCGTGTTTTCTCACGGCGGCCCACTTTGCCTGGACGCCGGAGCACAATTCGTTTTACCAAGCGACTCCAATTTCGAGTCGCCCCCCTCAAAATCTTCGTGCCCTCAAAATCTTCGTGCCAATTTGAAAGCAGGTTTTTAGCTCTCCACTGTACTCACGACGTGTTTTTGGGCACAAAAAGCACTTCGCTTCGCCGTTTGAGCAATCTTCACAGAAGAAAGTTGTCTGATACGACTTGTTGCAGTCACCTCTAAGGAGAGCACACACCTTGCAAGCGCGTTGCCTACGCTTTTGGACACCCAATACGGTGACCCAGTCGTGAATTTGCTTGTGTGCATGAGAAGTCTGCCGACGTCGCTTAGCACGGCTTCGGCCTGTAGGTAATGGCGTGGCGCTTGCTTCCACAGCGAAATCATCCGGCTTGAGCTGAAGTAATTACTTGTGTAGCGTATTCATCCAGTCGGCTCGCGCCATCGGCGTCAATCCTTTGATTCTACATACCTCTTTGTGCGTAATAAATGCATTCACCACCTCCAAGTCAATAAACCCTAAGAACAAGGACTTATAGTACTTCCGAAAGGAAACGCTGTCTGAATAGAATAGGACTGGAGGCGGGTTGATCGTGCACGTCAACTCCTCCCATCCAGCCCTGATAATCCCAAACCAACTTCGGACACGACACAGGTATAGGGCCTACTTGCCGCACGTTGCGGTTGACTTGGTTTTCGGTCATTGCCACCCCAGTGGCGAGGTAGTGAACGGGTTTTCGATCCCACCAGTGGCACGCAACCATCGTTGGAACTGCGTAAACGCAAAGCTGCCACGCGCAATAGCTCTAAGACGGCTTTTCCTCTTGCTAATCACTTGCTTATCAAAGCCAACACGGTTGGTCGCAATGGTGCCAATATCGTAGATAGCCATTGAGAGGAGTTGGAGTGCCAGCGCAACGGAGGAGTAAAAGCGATCTATGATAACAAAGCGAAACCCTCGTGAATTTTCTCCAAGCAGAATTATCATGTTTCTAATCACGGCAGCAGCACCAGTCTTATTATCAACTGCCTTTTCGCCATCCGTCTCACGTGCACCAATATACACTTCAAACCTAGGCAGTAAATTACGACGTTTGCATGATAACACTACACAAAGTCGTAAGTTACGACTTATATCTGCAGCAAGAACTCTTATCGGTGACAATAAGCTGTCTTCGAGTCGCACGCCATGGACGATTTAGTTCCATAGCGGTGAGGTTTGTCTGGCATGAACATTCCCGTTGTGTTCCTTCGCGACGTTGACGGCAAGACACCTTCGTCAAATGAAAAGACGGCTGGCAGCGTCTACCCATCACAAAAGCTCTCTGTCAAAACATTGACTATAGGTCTCAGCTTCTATATACGGTCGTGTACATGCGGTATGTCAGTGATTACAAAGTGTAGGTCACGCAAGATCGACGTGCAGCGGTTTTGAGCCATAAACCTTCCAAATATTCCTGCCGGCACGGCTCTATCATCTGTCATGGACCAGTGGTTTAAATCTCCGTTTATTTTTTTGGGGCAGAGGACGTGCGCAATGAGCAGCCCCATCACATGCAGAATTTCAGCCGTATCATATACTTTTCGGCGCGCAATTGACGACGAATTTGCTGAAGAGTCTCAGGCGTCGATGGTCAGTGCATGCGGACTTGATTTGTTCGTATTTGAGTAGCGCGAGCATCAATTCTTTGTCGTCGATAACGGTTTGTTTCTGTCGTGCACCCACAACGTCTTCAGCATGAAGAAAAACAATAGCAAAAGTGGTGAGTCTGCAAGGTCGCGTAGCTCGGGGATTGGCGCAGTTGAGAGGTTAGGATAACTCGCCCGCCCAATATCAAACGCGGATGATGGGGGACCCCACCCTGTCGCTCTGAGCGCGTCTTGTCAATGTTGTCAATGTCTAATGATCCACCAAGTGATTCGAGAAATGCCTCATCCACAAGAGCTACTTCGCCGTCGGAAAGATCTGGGTCCTCCGGATATTCTCGGACTGAACTGCGTCATCCTCGAAATCACCGCCACCATCGCTACTACCCAATCGATGTTTTCGTACACTTTCGTGTCCTCGCCGTCCTTTACCATATTCACATCGCCTTCAATAGACCGAGCCATATTCTTGCCCGCGTGGGGCGGGTCGTCCTCCTCACACTTGCCTTCTTCTGACATCACCAGGTCATTACCTTCAGGCTCGGCTTCAGACAATACCCGTTGAAATGCTCCAACAACGACATCATGACCGGACTCTTCTAACAAAGGCTGTGATAATTCGAACGCATTTTAAACTACATTCTGTGATAGGTCATCTGCGTCTTCATGTGCAGCGGGTGTATTGACAATATCATCCGTCTCAAGCAAGGCGTCTATAGTAGGCACCGATAATTCCAACGAGCAGTCGATTTGCGACGCCGATATAGACTCATCAGTAGGTCAGTAGGTGGACCTAGCGTTAAGTCATCTGCAGCATGCGGCCGCACGCCCATATCGTCGTTCACTGCTCCGCCGTTGTCCGAGTTGTTGCTGGCGGTTGCACCCGGTGCTTGGCCACGCCGCTGTCGACTACTGTCTATAACATGGCAATAGTTAGTGTCACCGTCAAATGATGCCCACCTCCTTGCGCCTTACCACCACGCTTTCAGCTGCGTCTGCAGCGTTGTGGGGCTCATGGCTGCTCTCGCTCAAGTCGATGATTCCTGACTTTATGGCGAAGCGGACTACTGCATCCTCTCCTACAAAACCAAGTCAGAACACAATACAAGCTACTGCACATTATCAAGTTGCATACCGACGAAAGTTAGTGCCCTCCACGAGCTCAGTCTGGGCGGCGCATGGCGCAAAATATCTCCTGCGCAAAATATCTCCAGTCTGTTGAGAGTCTTGTTGGCTTCTTCGACGTCCACCCGTTTGCTTTGAGCTGTCGCCAGAGATGGCGGAAGTCCACAGCTCGGATCTGGGCCGCCTCCTGCTTGGTTCTTGCGCTAGAGCGAATCCTCGCCATCTGCCTGCTGCCGGTGAAATCTTCAAATGAGACCGATTGTCGCGCGAGCTCAAGCCACTCATCAAGTTTGTCGCTTCCCGCTAGCCCTACACCTGGACCTTCTGTCCGTGTTCGTATACAACCTCTCCCACCTTATATTTTTTCATGCAAAAAAGTAACTTGATTAAAGTATGCGTGTGTTGGTTCCGAGCTATTTTCTGTTTAGAGCTTTCAGCTACGTCGTAACTTACGACGTTGGTAACAGAGGGGTTAATAGTATTTGTATGTGCTGGTTTAGGATCGACGATGCACCCTTCAGTACGAAGGTGCTTGAAGCGGCGAATATGGTTATCAAGGAGACTATTTTGATGAAGCTTGCGTATGGACTTCAACACGTTTTGGGCTGCACGAGCCTTAATATTTTAGCTGGCAAGAAACGACCGAAGCTCAGTCTCCGCTTTGATTCCAACATCAAGGACTTCTCATAAGCGATGATACGTTTTATCAAGCTTGAATCCTTCGGGTATGAAAAGCTTCACAAAGCTACGATCGACTTGGCGGTTAATCTCATGTGCTTCGTTACCGCTTCAGTCGAATGCCACATCCGCGGGACTTGAGTGTACCATGAGAGAACCAAAATCTTTCAAGCTTGCGGCGGCTGAGGTGCGTCTTCGCATATTCGCGGGTCTGTTGTCTCCGGTGTCCACACAAATACTGTGATTTGGTTGCTCTCGTTCTTACTTGTTACAGACCTTAGCCGAGTCGAGCGTCTATTCTTCTGGTTGACTTGGATTAATTGTTCAATCGACCTTGTTTGCTAACAAAAGATTGGGTGCTCAGAGATATCGCGCGGGATGTCTTCCGTTTTAGCCGTGTCTGATGTTGTGCTAGGACGGAAGGAAGATGCAACGACCAAGAAAGAAGCTCGCTGACATTTACGCCGTTTTTGATGGCACAGGCTTCGATGCGCTGGACAGTCAAACCATCTGTCTTAAGTCCCTTCAGCGACGGATAATGCAGCAGCAGGTACGCCATGAGAGTATAACGCGTCGATTGAGGTTGTACGCCGTAGTATCAAGACCAGTGGAAGCTCCGAAAACTAAGGCGGCAATGCTTCGATTCTTTGCAAGACTGTCTGAGTCAAATCCATCGAGTGACAGGAGAGCTTCCACTCAAAACGCGGGCGACCTTATTGTCTTCAGCTGGAGTATTGAAGAAGCTAATGGCTTGTTGGTGGACGTCATGTTCCAGGCACCTCAATCAAAAATCGATTGTACGCACATCCCGGCGCCGTTCGCGTGTTGTGCTCCTCCGCGTCGAAATGAATGAGATGTCAAATTTTCGGTCACACCTGCTTTGGTGACAACTCTTTGAAAAACGCGATTTACGTAGCTGTGAATACTAGGCGATGTATGAGCGGTCTTAGGCTGATCAACACGCATCGATGCGGATTTCGGATGGTCGATCAAGATAATAAGAGGGGTAGATGGTGTTATCGACGCTTGGAAATGCGAGTGCTGCTCAGGGAGCTGGTTCAGTAAGGGAGCCGTTGGCGACGAGTGCGTGATCAACGCTAGCGCCATGGCAAGCAGCGGACAAGTTGTGAAATCACTGTTAAAAAAAGCGACAGGCCTTGCTCTTTGTATGTTTTCACTCGGTCAAAGCGGACGAAGATGTCCTCGGATCCAATTGATAAATTTGCTTTGCGAAGCAGTGTCAGGTCCGACGCTGTCAAAAAAATACCAGAGCAAGCAGAGAAGCGCTGCATCCTGATATTCAGTAGCTGTGAATGCATTTGAATACAGATTGGTGATCATCTTGACAACTCCTCCCACAGCACCCTGTCGTCACAAGCACCTATCTTCCTGACGCAAGAGTGAGGTTTCATTTATGGGTTAAGTAAAATGCCTTAGGAGCACCCAACAAGCGGTCTCCAGGGCCCTGCACGAGTAGTTAGCGTAAGCCAGGATAACTTTCATCTCAATCAGTTCTCAATTTTCCCTAAGGAACTCAAGCGGCTTGGCACTTTGAAACGTTTCAAAAGAACATCGACCTGGATCACCCGTCGGCCAACCCAACAACCATGAGTCGCTCCACGAAGAAGGATGACAAGGAACGCTACCTTACGTATTCCATCACAGTACGGGCAGCCGACAAGGCGAAGGAGATTGAAGAAGAAGTAGTGACTAAAAAGATGCCAAAGTTCATTGACGGCGAGCCCCAGGACTTCCTAGAGTGGGTCTATTGCCTTTGAACAACTCGCCAAGTTGAAGCACTGGAACGCTGAAGACAAGTTCCTTAACGCGACTATTCTGCTCGAGGGCGATCTGAGAGACGCTTTGAGGACGCGGCATTCTCTGATGAGGATGTGCGCATGGACGAGGAGTTCGTGCGTGCACTACGTAAGGCGTCTATCGTTGTCCTACCAGTGGACTACAACGAAAAACTACAAGAAGATCTGTGGGGAATGAAGAAGCCTCGCAGCGAGTCGTTATCCGATTATAGCAAACGATTCCGAGCCTTAGTGCGCGTGAGCACACGCTCGCACAGCTGTACGAGAACTCGCCAATGTGCGAAGACGCACTGTGTCGCCTGTACAAGCGCGACCTTCCATACGACTGGCAAAATAAATACGACGCAAGCGGTCAAGTGTATACCACTATTGCGGCCTTGTACCGTTCTTCGAACGGATCGAGCAAGGTGAAGAGCGACAGCGACGTGGTGTCAAACACGGCGGACACGATAATCGATCCAATAACCCCGACAACTCGCGCAGTCAAGGGCGTCGCGGTAGCTCTAGCAACCGCCGGAACAATTTCTCCGGAAGGCGCCAGCAAAACCGAGGCGGTGGCCGAGGCCGTGGCAGCATCAATAACAACAGCAGTAACAATTCAGCGAGCAACATGTACTGCACCTTCCACAGGACCAGCACGCATAACACACAGGATTGCCGTACTCTACGTCACGATCACCAGCCCGAAGAACATCAGCAACTCGATCAGAAGCGTGGTCGTAACAATAGTTCGGGTGGACAAGGTCCTGGCGGACACAGACACGGGCAAACGCGAGTGGAACAGCGCGGACAGCGCAACGACAGCTCCAGCGACGAAAAATACATGTTCGTGGGAATTACTGGACAGCCCAACGCTACTACACCAGCAATGAGAATCGGGATCAAGCTAGACCATGGCAAAGAAAAGTATCGTGCACTTCTGGACAGTGGTTGCTCTCGCAGCATTATTAGCAGTGAGTTTATGCAGGCAGTCAAATACCAAGGAAGCACGCTGAAAAGCTCTCGAGTATCGTTTGAGTTGGTTCGAGGTCGAGCTACAAGTCAAGGCTCCATCACTGTTCGTTTCAGGATTCCTCAGTTGAAGCGGGACTCAGTGATTATTCACGACTTCGAAGTAATCCAGACCCTTCATGGTGCTTGGCCGTGACTTGATGGCTGCACTTCACTTGGTCGTGGACTTCGGCGCCGGAATTGTGCGCTGGGATGGTAGTGAAGTGTCTATCAACAATGGTGAAGGAGCTGTGCGCACGTCAAACGCTCATGGATTGATGGAGATACCTGAAGAGGTAGTTGACAAGCTTTACGCTTGCGAAGATACTGGTGTTAACCCATAGATCTCTTGCCAGATCATCTCGATGCAGCACTAAGCACTGCTATTTGAAATTACTTGAACAGAACTACCTGCTGTACAGTGGACGATTGGGCAGAATTCGATTGGACGATTACATCTTGCCCCTGAGTGCCGACTACGTGCCATCGCACGCGAAGCCTTACTCTGTGCCGCGCAGCCAAGAAGATGCAGCACGTCGCGAGATTCAACGCCTTCTCAAGCTGGATGTTATTGAACAGATTTACGATTCCGAATCGGCAGCACCGGCATTTTTCCTGACGAAGCTCAATGGAGACTTACGTTTACTCGTGGATTTTCGTCGTCTCAACAGGTACCTACGTCGATCCCCGTATTTCGTGCCCAAGATCCGTGAAATTCTCTTGCGACTAGGGAAAGCCAAATATATGAGCACTCTCGATGTCAACATGGGTTATTTTGCTAGACGTCTTGCTAAACAGAGCCGACCTGCAACGGCATTTTGCCTTCCTTTTAGCAAATTCCAGTTTAAGAGACTGCCGATGGGAATATCTACTGCCCCTGATGAGTATCAGGCGTGTATGGAGAGGATCTTAGGAGATCTTTCCTTCGTGATCATTTATCTAGACGACATACTGATCTTCTCCGAGACTGAGACGGACCATTTGCGGCACTTGGAGATCGTGTTCAAGCGCTTACAAGAGTTCGACGTGACACTCAACGCCAAGAAGTGCCGCATCCTGCGCGATTCTGTAAACTACTTGGGATTTACGCTGACTCCGAACGGCATTCAACCACAAACAAATAAGGTAGAGGCCATTCAGCAGATTGCGAACCAGTAAACAAGCGGGAGCTACGTCGGTTCTTGGGCATGATCTCGTATTATCGGGAGATGGTTCCAAACAAGTCAGCTCTGACCTCACGCCTCAACCGATTGACTTCCAAAAACGTGCCGTTTATCTGGACTCCCGAGGATGCTGAAGCTTTTCGCAGCATTAAGGCAGCACTAGCACGCAATGTCTGGCTCTCATTCCCCGACTATTCCCGCACATTTCATGTATTTGCTGATGCTAGTGGTCGCCAGATTGGAGGTTTGATAGTACAAGGCAAACGGATTATTGCATGTTTTTCGCGGTCCATGACTGAAACGCAGCGAAAATACTCCACTATGGAATGGGAGCTTCTCTCAGTGGTCGAGATTCTCAAGGAATATCGCACGATGCTCTTGGGATTTCCGGTGGTCATCCACACAGACCACAAAAACCTTCTATATCCGCAAGAAAACTCTCTACGAGTTAAGCGCTGGAAGCTGTTGTTGGAGGAGTATCGACTCTCAGTCGAGCGCATCCCAGGGTCGCAGAATATCGGGGCTGATGCATTCTTCCGACTTCGTTACGACTTCGTGAAGCAAGTGACAGAAGAAGAGCTACTGGCGGTGGACGATGGGGAAGTACCTATTGACGGCTCAGTTATGAAGAGGCACCAACAAGACGATGATACCTGCAAATAGATTATTGCACGATTGGAGAAATATACTGCTGACCCTGAATATTCGATGCGTCCAGCGCTTGGTGTAGTCTTACTACACCACCGCAAGCGCGTGTTAGTACCCGAAGCGCTGCGGAAAAACCTGGTGGAGATGTACCACGATTATCTTCTCCATCCCGGCACGGAAACGCAGTATCGATCAATGAGCACATTCTGGTGGCCGGGTATGGAAGCAGCAGTTGCTAAGTACGTCAAGTCCTGCATGGCATGCAAACGGGCTAAACTACATGGAGGTCAACAGCAGCATGGACATCTACCGCCAACTCCTATGTCCAACACGGATCGGCCTTTTGACGTGGTGCACGTGGATCTTGTGGGGCCATTTCCTCGGAATTACTACTGCCTGACGGCGATAGAGCAGCAATTCCGGTGGCTCGAAGTGATTTTGCAGAAAGGAAAAACATCTGCTGTTACGGCTCTGAGCTTTGAACGCGTTTGGCAATGCCGCTATCCTCGGCCAAAGCTCGTCGTTCACGATCAAGGCTCTGAGTTTACTGGTGATGAGTTTCAACTGCTGCTGTCTTCAATGGTGATCAAGGATAAGCCGATTACCGCCAAGAATTCGCAGGCGAACGCAATTTGTGAGCGTGTTCATCTGGAGATCATGAACATTATTCGTGTCCGCCCGGATTTAAATGACCAACTGGAGGTTGCTCTCGACTATGCTGCCTACGCAATCCGTGCGAGTTACCATTCGGTATTACGAGCGTCCCCAGCGCAGCTTCTGTTTGGAGAAGACATGATAACTCGCCAGCTCCATTTCGCGAACTGGAATTTCCTTTCCAAGCAGAGGTTCATGGCTATCATGCAGGACAACGAACGGGAAAACATGGCCCGACTGCAGCATTTCTATCGTGTTGGAGATCACGTCATGCTCCGCATTCCTACACGTGAGCGAAAGAAAACGGACCCTGTCTCAAAAGGGCCGTTCGTCATCAAGGCTGTGTATGACAATGGCAACGTCCTGCTCGACACTGGAACGACGGAGTACCGTGTCAATATCCGACGCATTTTCCCGTGCTAAGCAACATCGCTGAAAATCCTGGCATGGGGGAGAGTGACAACTCCTCCCACAGCACCCTGTCGTCACAAGCACCTATCTTCCTGACGCAAGAGTGAGGTTTCATTTATGGGTTAAGTAATGCCTTAGGAGCACCCAACAAGCGGTCTCCAGGGCCCTGCACGAGTAGCTAGCGTAAGCCAGGATAACTTTCATCTCAATCAGTTCTCAATTTTCCCTAAGGAACTCAAGCGGCTTGGCAATCTGCTTGAGCGCTTTCTTCGTGCATGCAGGGGCTTCGTTAACATACGTTCCCGATTCGCGCTTCACGCAGTGATGCTCCAGCACTTGGCCCTTTTTGAGCAGATTCTTGTCAATCGCCGCACGGTGCTGGGGGGGAGGACTGGTCAAGCAACCAATTCTTGGCTTGTCGGTAGTAGTGTATGACAGAATGTCGCGCAAGTAGCTGGCCCGTGCGGCCCTCCTTGAACGCAAGATACATGCCAAACTTGTCCACCGCGCCTCTAGAACTTGTGCAGCGTTTTCGCGCTCATACACCCCTTAAGGTATTCCCAGCTGACGTCTTCCTCCTTCAGGAACGCCAGTGCTGGGCGTTCGCGAGCGTGCTTCGTGTTGGCAGCGTTCAAGGTCATCTTGATCGGAGGTGTCAGAACTAACGCGTTATTCCATAAAATATGCAAATGAATGGGGGATATCAATAACGTGCTTACTCCCTCCGAGTCGACATGTCGAAGGTGTGGTCGTGCGGTCCTCACAGATACATCACTGTTCTGATTGGTCAAAACAATATATTTGGCAACCTTTTATTCGCTGAAAAGAGTTACAGATCGAGTTGATGAATCCTGTAGCCCAATAATACTTATTCGCAGCTCGTAACGAAGTGTAGAACTGTCGCTTATATCCCTCATTTTGTGGCAATCGTTTTTTTATTGGTTTTTAGCGGTTTTTAATAGTGAAGTCAGGATAAATTCCTTTATACAAACATCAAGTATAGCCTTTATCGAGTACTGGTTTTCGACCGATATCCAATAGTGAATTAAGCTGTTTTTGCTTTGAAAAAACTCTGATGCACCAAGCACTATTGGTGTGGACCACGTCAACTGGCTGCTACTTTTCTTTAAAAGTCTCCATACAAGGCTAAGTGAAAGACGATTGCTGCAGGAAAGTTGACGTGCATAGCGGCGGCTACTGGAGCTCGCGGTAGCAGGCGGCGCTTCATTGCTGCATTTGTGTCAATGAAGCTGATCAGCGTGGCAGTGCTGATGCCACTGATCATCATCGTAGATGTGTCAATATGCCGATGGGGTGAAACTAGTTGCTTCAGCCAATCTGAGCGCTTACTTGCTCACTACGTAGCACTGACAGCGAAAGTGTGCAGTCGGCTTTTCTTAAGCGTCGGTGACGGCCTTGTAGAAGTAGCTGCAAATTCGACGCGTAAGAGAAGGGGCTGCTCGTTGCCATCTGTATTTTGAAACGAGGCTAGAAAACCAACATAACAAGCCAGCAAAAAGATATCGAACACACTAACACGATAAGTATGGCGAAGCCGCGAGCCTAGTCCTTTTGACGAAGTAGATAAGTAACTGCACGCAAAATTGCTATTAATATTCATAAAATTATTCTTTATGAAGTCGCTTATACGCTCTTTCCCGTTTTCCAAAACATAATAAAAAATCTCATTCCGTACTAAAATTTCCGTCCATTTCAACACAACTGTTTATTGGGAGGGCCCGCCCTGCAGGACCACTCCATCAACTGGCAACGAGTGACTTGCAGCCCCCTAACACTACCCAAGCATCAATCGTGTTGTTCCAGCAAAAAAGCTGGATAAAACGAAATAAACTTTATGCGATGGGTATTTGGGCTTAGCCGCTGCGCCCCTCCACTTAACAAACAATTTCCTGTTGTTTTTTTTTACGTAAAAGTCGGGCTAAACTTTCTGAAGGTGCTTTAAAGCAGGTTTAATGGTATACAACAAACATTGAGTTCAAACAGCTGTTGCTTTCAGAAAAATTAGATGAAAGCAATAATCCGAAATATATCTGATTGACCACTATTAAAAATAGCTAAATATAGAAAGTTTCCCTGACAAATTCTTATCCATGCAAATTCTGGATAACGGTGCGGGTGGAGTAAGTCACCACTACCCCGCGCTGCAACTCGGTCAGTCCCTTTCGTTCGCTTACTTGGCGTTCCATACTACCAGCTGTCTGACGCTAAACATTGTAAACAGCATGAACACGGGTGTGAAAGTCAGTATTTCTGGTGCTTGCTACCGATCATAATCGAAAGGATCGATGGATAAAATCATATTTCGTGAGTATCGGGGAGAATGGAGGGCTATGAAGCCTGACCGTCTTGTACTGCCTAAGACGACTTTTTTTATATAAAGGCTAGTCATATATATAAAACGTAATCCAGTGAGCTAAATGTACACTTCAGGCTTGTCATATATATAAAACGTAATCCAGTGAGCTAAATGTACACTTCCGGTATTTTCCGGCCAACGCAACAGACCTATGCCAACCTGCTGATTCTTTTATCATCGCGAAAACTAATAATGTGTCATCAAGAACATGGCGGAGAAAAACTGTTTTGTTAGAAGGTGACCAGTAGCAGGATAGATGAATTGTGGTCTGTCCAGGTAAGAATTTTTGTCAGTCTTGCAGCCGAAGTTGTATAAGGACCAACGATGGAGACGCAGTCATTTCATGTTAATAGTATTAGCTACTCCTGCTCGACTGTGGAGCAGGATAAAGCCCCTTCCGGTGTAGCCGGGATAACACGATAAATTGCGCGTTGCGTCATCGGTCTGGCAAGTAAAAAAAATTGGCCACTGTCTCGTTCATTCTACTATACCGTTCGTAAGTATCAGAGGGCCACCTTCCAAGCCGCTTTATCGCCGGGTGGTCAACTCCAGCCGCGACTAATGCTGTTGCTCCTCCACGCCTCATTGAGTGCGCCCTATAGCGTGCCGGGTCTGCTCCTACTACGAGTGCGGCGTCCTTGATGGCGCTTCCGAGTGAATTCGCTGTGAGAGGCTTAGAATGACTAGTGGAGCAGCGAGTTTGGTCGAACTAGTGCGAGATCTGAACAAGTTCTCAGGCCAAAAGTCCTGGACTAATCCACCGTGAACCGGACAGGTAAAGTGTTCTCGTTGTTTCTGAACAAGCTTTGCTGTGTTACTTCCACGGAAATGTACCGACACCGCTACTACCTCGCTGAGGACATTTTTGTTGTAAGAACTTGGCTCGTGAGAATCTTAATGTTGTTTACTCGAATGATGTATATGTTGACTCGGTTTGCGTCCAACCCGAGTAACCACGTTCTCGTCTATGATGCAAGAAAATTCTATCTACGAGCGAGTAGCCGTATCGACGGCATGTACGTCTCAGTAGGCAGCATTTTCGCGAAGAAAGAGAATCGTGTCGAGACGCTCGTCTCCGTTATGGGCAGCTTGACGCGGGCCGTAGAACGAATCACCGCCAAAGAGATGCCCGACTCATTTGGCCTCACCTTCGACGGATGGTCGCATGCGTCAGATCATTACATCGCTGTTTATGCACGCTATGAGGTTAACGGGGTCGTGAAGACACCCCTTCTGTGTATGTCCCCCCTGCTCAATGAGGAGGAAAACGATTCTCTCGGCCTGTGGCCACATGGAGTTTCTAGTCACGATGCTGCCTCACAGCTTCGGCACGCAGCTGAGTCAGTGCTGTTTCCTAGTTGGAGATAACGGCTCGGTCAATCGGCGGTTGGCAACGTGATGGGTCTGCTGTGCGAGCCACCGACATATCCGTTGAGTGGAAGTCGACATGCAAGACTATGAGGATGAATCGAAGGCTGTCCGGACGCTCATGATCAAGCTTTGTACGCAATCTGCCAAGCTCACGTGAGTGCGGCTTCTGATAATTTTCTGATTACATTTTATTTCTAAACTTATCGTTAAAAATAATGTTCTAATTGCATTTCTATTTTGAGGTTTTGGACTACAACGCCACTTCGCCCATTTATCCGCCAGGACACCCGATGGAGCTCGACGTTCGCTTTACTAATGCGATTCTACAGGCTGCTGGAGGTTATTTTTTTTATTTTATTGACAGTAGCGACGACGATATCGCAGATTTGATGCCGTCGCCAGCAAACAACCGTCGTCTGCATGTCTTACTAGCCGACCTCAAAAAGGTAGAGTCAGTCTTCAAGACTCTGCAGGGTGACGATGCCTCGCTGCTCGATGCGCGTGTTTGGCTGCATAGTTTGATTTCCATCAAGACAAACTACGCCCGGTTCATCCGTACGCTTATGATAGATTTTATCCTGTGTTTTTTAAGTGCTAACGTGTGGTGTTGCTACGTAATTTGGACACTAGGCCTTTGCGTTGAAATAGTTCACAGCCCTGACTTCGAGTCAAGGTGTGTACAAGTCTTGAGTGGCAATGCATGCCGACTCCCGCAAGCCGAAAAAACGGCTCTGGCTTCGTTTAGGTCGACAGACTCGCCTGCGGTCAGTAAAGATGAAGAATGCAACGAAGGATCGTTCGTCAAAGCAGCTTGCTCTAAGTGCAACGCCGACGCGCTGTCAAGGAATCAAGTACAAGCTCCTAAATGTAATCCCTGCGACGTCCACCCGTGGTCGAGCGCTTATTCAGCGTTGCTCGTACCACGTTTGGGCAAGAACGCCATGGGCTGCAGCCTATTTTCTTAAAAGCCGCCAGCGATCGCTCAGGTAATTGTTGGAGAGTGCGAGAAATCGCTCAGCAAGAGTGATGATCAGGACACTCGCCGGTTGGTTCGGGTCCTAATCAGGAGGGTTGTGGTAGAGCGATTTCGGAATTTGCCTAGCTTAGGCTATGGCAGGATTTCGGTGACTCCAGCAGCTCGGCGATCAACGTGTACTCAAGCCACCAATCGGGGAGTTTCGCCGAAGAGCCAGTGTACCCATCTGAAAGGCCGGTGAACCTAGGTCTCATGGTCGATGAGCGTGAAGAATCGCCTCAGCGATTGACTAGGATTCAGTATCTGAGAGGCCGTAACGGCCCGTTTTCATTAGATATTTGTATAGGAACCTACTAGGAGGGCCAAGAGCCCAACAAAGATAACAGATAATAACAGAGTGGAATTTTCGGGGTCCAACACAAGCAGCACGCGACGCAGCGACTCTTCGGTACGTCGTCCCTGCGGACTAGATCATGCCACCGCTGAGATCGTCTGACGGAGTGACGGAAGCGATCTCGGCCGCGTGACAAGTCCAAGAAGCGTGTGTGGTGGTTCCTGGACATCGGCCCCAAGTGGTCACAAGTTGGTTCGTCGAGGTCGACGAACGCGGGTTTTACTCGGCCTGCAAGCGTACCGAGCGTGTCTTTCGCCTACGCCTCGTCAAAGCGAGAAATCGCCGCCGTCCATCCTTTGGTGGAGGGCACGGGTTCAAGAGAAGAGAAGAGGAAGGAGAGAGAGGTCAGCGATCAAGGGGAGCGTGCTGTGTGCTCGTGGCACGGCTCCTGGTGGAAGAACTTGGCAGGTGTCTGGGGAGCCATTACACCGCTGTAAACGGACTGGGCGATCTTCGGATTCGCCCTCAAGCCTGCTTCGCTGAGGCAGGTGTTGTGGGTGTACTGTGGGAAAGCTAACAAGTTTTACCTGTGTGCAATACCACATTATCACACTAATCAAATACAAAAGATACTTAGCGCGTACAGACCTTCCTGACCCACGCACGTACGACCTGAGGTTAGACCACTAGCAAAGCCTTCTCAGATAACTAACAATACAGAGCTATACACAAAACACACAGCCGTCACTTATTCTTTTGGACCCTTGGGCGGTGGGTCACAACACCAGTCTACCTGAGCCTCGTCCGGAGTACTGGTCAACTCCGAACGCCTCTATCAATCGAAATATGCGCACCACCCCCGGATGGAGAACTTGTCGTCCAAACGGAGGAAAAGATTTCCGAACGGGGTGAACCACCACCGAACAGAACACACACACCTAAACAGGCACACTTCCTACCACACAGTAGTCAATTAATCAAGTCCTAGGGGGTGACCACTAACCGAACCACCTATAACCGCAAAGAATATGAAATGAAGCCCCGTACAGTCGGAACCACCAAGTAGAATATGAAATAGAACGGATCAGTCTTTGGCGCGCGTCGCCTTGGTCCCCCGCTTAATTAGAACTTGAACTTTCGAGAGTCCACGCGGCGGTCTTCGCGTCACGACGCGTCCGGAAGTCGCTCGCGGTCCTCGGGCCGCCGGCAGGTTTTTCCTCCGTTTAAGGCTTGCCGAGCCACCGTGTGTCCGTCCAGCAACGAAGGCGAGGCGGCCACTTGTGCGCTATCCAGTACAACGAACTCTTTTGTAATGTTATCTTTGCTATCTTCTTACTTCAATGCTGTTGCTGGTCTGTGAGAGGCGTGCTTCGGGTTTATCTTGACTTGAGTATCGTTGCGTCTTGTCGACGTCGACTTGTCGTGCGTACACACATCCACAACATTGTGGGTATAGGTGGTACCTTGGGCACCCCTATGTGCACGGCAAATCTTGGTCGGTCGGCTTGGTCGGTCGTTCCTATCTTGAACTTTGGATAGTATGGGTTCGGAATCTTGATAATCTGAGTCGGAACTGACTCGATCCCCTGTTGTCCGTATGGAGCATCGTTCCCGTTCGGAGTGGAATGTTCTCATTCGGACATAATCTTGATCGTTAAGAGCAACTTTGGCGTCTTGATCGTCATACATCGTTTTCTGCTTATTCGTCGGTTGTCCATGGGGTACGATGTGGCGTAGAAGTCCACGCAATTCCCGTGACCGAGATGGTACGGGTCCCCTTCCACAACAATCGCTTCACCCGAAGGTTCAGCAAGAGTTGGGTCGAACTTGAAAACCCCCAGGTCCTTCCCGTCACCGGTTTGGATGTTGACCCTGTGCACCGAGGTTTCGATAGGCCAGCCCACTAATACCACACCACTAGTCACGAGCGACGACTAGAATACGGCTTCACACACACTCACACACTTCTCTCTCTCTCTCTCTTAAAACCTCGCCGTCCCTCAGTAGTAAGGGTACTAGGCTTGTCACAGCCATAAACGAGGCCACCGAGGACTCACCTCGGTGGGAAGTTATATACACAGAAGTTATATACACCGGGGCTTCTTTGCCGTCTGATATACAGGCACACACACGTCGCCGGCGCTAACCGCCAGCCGACTCCTCGCCGACACTTCCGAATACTCGGCCACACACTCTCTTGGCCTTACCAGGGATGAACACTTGTCTCACTTTACGACGTGTCCACCGACAGGCATAATCCACCCTACCGAGGGGATACTAGGCTCGGACCGGGAACCCCCAGAATACTGACCTGAGCGACGTTTGAGCCTTCGGTCACCGTCCCGCGGTAAAATGTGAGAATTCGGCTCGTCCAATCAGCGAGACGCTTGGTCCCCATTCTTTGTTCCGCAGCCATGAAACTTCGCCGCCGTTGCCCCTCGCCGCGGCCGCTGTGTCTCCGTGCCAGGGCCGAATCCCGACACCACAACAGTGTCGTGTAGGCTTTGGTTCATGGCTGCCTGGAGCTTGTTTGGACACGTTGTACTGCGCGCGAGCATATTTAGGGGCGAGATGCCTCCCAGGATACGTTCCCGGGGCATTTTGCACCTTCTGTGAGGTTAACTCGCCCTCGGGGGGTCGGCGGTCCAGACTGAGCGCACTCCTTTCAATCGGAGGAGGCGCTTCCGGTCCTGTGATGCCCACTTCTACTCCACGCAATGTTCCAAGGATCGCAGCTCTTACAGGCGCCATCCATGTCTCAGACGCCTGTCCCAACTGGACACACTCAACTCTGCCAATCAAAGTAGGGGATATCCGGAAGGACCTTGGGAAAGGGCGCCGAGAAACTTGGCTCAGTCCCAGCGTCACACTAGGCATGCCTCACGCAGCTCTGCTTTGCTCGGCATTCGAGTTTCCAGTGCGTCGAAAAGACTGTCGACTGAACTAATACCCGTATATGCCGCCATTGCAAACGAATTGTCTGTATTTGAGGTCAACGTAACAAAAAGAGCAGGTTGTCCATACCGGGCCTGGTATGCAAAGGCCTTCTGTCGGCATTGCGTGCGTTCTCCATTGCTCCCCCAAACTGCACTAGACGCTATTTTAAACCGACCCGCAGAATCATTGATTTGCAAGGATCGGGGAAGGTACCCCTGCCTCCGTCACTCATTAGCCATGAGTGCACGCCCAAGCTGATCGACTCCAATACTTCCGAATCCCTCAAATACATGTGGGTTGTTTTTGTATCTCACTGAGTTCTGGATGTACATGTTTTGTAAGGCAAGACGATCAAATGCCACTAAAGTAAACAATTCGTCTCGTCCTGTTACTTAGCGTTATATAGTGCTCATAGCCTCTTTTAATGACACTTTGATTCAGCGTGGTTCACCCGGATGCCCACGCCCATAAGGAAAGAGGTGAGGAAATAGTCTAGCAAACAAAACTCCATTCGAATCGAAGCAAAGCTTTGTTGAGCGCCTTACCATAAACGATCTGTCTTCTTTACCATCCACTTCGGCAACTAGGCGGTTCATACCAACAGGTGTTTGCATGGTTTCGTCCATTAAACTAACTCTTCGCTCCAGCAGTTTCATCTTCTCGATTTACTTTCCATGTATCTGAGATACCACGAACAGATTCAAGTTCATCCGCTATGTTGTTACCAAACGCACCAGAAGCGTCCTGCACGTGGACAACCAACCAATCGTCAATTATTGCGTCGGATAACTCTACACCCAGAACATCGTCGTTCGGAACAGCAGCATCATAGGGGTGATTGTACGACTTGTAAGAGCTCAGCACATCTTTCACGCCTGGTCTTCAGTTAAGTCCCCTACCATTACGACTCGATCTGTAGTGACCTCGTCAATTGATTGACCGCGGCAACAATGAAGCAGGTGAACCTGGTGTGTAGTCAAACGCAAGACAGTGAGACGAATACAGCGGTGGCGGTGACGCGTGTAATTGCTGCCAAGCTTGTGAGTTGAGTCATAAAGCGTTCAGGCAAAGTTATATCTTGAAATTGTTGTGGTAGTGTACCGATGCAAAAACCATTAGCAATTTGATGCTGCTCATACAATCAGGACAAACACGAATCCAAGCGCCATTTTCGCCAATGTAACAATGTATTTCACGAGTCGAAACTAGCGCATCGCGCAGTCCGTCAATAAAAGAGGGTGCCTGGTATTGTTTTACAAGCTTGTACTGAATAGAAAAAGTACTTTCAATATACTCATTGAGTGCTAATATTTAGAATTTTTAGATATAACAGCTAACGCGTTAAGCACTCCGCCTTACAATATCAAATCTAAATTTAGATGCGTAGGGATTGTATCATCATCAGCGCGTACAAGCCCGCGTAAGATTAGCATAAATCGCCAATCGCCGCAGCTTTTCCTAATGATCTAACGATCACAAATGTGAGTATGTTGACACCGTGCGCGAACATGTACGGTCCTGCCAATGACAACTACACAGGCTGCGTAGTGGAGCTTGTCATCGCAGCATCTGCGGGGCCTAGCTTGTCTCCGGCGACGTGGACCAACGGCACGGCCGAAATTCAGACCAGCGCGCACCTCGTCACTTGGTTATTTCAACTGCATGTGATGGACACTACAGGACCTAGATGTAGCTACCGCGAACTAGGACTCCTCTTTCTTTTGAATTCACTCTGCAATTTTCTGCCTTGAACACAAGCCACTTCTCCACCGCTACTACTCAAACGAACGACCTCTTCTGCCCTCGTCGAAGTGCTAATTGGGTCGTGAACCTAATAAGTGGTAGCACTTGTTGGTCCTGTTGGTGTGGCCCACACAACGTGGTGTGGTACACATTATATTGAAGTCTTGTCGGTGACGCACGCCACATCGACTCATGTTGGCCCAAGTTGGAGCAGTGAGACTACAAGCTTTTGAGCTTCCCGGTTATACCAGTGTCGTACCGTCGAGCCCACTGAGACGTCTGAACTAGAATGGATCCTGAACTGAGTACCCGCATGATGACGCTGCTACGTCTGCAGCAAGAACTGATGGACAAGTTGGTGAATCGTCCTCCTACGGAGAAACGAGTCGAAGGTATGTCAATGCCAAAGTATGGTGAAACGCTACTGCAAAAGTCGTAATGATAGAGCAGCCAGAAAGATAGAGCACCCTTCCAATGGCTCTGTTTGATGAGTAGCCAATCAGCAGTTAGGACCGAAGCGAACATAATATGGACGTTCAAAGGAGAGGGGGGCAAACAAGAAATTTTAAAACACGGTGGACACAGTGGCCGCCTACAAGACAGCTTCTTCTAAACAAAATTCTGCGCTGCAACTAACGTATTTTTACAAATAGTGACCGGGTTACTATTTTATACTGCCCCCTCATAATAACAGCCAAAAACGAAAACGTGCTTCTATTTGTATCAGAGGGCACTATTTGCTACGTGTCAATTAGATCGATATCGTCTAAAGCGCAGTCGATTTCATTTAGGTTGAATGCTTCATTGCTGACTTGCGGCTCTTCCTGTTCTTCGTTCTTGGACTCCTCCTCTTCCTCCTGCTGTTGCTGGTTCCAAGCTCGCTGGAACTTCCACCCGTACACATCGTGGTTCCAAATGAACCAGGTCTGAGGGTCCTGATGAAAGCCAGCAGCATCGATTGAGTTTTGCACTACCAGCTGGGGCGTATCGCGCCAAGCTCGTCTCACCCAGTCACACGGTCTTGGGTTGCCACCGCGAGTGAAAGTCACTTGATCCGACCTCTTCCATGTGTCAATCAAGTCACTCAACTGGTTTTTGAAGACCTTGTAGATACCGATATCTCCCGCTTGAAGGTAGGCGGTTAGACCACCAGGAATAACGCACATGGCGATGTCTTTTTGGGCACACTTAGCCTTCACTTTCACCGAAATGTGCGCACGCATGGAATCCCACACAAGGGCCTGGCCTTCTCCAGCTAGTACCGCGGGAAACGCCCTTTCTATCCAATTCATGAGCAGATCCGAGTCTACCCAGGCTTTGGGCTGCTCGGCGACAAGTACTGAGTGCACTTGCTTGATGCTGCGATTGCCACGCTTGTTTTTCCAGATCACCAGGGGTGTTAACTTGCGTCCAGAAGCTGTCACAGCAAGTACCACGGTCACACGCATCGATGCAAAGCCCGTCGATCGCACCACGACGTGGCGACTACCAGTAACGTCCACCGTCGTGTTTAGAGTGTCTTAAAAAAAGACTGCAGTTTCGTCCATCAGCACCGTCTTTTTGAAGTCAAAAGAGCTAATGCGATTGGTTAAAAATTTCATGTAGCTGACAGCTCGATCGATTAATTTCTCGTCAGACAGGACAGTTAGGTTCGTGTGACGACGTAGCGATAGGTCGTTTCGGCGCATGAACTTTGTCACCCATGTTGGGGACGCAGTAAACTGCGCACCGCTAGTCCCCATGCCTTCAAAGATGTCTCTCGCTTTTTCCGCAATCCACCCCCGCTTGACCTTTTCCTTTCTTAACCGACGGTCGATGATAGCATCGAGAAGAACATCCTCTAAGGTCCCGAGAGCGCGGCTCCTCCCGCCACCTTCAACTCTCATGAGGTGAGGTGGAGCTGCCAAGATCTCAGTCCGCTTACGCCACCACTTGCGCACTGTCCCGGGGTCGAGATTAAGGCCTTGCTGACGGAAGTGCGCGACAGCGCGAGTCGGAACGCCTTCACCTTGCGTGTCGATCCAGGTGATCACTTCTTGCTTGGTGCCGTTGATGATGCTAGAGCGCCTGCTGGGCATAGCGAATTGCAAATTGCTGAATAAAGGAAACTCGAAGCGAGGACTCTCGCCGCGCAAATGAATGGCGCCCGTGGCCATTTGCACGCCGTCCATCAATTTGAGAAGGGGGCACTATTTGGAATAGGAGCACAAATATTTTGGGTCCATCTCAAATCTATTGGGGGGCTCTAATTGTAACGGGGCTGGTATTAGTAAAAATACGTTAGCTGCAGGTTCGTTTCCAACATCAGTAAGAATATCAGCGTGGTTTGACGGGCCGAATGGTACGAACGGCCCCGCCTTCACAAAAGCGTTCTTCACTGTGTTAGACGAAACACATCGAAGCCCATCCATAGCAGTTTCAAAAATGGATCGCCTGCGGAATTGTGGCGTCACCTTCTTCGGCCGGCCTCGAGATAGCGTGTTTAGGCGACGAATATGCTGTTTTAAGGGGGCCATAACCCCGACATCAAGAGGCTGAGCAACACCAGTACAATCTCCTGGTACATACAGAACCGCTGTACCCGTGCACGCTAAGGCATCAGCAATCTCGGCCTTCTTATGGACGGACAAGCTGTCCAAAATGAGAACCGAAGGTTCACATACAATGTGCTTCCAGCACTTGTCAATCCACTCCATCATGACTCGTTCGTCAAACCATGCACTCTCCTGAACTGAAAATGTAGCCACTTCGCCACTACAGTACTTGGTCACCTCAGCTTCCACATCACCACCGGGAACGCCGCTATAAACAAAATGTGGTGGCAGCACACGTCCATCCGCCGCCGCCGTCACCGCCATAGTACAGCGATAGCCCTCTGAAGTGTTAGTAGTAGTTCGCACAGTAGTAGCCCCGACAAACTCCACGGTGGTGCGTCTGCCCATCTCCCAATACACCGATGTCTGGTCCATATTGAACAGCGCTCTCGCAACAGGAAGACCTCACTCAATGTGACAATGCTGTGTTAGTACCTCCGTCACCTTCTTGACAAAAGGAAGGCGTGTTGCTTCTAGCTCATCACGTGTCTTTCTACCGGAATGAGAAATCCGACGAATAGTGAGCCCGTTCCTTTTCATGAAACGGCGGCACCAACTCTTCTTGCCCTCATGGCTCTTCTCCCCAATCTCGATAGGCAGTAACTCACATGCAGCTTCGATGATGCTGTCTATAGTGACGGTGTGCTCGAGCCGTCGTTCATCCTTGATGTAGACACACAGCGTGTCCTCAATCGGAGCAGAGACACACCTTCGGCCGCTACCGCTGAGCGTGAGACGAGAGCCTCGCGATGGGGCAGGGGAGAGGGAGGGCCCTGCCCGAGGACGGCGTTTGATCTCCTCCCGAAGGCGGTCAATCTGGCGCTCCCAGTTCTGGAGACTGGGACGTGGGACATGTCGGGACTTGGCGAAGGCCTTGCGTGACTCTCCACGTGCTCTTGCAGCGATCCAGGCGTCGACAGTGGTGACCTTGAATAGGAGAGTGTAGCGAGTAGGAATGCGCTGGCGTGGCATCGTCGGCTTGGGATTGCTGGGAAGGAGGACTTGTGAGCTGCGGCAAATTGTATTGTGTGGCCTCCGTCGATCAACCGCATGTCTACCTTGTTTTGATAAAATTTATATGACTGGGCACCTTGTATTGCATAATATATTGTCCTATCGTAAGATGTGAACATGCCAGAAAGATAGAGCACCCCGCATTTTCCCAATAGAAAAATGGTGCTCTATCATTACGACTTTTGCGGTAGGAGAAAGCTTGGAATATTATCGACCAAGCCCGCCTGGTTTATGATGCGAAGGCTATCGACTACACGCACGCTAGCATAGCCGTTGCGTACTGGCCATGCCTGTATGAAATCTACAAGGGCTGCTGCGTGGTATGTCACGCAACAGGGCAGCATTAACACGCGTGCCGCATGAGCGACACTAATCCATCTCCTTCGCCGCCGGTAAAGTGTCATCACATCGCTGGTTCGCCGACTCATCCGCTAACCCGCTGTGTGATTGGCATCTCCTTGTCGATGTTACAGGTCATGGTGGACCTGACCGTGTCGCCACCTTCGCCTGACTCGGCTGAGTCCACTTCTCCGGCCACACAAGCTGCGGAGTCGTATGCGCTCCTCAAGGCGGAAGCCGAAAGACTGCCAGACCCGCCAAGCGGTTCAAGCACTGCAGCTACATCGTTGATCACGCCGGAGGCATCGTCGAGTCGTCCACTGACGCTCGCTGCCCTTGAACGGGTGCTGGAGCTTCGTGATCTTCGCCTGGAGTTTGTCCAAGCCGAGCGAGAGAAGAAGCTATGCAAGCTTTTCGCGTACACGTTTATCAAGCCGTCTCCAACTCCAAGTCCAGAGTTGGTGCGTCGCATTCAAGGGGTTTCCTCAATCGAAGACTTGGTTCCCGCCAAGGAAGGCTTCCTCGTCGATGGACCGCATTCTGGTACCGTTTCATATCAAATCAATTTCAAATTTACAAATGCAATGTTGGTACAGTCGTAATACTCTCGACAATGGCCTGTACCCACCATCGCCGATGTCATCATGTGGTGCAGTAGCTGAAGCTCACATTCGATGGCCTGCACCAACCAACGAAGGACTGAAATGCGCGGTCGCTAACTTTCGTCGGCAACCTGAACCATCTGCAGACGGTTCTCGCGCTTGCGCTGGAGGAGATAGTCGAAAAGGATTCCTCCGCATGACAGATTTGAGATTGGTTCCCATGTTGGTTCATCGTAACCCCACCACTTGACGTAAAATTCTCGCTGTCGGCGCTCCGTACCCGTCGAAATAGGCCATCGATCGTCGAGTATAGCTTCGACGATGTACTTATCATCACCGGCCTCTGGCTCCCAGTTGTCTTCTGGTAGGAGCCCTCGTCGAAATCAAATCGTTCATCTTCACTGAGGCCATCAACGAGCTCTACCGTAGGTCGCCGATCATCTTCGCTGACTGCCTTAAGTCTTGAGACGTGAACAACAGGATAGAACCGATAAGCCGCTTTGTCAGCCAGCTCGAGCTCGTAGGCAAATTCTTCGACCTTCCGCTTGATGCGGAAAGGACCATGGCATCTATGAGCAAGCTTTTTGGTCAAACCGGGCTTCACGCGCTCCATGAACAGCCATACACGACTTCCAGGCTGAAATAACGATCGATGAGATGCTTTCTCGGTTGAATCGCTGTCCTCCCCGCTCTCGACTGCTCCTCTTCGTTCGTCGAAGGGTACCGCAAGCTGCTCGACTCGTCCAAGAGCTTCATTGTGTTCTTTCGCTCGCCGGGCCTTTTCTGTTGCTTGGTAGTGCTTTGCCATAGCCAACGCGACTTCGTGTTGACGATTGGCCTCCCGTCTCCAAGCTGCAGCGTCGGATCTGTCTCCATTGCCGAGCCTCAGCGATCTTTAGGGTCGATTGGGCATCCCATCCATGGACGAGGTAGAATGGTGTCTCTTTCCTTGTTGTATCCATCGAGTTGTTAATTGCATGCACCATTTTCTCGGCGATCTCGTCCCAATCCTGTTGAAGCGGATCCTCGACATACACCTTCACTGTCTGGATCACTGACTTCACCGAACGTTCTTGTTGGCCATTTGCTTGCGGCCTGTAGCTGAGTGTTGCTCTGACCTGGCCTGTATGAGCTCAAGGAATGCTTGGAAGGTCTCACTCATAAAGCGTGGATCGCGATCGTGCCTTATCATCGTTGGGGCACCAAATCGCCGAAATACGCACTCTTCAAATACATCGGCGACGTCCTGAGCCTTAGTGCTGCTCATTGCCTTGGCGATCACATAACCAGTGAATGAACACTGGAAAAGCGGTAGCGACACGTTGCCTCGCCGAGTCCGCGGAAGAGGTGTCACAAAATCCATTGACACAATCTGGAAGGGACGATTGGCGAGCACGTTGCCTGGCGAATAACCTCTCAGCTGGGGTTTGCCTTTACTAGTGCTGCAGTCAGGACATGCGCGCACATGGCGAACCACCGTGGCATACAAGCCAATCCAGTAATAGTCTCTCTTGACGCGATGATAGGTGCGAGTGATCCCTTGGTGGCCTCCTTCGATAGAATCATGGCAGCTTTGCATAACTTCGTCGATCATTGTCGTAGGTACCACCAGCCGAAGTCGCGTCTCGGCTTCGTCACTGTCACCCATCTTTCGACCTTTGCCCACGTATTGAAGCACGTCTTCTTCATCGATCACGAACCGGTCAGCTAATTTACTTGCACTTGCTGCCCTTTTTAAACTCAGGGACTCAATGTCGCCGCGGAGGTACGCTTTAAAGTCGGCCCACCTCCTTGCTTCGTCTTGGGCAACCTTGATTCGCCGAAGTCGTTCGGCTTGTACATCTACAGGGTTTGGTTGCTGTCTAACCGCCTCCCGTTCTGCTGGCTTTGGCCCGTCGACGACTGGAAGTGTACCAGCCTCTGAATTGTCATCGCTCTCTTCGTTCGCCGACTCGATATTCTGGTCGTCGTTGCGACGATCTTTGCCTTCAGGTGTGCAATGCCTTCTTACGTCGCTGACTACACCACACTGAAGTACGTCAGTGGTGACGGGCTCAGCAAACCTCACTCGCCGAGCTTGGCTCCTCGTTAATGCCATCACCTGGGGCCGTTCGTCGACCAGGCCCTTGTTTATCGGCTCTGCTCGGCGACAACGTGCAGTTGTCTGGGAGTTTAAGTCGACATAAGCTAGTGCCTGCTCGTCGGCGTAGAGCACTTCTGGAATGCGGTCGAGTGTCTTGAGCTCTGTTTTCCTTGTTCCGCTGAGCACAATCTTGGTCACTTGGCTCTCTAATGCTTCTGTAGCCAGTGAGTCAGCCGAAGCGTTGTATGCTCTGACTGCATGAAGATACCGCACCGAATTGAGCTTTGTCGTGAGTTCTTTGTGGCGCATCAGTTGCACCTGCAGTGTCTCCTTCCGGCACGCGATCACCCCCATGGATTGCTGGATTGCAAGCCTTGAATCGCCGACAATAATTAAATCGGTCACCCCATGATCAAGGGCTGCCTTGACGCCGTTGTTCATTCCGGTGTACTCAGCGATATTCACCGTCGTCGATGACAGGTGCGCACTCGCAGCGATCACAATGTCCCAGGCCGGTAGACGCCACAAAATCCAAGAGCAACTTCCATGTCCACCGTGCTTTTCCGTTTTCGCTGAGCCATCGAACAAAAGCACATAGCCATCGTAATCTCGGGCAACGCTGGCATAGAGCAAGTGAGGAGACATCCGCACCGTCGCCGACCCCTTTGAGGGTGGTGCCAGCGGTGCGACTGCCTCGTCGAGCGCCACAAAAGGTGTGATCGACGACTGAAGCAGCTTGGCGAATTCAATGTCAAGCTCTCGCACACGCTTGACCTTCAGGTGCCATTGCGACAGGAAGACTGCAAACTGCACCGAACGTCCAAACAACGACTTAGACTGGAACACCCACTCCAAAGTCGAAAACCGAGTGTAGATGTGCAGCGTCTTGCCAGCGAACAACGTATAGCAGATCTTGAGCACTTGGAGCAACTCCAGCACCTCCTTCTCCGAAGGATGATAGTTAAGCTCGTTTTCCTTGAGCACGCGACCGCAAAATCGTACTGGGTGCAGCAGTTCATTGTGCCTCTGCATTAAGGTGCTGCTCAGCGCCATTCGTTGGCTTAAAGCATGATATGAACCTCCTTGTCCCCGTCGAAATTGTCGTAATATTGCTTCGACGACCTTCTGACGCAAAGCTGTGAAGGCTTTGCGTGCCACGGTGAGGTCACCCCCTGGAGCGAAGTCGTCGTCCATGATCTGGTATAGCACCGCACCATAAGCGGCTAATCCTTGAATGAAGCGCCAGTAATAGTTGAGTGCTCCAAGAAAAGATTGCATTCCTTTCTTCGATGATGGAAATGGGAGCCCAGCGATCGCCGCCAACTTTTTCCCGTCAGCCTGTATCCCTCGGCTGGTTACCACATGTGATAGGAAGTCGACCTTGGACTGAACGAAGATGCTCTTCGAGAAGCTGATGCTGATCCTGCACTCGGCGAATCTAGCCAGCAGCCTGTCTAGCAACGATAGGCTCATCGAATGACGTTCCTCCGAAGCAGATATCATCCACAAAGGACCGGCGATGAAATACCGGTACCAGGCCCGACTTATCGGGTTCACCTGTAGTAAACATGTCTGCATCCGGGCTGTTGATCAACTCCATAAGCGGGTCGGCCTCGACGAGAGCGAGGTGGTCAGCTTCATACTTCGTCCTTAGATCGGCG
Organism: Phytophthora taxon juncus; assembly: GCA_033558005.1. Classification (NCBI taxonomy): domain Eukaryota; phylum Oomycota; class Peronosporomycetes; order Peronosporales; family Peronosporaceae; genus Phytophthora; species Phytophthora taxon juncus. Next base: position 2,468,417 of record JAUCEE010000003.1, read on the forward strand.
CGGTCAACATTCGTCGACTTCGCCGAGTGTACCACGAACTTCTCGCGTAATGCTTGGGCCTTCTCTTCCGCCAGCTTCATTCACTGAGCGAACGCCTCCCAGGCTCCTTTTATCTGGACGTATCCCCATAGCGCATTATCAATCATGCGCTGGTAAATCATGGGTGCGTTCTTCAAGCCGAACGGCATGCGCAGCCACTCAAAGTGGCCTAGGGCACAAACAAAAGCTGACACCCATCGTGCACGCATCGTCATCATAATCGCCCAGAAGCCGCTGGCTGCATCCAGTGAGCAAAACCACAGGTAGCTCTCCATTTCAGTTATAAATCGTCGACCAACGGCACTGCATATTCCATGATGAGGGTAATTGCATTGACCATGTTGTAGTCGATGCACAGTCGTATGTCCTTGCGTTCTTCTTGAGAACAATTACGATCGGCGAAGCCCACGGGCTGCTTGAAAACGCAATTAATCCAGCCTCCAGTAGACCTTTGAGTAACTCGTACAGCTTTCGCAGGTACTTAAGCGGGATTCGCCGAGCTCTCTGCTTGATTGGAGCGTGCTCACAAACGTCTATATCGCAGACTACCCCGTACGCAGGCGGTGGCAATGCATTTCCACTTGAAATCATGATCTCCTCGTGCTTCCACTGTGTTTCGACGAGCTTGAGTTGTGCAATAGGGTCCAGCGCCGGGTTCTTGACGTTGTCTCCATCATAATCCAGTGTCGTCGATGCTGGCATCGTAAGGTCAGGCAGAAATGCCAGTTCATGTGCGTAGTCTTCAAAATGTACTTCAGTGCCTTCATGCTCGAACTCGTCGGACGCCTCCTCGCTGCTTATCAATGCATTCGCTGACGCAATGTACCTCAATCTCAGATTGTCAAGCGGGTCATCCGCGAACGAGTTGTTGGTGATTTCCTCATCGAACGCTTGCAAGCCAGCGACCGTGACGTACACAGGCTCCGTGGCGCCTCCCATTCCGTCGAGAAATGTGCCTTGGATAAGGTCAGGGCGCGCACGTAGTGCCCGCACCTGTTCGGCCTGCTGTCGGAGCGTCCCGATCAAGTCAGAAGCACGCCAGGTGTCATCGACCGCTATCCTCGGATCTGTATTCGTCGAGCTTCGTTCGCTCCCTGACCTGGTGTCGCTGGTTTCCATCCCATGGAGACCTGTGTCCGAGCTTGATATTAATGCTCACTGCGTTCGCCGAGCATGCAGCGTTCGCAATTTGGCTCGAGGTGTCGCTGGCACAGTAATTGGACGAAATCCGTCGACCTGTGCAGACGTAGCCGTGTCTTAAGCGCCTCGGGCCTCGTCGAGCTTCTTCCACTGCTCTTCACATGGCAAACCTCTTAGTGCATCTTCAGGACGTCGCCGTACTCCTGCTGGAGTTTCGTAGCTACGTCTTTCGACGACCGGAGGTTGTTGAGCGAGCCAAGCTTCATAGAGCTGACGCTCTTTTGCCAGGAGTTGACTGTCCTTCGACGACCCATACGCTATCACTTGCCACTCATGATACTTCTTGGTGTGTAGTTGTACGAATCCATCGGTAATCGGCAGTTCGCCGATAGGTACCCACCACGCGAAAATAAAGTGAGCCGGGCACCACACTCGACGATCTGACACGTTCGTCACCTTGACCCACGTTGCACGGCCTGATTTGTTGAAGTGCACCGTCGGAATGAGCGTGCTGGATCGTCGGACCCATAACTGATGTGTCTGTGAGCTCGTTTGATTCCGTTGCAGCTTAAATTCGACGACCTCACCCGGCGGTACGTCTAACGCTTCAGTCGGACCACCAGGTACATGCTTGCCAGTCGGCAGCTCGTCGACCTCTCGCTGAGCCTTAATTAGCGGCACCACCACCTCATCAGGGTTTTGCATCGTCGACCTGAAGAGGTCAAGCCTCACACCTGCTGGCATCATGAAATCAATGCCGAGAATGACATCCACCCCGGCGAAGTGCGGCATTATCCAAACTTCAAACTCGTAGACGAGCTCCCAACCAAGCGTCAACTTGATCACCGCACGTTCGTCGGTATAGACCTTGTCCTTTCCAATCCCTTGCACATCCAGTCGCATATCCTTACTAACACGTCGCCTGAATCGCAACTTCCTCGCGAACGAATCGGTGACCGCACTGACGTTAGCGCCCGTATCCAGCAGTATCTTTGTCCGCACGTCGTTCACTGCTCCCAAAACCAGTGCCCGCATCCGTTTTCGCTTGTCGAACTGTTTCTTTGACCACCAACCCTTGCGTTCACCCTTGTTAGCTTGATAGCCTTGCATCTTGGGCTCGGTCTCAGATCGGTGGGCGTAGCACTAGTAATAATCCCGGTTGATTCGCCGACCTCCTGACTTGACTTCAGTAGGGTTGGCTCGTCGATAGGTTCCAATTTCCCGTCTGTTTTTCACATTCAATTTCCGTCGCATCATCATTTTCCAGCCATTTGCCTTGCCGAATGAACGCAAACACGTAGTTTGCCTCCACTACGGGCTCGGCGAACTGTGGCCGCCCGTCTTGGCCCAACCCAGTTATAGTTGGCGGGCGCGCATGTTTAAATTGCTGAAATAGATGCCTTGGAGCTCAGCAGGAAGGGATTCCTCGTCATGTTTCGACTTAAGGAACTTGACTGCCTCTTCGTAGAGTCGGTGGTGCTCGCACTGTCCAATACCATGGACTTGGGTACAAAACTTGCACTTGCGGAAGCACTTGTGCGCCGAATGGCGTGGATCACCACAGGCAGCACACGGTCCGTATTCTGGACGTGCCCTGCGGTCGCCGTCACCCCAGCGTCGTCGCGGGGCGGCGTCATTTCGCCGTGTCTGGCTCGGCGAGGACTCGTTACGACCAGCGAAGTCTGTTCGCTGACCTCCTGATCTGTCGGAAAAGTGTCCAGTCTCTGCCGCATCCATGTACGCACCATCCGACTCAGAGTCAGATCGGTAAGATACGTCGGAATGATTGCTCACGCGTTCGTAATCATCGGAGTCGGCTCGGCGACGTGACGTAATCGCCATCTTGTCAGACCACGCTTCATATAGCTCGTCGACTGATGCATCGACGAGGGTGGCTAGGCGGCTGTAGCGGTCATCGCGACGGCTTCTACCGTCACCTCGACGGTCTTCTCGGTCTCCACGACGGTCATCACGTCTGCCCGCGTCATTGCGACGACTCCCATCGCGGCTGGGCTTGCTCGACGAGCGGCCAAGTCATTTGCGGCGACGATCGGCGACCAGCTTGTCGTTAATCACTGCCTCGACCTTTGCAATGTTGTCAAATCGCTGAGGAATTAGTTGTTCCACCAGCGCATCATCGCGACACGTCTCTAGGAAGTGCTTCACATGCTGTTCACCAGTGCGTCCACCAAATTCGTAGTGAATGTTCGCCGAGCGAGCGTATCCATTCAGGCGGAGCAAATATTCACAGATATGCTCTCCAGAGTCCCGCTCGGCCGTGCAATACTTGCTCGCTGGGGTTTGGTCGTATTGTGAGCAGTAGTACGTCATAAACGCCTCGCACAACAGTGACCAGCGCTTACGCGTCTTCTTCGACAGCTGACGAACCCAGTGACCAGCGCCATCTTCCATGCACAACTGGAACGCTTCACACCAGCGATCTTGCGGGGTGTTCGTCCCCTCCATCTCGTAGATGAATTTCTTGAGCCACTGCAACGATCGCTCGCTACGATTACGAGCTCCAGAGAATTTGGTCAATTTCTTGAGCGATATATGGTTAGTCAGCGTAATTCGCTGAGCTTCCTCTTCATCTTCGCGTAGATACGTCCGACGAATTTGCGCCGCCAAATCATCACAGGGATCATCACCTCCACCGATATCATCATTATCATCATCATCGTCATCGTCATCGGTGTTTCGACGACTCGCACGGCTCTTCTTCGGGGTAACCATGCGCGAGTCCATGAAGTATGGCGATGCAGCCGACGTCCCAAACACTTCCTTCTTGAGCGCCGGCGTCTGCACTTGGGTGTTACTCTTCGCCTTCTTCGGTGTATCAGGTAGCGGGATGTTGCGTGGATCAGCTTCACCGAGCTTCATCACAGTTACCAAGCCTCGGATTCCGAAGGTGTCCTTCAGCTTGCGCTTCCACTTAGTGAGCTCGGCGCTAACATCGCCGAGCTCCCACACATCCCGCGCCACCTTGGACGGCAGTGCTGTGCACTCAAAGCCCATAGCCTCCAATAATCGCTTGGTCTGTTCGGCGAGCTTGCTCACGCTGCTACTGTCGATGGGGCATATCAGCTCTTTTTCCAGCATAATCCACTTTGGCCCCTCCAACTTTTTTCGGTGAGAACATCGACACCCAGGCACTGGTCGCGGTCATCGAACGTCCGATCTGACCGAGTGCCCGGTAAGCGCTTGGCGTATCTCCATTCACCGGCGGCCGGTTCGACGTCACCGGGCGCTCATCCGGAGCCAGCGCGTGCCGAGTCTACTTCTTCGAGGTCGGCATCCAGTCGGCGAGCGATCGGACGCGGAGTACTCGATTTTGCAACAACTACGGAGGGTTCGTCGACCTCTCCGTCTTCCGCCTCCTCTTCGGCGGGCTCCATCTTCATCTCAACTTCATCATCTTCATCAACTCCACTTCCATGGCCACGATCGTCGACAGACTCGAACTTCACCGAGCGTGGCGTACTGGCCGTCGCCCTCGTCGTCGCGTCCGCTGATCTCGGCCGCGCGCTTGACCTTCCACCGGCCGTCGCCGGATTACTGCCCTTCGCGTTCGTCGACGTCTTGACCATCTTCACTTGTTGCTCGTTAACTTGGTAAGTACCTAAGTGCCACAACCACCCTGTTCCCGAGTCGCGGCACCAGCTGTGGTATTGCACACATATAAAACTTGTTAGCCTTCCCACAGTACACCCACAACACCTGCCTCAGCGAAGCAGGCTTGAGGGCGAATCCGAAGATCGCCCAGTCCGTTTACAGCGGTGTAATGGCTCCCCAGACACCTGCCAAATTCTTCCACCAGGAGCCGTGCCACGAACACACAGCACGCTCCCCTTGATCGCTGACCTCTCTCTCCTTCCTCTTCTCTTCTCTTGAACCCGTGCCCTCCACCAAAGGATGGACGGCGGCGATTTCTCGCTTTGACGGGGCGTAGGCGAAAGACACGCTCGGTACGCTTGCAGGCCGAGTAAAACCCGCGTTCGTCGACCTCGACGAACCAACTTGTGACCACTTGGGGCCGATGTCCAGGAACCACCACACACGCTTCTTGGACTTGCCACGCGGCCGAGATCGCTTCCGTCACTCCGTCAGACGATCTCAGCGGTGGCATGATCTAGTCCGCAGGGACGACGTACCGAAGAGTCGCTGCGTCGCGTGCTGCTTGTGTTGGACCCCGAAAATTCCACTCTGTTATTATCTGTTATCTTTGTTGGGCTCTTGGCCCTCCTAGTAGGTTCCTATACAAATATCTAATGAAAACGGGCCGTTACGGCCTCTCCGATACTAAATCCTAGTCAATCGCTGAGGCGACTCTTCACGCTCGTCGACCATGAGATCCTGGTTCGCCGGCCCTTCAGATGGGTACACTGGCTCTTCGGCGAAACTCCCCGATTGGTAGCTTGAGTACACGTTGATCGCCGAGCTGCTGGAGTCACCGAAATCCTGCCATAGCCTAAGCTAGGCAAATTCCGAAATCGCTCTACCACAATAACAACTCGTTAGGTGAGAACCCCGTTCCGCCTAAGGTTAACGACACCCAAAGGGATTCCACAAGGCCACACGCCAACTTCGGAAAGGGAGCTTGCTTCCTGGACGAAGACTGGCCCCACACTAAACTTCTCCGCAAGAAGTCGTTTGGAGTCGTGGAAAACGCGATGTACACCCTGGGCGATAAAGGCGTTCACCCGCCTCGCGACACTAGGGAGTGATTGTGCCTCTACTCGCCTATTTATGAGGCACGTTGACACTTTTATTCGTTGTGTGCTGGGGATCGATCCAAAAACCAAGAAACCTTTCAGTAATCGAGAGCTATTTGTAACTGTGACAGCATATCTTGGTATGGCGATGACACAAGCACGCGGTGCTTCATATTCATTTTTTTTATATGGCTCCTGCCTGGGCCTGCAAATTCTGCAACAATAGAGGAACTAGCTGGTGAGGATGCACTGTCGTTTCGCCAATCTGTTGAGGCTTATGCAAACTCAACGTGAGCAACAGCATTCCTTTAGATTTGAATGGGTCATCGATGCTGGCGGTGCAGCGCAAATTTTGCCAACTTTTCACCTTTGCCAACACCTGAATCTGCTAGAAAGAATAATCAAGTGGGTCTCTACAGTGATCGAGCAAAACTAAACGTATCTGAACCCTATCTTCTTGAGTGTAGCAGGTGCAGACTAAAATGCAGATCCCAACATTCGTTGCGGAGCGTGCTTATTCAAAATTGCCCCCCTCACTGGCCAATGCGGAGCGAAAAAATTACCAGCTAGTGAAGTGTAAAAGCAAGCTTACCGTGAATTATGGGTCAGAGATAAACTGAACGATGCAATTCGCATTGTATTCGCATTGTGGAAGAGCGTGAGATAATGAAGAAAATCTACGCAAGGGTGAAAATCGACGAGTTTATACGAGGTGGAAACTATCAATTGGCTTATAATTTTAATTCTTCTTCTCTGAAAACTACTTAGGAGTGATAGCGATCCTCTTAAAAACAATGAGCTTACCCGCATGATCGAGATGCTGCCACCATCAACATTCGATGAGTGAATGCCTAAAACCATCATTGATTACATGTTGTCCTCGCTAATGTTATTACACAACCAGCACTGGTAATGTCATACTGCTACTGTTTTAAGCCTTCTCGTGCAAATCTAATTCGTCGTTTTGCAGGTATGGTTTTCAAAAAGATCACGTTACGAAGACTATTTTCACAACATCAGGAGTTTAAATTGAACGGGTCTTGGGTCATAAATTCATCAATGGTTACAATCAACTTATCGGAGGACCGGAAGTGCTCATCAAATACACTATTGTTGTGAGTACATAACTAAGCAACAACGGCTTAATTCAGTTGTTGCCGTTGCTTTCGGCGCGTATAAACATCGCCAAGAACGTGAACAATTGGAGAACATTACTCCACAGGATAGTGATCGTGTTGAGGAGGGTATACATGCTGACAGTCAAAAGTAAGTCTTTCGCCTGACAAGCTGTCGAGGCCGAAGGTCAGCACAGAAATTATGATTCAGGTCGTGCGGGTGCAATCGCGCGGCATAGCTCGCCGTGCTCACCACGGTGCATTCTTTAACAGAGCTGGCTGCAACCAGGCAGCCGCTTGGGCAACATGTAGCTGGCGACGGCAACGCTTGGTGCGTGTCAATGCGCCTATCGTGCTCGGTGCGCAATTCAGTTTAGGGCAAAAACGTTGTGTGATCTGACGTGCATCTTCACTGCTCAACAACCTTCGCGACAATGAGTGCTGTTTGTCGGCAAAGGTACTTTTGAGACTCTTGTGGAGCTGAGTAGCCCTCTGACGACCGCCGAGTCTCGATCGCGCAGAAGCTAAACAACGAAATAGATAGGAAGAGTGCTGGTACAAATTCTTTTAAGGAGCTAAAGGTGGGCGACGGAGTTTCCATTCCTTTAACGCAGTAGCATTTAAGTGTTATTACAAGTTGCAGTCGCTTAGTTTTCTTTACTTCGCTACCCTTGGGTCGAACGATACTATCTACGCAGCTCGACCGCTATCGTAACCTGTCTAATACAACGACCTTCGGTATCTTTTGGACTTTAAAGTCCAACAGCAGCATTGTAATGCTGAGTACCATGAAACTTGCTCATAGAGAGCGAGAGGTGTCGTGATGGCGGAGCGGTGTCAGATTTTAAAAACTGAAACGCCTCAAAACGAAGGATGAGGCTCATTCCTTGACAGCAATTTCACGAGAAATTATAAACTGAAACCCTCACAATGCAAATAACTATGACAACGGATATGTATTTACGAAGTACGTCTTTCCTCCGGAACCCATGGGCCCGGGTAAGCTGTATATTATTGCTTCTTCTCGTGTTGCCGTAGGTAATCTGCAGCTCACTGCTATCAAACTAATATCGTATTCTATTGCTGTGGTGAAGCAGCTGATGAGCTTGCCCTATGGCATAAAATTTTTAACAGAAAAGCGAGCTGATACAACGCCGAAATGCTGTATTAATACCACTTCTTGATGATGAAATGTACGGAACAAAACGACAATAACTCCAATATTGCATTGATTAGCGCTGTTCCAACTTCGACCGAGTTGTTTGTAGTGAGGTTGCCGCATTCATAGTGCTTCGTTGCTACTGCCACTTCCGTAAGTTAATCATTGCAGAAGAGCAAGAAGGGCAAGGAAAAGAGAATGACTAACAACAATCGAAGGGTTCAGTGCGTTGCTCGTCGGCGTGAACCGACCTAATCCCCGGTTCACTCGTTTTGGCTGCTTTCATCTTCAACCTTGCTTCAGCGCTACCAGCCCACCCCAGCTTCAAATGCTTTTGACTAAATCATTCTCTCTCTCTTTGTGAAATCTTCTGGCATTCACCTGCCCGCTTACTTCGTACCGAAGTGCACTACAAGTAAACCTCTTCTAGGTTGTAGTTCATACTTTACAAAATATAGCACGTCGTCATGTTATTTACTTCTAGTCCAAGCAGAATGCCTATTCACTACGTGGCTTCGGAGTCATGTAGTCAGACCCGTATGCTTTCTTCAAAAAATATTTAGGATCCTGTACAGTGTCGAACTGCATTCCGTTAAGCGTCACTTGCGAAAACGGCATGACTTTCTCGTCGGGCAGGATACGGCCTTGGTTCCCCTTCCAAAATTCTACTTCCCAGCCACGATTCCCTTTTCGTTCCATTTTGTACAGGTCCAAGTATGGTACAGTATACTCTTCGGTGACTGGCAAACTTGGATCGTATAAGTAGCCTGCCAGTGGGTGTGTCGGAGCAACGCAGACACGCCAAATATTCATGAAGAACATGTGATAGCCTTTTTGCCGAAGTGCTTCTCTCACAACGGTTTCTGCCTGCATCTCACCAACGAAGCCAATATCCACATCCTCCGTGAACGGTATCACAGTGTTGTTTCGTACCGCGCCGAGTAGCGATCCAAACGCGAGGAATGGAGTGTTTCCTGTAGCCTGCAGCTCCTCATAGACCTCGACCAGAAGCATGTGCAGCACGCTGGCGTAGCAGATTGACTTGGTCGATCGAAGCTGCAGCAGGTCGAGTCGGTTCGGCGTCTCGCAGAATGGTGTGTCCTTCCTACCGGAAATCGGCAGGCAGTAACCGTACTTCTTCAGGCTGCGACTCCATTCACTGCAGAGACCTGTGTGCTCGTCGCGGAAGACTGGTTCTGGCACGTGGCCCATGTCCCTCAGCTCATCGTAGTACGTGTGATTCGAGTGGTAGTCGACAGCGCTTGCATTCACGATCTTCGGCACGCAGATCCCCTGGTAGTTAAGCAGGATGGAGGCGGGGGAGTGAGAGACGATGTCGGTCTCCAGGACGACGTCGAGGATCACCAGCCCCGTCAGCAGCACCGCGAAGGTCGGAATCAGAGCCAGCAGCGTGCAGACGTATCTCCGTCTCCGTCCGTTGGCCTTAGGAGCCCCGACGAGATGTCCTTCCTCCAGCCCACGCCCAGCTTTGACTCCCTCCGACTTCTCCATGCTCGGGCCTCGACTTGCCTTGCTCGAGGCAGATCGCCAACTGATTCGAGCACCAAGTGCACCCACAAACCCCGCGCACGTTGCGAACAGAAAAATATGTGCGGGCAGCTGTGGTCAGAAAACGAGGTCTCTGTCGACGAGCGCTCTCTTGTGGCACCACGTTGGACGGTTCGAGGCTGAGCCGAACCAGCCGCAACACGACGACACGCTGAAGGTCTTCTCAAACGAAAGTCACCCGAGTACACTAGACTGCCCCGCCTTGACAAGAGAAGACGGCGCTGTAGTTCTATTAGTAGTTGGAGTTACGAGGAGAACAGGTTGATGACCTACAGCTATCTCGACGTTGCTGAAGCGAGCCGGAAACGTCTCATCTCAAGACAACCACTACCTTAACATGAAGTCGCCGCCGTTCCGCCCGTCTCACCAGAATCCCTTGCGACGATAGTGAACGAGCCTCCGTTGGGCACCTCGGACACTGTCACGAAGCCGCTCGATCCGCTCGCAGCACCGAAGCCGCTCCAGGACGCTGCGCCGTTTGCCCACACCGTGTTACCGTTGATGGAGATCTCGATAGCGCCCAGCGACTTGCCAAAGGTGGGCACCGAAATGGACCCCGTGGTGCCCTCTGGTGTGGCAATGGTAGCCTCGAAGAAGCTGCCACTGTTCTTGGTCGCCCATTCCACAAAGAAGTCACCTGTTGCGAGCGTGTAACCGGTCTGCAGCTTCCCAACATCTGCCCCGGCAGCGTGCGGAATGAATTCCCACGTCTTGCCCGCGGCAGTCAGCGGATTCAATCCACCAATGTGCAGGGAAAGTGAAGCCGTTGGGCCCGTGGACCAAGCGTGGGCGTGGGAGATGTAGCTGCCGAGGTTCTTCTCAACAGCCTCGTAGAACGGATACTTTAACTCGCCCGTGTAGTAGAACGCTTCGATCGTCGTCGAGTTGCTGAAGTTGTTTAGCATATAGTTCCACTGGCGGCGCATGATCTCCATGGCTCGTGTCGCATTGCCTGGGTTGGCGCGCAAGTGAGCGTCGATCTCCAGACCTGTCATGAACGGGGAGATTGAACCGAGAGCTTCAGGGGACACGGCTCCGAATTCGTTCCAGCGAGTAGTCAGGCTTTGGGAGATCGTGGCGGCACGCTCTGCAGACTCGGTCACGTTGAAATGGACTGCGAGGACGTTTCCGTCCTGAGGGTAGAAATTGGTACTGAGTGCAGTCGTGTTATCACGGAAGAACCCCGCTGCGGCGTCCCAGAGCTTCGAGTTGACAGCCCTCTTCAGATCCTCGGCAATTGTGCCGAACGACTTGCCATTGAACGCCAGCTCGCCGAATCCAAGCTCGCTTGACAACTTCTCATACTGGATCAATGCGTGGTAAAGCAGAGAGTTGGCGGCGGTGTTCTTGCCTCCTTGGCCCACACGGCCCCAGTCGTTAAGGTCAGTAACGTTGAGAAGCGAGTCTGACGCATCCACCTTCGCAAGAGTGAACTCGAAGCCACGCTGAACTTGGCTCCATACCTCGGTGATCAGAGTCTTGTCGTTGGTGAGCATCGTATAGTCCGCGAGTGCAATGATTGTCCACAAGTGATACGTGTCCGAGTTTGTGCCGGCCGCTACGTAGCCTACCCCAAGCGGTGTCCCTGCGTAGGGGAACTCACCTGCTGAAGATTGAATCGCAATTATCGATACGAGCGCGTTGCGAAGCGAGAGGAGATTGTCCCCATTCAAAGACACAACTTTAGAAAGTGTAGCAACACCATAGTCACCTGGCCACGGCGTTCGGTCGCGCTTAGCGCCATCCACAAAAACCTCGGCATTCGCACTCACATTCTCGATCGTGGCATTATTCGCCCACCCAGAAGTAATCGAAGGTGGCGACGCGCGTGCTTCACTTGCAGAAATTCCGCACAACTGCACCGTGTACGCACCAGCGTACCAAATGCGGTTAAGCAGGTCGTCATCAGAGTAGAAGTATCCGGAGTAATCGCGCAGCTTGTCGTCGTCTGTGCTCGGAGCAGCAGTGAAGTGCGTTGAGATGCCAGCCACCTCGACACTAACATCTGAGCTTGTGGACACGGTCAGGTATCGAAACCCACCTCGTCCGAATTCACGACCAAAGGTGAAGGTGGACTCAGGCTCAGCTGGTGCGAAAATCGTGCCATCCAGAACAGGCCCAGTAGCGCGATCCGACGTGATGCCGATATACTTTTTGTTTTCGGTGAAGGCAACACCCAACTTCGAGCCGCTGGTGGTTGCTGGGCCAAATTGAACAGTGATGACACCGGACACCTGCCGGCCAAAGTCGAAGGTGACCGTGGATCCATTGCCGGAGAGTGTAGCACCCAGCGAATTCGTCTTGGACAGCGTGACATCGCCGGAGCTGCCGTATATGTTCTCAGGAACAACATCTCGCGATGCGGGGGATTGAATGTAAGAGTCCCAAGGCCCGGAGGCGCCGATGGCACCACCGGTAGTGATGGCGACCAGGGCAGCGATGAGAGCGATCGTGGATTGGAACTTCATCGGAGCTTTTGCTGACGAAAGCAATTTCAGAACTGAGATAAGGAAGGCAATGCATGGCCCTCAAGAAGAACCTTGATTAGAGCAGCCACAACCTTGCACGTTTTTCTTGCCTCGCTCTACGCACGACAATGGCAGCAAAGAATTTTGTCAACGATCGTGCATACTTGAACTGGAGCTTAACTTTGACCGCAGGAGACTCCTCCAGCAGCAGCAAGTTCAACCACGTATCGCTCAGCCGACAAACTAGGCGGCATGACTAAAGCGATTCAACCATTTCTTTTCGCCTGCTTGATTTCTCGAGCCTGCATCCTAGCGAAGTGAAGGACTCATTAGCGGATTACGGACAGACAATTTTGGTAAACTCCGCTACAGACACGGTAGTTCAAAGAGATGACAGATTTGGATTATGGGGCCATGACAAAAAACAATCAAAGGGATTGCGGCGACATCGGGGGCGTAATCTATAACGAAGGTGGCATAACATCCCTCATTGAAAAACTAACGCTGGCACTCAAGTTTTATTCCTCTTGCTAACATTTTGGATCTTCCTGTCATCTGCCTAATCACGCGCCGGGCAGCCCTCTATCACCAATGCCAACTGAGGTCTGATCATTTTGTCCGCGATTGTGTTTTCACCTTCACACAATGTATCGGTTGCGCATGAACTGGTCCACGAGAACCGGGATAGCTCGCACACCAGGACACTGACACACCCGCGGCACCACCGCTGATCGCCTCTCGTCAGCAACAGCAAGCTCGATGATCCGATTTAAAAACCTCGCTAGCAGTTTTTTTCTTGCATCAACACATGCGCAAAGCTTCACGAACGCTTTTGGCTGTTTGTAGCAGTGTAGCATGAACTTTCGAAAGCGGTCACAGTATCGGCAAGCGCCTACAATCTCACGCCGAGCATGCTGCGCGACGTGCCGTCGAAGCAAGTCGAAGTCGCTGAAGCGACGTAGAACCACATAGTCTGGCTTTCGGTTTGGATCATTCTCGCCTTTCAGGTTTGTCGGAATTCGATTGACACGATGCTCAAGATATACCCCCACTTTGTAGAACACGACGCCACCTCGTACGCGAGTGTCATTGATCTCCACGTGACTGATTTTGCTCAGTGAAGCGATCGGGTGCCATTTCGGGGTTGGGTTCCCAACCTGCTTGATCTGTGGTTTGTGCTGCTGTGAGCATGCACTTGACAACTTGTACATGATTCACGAAACTGTCTGCTTCGACCGGAACAGGGTGAATTCGAGAATGAGCATACTCGGCCGGGGAAGGCCGCAGGGATATCGCAGGGTGCGAGACAAGCAACGCCTTGCCCATCTTTGCATTGAGACGGGACGCCGGAGCTGCTTGGTTTCGTGAAAAACTGGAGCTACGAGTAGCTTCAACTGGTTTGTGCCAGGTTCCTGCTGCATGCAGTTATCATTCATAAACATACAAGTGCGCTTTGCGTAGGGAAAGCCCCCATTGTAACGGTGGTGCCGAGCATATTGGCCATTTAGCCACAATGGTACGATCTCATGGTAGTGTTGGCTTCTTGTCGCACGTAATGCCCACTTCAACCACATCCATCAAGTTGTACCATCGACTGGACATGGAGCCTGGAACTATTTTCGTCGGCATCGTCTGGGCGGAGCACAGCGAGTATTTCACGAAATGGCGCCACCCGTGGCAAAGCAAAAGAAGAAAGGCAAAGATGTACGTTGCTGAAGCTGCACAATGTTGTGATGAAACCGGATTGACTTGGGACGTTTGTTGTCTTTGACTAGAACCGCTACGTGTACATCACAGAGCGCACCAGGGTGAGGTGAAAGTTTTTTGATCGGGATGACTGGGAGGCTTGCTTTTCTCATGCGTACATGAATGACTGTGTGATATGATCGGCCTGTAGTATCTCCAACACGATATACCACCAGTAGACACGGTAGTCGAGGAAGATAAGTTGCAGAAGAAGCTTGTCCTTGCGCGGGAGACCGGCGACTGGAAAATGGAGGCCCAGTCCCTGATGCAGCTTGGTCAGCTCATGAAGTGGCGAGGCCGCGAAGAGCAGGGAGACGCCTATCAAATACAAGCTTCATCCATCCTCCGGGTGCACGTATTTGCGGACGAAGAGGAGCAAAGCGACTGATCTCAGGAGAGAAGAGGAGCAAAGCGACTCATCCCTTCGTCACTGCTATACCTTGATCGCGTCGGACAGGCCTCAATTCGTCTGTAAACTTTAACTGCTTCGCCTCGCAAATTGTCGTAGTTCTTGCATGGCTCTAGCAAAATATTTTGTATCTTCGTGATATGCCCGACGACCACTGGAAGCCATTGCAGCTCGCTGCTCAGTTGTGGTCGACTTTACCATTTCTCTAACAACTTCACACACATCGGGACCTGTGAATGATGCCACAATTCCATCGACGTCCTTCAAGCCATGCTTTCCTAAATACCCCCCTCCCATAATCAACTTCGGATGCTTTCGAGGCCTTACTGGGATCAGCATACCAGTCTCGTTCGTAACAAGCTCGTTCATTGGGGACAAATCGGTGGTCACAACAAATCCTCCAGCAGCACGGGCTTGGTTGATATAGTGTCCGTAGCCTTCGCTGACACTCGGACACATGAAGAATGATGCCTCAGCTGTCAGCTTCATAAACTGGGAGCGAGGGATCAAACCCTTGTGGAGGTTGACCGGGCTTCGACTGTACTTTATGAAGTTCTTGAACTGGGGTGTAAACAAGCGGTCGAATGGTTTGTTGTCGATGTACACATCAAGCGACGGCAAACCTGGTACAAGCACCCAACAATGCAAAAGTTCTCGCGTGCCTTTAGCAGTGCTAGTACCAGCCGTGTGAATGAACTTGATCTGGGAAAAATCTTTGGGCTTAATGGCGTCTTCACCCAAACGCTTGCGAGCGAAATGAGCCTGGTCGGATGATGTGTGCTTCGTATAGAATACAGATGCGTTGCGCGGATTGCCCTCCTGCTCGTACCACCGCGTTACGCGATCATAGCATTCCTTAGTTTTACACAGCACCGCATTGACGTTCCAATAATGCACAGGAGTTAGCTCAAACATCTCAATGTTGGGCATAAGGTAGACAGGCTTTCCCTTGGGCCAGCGCGGCAACGACGGCACGCCTTCCCAGTAGTGATTGAAGAATAGCATGGGCGTCTTAGGGCATAAGTCAAAGTAATCGACTTCCCTGCCGAGATCAGGATCAAAGAGCTTAACTTTCAGAGCCCACTCTGGTAGTAGCCGAGAGTTCAAGTCTAATTACCACGAAATATACGATGCAAGTAGGCGTGTGAGCAAAAGTTAAATGCAAATGACTACTATACAACTCACATTTCGCGTAGGCGACCGCGTCCTCGCAATATCCATTACCATGCAGATTTGTTGGCAGGAAAATGTCCACATCAGAGCACTGCCGCAGCTTCTGCAGTAGATCTGCATCTTCTTGGTGCTTCACAGCCTCTAAGTTGCTAGCCGATGCATTGGGCAACTGATGTCCGGGAGAACCGAATTCCCACGACAGTATCGCATTGGAATCCGACACACAATGCTCATGCAGCAAGCTTAAATGCAACAAGTCTTCGTCCGGTACTTCGTTTGGGTCTCCAGCATCAGCCGACGGCTCCGGAAATCCCCTCAATCTATCGGCACTTTCATTGCGCCGACTCCACGATATTCCGAAGCTGATGGCACGTCGCAGTCTCGAGGTACTGGCAAGCTGAAGCTTCGAGGTTTCAAGCAGCGATGATGTCTGCAACACCAGAGTGAAGCCCCACAAGACGAGTAGAGCCACAAAGAAGCGATATAACTGCGACTGCCTCGGTTTGCTCAGGGCAACAGGCTTCGACTCGAAGTTCGAGGGGCTGTCGGCCATCTTGGGAATTGAAGACTGATCGAGGAATCGTGAAAGCGCAAACTTTATTTTCGTGGCTGCCTATTTGTTGAGAAGGAGATCCGGGCAGGATGGTGATGTAAAGCACGCGCATTGCACACGATCGTTTCCTTCTTTCCTCGGTCATATGCAGACTAATCACATCGAGTTGAAAGCACTTGTTCTGATGTGGCCTTACAACCTTACAGGTTGGCTGCACCGATCATGCTTGCTTAATTCAATGGAGTTGTTAATTCGGCTTCAGGAAGAAATTGTACAACATGAAACACACCTATCATACAGTAACTTTCTTGCCATTATTCATTGCAATCTTTACAGCACCTATTTTTTGGCGAACTTCCGCAACTCCTGCATAGCGTTTGCGAAGTACTTCGTGTCTGTGTGGTACTGCCGACGGGCACTGAAACCCATTTCAGCACGTTCATTTGGAGTAGTTGATTGCATCATTCGGTTGACCGCTTCGCAAACGTCAGAACTATCAAAAGAGGCCACCAGACCGCCGACCCCCTTCAAACCGTAGTCTCCCTTGTACTTGCCGCCTAGCATCACCATTGGATGCTTTTCGCGCCTTGTCGAGATCAACACACCAGTCTGATTTGCGATGATCAGCTCATTCATAGGAGGCACATCGGTCGTTAAAATGACAGCTCCGGAAGCGCGCGCTTGGTTAATAAGGTGGCCGTAGCCTTCGCCATAACTTGGGCTCACAATGAATGAGGCTTCAGCAGTTAATTTACTGAAGTTCAAGCGATCAACCATACCCAAATGGATACTGACAGGACTGAGGCTGCGAGCGATCTTCATTTTGTATGAGGCAGGGAACAAGCGGTAAAAGGCTTTGCGGTCAATGTAAACGTCGAGTGGGGGCAGGCCTGCGGTGTAAGTCCAGCACTCCAAAACCTCTCGCGTGCCTTTCGAGTCACTTGTACCAGCCGTGTGAAGAAACTTAACATTGGAAAAATCCTTTGATCCGACAGCATACTCGCCAAGACGCTTGCGAACGAACAAACCTCGATCCGAGGACGTGTGTTTCGTGTAAAATACTTTAGCTTGGCGGGGATTGCCCTCTTGTCCATACCATCGCGTCACTCGGTCGTAGCATTCATTCGTTTTGCACAACACCGCATTCAACCCCCAAAAATGCGTGGGGTTTAGCTCCACGATTTCAATGTTTGGCATCATGTAAATTGGCTTGTCCTTTGGCCACCGCGGCAAACTCGTAACTCCACCCCAGTGGTGGTCAAGAAAAAGCATGGGCGTCTTGGGGCACAAGTCGAAATAATCTACTTCACGTCCAAGAGCAGAGTCGAAGAGTTTGACTTCGAGAACCCATTCAGGGAGCAGTCGAGACTCGAGATCTAACGCGCAGAAGCAAAAGTTAGTGGCAATTACTAGGATACTTTCACATCAGACCGACGTACACTTGACGTAGGCGACAGCGTCTTCGCAATACCCGTTCGTATGCACTTTGTGCGGCAAGAAGACATCGACGTCTGGGCACCGACGAAGTTTCTGCAGCAGATCTTTGTCGTTCTGGTGCATTAAGACATGGGAGTTGTTGGCCGTTCCTCCGATAAGTTGGTTTCCCGGCGAACCAAATTGCCACGGAATCGATATGTTCGTATCTGCCACGCAAACTTCGTGCAGCAAGTTTAAGTGTAGCAGGTCTTCATCAGGTACAGCTTCTTCCGCGGATAGCACACTTGAAAAGCGGTTGCGCCACGCCAGCTTAATGGCTCGATGCAGACCAACCAGTTTATCTCCTGTGGCTCCCAGCAGCGACGATGTCTGCACTGCGAGAGTAAAGGCACCTAAGGCAAGGAGAGGCACGAGCAGGAGGCACAGCCAGCTCCGGCGGGTGCGCAATGTCTGCACCTCGTTCGACTTGTTCATGGTCGCGAACGCGGAAGCCACAAGATAAATGCAGCCACTCCACGTGGAGCCGACGACTACAAATCCCGCAAAGCTTCTCGTCTTCACGGCACACACTGCAACACTGGCTTTTAGGACAAGCACATGTTTCGCTTACAGCGTAATAGCCTTGGACATGTGCTTCAGCCGAGTGCTTGCATCTGAACAGCTTCAATCTACGATGACGTTGAGCTCAGCATGAAAAGCACCACGGGAAACAATCACCTCTGGTTTTCATATTTTGCCTAACCGCCCAGCAACGTTAACTTCCCCATGCGATGCAGCTACTATACCAACACGATTCTTCACAAACTCCACTTATCTCCCTCCCTTTCTCGCAAATTCCCGGAGCTCTTGCATTGCCTCCGCGAAAAACTTGGTGTCCTCATGGTATTGCTTGCGTGCGTTGGCCCCCATAGCTGCACGTTGCTCGGGAGTCGTCGACTGCACCATTGTTTTAACCGTCTGACACAGGTGGAACGAGGAAAACGCGGCGATAAGACCATTGACGTTCTTCAGTCCGTGCTCTCCCTTGTACTTGCCACCCAGCAGCATCCGGTCATCCATTTGATGCATTGCTTGAACCAGCACGCCCATTTTTCTCGAGGTAATGAGCTCGTTCATTGGGGCTGCGTCTGTCGTAACGATTACAGCCCCAGAGGCCCGACCTTGGTTAATGTAGTGACCGTAACCTTCAGTTCGGCTTGGACACATAAGGAACGCAGCTTCTGCAGTGAGCTTAGTGAAGTTTGAGCGCTCGACCATACCCAAATGGAGGTTGACCGGGCTACGGCTATAATTGAGCCTTGTTTTAAAAGATGCCGGCATCATGTAGTTGTACGCGCTTTCGTCGATGTACACATCAAGTGGTGGAAGGTCTGCTGTCGAAGTCCAGCACTCCAGCACTGCCCTGGTTCCTTTCCAAATGCTAGTGCCAGGCGTGTGCAAGAACTTTACGTTAGTGAAATCTTTAGGGGCGATGGCGTCTTCACCAAGACGCTTACGCGCAAATTGGGCCTGGTCCGACGACGTATGCTTCGTGTAGAACACCTCTGCATTGCGAGGATTTCCTTCTTGCTCGTACCATTTCATCACTCGGTCAAAGCAAATCTGCGTTTTGCACAACACGGCGTTCACTCTCCAGTAATACTCGGGCGTGAGCTCGATCATCTCGATATTCGGCATGAGGTAGATCGGTTTATCGTTCGGCCAGCGCGGCATCGACGGCACGTCGTCCCAATAGTGGTTGAAGAAGATCATAGGCGTCTTGGGACACAAGTCGAAGTAGTCCACTTCCCGTCCGAGTTGATCGTCGTACATCTTGACCTGCAGGGCCCAAATCGGCAGCAGCCGAGAGTTGAGATCTACACACCACGTCACAATAATGCATTGTCAGTGCTGCATCACTCGTCACCAACACCACGACAGTACTCACACTTGGCGTACGCCACTGCATCTTCGCAGTACCCGTTGCCGTGCAGGTGGTTCGGTAGGAAAATGTCCACGTCCGGACACTGCCGCAGCTTCTGCAGCAAGTCGGTGTCGTTCCTGTGCATCACCACCTCCGGGTTGCTGGCCGATGCATTGGGCAGTTGATGTCCCGGTCTGCCGAACTGCCACGGCAACACTGCATCTGTGTCGGACACGCAACGCTCGTGCAGCAGACTCAAGTGCAGCAGGTTGTCGTCCGACACCTCGTCGGGGTCTCCGGCGTCGACTTTGACCGGCGCCTCGAGTTGCAACTCGTCCTCGGGCTCAACGACCGGCACTTGGTCGCTGCGTCTTCGCCAGGAGATGCCGAGGCCGATGGCTCGACGCAGACGCGAGCTGCCCGTGAGCTGGTCGCCGGAGCTCCCGAGCAGCGACGAAACCTGCAGCACGAGCGTGAGGAAGCCCAGCGCCACGAGCGCCACCAGGAGCCGATGTAGCCAGGGCTGCTGCCGCGGAGATTTGGACGTGCCCATGCCGAGGAGAGGAGCAGAGTGCGTAGGTACACCTGGTCTCGGTTGACGCACGCGTGGCATGGACAGAGCGGCATACGAAATCTCCTCGCGGTGTGCCGGGGACATCCTCAACGCGTGGCCACTTGGTCCCCGCTCCTACCGCATCCATGAAGAAAGCGTCGCCTGCACAGCGGCAGGCCTGGCTGCGCGGGTTCCTGGCGGTTTTGCTGGGGCTGTGCGCGTTGACGTTGGTGCTGGAGACGCTGTCGCTGCTGGAAGATCATGGAGCTCTAGGTGGCGACAAACAGCTACGTCGAGCAGTGAACCTCGGCGTGGCGCACCACCAAGAGGAAGACCCAGTTGTAGCTGCGTGGATGCAGTCCGATGGAGAAGTTCCCGTGGCCGATCGACTGCATTTGAGTCTCCTGCACGAGGCCTGCGTCAAGAATGTCGACGCTGTGGTGCCGTGGCAGTTCGGCTCGCCTCGGGGAGGTCACCAGCGTGAGAACGCGACGGCCAACAACGAGTATGAGCTGCTGCACCGCAACGACAGCAACTTGCTGGACAAGTTAAGACGCTGTCCGGATGTGGACATCTTTCTGCCGCTCGGGCTGAGGGGTAATGGCTACTGCGAGGACGCGGTGGCGTACGCCAAGTGTACGTTGTGAAGGCTTTTGTGCGGGTGGTGCATTGATTGACGTGAAGGTGGCGTGTTGGTTGTGCAGACCTCGACTCGAGATTGCTGCCGATGTGGGTGCTGGAAAACAAGTTCTACGATGCGGAGCTGGGACGGGAGGTCGACTACTACGACTTGTGCCCGACGACACCTATGATCTTCTTCAACCACTACTGGGATGGCGTTCCGGACTCTCCGCGGTGGCCGAAGGACAAGCCGCTGTATTTGATGCCGAATATTGAGATGATCGAGCTCACACCTGAACACTATTGGGGTGTCGATGCTGTGCTGTGCAAAACGCACGTGTGCTACGATCGAGTGACGAGGTGGTACGCGGAGAACGGCAACCCGCGCAATGCCAAGGTCTTCTACACGAAGCATACATCTTCGGACCAGGCAGAGTTTGCAAGGCAACGCATCGGCAACGACTCTATTGCCCCTAAAGATTTTTCCGACGTCAAGTTTATCCACACAGCAGGCACGAGTGTTTGGAAAGGCACGAAAGAGCTTGTGGATTGCTGGGTCATGTCGTCCGGACTGCCCCAATTGGACGTTTACATCGATGATAGCTCATTCAACTTCCTCTTCCGACCGACCTACAAGCGTAGATTGGATCGCAGTCGTAGCCCCGTTCATATCGAGCATGGCATGCTGGAGCCGCAAGATTTTAGCAAATTGACTGCCGAGTCGGCTTTCTTCATGTGTCCAAGTCGGAGCGAGGGCTATGGCCACTATATCAATCAAGCTCGTGCTTCCGGCGGAGTCGTGATCACTACTGATGCTCACCCGATGAATGAGTTGATTCTGTCAAAAGACATGGGTGTGCTCGTGCCAGCAAAATACCAGCACGTCCCAAAGATGCTGCTCGGCGGCAGGTTTACAGGAAAGCACGGACTGAAAGATCCCAATGGTCTCCTGGTCAGATACAATTCTCGAGGACTGTGCACTGCTATCCAAGATTTCATTTTGGCAACGACACCAGAGCAGCGTGCAGCAATGGGAACCAAAGCACGCCACCAGTATCACGAGGACACCAAGTATTTTGCCCGCTCCATGCAAAAATTGCGGGCGTTTGCCAGAACTTAGCTTACGTAGAATGAGTGCAAAAATAAAACCAAGTATTACTTTGGGCAAATGAAACATATCCACTTGTGGTTTGAACGCATGACGACCTCGACACCCACCGCAGCACGGAGCTGCGCATGCCGGTCTATTACTTAGCTATATATCTCTATCCTTCGCTTGACTACCCAATAGTAGGTGTATCGCGAAGATTCTTTTGCGGTTCGCTCGTAATAACTTCAATGTCGTCGCTGGACGTCTGAACAAAGTCATCGGCTTGCTTCCGCGCGAGCAACCGCAAATCGATCATCGCCTGCTCAAAGAACTTGGTGTCCTTGTGGTATTTCCGCCTGGCATTCTCGCCCATTTCCTTCCGCTGGTCGACGGTATAGTCGTTGAGCAGATGCTCCACAGTGTTGCACAGATCCCTAGAACTGAAGTAAGCTACCATGCCTGGCACGTCCCGGAGTCCCATGCGCTTTTTACTCTTTCCACCCAAGAAGATGTTGCGGTCGTGACCAGCTCTTGTTTTCACTCGAAGCCCCATGTCGTCGCTTTCGATTAACTCCTTCATAGGATCCATGTCGGTCGTAATAATAACACCGCCTGATGCGCGTGCTTGGTTCATGTAGTGGCCATAGCCCTCCATTTGACTGGGACACAGAAAGTAGGAGCTTTCAGCGATCGCCTTCGTGAATGTGCTCGCGTCAACCTCATCCGTCGTAAGTCGAATTTGACTTTTGGGAATACGCTTCTCGTATGAGCCCTTAAACATGCCGTCGTAGGCCCACTTGTGAATGTACAGGTCCAACGGCGGAAAGTGCGGTCGGGACAACCAGCACTCAATGACTTGGCGCGTCCCCTTCCAGTAGCTTCCACCAACCGTATGAATAAATCGCACGTCGCTGAAGTTTTTGGGCTTGACCTCGCTGCCAAGCACTCGTCGAGCATAGCTCGCCTGATCGGAGGACGTGTGCTTGGTGTAAATGACCTTGGTGTTGTGCGGGTTGCCCTTCTGCTCGTACCACTTGTTCACTCGGTCCTCGCAGATGCGGGTCTTGCACAGCACCACGTCGACTCGCCAGAAGTGGTTCTCGTCCAGTTCCCACATCTCGATGTTGGGCATCAAGTACATCTTCTTGTCCTTGGGCCACCTTGGCGACGACGGAATGTCCTCCCAATAGTGCTGGAAGAACAGCATGGGCGTCTTGGGGCACAGGTCGAAGTAGTCCACCTTGCGTCCCAGCTCGGGGTCGTACATCTGCTTGGTCAGCGCCCAGAGCGGCAGCAGCCGCGTCTTCAGGTACTTGGTGTAGGCCATGGTGTCTTCGCAGTATCCGTTGTTCCTGACGCCCGAGGGTAGGAACAAGTCTACATCAGGACACTGCCTCAGTTTCTGCAGCAAGTCCGGGTCGTCTTCATGAATCAGCGAGGCAAGGTTGCGCTCCTCATCGTCCTGCTGCGGCCCGGGCGCGCCGAACTGCCAGGTCACGATGGCGTCCTTGTGCGCGATGCAGGCGCCGTGCAGCAGACTCAAGTGGAACAGGTCGGCGGGCGTCACCTCGTCGCTGGCGTTGGCGCGCGACGCGTTCTGCAGCTGCAGCAGCTGCTCCAGCGACTCGGAGGCGTTGGCGGCGTCGGCGAATTGGCGGCGGATCGCCGCGAGCTGCTGCGCGTCCGCCGAGGCGTTGGCGGGCGCCACGCGCCGCAGCTTGGGCTGGAAGTCGAGCGTGGAGGCCTCGAGCGCCAGCGCCAGCAGCCCCGTGAGCAGCAGCAGCGCCAGGATGCCGCGGATCCAGAGGTTGCCGCCGGCGGGACCGCTGCCGGAGGAGCTCATGCTGCTGCGGGGGCCGTCGGGGAGTGCCGGGATAGTCGAGCGGATTGTGCCGTGACTATCATGCGGATTGGCCTCTTTCGCCGCGCGAGTTAGTGGCCGCCGCACTAAAAGCAGGCTGTAAAAAGAGTGGGAGAGTGGGATATGAGACGGGACGGGGAGAAAAAGGAGACGGATTTTGACGGAAGTTGGATTTGAGCCAGAGGTTGAGTAGGGGAGTACCCGGAAACGGCGACGAAAGGACAAGTGGAGTACCATCAAGTGGAGGGATAGTTAGGAGTGATTTTTAGTGACGCAAGGATAATTCCCAGGCTCCGTTGAAGTCGAGCGTCGATACCGGCGCTCGAGCATCAACCTGTCAGGCTGAAGTCTGAGAAGACCGATGGCTTCAGGCAGGTGACAGCATTTGCGCGCCGACGCACTGCCAAGACGGCGTTCTCGCACGGGAGGCACGCTATGTGAGACTGTCGTCACGCACCTGTGACTCACACCAAGGTAGGTACCCAGAAACCGCTTCCGTCTACGTGGCACCAATGCACTAGTCCGAGCACTGCCAACTACAACCTGCATTTGCCTGCAACGTCGGCAGCACGCCGGCCAGTGAGTGTTTCAGCAGCTTCAGTGCGTAAATCTCGCGTTTGTCGGCACTTTCCCGCGATGCCGCTAGACGCACGTGTGTCTGCTGGACTGCTGCAGTGGCCGCAGGGGGGTGCAAACCACTACGTGGCCGGCGCTCGGCCGCAGCATTCCTATCTCGCGCGATACCCGCGGAGCTGCCGGGCCTAGCTCCGTACTTCCTGTGTGTATCCATCTGACGCGCACGCCTGATTCCGGCCGTTATTCGTCCGGCCTCGTCTGATTCCCATTTCTCGCTCGCCATGGACGTCGCCCCTCCCCGCGCGCGCGCCGGCAGCGTGGGCGCGCGCCGCCACCGCACGCTGCGGCTGCTGCTGGCGCTGCTGGTGGCGCTGGTGCTGGGCGCGCTGGCGCTGGAGCTGGCGGTGGTGTCGCCCGAGCCGGCGGCCGACGCCGAGGAGTACAGGGACGTGCTGCACGTGCTGAACGCGGCGGCGGCCGCCGAGGACGCAGAGCGCGCGCCGCCCGCCGGCGCCGACGCCTTCTACCCGGCCGCCGTGTTCGAGACCGACTGGAGCCAGCGCATCAGCGAGGCCGACATCTTGCACGAGGCGGCGCTGCACCGCGGCTGCGTCGCGCACAAGAACAGCGTCTTGCCCTGGACCTTCGGCCGGCCGGGCCAGGACGACCTGGCGCAGCTCGTGAACGAGAGCGACCCGCAGCTGCTGGAGAAGCTGCGGCGCTGTCCGGACGTCGACGTGTTTCTGCCGGAAGGACTGCGCAGCTTCGGCTACTGCGAGGACGCCGCCGCCTACACCAAGTGTACGTGTCGGCGCGAGTAGTCGGACGGACGTGAGATTGACTGACGCTGTGTGCTGCAGTCCTGGAGTCGCGCATGCTGCCCCGCTGGGTGCTGGAGCTCAAGTTCCACGACGAGGCCAGGAACCGCAGCGTCACGTACCACGACCTGTGCCCCAACACGCCCATGATCTTCTTCAACCACTACTGGGAAGGTCTGCCCGACGCCCCCGACTGGCCTGCCGCCAAGCCGCTCTACCTCATGCCCAACATGGAGATGTACGAGCTCGAGAGCGAGCACTACTGGCGCGCGGACGTCATCCTGTGCAAGACGGCGCTGTGCTCCAGGTACCTGCGCAAGTGGTTCAAGCAGGAGGGCAATCCGAGAGGCACGCGCGTGCTGTACACGCGCCACACCACGTCCAACTTGGCGCTGACGTTCAAGAGCCAACTAACCGCCAGCGTGGCCGAGGCGCGACCCGAAAAGAACTTCTCGGACGTGACGTTCCTGCACACGGCGGGCACGAGCATCCAGAAGGGGACGCGACAGGTGCTGGACTGCTGGCTCGCGCGGCCGGACCTGCCGCGCCTGGAGCTGCACATGGCGCAGGACTTGTTCGACGGCGCGTTCTCAACGAGATATGCTAAGCGGATAGACAAAAGTACCAACGTGTTCCTGCAGACGGGCCGCTTGGAGCCTACAGCCTTCGGGCGTCTTGTCACCGATGCGGCGTACTTCATGTGTCCTAGTCTGCAAGAGGGCTACGGCCACTACATCAACCAGGCGCGGTCGTCTCGAGCGCTGATTTTCACGACCGACGTCGCGCCGATGAACGAGCTGATCACGCCGTCCTCCGGCGCGCTAATTCATGCCAGAGCCATCGCGCACGACGGCCAGTTCCTAGGCGGCAGGTCCAAGAAGGCCCACGCGCTGCGCGATGTTCCAGGCTTCGTAGCCGATTTCAACGGCCGAGCCGTGTGCGATGCAGTGACGGACATGCTGAAGAACACGACGCCGGAGGAGCGCGAGAAGCGGGCCGACAAGGCGCTGCAGCAGTACTACTTCGACACGGTCTTCTTCGCCCAGAAGATGCAGGAGCTGCGGGACTTCGCGCGCGCCCACAGCCACCTCGGGCGCTCGCACGGCACGTTGCGGCGGCCCAACGACGACCCGGGCACGTCGCCGCCGAAGTGAACGAGATAGAATCCGGTAGCTGAGTTGCGTGGCCCGAGACGAGCTCGAGCATTGAATACAGCAGACGCTTTGCCTGTGGAGACGACACCTGGACGCAGGACAAGTCGACGGTCTCACCTCGAACAGCGCAACGTGGGACGCGCTACCTTCTTTTTCCCTCATCCATATCCGTTTCGGCCGGCAGCCCGACACCAGGCCATGCTCCGACGTGTGCGCAGTTCCCTCGGCAGATCCTCGCTGCGTCCGCTGCTGCTGTGTGTGCCGCTGGCGCTGACGCTGTTCGCGATCGTGAGCGAGCTGTCGCTGGTGGTGCCGAGTCTCTAGTCGCTCAACTCGCTGCAGCGGGTGCTGAATGCGGCTGGAGATGTGACGGACGCCCAGCGGTGAGGACGCGCACCTCATGTTGTACCCGGACGCGGTGTTTGAGCACGGACTGGAGCCGCCGCATCGACAAGAGCGATATCCTGCACGAGGCCGCGCTGCACCGAGGGTGCGTCAAGCACAAGGACAGCATCCCGTCGTTCGGCCGCGTGGGCCAGAACGAGAGTGAGGAGATTAAGGAGCTGGTCAACAAGGACGACCCCAAGCTGCTGGAGAAGCTCCGACAATGTCTGGACGTGGACGTGATGCTGCCCGCGGGCATCCGCTCCTTCGGGTACTGCGAAGATGCTGCTGCCTACACCAAGTGTGCGTTCCAAGTGTTGAAGCATTTGGCTGATGTGGATGGCTATGGGAAGATGCTGTGTGTCTTGTGTTCCTGCAGTTCTGGAGTCGAGGATGCTACCGCGCTGGGTGTTTGAAGTCGAGTTCGAGGACACAGCGCGCAACCGCTCGGTCTCCTATCATGACTTATGTCCGAACACGCCCATTATCTTCTTTAACCACTACTGGGAAGGCGTGGTGGACGCACCCGACTGGCCGTCGACCAAACCACTGTATTTGATGCCTAACATCGAGATGTACGAGCTGGACAGCAGACACTACTGGCGAGCCGACGTGATCTTGTGCAAGACGGCGGTGTGCGCAAGGTACTTGCGAAAATGGTTCATCCAGGAAGGCAATCCTGGACCTACGCGCGTGATTTACACACGCCACACGACTTCAAATTTGGCCCTAACGCTGCGGAGTCAACTGAGTGCAAGTGAAGCTGAACAAATCCAGGAAAAAAGATTTTGCGGATGTCAAGTTCCTGCACACTGCAGGGTCGAGCATCCAAAAGGGAACACGTCAGGTCCTCGATTGTTGGTTATCACGACCAGACTTCCCACCCCTTGATTTCTATGTTGACAAGGGCTTGTACAACGGAGCTTTCAAAAACTACCATGACCGGATCCAGAACAGCACGAACGTCCGTATATATTCCGGACATTTACCACCGGATGAATCGGGCGCGTCATCAGCCAGGGCCGATATTTCTTGTGTCCAAGTCTCATGGAAGGCTATGGGCACTACATCAACCAGGCCCGGTCTGCAAGAGCGTTCATAGTTACGACAGACGTTGTGGCTATGAATGAGTTGATCACGCCTTCTTCTGGAGCACTAATCCGAGCGAGGACGGGAGCGTACGGCGAGCAATTTCTCGGTGGATCATCACCGAAAGAGCATGCGTTGCGCAACGTGAGTAGTACATTCTGGCACATTCAGTTGTTTTTCTTCCCGTAATTTACCAACGAGAGTAGGTTTAGAGCTTCCCGAACAGCACCTGCCACAATACCGCTAAGTAGCATCTGGTGCGAAGGAGGTCTCCTCCACACCTCCAAGCACCGCACACAGCCCCGTTGGGATTACATGCAAAAGGAGGTATGGGAAATCATGCTATCGCCGGCTTCCATTCTACTCTCTCATGTCTATGTAACACGCCCTCGTTTCCGCTTAAATACGAACGGAAATATTTTGAGTTCGTGCTCACCCGTGGTAAGACTAAGTATGTATCGTGGAAGCAAAGAAGAACGACTTCGATCAAGGGAAGCGCAGGCGCTCATCGGATGCGAAGCGGTGGCCGACCGCGAAGGACTCTTTGTCGTGTACGGCATCGTGACAGACCTCATGAAGTGGCAACTCTACCGCTGTGGTGAAAATTCAATTTTGCTGGATTCGAGCACGCTTAGTGCTAAATCGGAGGAATTGGACACCGGATCGATGCGAGATGTGGCGAGATGATCAACGGGGCGTTGTCAGACCACGAAGAGGAATGCAAGAAAGAACAGCTTTGCATTGAATGAAAAATAAAGTATTCACCCTTCTATAATTTTGTATGGTACAAAACAATATAATGTTTCGGTGAGATTATTGAATGTATCATGCATTTACATATGTAAGTGATAATTGGTAGTTCTACTGGATCTCCGAAGGTACGATTCTCAAAGCGGTCGCGGCGAGCTATCGACGCTACTGCGCAACCATTGCCTCCTCGTACCAAGATGTTTCCAAGATCACTGAGAAATGTTTGCCACCACTTATCGGGTTTGCGCGGGTCGTGACGATCGCCAGTATGTTACGATTACTCGATCTATTCCCAAGTTGATTTATTTCAGTGCTGCATCAATATTTTTATTATCCTGATAATATAAAGTTATTAATATACAAAGATGGCGTACTCACCGGAACAGAGCGCATTAAAGCAGCACAGAAGCGCTACTACCAGCGCACACGCGACGCACGCTTGTCGTATCAAAAGAGCTACGACGACAAGAGTAGAGACCAGATTCGAGCTCGCAAGCGTAAGCCGAGAATCGAACTTACTGATGGTGAAGTCGAACCTAACCACGAAGCCGAACTTTATAATTAATTAATTTTTTTCTCAGGTAAACAAGTTTTAGGTAATGACTGACATTTTTGGATATTATAACTGGTTTAAAACCTCCAGCAAGTCATACTCCAAATATCTGAATTAATTAATCTCAGATTTTTTGTATATAAGTATAATATAAAGTCGATCCTGATAAAAAAGGTCCAATAATTATAAAGTCATATCTACGGAGAGAATATTATAGGCAAGCATATACAGGCAACATGTTTGCATACGAGCTCGAAGGATTAAAGAGATTAAATATCCAAGCTATCAAATGGAGTAGTAGCTACCGTGTTAAGGTGCGTGGTAGAACGGGTAAAATGGTTTATGTAAGCAACGTTTCGCGCCCAATCAACCAGAGATTGGTAGCTAAGCAGTACAATGTTTCGACTGAAACCCTTGAGAAACACTTGTCGCCTGAATACAAGGCTGATCCTAAGTATCGTTTTTACAATGGTAATCACATGGAATCACACCTATATGAGGGTGTTGAGGCTACTGATTTCTACGACAAGCTCGAGAACGTTCTTTCGACTCAGGCAAGTGCGTTCAAAGTAAATTGACTTTGAACGCACTTGCCTGAGTCGAAAGATCGTACCCGTTGCTCTCGGGTACGAGCTTGTGAGCAAGACTGATCCTGATGATACTCGCTACTTCTACTCAAATCTCGCAAACACTTATATATTTAAAAAGCCTGTCGCAATCAACAGCAAGGCGGATATTCGAAAGAAGGTAATTTCGGAAATCCGGTCTATGGAGTTGGCTGACAAACTGAACTACCCCAGCTCCGGATATAAGCTCAAGGCGATCACTGCATTCAAGATTTTCATCTACCATCGCGAGTATGTTCTTGGGGATAGCGAAGCTGTTATTCCTAAGGTTATCCGCGAAAACAACAAGTAATCAACTTCCCTAAGACCAAAAACAAGTGCGTCTTGCACTGCATCGCCTGGCACACATTTCAAAGCGCTAAGAAGGATCCTCGCAGAATTTAGGCTCAGGTGAAGGAGGCATTCAAGCGCTACTGCTCTTTCAAGGGAATTACATATACGCTGAGTCTGTTTAGAAGCTTCAACTACTACAGCTCGATGAGGTTGAGGACTGCTTCCAACTTGGTATTAACGTATATAGCATGGATGTGGCTTCCGGAAATGTAGAATGCATTCGTAGATCGGACAAGAGTTATGAAGCTATGGATATTCTATCACACGAGATCACGCTCTCTACATCAAGAGCATCGATATGTTTCAGTCTAAGTATCAGTGTCCTAAGTGTGAAATGGTTTTTGTGAGCGGTGAAAGACTTCAAAATCACAAGAAAATCAGTGCGAGCTTGTGAATATTGAGAGCTTCCCCGCTGAGCCAACTATCTACAAGCCAGCTGCTAACGCCATTCGATCACTACTTACGAAGTATTCCATTAAGGATGCTAACCAGTACATCGATCACTTCATCGTTTATGACTTTGAGGCAATCCTTATGCCTACCGCGACTCAACACGGGGAGAATACTGTCTTCACGAACGAACACATTCCGGTGTCTGTATCCGTAGCTGATAGTTTAACCCAGGAGGTGCGCTGTTTTATAAATGACGATCCAAAGATGTTGCTTACGGATATGTTCAAATACATTGGTGATGTATCGGTGAAAATCCAACAGTACAATGTCGATAAGTACAAGTCGCTTCTGCAAAAAATCATCAATGCCCACGGTCTGACAGGTATGGAAATTCCAGGCGTCAATCTTGGTAAGAAGTACAAGATGTCTGATGTGGAGAGTTGGATTAAAGAAGGAAAGTATGGCAGCTTCTTCCACTTTCATTGCAGTCTTGGCTTTGGTAAGCAAAGGTCCGACTACGGAAGACTTAAACAGCAGATTGATCAGGTACCAGTATTCGGCTTCAATTCTGGTCGATACGATATCAACTTGATTAAGAGCGACTTATTTGCCATCATTGGTACTGACAATATCAAATCTGTCATCAAGAATCCCAGCTACATGTGCATTGCTACATCGAAAATGAAATTGCTCGATATTAGCAACTATGTCCAGCTGGTACCAGCTACGATAAGTATCTTAAGACATATCTGGGTGGATGCAAATGCGACGACAAAATTAAATGTGTTTGTGGTCTTGGTAAGGGTCTTTCCCGTACGAGTACATCTCATCATTCGATGTGCTAAGTCAGACTACTATCCCACCTAAATCAGCCTTTGACAGCAAGCTCCGTGGAACAAGCATGACCACGAACGAGTGAAGTTCGTGTGGGGGTACTATGGGATAAAATCCATCAAGAACCTACTGGTCTGGTACAACAATCTCGATGTAGTTCCATTTATCAAGGCTATTAAAGCCAGCGCGAGCTATTCATGCGTTTCGATCTGGGTATGTTCACGGATGGAGTGTCGCTACCTGGACTTTGGGAGAAGTTTATGTATCATACCTGCTTCAACAATCTCCAATATCCGGATAAGAAACCTGCTAACGCATTCCAATTTCCAGCTAAGCACTTGGGCGGCTACAAGAGCCAGGATACTAAGGCAAAGCGGGAATTTGGTATGACACTTGATCACTTAGATACATTGCTGCAAAAGCAAAAGTATCTGTGTTGTTTATTCTACTGTCAGCTGACCGTCGACAGCGCTTCACCAGATCGTATCAACAACAAGCTTGGACACATCGATGGCAACATATTGGTCAGCTGTATCAACTGCATGTCGCTCAAGGGATTTCGCTATAAGAAGTTGCTTGAGTTCAACTCGGACAGATTGGTGTATAGCATTGATAATGAGGAAAAAGACATCTACGCTAAGATGAAGGCCAACATTGCTGGAGGTCCATCTATTATCTTCAATCGCTACGCTAAGCGCAATGCGAGGAAGATTCGCGGTGGTAAGCTCTGTAAGAAAAGTATCGGATACGATGCTAACGCTCAATACCTATGGGCGCTGGGTAATGAGATGCCATGCGGACGATTGACTACGATCGAAGCTTATGACGGCATTGTCTAGGACATTGTTGCTGATAAGATTTTCGGATTTCTTGAATGCGATATTCTAACTCCAGACCATCTTAAAAACTACTTCAGTGAGATGACCCCATTTTTCAAAAACACGCTAATCGATTGTGCTGATGAGAGTGTCACTGGTCATCACATGTAGAAGTACAACAAGGCACGTAAGCAAAGCCGAGCAAAACCAGCTCGTAAGCTGATAGGTAGCTACTTTGGTGAAAAGATTCTCATATACGCACGTTTGCTTAAAAGTGGTATATTTCCCACGGTTTAAAGATCTCCAGGACTTACTGCTTTATCAAGGCCAGCTCTCACAAGGCTTTTGATCCTTTTATGGAGTCTGTATCAAACGCTTGACGAGAGGGTGATGTTGATAAGTCTAAGGCGATGATTACTGAGATGATGAACCTTGTAGGCAACAGTACTCTCGGTCGATCTGGAATGGATATGAGCAAGCACAAAGAGGTAAAGTATGAGTCGAACGAAAAAACTATTGAGAGCAAGATCGAACACTTTACGTTCCACGGGTTGGAGGAGCTTAATGATTCTTGTGAGATTACGATGAAAAAGCGTCGTCTCAACAACAAGAACCCGATCCATTTATCGATTGCTATCTATCAGCTCGCTAAGCTACGCTTGCTTCAGTTTTACTATGACTGCATCGACTTTTACTTCGATCGTTCAGACTTTCAATATCAGGAGATGGACACGGACAGTGGCTATATTCGCGTTCAGCTGCGAGAATCCATTCAAAGATTGTATCAAGCCTGAACTACGTGATCACTTCGATGCGCATAAGTACGAGTGGTTCCCGCGAGACTACAACGCTGAGGTAGCCAAGGTCGATCGCCGCACGCCTGGACTATTTAAGGAAGAGTGGCGAGGTGATGCGATGGTGTCATTATTCTCTAAGAACTACATCTGCTACCTACCGGACGAGGAGCACAAGGTCAAAGTCAGTGTTAAGGGCGTACAGCAGGGACGTGGTCGCAATGTTGACGTACTTAACCCAGATGGTTTTGAGACAGTTGTACGGGACCGCATCACACTTCGGGGTACTAACAAGGGCTTCAGACTATCGAAAGAAACCAAATCTATCATTACCTATACTCAAACCAAAACAGCGCTCAATTACTACTATGATAAGCGCCAGGTAATGTCGGACGGTATTTCAACGATTCCACTTAACGTCTAAGGGGATATATCGAGCTGATGCTTATTTTTCCCCTCTAAATATACGATCGTGTATTTTCAAGACTACTAAAAAAATTTACTATGATCCAAAAACCGGTTTTTTTATCGGCACTCAAGCTCTGTATCAGAAGGCAAAGCGACCCTAAGATTACTATCAAAATTGTAAAGGAGTCGTATGCTAATCAGACCGATATTCAGCGATTTCAGGATCAAAAGAAGCGGGTTGGTGGATTCAAAATAGCTTCACACAACCCCAAATGGATCTTGCGTTTTGGGAGAAAAGGCGAATTTTGACTGCTATCAACATCAACTCAAGGCTGGGGTACGCAAAGCTTTTATCAACAAGACGGCAGCAACTGTGTTAGTAGCGCTTAAAGCATTTGTCCACCTTCACGCAGTTGATATCCTGACAAGCGATAATGGAAGCGAGTTCATGAACTCGCTCATATCCATTCCAGATCGACCGAAAGCACTGTTGCCTACAAGTTTCATCATCTCAGTAATCATCGCCTTAGACTTATCAACATCACCCTCTCGTCAAGCGTTTGATACAGACTCCATAAAAGGATCAAAAGCCTTGTGAGAGCTGGCCTTGATAAAGCAGTAAGTCCTGGAGATCTTTAAACCGTGGGAAATATACCACTTTTAAGCAAACGTGCGTATATGAGAATCTTTTCACCAAAGTAGCTACCTATCAGCTTACGAGCTGGTTTTGCTCGGCTTTGCTTACGTGCCTTGTTGTACTTCTACATGTGATGACCAATGACACTCTCATCAGCACAATCGATTAGCGTGTTTTTGAAAAATGGGGTCATCTCACTGAAGTAGTTTTTAAGATGGTCTGGAGTTAGAATATCGCATTCAAGAAATCCGAAAATCTTATCAGCAACAATGTCCTAGACAATGCCGTCATAAGCTTCGATCGTAGTCAATCGTCCGCATGGCATCTCATTACCCAGCGCCCATAGGTATTGAGCGTTAGCATCGTATCCGATACTTTTCTTACAGAGCTTACCACCGCGAATCTTCCTCGCATTGCGCTTAGCGTAGCGATTGAAGATAATAGATGGACCTCCAGCAATGTTGGCCTTCATCTTAGCGTAGATGTCTTTTTCCTCATTATCAATGCTATACACCAATCTGTCCGAGTTGAACTCAAGCAACTTCTTATAGCGAAATCCCTTGAGCGACATGCAGTTGATACAGCTGACCAATATGTTGCCATCGATGTGTCCAAGCTTGTTGTTGATACGATCTGGTGAAGCGCTGTCGACGGTCAGCTGACAGTAGAATAAACAACACAGATACTTTTGCTTTTGCAGCAATGTATCTAAGTGATCAAGTGTCATACCAAATTCCCGCTTTGCCTTAGTATCCTGGCTCTTGTAGCCGCCCAAGTGCTTAGCTGGAAATTGGAATGCGTTAGCAGGTTTCTTATCCGGATATTGGAGATTGTTGAAGCAGGTATGATACATAAACTTCTCCCAAAGTCCAGGTAGCGACACTCCATCCGTGAACATACCCAGATCGAAACGCATGAATAGCTCGCGCTGGCTTTAATAGCCTTGATAAATGGAACTACATCGAGATTGTTGTACCAGACCAGTAGGTTCTTGATGGATTTTATCCCATAGTACCCCCACACGAACTTCACTCGTTCGTGGTCATGCTTGTTCCACGGAGCTTGCTGTCAAAGGCTGATTTAGGTGGGATAGTAGTCTGACTTAGCACATCGAATGATGAGATGTACTCGTACGGGAAAGACCCTTACCAAGACCACAAACACATTTAATTTTGTCGTCGCATTTGCATCCACCCAGATATGTCTTAAGATACTTATCGTAGCTGGTACCAGCTGGACATAGTTGCTAATATCGAGCAATTTCATTTTCGATGTAGCAATGCACATGTAGCTGGGATTCTTGATGACAGATTTGATATTGTCAGTACCAATGATGGCAAATAAGTCGCTCTTAATCAAGTTGATATCGTATCGACCAGAATTGAAGCCGAATACTGGTACCTGATCAATCTGCTGTTTAAGTCTTCCGTAGTCGGACCTTTGCTTACCAAAGCCAAGACTGCAATGAAAGTGGAAGAAGCTGCCATACTTTCCTTCTTTAATCCAACTCTCCACATCAGACATCTTGTACTTCTTACCAAGATTGACGCCTGGAATTTCCATACCTGTCAGACCGTGGGCATTGATGATTTTTTGCAGAAGCGACTTGTACTTATCGACATTGTACTGTTGGATTTTCACCGATACATCACCAATGTATTTGAACATATCCGTAAGCAACATCTTTGGATCGTCATTTATAAAACAGCGCACCTCCTGGGTTAAACTATCAGCTACGGATACAGACACCGGAATGTGTTCGTTCGTGAAGACAGTATTCTCCCCGTGTTGAGTCGCGGTAGGCATAAGGATTGCCTCAAAGTCATAAACGATGAAGTGATCGATGTACTGGTTAGCATCCTTAATGGAATACTTCGTAAGTAGTGATCGAATGGCGTTAGCAGCTGGCTTGTAGATAGTTGGCTCAGCGGGGAAGCTCTCAATATTCACAAGCTCGCACTGATTTTCTTGTGATTTTGAAGTCTTTCACCGCGCACAAAAACCATTTCACGCTTAGGACACTGATACTTAGACTGAAACATATCGATGCTCTTGATGTAGAGAGCGTGATCTCGTGTGATAGAATATCCATAGCTTCATAACTCTTGTCCGATCTACGAATGCATTCTACATTTCCGGAAGCCACATCCATGCTATATACGTTAATACCAAGTTGGAAGCAGTCCTCAACCTCATCGAGCTGTAGTAGTTGAAGCTTCTAAACAGACTCAGCGTATATGTAATTCCCTTGAAAGAGCAGTAGCGCTTGAATGCCTCCTTCACCTGAGCCTAAATTCTGCGAGGATCCTTCTTAGCGCTTTGAAATGTGTGCCAGGCGATGCAGTGCAAGACGCACTTGTTTTTGGTCTTAGGGAAGTTGATTACTTGTTGTTTTCGCGGATAACCTTAGGAATAACAGCTTCGCTATCCCCAAGAACATACTCGCGATGGTAGATGAAAATCTTGAATGCAGTGATCGCCTTGAGCTTATATCCGGAGCTGGGGTAGTTCAATACAATGGCAGGTTTGTCAAACTCGATTCCACAATCCTCGTTCAAGATGGATACAACAGCACATGGAAATACAGCTTCCCTGGTAGTGCTGCCGATTTTAAGGACGTAGCATGCGCAGTTCAATCGATTTCGATGTATAACTCTGAATACGACATTGATACCGCTCAATTCTGGAACAATACCTTTAAAATTGAAGTTCCAACCGCTGGAACCACATCCACTGCATCTGTTAGCTTGCCCGATGGTCTTTCTAGTTATTCGGATATAAATCGGAGCATTCAGACAGCTCTCTTTAATGCTGGAGCGTATTTAATTAATCCATCTGGTGAGAACGTTTTCAGTATTCAACTAACGGAAAACTGTGTTTATTACGCGGCTCAGTTCGATTTAGCGCTACTCCAACAACATTTCCTACGGCTAGTGGCACTTGGGCACGACCGGCAACTGGCCTTTATTCCTCAGGAGGTACTGGTCTCCCTACGACGACTCGTGTCCCACGCCTAATCATTGATAACGCCGCGTTTGGTAAGTAGTAGGATTGACTCCTGCAACGTATCCTTCAGTGTCTGCAACGGTTTTAGGTGCTCAGCTCTCACATAGCATTCCTCAGATTCATCCTACATCTCCTTACATTGTTCGATGTGATCTAATAAAGAACGAGTATGTTGCCTCTGGTGATATCTTATCGGCATTCGACCGAGGTGATGCTTAGGTAGGTCAGCTTATTTCATACAAACCGAGTCAGTATGCTTGGATGAACTGTCATAATGGATCGCACACCTCAATCACGATCCGTATCTACAATCAAAACGATCAGAAGGTTAAGTTCCATGATACTTCAATATCGATCATGCTGCTGCTTCGTCCAAAAAAATAAGTCATTAACTAATTTAATCTAAATGAGCCTGGTTGCATAGGTTTCTTGCGTTTAGCACGGAGTGCAGCCATCTTAGCCTTCATTTCTGGACTGCCTTTTACTGGTTTCTTAGGTACTCCCACACCATAACGTCTCTTTACCTCGCCTCAAATCGATTTGATCAAGTTCTCATGCTCTGGCTTGGTTGCTTTGTTCAGCAAATAATTCTCCCCCGAATCGACTGCATCAGTTAAAACACCCTTACGCTTAGCGTAGCATAGAGACCGCTTAGCGTCTTTTCTTACATCAGCTACCGAAATACGACCGCCTTCTTTTTCTACATCGCTGTCAGAGTCGTCTATGCCAACTCCTGTCAATGACTTAATAGCTGCTCTTGCAGGGACTGCTGCTTGAGGGGCTTCAAACGCTGTCGCAACAGCTGGCACTGCCGCATCCAGCCCCTTCTGAGCAAACCACTATCTTTATCGAATTTTGAAGGCACTTGATAAACCCGATTTCCGATTTGATTTTACTCCAAATGGATCCCCCTTGAGCTCGCTTATAACCCTTCTTAATGTCATGCCTGGTAATGTCAAGACGTACGCCGCGACCTGCCTTGCGAGCTTTGATCGCCTTCTCGTAAGAGGTTGGATAAAGATGGATAACAGAGCCACTACCCTTGAGTTGGTTTGACGTAAGACTTAGCTTACCTGTCTTGAGAGCTTTGGTCAGCTTGGGAGCTGGTACATCGCTGGAAATCATTAATTCGCGATACATTATTGCTATATAGCTTGAAACATTTTATGTAAGAGTTGTTAAATTTAGATCTTTCATATTTTGAATAAATGAGGTTGCTTGTGTTGCTTTGAGTAAAGCCACAGAAGGCAAAATGGTCCTCAATAATCGCCGGTTTCTTGAAATTGCTTTGGGTTGTATCTCCCTATTCCAAACTTCGTAGGAGCTGCCTCACCCATTGAATCGAAGAATTCACCATCACAGACACAAACCCAGTGTCCTACATCCACATTAGGTTGTCGTAGGAGAATGAAGAAAGTACCTTTCTTCGGAAGCGGATTTGTGATCTTACTTGACTCAAAGATATAATCCAGATATACGCCTACTTTTTCGCGAGTTCGATGAGATCATGATCGGATGTGCTAGGCTTGACGAGCTCCATAATAATTAATTTTGAGAAAGTATATTACATGCCGTATAGAATCTCAACCATGAGTGAAACTCAACTTTCCGACCAATACCTTTACCAGAGCTCGCTAAAGAGTGATCCGGAGATTAAGGTCTCCTCTGGCAACGGCGTTCCTTTTGTTATCGATCTTAACCAGGGCTCATACCAAAACGGTGTTGTCACTATCGAAGCTACGTCCCAACTTAGTTGAAGTGAAGGATTCACTTGCCTTGTGATGCTTACATTATGCTACTATACAAGGTTTCGATGAAGAACACGCACGCTACTAATGCTCAGGGCGCAGCCAACCGATTCTGTGTCAGTCTAAAGTGTGGCAACTTTAACGTCATCGATTCGATGTCGCTCGAGCTCAATGATAAGACTATTGTCTCGATAGCAGAATATAAGCTGTTCTGGAACAATTCCGCGCTCAGACCGGGTACAGCCCTCAGTATGTTGAGAAGCATGGTGCTGAATCTTTTTTGTACCGGATGCTGATCAATCAACCAAGTACAGTGCTATGGTCGCTGCTACTGGAGACGGGTATTCGAATAACACGGCTATCTCTACCACCTTCACCGCCGGTACTATTTCTGCTCGGCATCGGTAGCAAATGATGGTTTTGTTAAACGTCTTCTTTCAAACCATAAAAATGCCGGAGCTGATTAATTTACGTAGTGGCCGTCTACTGTTGCTGCATCTGCCACCACTACCATTGCTAATCAACTTGGTCGCGGTGCGTTCGTAGCTGGCTCTGGTACAGCTAGTGCGATTATGTGAACGTGGAACTATATGCTTAAGATTAAGCTTACGGATTTACATCCGATTTTCAAGGAGCTTGATCTTATGGCTATCCCACAAATTCGTCTTCGTTTTCCGCGTTAATCAGGGTACTTCAGCTATTGATATTGATAGCTCCAGTAGAATGACGCTAACGAGTACTACACTTTCGAGAGGTAATACCTGTCCAGTAATGGTTGCTTCTGCGGTCAGTCCAAACCCTATGTATAGTGTAATTTCTGGTGTTGGTTCCTTGGCCGTTTCTTGGGGTGCTGTTGTCAATGCGCTTGAGCCTACAATTGATGGAACCTACATGCCTTTCACTACGTCTCGTCTATACGTTCCATTTCGAGAATCCTCAGGCTATCATCTCGAAGCCGGTAAAGAAGGTTTGCTACAATGACTGCTATGCTCAACTATTTTACAAGCGTGCTGGTATTGGTAAGCAATCGACTCAGCTCAATGCCGCATTTGATCTACAGCTATCCGCATCTGTTAAGAACGCTAAGTATGTCATTCTTCTTTCCATTCGCTGAGCAGACTGATAGTTTGCTTCTGCAGCTGTACAGCAATTTCAAAGTCCTTTCGACTCGGCGCCATGGACGCTCCACCCCGGTAGTTCGATTCGAAACTTTAACGTGCGCATCGGCTCGCAACAATGCTTTGATATTAGTCATGACTATGACTTCCACCAGTTCGCTAATGAGGTATCTATAAAGTGCTTCGATTAACGGTTAACTATCAGACTTGGTTGCTATCGAACCATGTTCTAATTGCTGATGTTAGTCGTCTAACCGAACGTGATGTGCCACAGCCCATTCAGATCCAGGGAACTAACGCTGGGTGTCAGGGTACAAACATGATTGTATTGGTTGTGAGTGAGCAGGAACTAACGCTGGATCGCTTAACCGGCGAAATTTTAGATTTTACCACGGCTTAGTGTTGAATTAAAAAAAGATAATTTTTTAATCAACCTCTAAAGCGTCGACAAGCTTAGGACATTTCTCAATTACGAATGGATTCTTACGGAGCCAATCGATATAATTAGAGTTGATGCGACTAATTTGCGTGAGCGTCTTACCCTTATAGTTCCTCCAACTCATCATATACGAGTTATCATTGCTTAGAAACTTGGAGTGGAGGAATATCTTGATTTCCTCACTAATATTGAGACTTGGTTGGTTGTGGATCCAGCGACAATAACCAGGATCGGAAGTGAATACTTCTTCGATCGGCGTGTTCTTGTATTTCCCAAAAGTTAGTTTGTTCAGGGTCTTAACTTTTTTTGAGAAAAAATAAATTATTCTGAAATTCAGCGGCTGTATGCTCTCAGTCGTCGAGCGGTTTTAAACTACCCTAAGATCCAAAAGACGGTGTATACGCTCTCAGTGGTCGAGAGGTTGCGTCGTTATAGGACCTGGCCCGAAAGAAGGTTCCAGGATTGTTCTCGCTGGTAAATTACGGAAAGTAAAAAAACTGTCGGCGTAATGTTCCAAGTATTACTACTAACGTGTCCGGACTTGTAGCGGTAAGGAAGTATGCAGCGCAGTGAGCGCCATTCTGGAGCCTACGACGCCAGAAGAACGGGCTCGTCGTGCTGATAAGGCTCTGCAGCAGTACTACTTCGACACTGTCTTTTTTGCTCAAAAGATGATCGAGTTGCAAGATTATTCACGAGCTCGCAGCCATCCTGGTCGCTCTCATAGCATTCTACGGCGGCCAGAGGACAATTCCAAAGCTTCGTTAGCTCAATATCGTGACGGAAGCTAGGATTCGAGAAAACACATCTTAGCTACCTTTTCAACAATGTGACAAAGAAATAAAAACCTAGTCCAGTCGCGGGCATTGAGCCCTGCAGATCGTCCTATTTGAACCGTTGTCAATTCATGACAAGCTCCGCTGCGTCGACAAGTTCCGTGTTGCATCGATTCGAGCGCACGACAAGTTCAGGGGAGTCCGTTTCCTGGCGGTTAGTGCTGCGTCCGTCCCCTCGAAGGACGCCAGGATGCCGAAGTTGCATGCCACAGTTTTCAACTGGCGCCGCCATGAGGACATCCGTGGTAGCTCCACGAGAAGCCTTCAGCTCCCCCTTAAAGCCGAAGAAGAGACTCAGCAGCACCAATTCACGGCCATCACCGCCACTGCTGATACCGCTTCTTTTGTGTGCCCCGCTGGCTCTGACATTTTGGAGAATTTGGGCCGAACTCGCGCTGGTGACATTTGACAACTCCACAGTTGATCAAGTCCAACGCATCTTGCATGCGGCTGAAGAAGCTTCACCAGTGCTACACAGTACCAACGAAACCTTGCTAGCCAATGCAACATTCTACCCAGAAGAAATTTTCGAGGTGGATTGGAGACTGCATATCAAAGTTAGCGACATTTTACACGAAAACGCGTTGCATCGTGGCTGCGTCAAGCACAAGAGCAGCATTATCCCGTGGACATTTGGACGAGTCAGGCAAAACGAAAATGCTGAGCTCGACGAATTAGTAAACCGCAGCGACCCAAATCTTCTAGACAAACTCCGAAAATGCCCCGATGTGGATATTCTTCTGCCTGATCACTTGCGGTCCTATGGCTACTGTGAAGATGCAGCTGCCTACACCAAGTGTAAGTAACGATAGAGTCTCGTTATCGCTGTGTCTGTGATATGCGTGCACTAAACCCGTATTTGTACCAATACAGTTTTGGAGTCGAGGATGTTACCGCGCTGGGCACTTGAAGTCAAATTTGAAGATGCTGCACACAAACGATCTGTCACGTACCATGACTTGTGCCCCAACACTCCCATGATCTTTTTCAACCACTATTGGGAGGGAGTCCCCGATGCGTTAGATTGGCCCGCAAACAAACCGTTCTACCTCATGCCAAATATCGAGATGTACGAACTGGAAAGCACTCACTACTGGCGTGCCGACGTGATTCTGTGCAAGACAGCGCTATGTGCAAGATATCTAAGGAAATGGTTTGCCCAAGAAGGGAATCCTCGTGGAACGCGAGTAGTGTACACTCGGCACACAACCACTAATTTGGCGTTGGCTGCTAAGAGCGAGCTAAGTGCGAGCAAGGCGGCCGCATCGTCCGCTAAGAACTTTTCAGAGGTGGAATTCTTACACACAGCAGGCAAAAGCATTCAGAAGGGAACGCGACAAGTGCTAGATTGTTGGCTGTCTCGACCAGACTTCCCGCTTTTAAACTTCTACATGGATCAGGAGCTCTATGATGGTGCATTTAGCGATTATGAGAATCGGATCAGTGAC
This sequence comes from Phytophthora taxon juncus, assembly GCA_033558005.1. NCBI lineage: Eukaryota > Oomycota > Peronosporomycetes > Peronosporales > Peronosporaceae > Phytophthora > Phytophthora taxon juncus. The sequence continues at coordinate 2,510,727 of JAUCEE010000003.1, forward strand.
AGCGACAACGTACGGCTACACACAGGCGGACTGTCCGCGCAAGCTTTTGGGAGTGTGATCTCCCAGGGTCGGTACTTCTTGTGCCCAAGCATGATGGAAGGATACGGGCACTACATAAACCAAGCTCGATCGTCGAACGCGTTTATTATCACGACGGACGCTGCACCGATGAACGAGCTAATCACACCGTCTTCAGGTGCGCTTGTACGAGCTACAACGCTTGCTTACGGAGAGCAGTTTATGGGTGGGGTGTCTTTGAAAGAACATGCTCTTCGCGACGTCCCTGGTCTCGTGGCTAAGTTTGAAAGGAACGATTTATGCGACACAGTAGTAAATGTTTTGAAGAACTCGACATCTGAAAAGCGGGAAGAGCGCGCTAACAGAGCACTTCAACAATACTACTTTGACACAGTCTTCTTCGCTCACAAGATGAAAGAGCTACGCACATTTGCACGCGCCACAAGCAATCCGAGTCTCCGTGGGAAGTTCATGGAAGACATATCATCGATATAGTGTAGCGTGATGTACGTGAGGTCGAGTTCTTGGACGCGATCGGTAGCTTCGAGGATACGGATAGACACACAGTGCATTTTCAATAAAGCTGTACACGTTTACCATACGCCTGCGATCTACAATCAGAATGTCAACGCTTGTGGTGTAAAGTCTTACCAATAGAGATCCATGGTTGTTGAATTGACTATCGCTATTTTCATTTTGACGGTTGCTCTGTTCAAGGCGACCGTCGCCTGGTCTCCATCGGTGTCGAGTTGCTTGCGACTTGGCTCAGTCACCATGGACATAATGATGCGTCTCAAAGGCGCAGGCTTCTCAGCCATCGCGAACGCATTCCGTGAGCGCGAAAAGAGACTGGGTGGGGGATTACCGCTGCTCGATTTTGTGGAGATTGTATTGCCCGGACTCCCGCGATCAAAGTCTTTGGAGGAGAAGGCTGCAGGTGTAAGTGCTCTGGTGGACCTTTTCGAAGACATTGACATAAATGGCGATGGCGTTATGGAATTCGACGAGTTTACGAGTTTCTGTGTGGATGCGGGTATGGTAGCAACACGAACTCAGATTGCTACCTTGAAACATCGGTATGAACGAGATGCAAAACATGCGCTAAAGACGACGGCAGCTGGACCTCCAGTTTCTAGCTCGAGTTCACGTGGACCTACAAGTACCAGCTCAATTTTAAATCCACTAAGCACAGGGATTGAGAGACTTAAATGGTCATCGGATTTCCGCATGTTCCTAGTGCTAGAAAATGCTGCTCGGTCAGTAAAGATTTTTACAAGCGAAGGCAAGTTTGTGACTGAGGTAAGTGTTGTCAACGAAAAGCAGGTAAATGGAGATGCTACAACAGGTTCACCGCCAATGAATAATAAAGGCCTTCTAGTCAACGATGTACTTCTTGTGGGCGACGGCGTGGCGTTTGTGACTCCTACGTCAGCATCAGCACCTTCTGCCTCCAGTATATCAATCTTGGACGCTGTATTTATCCATCGATTCTTATGGCTAGGCGTCAGTACAACCGACTTTGCGATTTCATTCTACGATATGAGTGAGTCACGGCCGGTTTCATCGACCTCTGCCAAGGAGTTCGCATTACTAAAAAATCTGGGTCTTACGACCACTACAGCTCAGCTCATGCTACGTTTTTGTGAATCGTCTGCTTTACTTGTTGGTTCTGGGAACGACTTTATGATTAACATTTGGAAAGTTGTGGATGCCGAGACAAAGATTCTGTGGCGACGCCTTTCTGGTCACACAGATTTAGTGTTAGATGCACTGGAGATCGCACCTCACGACCTGTTGGTAAGCTGCGATTTGCGTCACAGCATCCAGCTTTGGGATATTACCGATGGTCGACCGCGTGGCTCGCTTGTTAGTCATGAGCGAGGCGTTCGACAACTTTGTTATTCGACCCACCATGATCTTCTACTTAGTGCCGGTTTTGAGTTTGAAGCGCTTGCCTGGGATTTGGGCTCTCGGCAAGTAGCTCTCAAGCTGTCAGGACACCGTGCACCGCTAATTGGTGTACAGCTCGCACTCTTCCAAACGGAGCGGGCAATCACAGCCGATTGTCAGGGTGTGTTTAAGGTTTGGGATATCACCCGAGGCAACGCAAGCTCGTCAGTTTCGAGCACTTCTCAAGCTGTGCAGCTCGAATCGGTAGATCTTGGAATGCCGTCAGCTCGGGTCGAGTCATTATCCTTTGTAAGCATGCATTCTTTTAGTCGTGATCTTTGGGTAGTCACGTCGGGAAGCTGTACCCTACAGCGCCTTCGCAGTGTACGAGTGCAGCAGTTTGATGAGGTTCCACTGCGAGCATTTTATCATTACTCTGCTAACAAATTTGTGGTAGTGGCGGGATCTGTGTGTAGTCTTTGGGACGGTGAGACTGGTTCGTGCAGCGAAGAGTTCACCCATGTCGGCAACCTTGGCATTAGTGGGGGCGGCAATAAAGTACCCGGCGATTCTTCTCAGGGTGGATCTTCTAAAACAGATAACTCTTCCTTAGCTGCCTTGGGTTCTTCTACCTCAGTTGCTACTCCAATGAGTCCTGCAACCTCGTCATCAAAATCGTCTGGACATTTGAATCATAACGAATCTGGTACCGAACTTCTGACCTGTGCACACGACTCAAAATGCAGGAAATTAGTAGTCGTTTCAGAGCAAGGGGCATTGGGGGTCTTCAATTGTCAGAACTTCGTACAGATGCGGCAATGTCAAGAATCGTTTTTGTCGAAAGCGCGCATTCAACGCAGAGGTTCAGTAGGCAGGGCTTCCATTGCTAACAAAGGGGCCCCTGTAACGAGCTCCGCACCATCCTGTGCTGTTGTGGGTCTTCATTATTGCTCGGAGAACAAACTTATTGTTGTGACTGATGCCGGAACGAATGCGATAATCGTTATCGATGACAACTCTAACCAGGATTCGTCAAAAGGAATTGGTGTTCTACGTCGCCTCATTAATATCCCTGGTGGTATTTCCACAAGTGCTTACAGTTTTCATGCTTCTATGGTGGCCACTGTTGGCGCCGATCCAGAAGGAATGACAATCTCACTTTGGGACTTTGAGACGCTGGCCTTGCTTGGTAAGTGTCAATATAGTCCGGATGGAGATACCTCCAGTTTTTCGACTTCGCCTAGCCGAGATGGATCGTCAATAAGCATTCAAGCAGTACAGTTCTGGGATGAGTTTCCAATTCTGTTAGCTGCTGACACCATGGGAGGCGTCTATTTTTTTGCTGTTACGCCACTACTGCATGCATATACCGGTAAGTTGCTGCATGCTTTTGCCAATGATCATGGTACAAAGGCAAGAATACGCCGGCGGTCCCGCAAAAAGTCCTCGAAAACTATCCCAGAGAGTTTTAGTGAAAATGAACAAGAGGATGAAGATAGTGACGGTGAAAGTACTGGAGGCTCTCCCGAAAAGTCTAACCGCATCACCGAGTCCGCCGAACTTGCTGCGCGAAAAATGTTGCTAAACAAAATGAACTTTCGGAAAAACGCGTTGACGGCCGTACCAGTAATGAAGCCCGCTACTCCGACAACATCCGAACCAGTCAAGTCGCCAATGAAGACTTCATCTTCTGTAACATGCTTAAAAGTTGTGTATGATGAAGAAAATGACAAATACTTGCTGTTCATTGGTGACGAGCAAGGTTGTATTGGTATTTGGGACCCTGCTGCGATGATGCGGAGACTCTCACTAGCTAAGATTCCCGAAATTAAGTGCAAGTTTTTGCGCCGCGGCTACCAGCCAAAGTCAATGTTCTATCGCGATTACTTAAAGGATGCAAATGATGTCGACAGTAAAAGTCTCCCGACTCAAAAAGACAAGCATCGCCAGGCTGTCAGCTGCGGTTCGTCTAAAGATGATTGGAGAGGAGCCATGCTTCTGGGGGAAGATTTAAAGCACATGGACATCCGCGCCTCGCACATGGACCTCAAGCGACTTTCGCGTCGCCGACAAGAAGGTCGATCGTCTCGCACTGGTACCCCAACGAGCAGTGCCAGTAGCAATTCCAAGCTTCCTGCCCAGCAACAACCTAAAACTCCGTCACCCGCCCATGTGAAAGAGACAGCCGTCGTAAATGCTGTAGCAGCCGCTGAATTCTTATTGAATAAGGGATCAACCTTTTCTCTACCAAAGCATCGATCGGTGCGAGGTTTGAGCTTACTTCAGGCTACTGGAGTCTCTGAGTCAACCGAAACAACATCTTGGCCTGGTAGTGCGTGCTATGAAAGCTTTCCACTTGATGTAGCGCTGGTGAGACGTTGGCAGGCTCATGTCGACGCACTTACGAGTTTAGAGCTGAGCCGACACCCGAATATTGTGGTGACATGCGGGCTGGATATGCGTGTGTTCGTCTGGGACTGGGAAGGAACGTGCCTTGGAAAGCTGTTTGATCCGGAGAACCAGGGACCATGGCCTTGGCGATTTAGAAAGGATAATGCCACTCGAACCAAGGAACGTGATACTTTAGTACAGACTTTACTACGAGAATTGGAACGAACCCCTGCCGAGAAGATGGAGTTGCGCCGCCAGACACTGTACGCCGAGCATGTGGGTCGCAAAAATGTGAACGAGCTACGCAATGTTAATGCAATGTTGCTAGAGCATATCATCAGCAAGAACCCTGAGATAAAATTGCTCGAGCAAGAGATCAAGCTTAAAAACGCCCAATCCGAAGGATCCTCGACGTCGACAAAAACTTCACGGTTTCGTGAATCGCGCAGCAAAGCAGGAACACTGCGGGTGCTGGCGTTGTTGCCAACAAAAACGAAAACTGTATCACCGGTAGTGAGTACCCCCAGACAATCACTTCGTTTGCAGAGCTTAAGCCAGGTTGGCCCACTCGTCCACGACGAAGTTTCTGGACGCAAAGCCTCAGCAGCAACCAGCGATCAGCCTTCTTTCTTGGAACCAGGGGACCTCAAGATGGACAAAACGTATCTCGAGAACGAGCTTTCTATCGCTTGTCCGACACCTTCATCCACATCACTCAATCCAAATCGTAATATTCGAGATGCCGATGTCCAGCAACAGATTCAAACAGAGTATCAGATAGCCCAACAGGCAATTGCAATTCGAGCAACTCTCACTCGGAAAGCACGAGAAATGTATACTAACATGGAGGGAGTACGAACACGCCACAACACTCGTCACGCTAGATCTCCTGACAAAATTGATCAAGATGAAGGCTCGCTGGAGCCATCTGATTTCTTAAAACGTCACTTGCCAGCCTCAGCACTCTCCGTGCGGCCTCAAACAGCCCCCGTACGCGTACTAACGAGCAGCAGTAGCGTTGATCGTATTGCACTCCATCATCGGAAGGAGACTCCAACTCAGGGTCTACAAATTTCTGCCTCAGAATCAGCACTCCCTCAAAATCCGCAAGTTCCACCAGAAGAATCTACGGCAAGAAAACTGAGCAGTGGGGGTTCCAATACAACAGGAGGATCTCGGCGAAGGAGCTCTCTTGACGAGATATACATGGAGGAATTCCATCGCCATCGTCAGCAACAACAGCAACGCAAGGAGCGCGATCTCAGCAATTGTGTTCCAGAGGATTCAGCAGTTGATAGCGATAAGCAATCAGCACGACCACTTCAAAAACTTCGTGAGATCAACGACATCATTGATAAAGTTCATGGATACTGCAACGACTCGGCAGGAAATCAGCATCGCCAGTCGACAAGGCCTGGAACAGCACCTATCGTAACTCGACATAGTGTTTCAATGATACCACGATCCACGGAATGTATTGCTGGAGATACAAAGGAGTCCCGAGACAAGAAGACCCCTGAGGAAGAGGCCGAAATGCTGCGACAGCATATTGAGATTACTAAACAGCGTATGCAGGAAGCTCTACGAGACGACAAGCGGATACCACATCGGCAGAACTTACGGCGCCTACGCCAACAAGCACAACAGCAGCAACAGAAGCGACGTATGCACGGCTACTTGCAGCAAAAGCGCCGTGTACTCACCACCAACATCGGAAACGTCTTTAAAGGCTTGCAAACAGCACAAGAAGCAGACGATAATGGCGAAGCCATTGACCGGACTGACACAGAAGGAGAACAAACCTCTGCAGCAGGTTCGAAGGTGAACCAAAGGTCCTCGACGACGGGACTGCTTAAGGTCAAAGCCAAAAAAGCAGAACCAGTTTCGCCGAAGATGCTGGCGGCCAAGAAAACGTTCGGCATGTACAGCGTGCAGGAAGTCATGTCGGTGATTCGCCTCTTCTGGTCCATGGACGCCGATGGCTCGGGTAACATATCGCTGGCGGAGCTGCAGCGATACAAGCCCATGTTCGAGAAGCTGGGTTACCACAATATGGCTGCCATCTTCCAGACGATCGACTCGAACGGCGACGGACAAGTATCGCTGCGTGAGCTGCTTGAGACCTGCTTTCACTACGCGCACAAGAAGCAAATTGAAGGCATGCTTCAGCTGGCCAAAGTGGGTAGCGTTCGGTCGTTCCTCCTCGGAATGACCGGGACCCGTAACGGGGCCGATGCAGGAGGAAAGTCGTCGCCATCGTCGCGCAACCCGTTTGTCGGTCCCGGAGGGAAGTTGCAGCCCGAGCACCGTCGCGAATTGATGGCCATCTTCCGTGTGTTCGACCACAACGGCGACGGCGGCGTCAGCGTGCAGGAGATCATGGAGGCGCTGCGGGTGGACGACGACGACGTCATGGCGGCCGTTATGACTCGCGAGCACGACAAGGCCGGCCAACGCTACGCCGGTCGGTCGACGGAGCCGGTGGTCTCGAGCGGCCTCACGCGCGAAGACGTGGAGCAGCTGTACCATGAGTTCGACCGCGACAAGGACGCCACGTTGGACTTCGACGAGTTCGTGGCCGTCATGGCGAGTCTCTACGCGCACAAGCCGAACCTGCATCGGTAGCGCGGACTCGGCCATCCGCCGCCGCAACCGTCGCCACTACGCGGCATCGGCATGACCTCTACGGCTGGAGGCTTGGCGACGGAGGTGGCGAAGTGATCCCTTCGGCGGGTGCAGGTTGAGTGACCAAGAGTGCCCTGCAACACGGACAAGCAGAGCTTCGAGCGAACAGCTGAAGGCGGAGCTGCGCAGTGTCGAGCCGCCACCGCACAACAACCAGAACCCGCGCCGTCGCGGACAAATGCCGGCGCGCAGGATTCTGCTGTGACAGCGCTGGCGCCAGCTTCGCGGCGGCGCGACTTGAGCCGGGATCACTTGCAGGCAGATGCTGGAGGCCGACGAGCCTGCAACGAGTAGAAAGTCCAACTCGGTCCGCCCTGCGAGTGGAAAGCCCCGAGCACCATCGAAAAAGCCCCACGGTCGATCGATGAGAAATGGAGATGTCTACTCGTTTGAAATGCCTCGTAGACATCTTGCACGCGCGAGCCATCGTCACTTGTGGGGTTGCTAAGTTCTTGATGATGAGAGAGGAGTGGTGGCACGACAGAGTAGTTTGCTTCAAACTTGTCCTACAGACCATCAACAACTCCACGGTGGTCACTACGGCGTGTGCACTTCATTTTGTATAGTAATTCGGTGAGCAGGCTTGCGTCGCCGCGAAAGCCTGCTTGCCGCTTGCAACACGCTTCCCATATCGCCTGCCCTTCCATGAACAAGTCGCGCTCTTGAGGTGGTGAAAACCTGTGGAGCCCCAAGCGCAGCGCTCTCTCGCATGATGCAAAGCGAGGATTTAACGCACCGACCGGACGACCCGAACGCGGCGGATGTAATCACCCGATTCGCGATTTGATAGTGTTGTATTTCGCTCGGTACATTCCACGGCATTCGGAGCAAAGTCACACGAGCCTTTGTGTACGGCGCGCGGTCCGAGTCCATTTTCGAGCCGCTTTACCATCTCGGGAGTGCAGGAGGAAAAGTCCGAGGCACGACGAACGAGGAATGGTCATCGGTGGACACGGTCCCTGTGGACTTTTGCTCCAAAGTGGCCGGGCCGACGACCGATCCTGTTGAGCTGCTCTTGATTTGCGGTCCTGCTTCCAGCCGATGTTAGTTCTCGGACAAAGAAGTGCACGACGCGCGTGCCTGGCTGTGCGCTGTCGACCCCATTCTCCATCTTGCCGGCAGGCCCGCAGGTTCGTTGTCGGCTTCCGGCGCAGTGACGACGGTCTCCCCCCGAGGCCAGTTGAATCCCGGCCATGAGTCACCGATTCCCGATTCAGGACAAGGTGTTCCCGCCGCTGCAGCTGTCCGACTCCGCCAAGGACAAGCTCGTGAACACGGCGTTGATGCAGCTCACGCGCGCGCTGAGGGACTACGACAAGTACCAGCAATGGCAGGCGTCGCGGCCGCCGAGCCTGCGGTATCAACTCCACCCGGCCATGTGGAAACCGGTCAAGACGTCCGAGCAGCTCACGGTCTACCGACGGGTACCCGCGGACGACGCAGTAGTCACAGCACCGTCAGGAGGCAGCAGGAGGCGAGCACGCAGCAGGACTCTCGAAGCCATGAGGCTGGCCAAGGCTACAGGTCAGGACTCGGTCTCGTCGGCCCCGAAAGAGTCCGTCACAGATGCAGATGCGTGGCCCTGGCCTAACCGAGGCTCCGGACCATCTACCAACAGCGACTGGAGCATGCCGACGCTGTTGCAAGTAGGAACTATCGAGGGAACTTTGGACGACGTCATGTATGGCACCGCTACGTTCGACGGGACGGAAACACTGATCAAGTCGTCCTACACCGCCGAAGAAGTCGTAGACGCCGACACATTGTACGAGTTTCAGGGACCCACACCCGAAGAACCTTTCCGGTTTCTCGGTCTGAAGTGGGTCGTGAAGGCCACCTCACCCGCGGTGAAAGCCTTCGTGTGGCCTCGCGACCTGACTTTTATCGCAGCAACAGGTATTTTGAATCGTCAAGGGGGTGAGCGCGTGGGCTATCACCTGATGCACTCGGTGGATCTCGGCAAAGGCTTCGGCCCTCTCGAAGGCAAGAGGATTATCCGTGGCCGAGTGTCCTCGTGCTTCCTGTATCGCCAAACTGCTGGAAACGCAGTGGATGTGTACATGAAGACTAATTTCGAGCCTAATGGCTCAGTTCATGAGAGCGTGGCGCTGCTTTCGGCAGCGAATAGCCTCACGTACTGCTTAAAAGCTGCACTGTGTGCGCAGAACAAGAAGCTGTCGTGGCTGCTTGCTCACCCAAAAACCGACGAGGCCACCGTTGGCTCTGCACGACCAAGCACCGTGCGGATGAAAAAGCGTCACGACTGTGGTGTGTGCACCAGACCAATTGGCACGTTCTCGCGAGGTCATACCTGTCGCGTTTGCAGTATTCGTGCTTGTTCGACTTGCTGTGTCAAGAAGAAACTGAGCTTCCCGGGGCAAACATACAAGTCTGTCGACCAGCGCCCCGTTATCATCTGCACGCATTGCCTTACGCACGCTCGGAAGCTCGACTCGCTGGATATTGCAAAGCAAGAAGTGATTGAGCGCGAACGAATGGGTCGGCGACGAGGCACTCTTCGAGGAACTGAGCTTTCGGGGCGCAGTGCTAGAAGTCAGAGCCGACCTGAAGCTGTCAGACCTCGACGTGGAACAGCCGTCGAACGAGCACCGACAAGCAGCGAACGAGGGCACGAGAAGATGTCTTCTGACGATGAAAAAGTATTCCATACCGCCCCTGTTCGGAGGATCAGCCGAACGCCACGCCAAACTCGGCCTCAGAGGAAGCCGGAACCAAAAACTGCTCCAGCTTGGGACTATAACTCTGAGACCGACGACAACGACAGCAACGACGACACAGTGGTGGCTTCTAACGCAGTGCTGCTGCCGGTCGACTCGCAGCCGCGTAAACCCAGCACAAGGGATACTAGTTCGCGAAGCAACTGCAGGACAAAAGCGAAAACGGCAGTGAAGCCGGTTGCTACACCTACTCCGAGCAAAGCGGATGCAGCGATTCCTGTGGCTGCGCATCGTGATGTATGGGACGTCGACTCCGAAGCTGAGGACGAAGACGACTACGACTGCTCTGTGGTGAGCTCGCAAGCGATGTCGATGCAGCCGCAGGTACCCGCGACAGTGGATGATTCGCTTCCTGAGGCTGTGGTGCAGTACGCGTGGGGAGCGGTCGTGCCGTCGCCAACGAGCAAGACTTCTCCTGCTCCATGGCCGTCCCCGCCATCGTCGCCGCTGCAGTCACCAAAGCCGTTGCCGAAGGAAACAGGAATGTCTTGGCCCGAGGCGCAGGGTGAGCGGGCAACAGTGTGGACGCCACCAACCATGCCGCAGATCCCTCGCATCCAAGCTGGAGCCTCGACCCAGGAAGTCCTGGCCCAGTTCGCCGAGCTCTGCAACGCCGCCGAGAACGTGTACCAGGCAGCGAGGAAGCACACGATGACCCACCTGGAGCCCACCGTTCTGCCCACGAGGCAGACGCGACTCGACATGAGCGCAGTGGATTAAGCAGCACTACAGTCCAAATGAGACTACTTAAACTATCAAAGCTAAGACTTATCAACCGTACTGGCAAACGTTGCCTGTCCACTTCAACTTGACCTGAGTGTAGCTATATCCCAGCTGTAGCCATCTCTCGTACACGGCTCGTCACATTTGCCTTTCAATTAAAACTCTTTTTATTGTGCTTTTCCCTTTTCTGCAATAAATGTCCACACACGTTGGTGTCTACCCATGGGCTCACAGCCGCTTAGACTTGGTAGGCCTGGAGTGTGGCGGGGGCGCCGAAGTGCACCTGGTCGCACTTAAGCTGCACGGCCATCTGGCGGATGGCGCTGGCGCTGCGCAGGCAGCCCATGTAGCGGTCGTCCTTGGCGGAGCCGGCGATGTCCAGGCGCTCGCGGGTCTGCAAACGCACGCGCGCCACGCGGTGCGCCACCCAGAGCAGACACACGACGAAGAGCGCGAGGAAGACGGCGAAAGCCGCGAAGTTGCCGTCGAAGAGGTTGACGAGCGTCAGCACCAGGAACAGCAGGCGGCCGGCGTACGCGACTAGGTCGAGCGTGAGCCCCGCGCCACACGAGTTGAGCCCCAGCCGCGTCTCCAGCTGGGCCAGCGGCACGCACGGGCAGCAGCACACCCACCAGTAGTAGGCGGTGCGCAGGTCGGCGTCGTGCAGGTCCACGGTCCACACGTTCATGCGCAGGCCGTTGGGGTCGAAGTCGGCGCCGCCGGCCGCCGTGGGCGTCAGCGCCTTGTTGTCGGGCGTGAGCACCGTCACGTACTCGCCGTTGCTGGGGCTCTCGCCCACGAACGCGGGCTCGGCGCCGGGCGTGGGCAGCGGCAGCTGCTGTGCTTGCTTCTTGTCGGCCATGGCGGTCTTGCGCTTGTGTGCTCGGCGCGATTGCGAGAATGAGCGCCTGCGAGATTACGATTGCGACGGGTACATTTCCATGGATGATGCCCGTTGCAATGAACCAGCGACAATTGGGTCTGCGCTGCGGCATAGCCCTGACGAAGTCGGTGAGCGATTTGGAAGGGTGAGACACATGTGCTGTGACGGAGAGCCTCGCCAACAGTATCGTCCCACTCCCGCAAAGATCGGTGACCCTTCTTCAATTCGCCCGTTGATGGCGGGCCTCGATTTGCATCGCCGATGCAGCTGCGGCCGATGTCCACCCGCCTCGCCTGCGCGCCGCGGGCAGCGGCAGCGCCGACTGTGGGAAACAGAGCGCACACAGCAGTGGAGTGCGCGCGGCGTTCATGGCATCGTGAGGGTGCGGCCCGTGGCGGAGCAGAAGGAGGACGCAATCAGCACAGTGGCACGTCAATTTTTGCCCGCCCGTTGACAAGCATCCGTGTACGTCGACTCGCAGGTTATCGAACTTAAAAGGTTGTATTCAGCAAGATTTCATGACGCAAATGCGATGTTTGCCCGTACCAAAACACAGAGGGATATGAGGGGTGCCAGGGCCTTGGTCGCAAAACTTCAACGGAGATTCAAACGTGAAAAAGCTAACGAGCATGAGCGCGCGATCCTCGCAGCCGCAGCGCGTGGCGCGGCTCCGCGAGCTGCTGGCGCGCGACGGCGTCTCCGTGATGCCCTGCGCCTACGACGGGCTGAGCGCTAAACTCATCGAGCGCGCAGGTGCGAGGCCTCGACTGGCGCCGGCCGCTCGGCACTTTGTCTAACCTTCGCGTCACCTGGGCAGGCTTCGAGGTGACGTTCATGACGGGCTTCGGCGTCTCCGCCGTCCACGGAGCGCCGGACACGCAGGTGCATATATACGTATACTCAATCATGTCGTCCGTGGTCCTCATGGACACTTTGTGCAATGCGGTAGCTCCTGTCTTTTGGTGAAATGGTCCGCAGCGCCGGGACCATCTGCGAAACGCTGCGTCACGTGCCGTGCATCGGCGACGGCGACACAGGCTACGGCAACGCCATAAACGTCAAGAGGACAGTTGCGGCGTACGCGCAGGCCGGCATGGCCGGCATCATGCTGGAGGACCAAGTGTCCCCCAAGCGCTGCGGACACACGGCCGGCAAGGCGGTGGTCCCCCGGGACGAAGCGTTCGCACGCATACGCGCTGCGGTAGACGCTCGTAACGAAGGCGGCTTCGACATTGTCATCATAGCGAGGACGGACGCGCGAGGGACCCACTCGCTGGACGAGGCCATCGCTCGCTGCAAGGAATTCGCGAGGCTCGGGGCGGACACCACTTTCCTGGAGGCCCCACAGTCCGTGGAGGAAATGGAGACGTACTGCAGAGAGGTGCCGGGCCCTAAGATGGCCAACATGGTGGAGAACGGCCTCACGCCGGTGCTGCTGCCGGAAAAGCTCGGAAAAATGGGCTATAAGCTGGCGGCGTATCCTATTACACTATTGAGTGCAAGCATTAAGGCGATGGAGGAGGCGCTGAGGCTGCTAAAGTGCCAAACAGCGAGTGACCAATCGAAGGAAGGCGATGCAAATGCCGGAAGCAATGCGACGCCAAGCAAAGCGTTAGACAACTTGCTCTGCGACTTTGCCCATGTTAAGGACGTCGTGGGGTTCACGGAGTATTATGTGGAAGAAGAGCGCTACAAAAAGCAGTAGTAAGCAACATACCACAGATATGGGCCCACTAGATCTGGATAAGCCCAACCCAAACAAGAACCGGTGGCGTAGTAATGTTCTCAAACGTTTGGGGTCCCTCAAGAAAGTCTTGACCAGTGCGTTTTCGCCGTATTTAAACGACGTCTGTATTTCTCCGCCTTATCAACACAACAGTACTACACGGAAACGCTACAAAACTACAAACCGTGACCGAGCCGCTGAAAGCAGTATCCGAGTCCAAGACAAGGCACATGCATGCACCTGGAACGACGACATATCAGAAGGCTGCACGAGACATACCAAGGAAAGTGACAGGCAAGCGAGGCGGTCACTCCGACCGAAGCTTGCGGTACTGGGATGCTGCTCCGGCATTCGCCGTGGCGCTCGCGCTTGCAGTGGCCCCAGCGTTCGTTGCAGCCGCGCCGCCGACTCCAGCATTGGCCGCGCCAACACCGTTGTAGCCATCGTAGCCGCCAACTCCAACACCAACACCAACGCCGCCGACGCCAACGCCGCCGCCAACGCCGCCGCCAACACCAGCTCCGACTCCACCGACACCCACGCCAGCACCGACACCACCGACACCCACACCGACGCCTGGTCCGTACCATCCTGCTCGGTGGCCGTACAGACCGCCACCTACACCGGCACCCACCCCAGCACCCAACCCGGCGCCACCGTAGAGACCAGCGCCCAGCAGACCGAACGTCTGAGCGGCCTCTTTCTCAGCGGATACACTGCTCGAGAGGGCCACGGCGACGAGACACAGCGCGGAGATCTTGTTGCTGAACATGGTTGAATCAACTTGGCTTTTGTTGTTCTTGTTTTGTATTCGTGAAGACAGACACACGAGGCTTCTCGCGTTGCGGTGATGTGAGCTTCAAGGAGAAGATTGGATAATGCGTTTGAGGTGGTGAGGGTCCACTTCTTGCTTTTGCTTTTCGCACGAGCCGGCGAGTGGAAGTTGACGGAAAGCGCTCAGCCGATACCCAGTCGCAGCCGCGGGGTAGTAAAGCATGATGACCAGCGGCTGTGTTGACATGAGATGCGGCAAGCAAACTGGACGTGAAATGCGGAGCGGAGCTGCCGGTGTATGTGTATCTGGCGTATCTGATTATTTAGCGCCAACTTCGCAATTCGCCATGTGTGATGACCATCCCGAGATCCGGCGGAGCTGCCTGCCATATGTGGCAACCGCAGTCGCGAGTCTGCGTGGTGGCAATGGGAGCGGCATCGAGCGTGCAATATGGCATCCACCCTGTTTGTGAGCAAATGCGGAGTGTGCTACGAGAATATTTGCGTCCAATATAGCGTGACGGCCAACTTCAACTTGATGCATACAAACAATAGGATTAATTTGTGGGGCCATAAAGCTTGCTCACCCAAAGCTCATCAATGCCAGTTGCTTGCTCCGGACGCTTGCTAGTCTTAAACGGCGCTCGCGACCGTCGAAAAATGGTATTTAGCGTTGCTTGAGGCACAACAGAATAACATCTTGCCCATTGGTGCGGGTACCTCAGTATATGGACGCAAGCCGTCACCTGCGGGGTGAAACCTTGCGTAGGAACGAGGTGGACGGAACCAGAGCACTAAATACGATGTATTCGCTCGAAGCGTGTTGTTACGCTACGAATCGGCTGTAAGATGAGGAACCAGCGGCGTGTCACTCAGTCAAGAAAGTCTTTGCCAGTGAGTTTCGGCGTACTCAAACGACGTCTGTATTTCTCCGCCTTATCAACACAACAGTACTACACGGAAACGCTACAAAACTACAAACCGTGACCGAGCCGCTGAAAGCAGTATCCGAGTCCCAAGACAAGGCACATGCATGCACCTGGAACGACGACATATCAGAAGGCTGCACGAGACATACCAAGGAAAGTGACAGGCAAGCGAGGCGGTCACTCCGACCGAAGCTTGCGGTACTGGGATGCTGCTCCGGCATTCGCCGTGGCGCTCGCGCTTGCAGTGGCCCCAGCGTTCGTTGCAGCCGCGCCGCCGACTCCAGCATTGGCCGCGCCAACACCGTTGTAGCCATCGTAGCCGCCAACTCCAACACCAACACCAACGCCGCCGACGCCAACGCCGCCGCCAACGCCGCCGCCAACACCAGCTCCGACTCCACCGACACCCACGCCAGCACCGACACCACCGACACCCACGCCGACGCCTGGTCCGTACCATCCTGCTCGGTGGCCGTACAGACCGCCACCTACACCGGCACCCACCCCAGCACCCAACCCGGCGCCACCGTAGAGACCAGCGCCCAGCAGACCGAACGTCTGAGCGGCCTCTTTCTCAGCGGATACACTGCTCGAGAGGGCCACGGCGACGAGACACAGCGCGGAGATCTTGTTGCTGAACATGGTTGAATCAACTTGGCTTTTGTTGTTCTTGTTTTGTATTCGTGAAGACAGACACACGAGGCTTCTCGCGTTGCGGTGATGTGAGCTTCAAGGAGAAGATTGGATAATGCGTTTGAGGTGGTGAGGGTCCACTTCTTGCTTTTGCTTTTCGCACGAGCCGGCGAGTGGAAGTTGACGGAAAGCGCTCAGCCGATACCCAGTCGCAGCCGCGGGGTAGTAAAGCATGATGACCAGCGGCTGTGTTGACATGAGATGCGGCAAGCAAACTGGACGTGAAATGCGGAGCGGAGCTGCCGGTGTATGTGTATCTGGCGTATCTGATTATTTAGCGCCAACTTCGCAATTCGCGTCGTGCCGCCATGTGTGATGACCATCCCGAGATCCGGCGGAGCTGCCTGCCATATGTGGCAACCGCAGTCGCGAGTCTGCGTGGTGGCAATGGGAGCGGCATCGAGCGTGCAATATGGCATCCACCCTGTTTGTGAGCAAATGCGGAGTGTGCTACGAGAATATTTGCGTCCAATATAGCGTGACGGCCAACTTCAACTTGATGCATACAAACAATAGGATTAATTTGTGGGGCCATAAAGCTTGCTCACCCAAAGCTCATCAATGCCAGTTGCTTGCTCCGGACGCTTGCTAGTCTTAAACGGCGCTCGCGACCGTCGAAAAATGGTATTTAGCGTTGCTTGAGGCACAACAGAATAACATCTTGCCCATTGGTGCGGGTACCTCAGTATATGGACGCAAGCCGTCACCTGCGGGGTGAAACCTTGCGTAGGAACGAGGTGGACGGAACCAGAGCACTAAATACGATGTATTCGCTCGAAGCGTGTTGTTACGCTACGAATCGGCTGTAAGATGAGGAACCAGCGGCGTGTCACTCAGTCAAGAAAGTCTTTGCCAGTGAGTTTCGGCGTACTCAAACGACGTCTGTATTTCTCCGCCTTATCAACACAACAGTACTACACGGAAACGCTACAAAACTACAAACCGTGACCGAGCCGCTGAAAGCAGTATCCGAGTCCCAAGACAAGGCACATGCATGCACCTGGAACGACGACATATCAGAAGGCTGCACGAGACATACCAAGGAAAGTGACAGGCAAGCGAGGCGGTCACTCCGACCGAAGCTTGCGGTACTGGGATGCTGCTCCGGCATTCGCCGTGGCGCTCGCGCTTGCAGTGGCCCCAGCGTTCGTTGCAGCCGCGCCGCCGACTCCAGCATTGGCCGCGCCAACACCGTTGTAGCCATCGTAGCCGCCAACTCCAACACCAACACCAACGCCGCCGACGCCAACGCCGCCGCCAACGCCGCCGCCAACACCAGCTCCGACTCCACCGACACCCACGCCAGCACCGACACCACCGACACCCACACCGACGCCTGGTCCGTACCATCCTGCTCGGTGGCCGTACAGACCGCCACCTACACCGGCACCCACCCCAGCACCCAACCCGGCGCCACCGTAGAGACCAGCGCCCAGCAGACCGAACGTCTGAGCGGCCTCTTTCTCAGCGGATACACTGCTCGAGAGGGCCACGGCGACGAGACACAGCGCGGAGATCTTGTTGCTGAACATGGTGTTGTTGAATCAACTTGGCTTTTGTTGTTCTTGTTTTGTATTCGTGAAGACAGACACACGAGGCTTCTTGCGTTGCGGTGATGTGAGCTTCAAGGAGAAGATTGGATAATGCGTTTGAGGTGGTGAGGGTCCACTTCTTGCTTTTGCTTTTCGCACGAGCCGGCGAGTGGAAGTTGACGGAAAGCGCTCAGCCGATACCCAGTCGCAGCCGCGGGGTAGTAAAGCATGATGACCAGCGGCTGTGTTGACATGAGATGCGGCAAGCAAACTGGACGTGAAATGCGGAGCGGAGCTGCCGGTGTATGTGTATCTGGCGTATCTGATTATTTAGCGCCAACTTCGCAATTCGCGTCGTGCCGCCATGTGTGATGACCATCCCGAGATCCGGCGGAGCTGCCTGCCATATGTGGCAACCGCAGTCGCGAGTCTGCGTGGTGGCAATGGGAGCGGCATCGAGCGTGCAATATGGCATCCACCCTGTTTGTGAGCAAATGCGGAGTGTGCTACGAGAATATTTGCGTCCAATATAGCGTGACGGCCAACTTCAACTTGATGCATACAAACAATAGGATTAATTTGTGGGGCCATAAAGCTTGCTCACCCAAAGCTCATCAATGCCAGTTGCTTGCTCCGGACGCTTGCTAGTCTTAAACGGCGCTCGCGACCGTCGAAAAATGGTATTTAGCGTTGCTTGAGGCACAACAGAATAACATCTTGCCCATTGGTGCGGGTACCTCAGTATATGGACGCAAGCCGTCACCTGCGGGGTGAAACCTTGCGTAGGAACGAGGTGGACGGAACCAGAGCACTAAATACGATGTATTCGCTCGAAGCGTGTTGTTACGCTACGAATCGGCTATAAGATGAGGAACCAGCGACGTGTCACTCAGTCAAGAAAGTCTTTGCCAGTGAGTTTCGGCGTACTCAAACGACGTCTGTATTTCTCCGCCTTATCAACACAACAGTACTACACGGAAACGCTACAAAACTACAAACCGTGACCGAGCCGCTGAAAGCAGTATCCGAGTCCAAGACAAGGCACATGCATGCACCTGGAACGACGACATATCAGAAGGCTGCACGAGACATACCAAGGAAAGTGACAGGCAAGCGAGGCGGTCACTCCGACCGAAGCTTGCGGTACTGGGATGCTGCTCCGGCATTCGCCGTGGCGCTCGCGCTTGCAGTGGCCCCAGCGTTCGTTGCAGCCGCGCCGCCGACTCCAGCATTGGCCGCGCCAACACCGTTGTAGCCATCGTAGCCGCCAACTCCAACACCAACACCAACGCCGCCGACGCCAACGCCGCCGCCAACGCCGCCGCCAACACCAGCTCCGACTCCACCGACACCCACGCCAGCACCGACACCACCGACACCCACGCCGACGCCTGGTCCGTACCATCCTGCTCGGTGGCCGTACAGACCGCCACCTACACCGGCACCCACCCCAGCACCCAACCCGGCGCCACCGTAGAGACCAGCGCCCAGCAGACCGAACGTCTGAGCGGCCTCTTTCTCAGCGGATACACTGCTCGAGAGGGCCACGGCGACGAGACACAGCGCGGAGATCTTGTTGCTGAACATGGTTGAATCAACTTGGCTTTTGTTGTTCTTGTTTTGTATTCGTGAAGACAGACACACGAGGCTTCTCGCGTTGCGGTGATGTGAGCTTCAAGGAGAAGATTGGATAATGCGTTTGAGGTGGTGAGGGTCCACTTCTTGCTTTTGCTTTTCGCACGAGCCGGCGAGTGGAAGTTGACGGAAAGCGCTCAGCCGATACCCAGTCGCAGCCGCGGGGTAGTAAAGCATGATGACCAGCGGCTGTGTTGACATGAGATGCGGCAAGCAAACTGGACGTGAGATGCGGAGCGGAGCTGCCGGTGTATGTGTATCTGGCGTATCTGATTATTTAGCGCCAACTTCGCAATTCGCGTCGTGCCGCCATGTGTGATGACCATCCCGAGATCCGGCGGAGCTGCCTGCCATATGTGGCAACCGCAGTCGCGAGTCTGCGTGGTGGCAATGGGAGCGGCATCGAGCGTGCAATATGGCATCCACCCTGTTTGTGAGCAAATGCGGAGTGTGCTACGAGAATATTTGCGTCCAATATAGCGTGACGGCCAACTTCAACTTGATGCATACAAACAATAGGATTAATTTGTGGGGCCATAAAGCTTGCTCACCCAAAGCTCATCAATGCCAGTTGCTTGCTCCGGACGCTTGCTAGTCTTAAACGGCGCTCGCGACCGTCGAAAAATGGTATTTAGCGTTGCTTGAGGCACAACAGAATAACATCTTGCCCATTGGTGCGGGTACCTCAGTATATGGACGCAAGCCGTCACCTGCGGGGTGAAACCTTGCGTAGGAACGGAACCAGAGCACTAAATACGATGTATTCGCTCGAAGCGTGTTGTTACGCTACGAATCGGCTGTAAGATGAGGAACCAGCGGCGTGTCACTCAGTCAAGAAAGTCTTTGCCAGTGAGTTTCGGCGTACTCAAACGACGTCTGTATTTCTCCGCCTTATCAACACAACAGTACTACACGGAAACGCTACAAAACTACAAACCGTGACCGAGCCGCTGAAAGCAGTATCCGAGTCCCAAGACAAGGCACATGCATGCACCTGGAACGACGACATATCAGAAGGCTGCACGAGACATACCAAGGAAAGTGACAGGCAAGCGAGGCGGTCACTCCGACCGAAGCTTGCGGTACTGGGATGCTGCTCCGGCATTCGCCGTGGCGCTCGCGCTTGCAGTGGCCCCAGCGTTCGTTGCAGCCGCGCCGCCGACTCCAGCATTGGCCGCGCCAACACCGTTGTAGCCATCGTAGCCGCCAACTCCAACACCAACACCAACGCCGCCGACGCCAACGCCGCCGCCAACGCCGCCGCCAACACCAGCTCCGACTCCACCGACACCCACGCCAGCACCGACACCACCGACACCCACACCGACGCCTGGTCCGTACCATCCTGCTCGGTGGCCGTACAGACCGCCACCTACACCGGCACCCACCCCAGCACCCAACCCGGCGCCACCGTAGAGACCAGCGCCCAGCAGACCGAACGTCTGAGCGGCCTCTTTCTCAGCGGATACACTGCTCGAGAGGGCCACGGCGACGAGACACAGCGCGGAGATCTTGTTGCTGAACATGGTTGAATCAACTTGGCTTTTGTTGTTCTTGTTTTGTATTCGTGAAGACAGACACACGAGGCTTCTTGCGTTGCGGTGATGTGAGCTTCAAGGAGAAGATTGGATAATGCGTTTGAGGTGGTGAGGGTCCACTTCTTGCTTTTGCTTTTCGCACGAGCCGGCGAGTGGAAGTTGACGGAAAGCGCTCAGCCGATACCCAGTCGCAGCCGCGGGGTAGTAAAGCATGATGACCAGCGGCTGTGTTGACATGAGATGCGGCAAGCAAACTGGACGTGAAATGCGGAGCGGAGCTGCCGGTGTATGTGTATCTGGCGTATCTGATTATTTAGCGCCAACTTCGCAATTCGCGTCGTGCCGCCATGTGTGATGACCATCCCGAGATCCGGCGGAGCTGCCTGCCATATGTGGCAACCGCAGTCGCGAGTCTGCGTGGTGGCAATGGGAGCGGCATCGAGCGTGCAATATGGCATCCACCCTGTTTGTGAGCAAATGCGGAGTGTGCTACGAGAATATTTGCGTCCAATATAGCGTGACGGCCAACTTCAACTTGATGCATACAAACAATAGGATTAATTTGTGGGGCCATAAAGCTTGCTCACCCAAAGCTCATCAATGCCAGTTGCTTGCTCCGGACGCTTGCTAGTCTTAAACGGCGCTCGCGACCGTCGAAAAATGGTATTTAGCGTTGCTTGAGGCACAACAGAATAACATCTTGCCCATTGGTGCGGGTACCTCAGTATATGGACGCAAGCCGTCACCTGCGGGGTGAAACCTTGCGTAGGAACGAGGTGGACGGAACCAGAGCACTAAATACGATGTATTCGCTCGAAGCGTGTTGTTACGCTACGAATCGGCTGTAAGATGAGGAACCAGCGGCGTGTCACTCAGTCAAGAAAGTCTTTGCCAGTGAGTTTCGGCGTACTCAAACGACGTCTGTATTTCTCCGCCTTATCAACACAACAGTACTACACGGAAACGCTACAAAACTACAAACCGTGACCGAGCCGCTGAAAGCAGTATCCGAGTCCCAAGACAAGGCACATGCATGCACCTGGAACGACGACATATCAGAAGGCTGCACGAGACATACCAAGGAAAGTGACAGGCAAGCGAGGCGGTCACTCCGACCGAAGCTTGCGGTACTGGGATGCTGCTCCGGCATTCGCCGTGGCGCTCGCGCTTGCAGTGGCCCCAGCGTTCGTTGCAGCCGCGCCGCCGACTCCAGCATTGGCCGCGCCAACACCGTTGTAGCCATCGTAGCCGCCAACTCCAACACCAACACCAACGCCGCCGACGCCAACGCCGCCGCCAACGCCGCCGCCAACACCAGCTCCGACTCCACCGACACCCACGCCAGCACCGACACCACCGACACCCACGCCGACGCCTGGTCCGTACCATCCTGCTCGGTGGCCGTACAGACCGCCACCTACACCGGCACCCACCCCAGCACCCAACCCGGCGCCACCGTAGAGACCAGCGCCCAGCAGACCGAACGTCTGAGCGGCCTCTTTCTCAGCGGATACACTGCTCGAGAGGGCCACGGCGACGAGACACAGCGCGGAGATCTTGTTGCTGAACATGGTTGAATCAACTTGGCTTTTGTTGTTCTTGTTTTGTATTCGTGAAGACAGACACACGAGGCTTCTCGCGTTGCGGTGATGTGAGCTTCAAGGAGAAGATTGGATAATGCGTTTGAGGTGGTGAGGGTCCACTTCTTGCTTTTGCTTTTCGCACGAGCCGGCGAGTGGAAGTTGACGGAAAGCGCTCAGCCGATACCCAGTCGCAGCCGCGGGGTAGTAAAGCATGATGACCAGCGGCTGTGTTGACATGAGATGCGGCAAGCAAACTGGACGTGAAATGCGGAGCGGAGCTGCCGGTGTATGTGTATCTGGCGTATCTGATTATTTAGCGCCAACTTCGCAATTCGCGTCGTGCCGCCATGTGTGATGACCATCCCGAGATCCGGCGGAGCTGCCTGCCATATGTGGCAACCGCAGTCGCGAGTCTGCGTGGTGGCAATGGGAGCGGCATCGAGCGTGCAATATGGCATCCACCCTGTTTGTGAGCAAATGCGGAGTGTGCTACGAGAATATTTGCGTCCAATATAGCGTGACGGCCAACTTCAACTTGATGCATACAAACAATAGGATTAATTTGTGGGGCCATAAAGCTTGCTCACCCAAAGCTCATCAATGCCAGTTGCTTGCTCCGGACGCTTGCTAGTCTTAAACGGCGCTCGCGACCGTCGAAAAATGGTATTTAGCGTTGCTTGAGGCACAACAGAATAACATCTTGCCCATTGGTGCGGGTACCTCAGTATATGGACGCAAGCCGTCACCTGCGGGGTGAAACCTTGCGTAGGAACGAGGTGGACGGAACCAGAGCACTAAATACGATGTATTCGCTCGAAGCGTGTTGTTACGCTACGAATCGGCTGTAAGATGAGGAACCAGCGGCGTGTCACTCAGTCAAGAAAGTCTTTGCCAGTGAGTTTCGGCGTACTCAAACGACGTCTGTATTTCTCCGCCTTATCAACACAACAGTACTACACGGAAACGCTACAAAACTACAAACCGTGACCGAGCCGCTGAAAGCAGTATCCGAGTCCCAAGACAAGGCACATGCATGCACCTGGAACGACGACATATCAGAAGGCTGCACGAGACATACCAAGGAAAGTGACAGGCAAGCGAGGCGGTCACTCCGACCGAAGCTTGCGGTACTGGGATGCTGCTCCGGCATTCGCCGTGGCGCTCGCGCTTGCAGTGGCCCCAGCGTTCGTTGCAGCCGCGCCGCCGACTCCAGCATTGGCCGCGCCAACACCGTTGTAGCCATCGTAGCCGCCAACTCCAACACCAACACCAACGCCGCCGACGCCAACGCCGCCGCCAACGCCGCCGCCAACACCAGCTCCGACTCCACCGACACCCACGCCAGCACCGACACCACCGACACCCACACCGACGCCTGGTCCGTACCATCCTGCTCGGTGGCCGTACAGACCGCCACCTACACCGGCACCCACCCCAGCACCCAACCCGGCGCCACCGTAGAGACCAGCGCCCAGCAGACCGAACGTCTGAGCGGCCTCTTTCTCAGCGGATACACTGCTCGAGAGGGCCACGGCGACGAGACACAGCGCGGAGATCTTGTTGCTGAACATGGTGTTGTTGAATCAACTTGGCTTTTGTTGTTCTTGTCTTGTATTCGTGAAGACAGACACACGAGGCTTCTTGCGTTGCGGTGATGTGAGCTTCAAGGAGAAGATTGGATAATGCGTTTGAGGTGGTGAGGGTCCACTTCTTGCTTTTGCTTTTCGCACGAGCCGGCGAGTGGAAGTTGACGGAAAGCGCTCAGCCGATACCCAGTCGCAGCCGCGGGGTAGTAAAGCATGATGACCAGCGGCTGTGTTGACATGAGATGCGGCAAGCAAACTGGACGTGAAATGCGGAGCGGAGCTGCCGGTGTATGTGTATCTGGCGTATCTGATTATTTAGCGCCAACTTCGCAATTCGCGTCGTGCCGCCATGTGTGATGACCATCCCGAGATCCGGCGGAGCTGCCTGCCATATGTGGCAACCGCAGTCCTCCTCCCCCATGCTGTATTCATGATTCTATTCAATTATACATACAAATCCTCCTTTCCTTTTGTTGAGATTAAAGTTGACGATTATATAGTATTTGTATTCATCAAGTTGAAGTTGGCCGTCACGTTATATTGGACGCAAATATTCTCGTAGCACACTCCGCACTTGCTCACAAACAGGGTGGACGCCATATTGCAGCGCTCGATGCCGCTCCCATTGCCACCACGCAGGCTCGCGACTTAGCAAGTTGAACTTAGCAAGTTGAACTGAGCACACTTGAGCTGAAAGCCAACCATTTATAAACCTCTCACTCACACTCTTCCAAGTTCATTGGGGTGCCCTCCCCCAGGCAGCCCCGAACAGGCGGTACTTTTCCTTATTCTTGGTACTCATGAGCCCATTCAAGCCGGTCAGTTTATCCTTGATATACGGTGAGTGCCCTTGTTCGACCCAGTCGGCCGCCTTTCGCAGTCCACTAATTGAGAGTATGAGACGAACTCCTGCAGGCACAACTCCTACAACCTCCTACAGGCTGCCCTGGAAAAATGGGAAAATCATACCTGTACTGTCAATGCAACGGACACGGTTGACTGAAGCCAATCGTATTGCACCGTTTTGACCACTTCAATTGTTCCCTCTCAAGGCACGCGTGCGGCACGCGTATGCCTCGTGCCTCGAGGTAGGGCCCAGCCGAGTAGACGACGAAGTGCAATCACAACACCACTTAGCGATTTTTTTCCGCCGGCAAACTCCTCTCTTCGTCGCCGTCGTCGATTTCGTCTTCATCGGGATATGATCACAAGAGCCTCTTACCGTTGGTGGCACCAAGCGCGCGGACTGGGACCGCCGAAGTCACAGTCGACAACTTCGCCTGGTTGTCACTCGAGACGGCCGCGATTGCATTGCAGCTAGAGAGAAGGGCAGCAGTAGCGAGGAACAGGAAGTGGGAGACGCGCATGCTTCGTGTTTAACGGTTGCTTGAATGTCGGATACTTGGGTGGTGAGATGTGAACTGCAAAGTGAACGAAGATATACGTTGAGCTGTAAGCGGCGACCACGCGCTAGCAAAAAAAGCATCTCTGCCTTGTCACGGAGATTGCACCTGTTTGATCAAAAAGTGTAAGATATAGAGCGGGTGAAAGCTGAAGGTTTGGGAGGTAGTACTCGACTGTGTTATCTACCGCGTATTTACACCTTCTTTTCAATTCATGCTTTTTGTATCTAGTATTATAATTAATCAGCTACACTTCGACACCACTTATCGTATCGTAACGTGGCGCATCATCAAAACAATTGCAAACAAAATTGCAGTCACTAGTAGCTGGCAGAGTTCGGAAAAGTAAAGTAATTATTTATGCTGGCGGTGCCATGTCCGCCAGTAAATAACTTGATAATATATTCTTTTATTAATTAATAAAACAGTACTCATGGGTGCCTGTAGCCTAGGCTGGCCTGGCGGTCTCGTGTCTGCCACCATGCATGTTCAAATTGTAGTAGTGCAAAACAAACACTGGTGCTTGGGCTTTTAGAATACAGGTTCTGGAAGCTGCTAGAATTCGTTGCGTACTTCCACAGGCTAGACAAAGTAGTGATTAGCGTGCTGCGATACCAGTCAGAAACAAATTTGCTTTCTTTCGATCGTAGGTGACCACAAAGTATACTTTTTGGACGCACCTACCGCCGCGGCAAAACCCGAAAGAGCGGGCCGACCAACGCTACACAAGGTCGACCTGCGCGTCGTACTGTGAACTGACTTCGAAATGAACCTCGACACGGACGGAGATGTGGAGATAGCTGTGCCACAGCCCGTTTTCGAGGTGGACCAGGCTCCAAGACTGAGTGCCTGGGACCAGCCGTCACTGATCTCATGGGTGAGACAACGGCGCCAGTACGAAGCGAAGAATTGCAATCGATGCGCAGTCACAAACGAGCAGTACGAGCACGTTGTCAGTCCATTCGAAACTCAATTGAACCGCGCATATTTGACCACCTGGCTCGGTTTGTCCTCAAGAAGCGGCCACCTGAGGCGACTGATGAAGATCTCGGCCTCGCGATAACTCGACGTTGCTCAACGCTACAAAATAATCACATCCCGGACATGGATAAACTCTTTTAAGATAAACTGAAGATGGACCTAAAGATTGAAGACACCGAGGCTCGCATCTTGAGCTACTTTGTGCATTTTAATCAGATTGTGGAGGACCACGGCCTAGGTGGAATACTCGGTAGTGGACGTGAAGATGAACCTAACTACGACGAGCGCATGAAATTGCGTTGCAAATACTTGCTGAAGAATATTGCACCTGAAATGCTACGGCTAGAGATGGAGCGCTTGACTATTACCAAGCCAGTGCTCCAGAAGGAAGACATTGCTCTCTATGAAGCACTTGTGGAGCGTGCTAGAGAGCAGTAGCATTACTACATGCTGACGCAAGAAATGAAACACGGGGAGAAGACAAGAGCTCAGAGCAAGGGCTCCCCCGTCAACACTAAGCGCCCTGCAAACCCACAATCAACTGCCCAGCAGACTGCAGCGCCGATCGGGAAGCACCCCGAAGGTGCGAAACCTAGCAAGTTCCCCAAGAATAATGCAGCCGCCGCGCTCACCGCCACGTGATGGCTGTTTGCTGTGCAGCGGTGCGCATTGGGTGAAGGACTGCCCCACCGCCACTGCGACAGAGAAAGAGGAAGCCCTTAAACGCGTTAACGAGCTAAAGAACCAACGTCTTCGTGCTAAGGCGGTCAGGTCGATGGTAGCCCCAGGCGATCGGCCGGCCATATTTAAACGGCGTACTGGAGGTGCCATTCGGAGCTGATACTGGAGCTGACTACAACGTGACTACCCGCCGCATTACGACGAAGCTGGCCCAACTGGACAACTCTGTTGTCGTGGAAAAGATGGATACACCAGTGCAAGTTGAAGTGGCTGATGGAAGACTAGTGGAGTATAAGGAGAAATGTGAGGTTGACGCGCAGCTCTTGACTGCTGCTGGTCCTGTTCGGTTACGGAAATTATCGTGTGTCGTGCTCGATGGTACCGATGAATTCCTCGTTGGTGATACTGCACTTAAGTCCCTGGGAATTAATATTAATAAACTGCTGGAGCAACTCGCAGCCAAAATGGAGCCCGAACATGACGAAGACGATATTGCCGAAGATGACATTCTGGGCATGACGTGCCCCGACGAGATTACCGAGTGCATTGATAGCATACTGACGAACGCTGTGCATGCTGGATTGCCGGATTTCCCAAGGAGCATGTGGTTGCACTTAGCGATATTGTGAAGCAGGAAGTAAATCTCTGGCGGACAAAACATGGCGCCGATCCACCAGCCAAGCTGGACCCGTTACGCGTGGTTTTGATGGAGGACACTACTCCATATCGATCCAAACCTCCGCAACCAAAACAAAATTCCTTAGCGGGTATGGGAAGCAGCTAGAACGGTTCGGGTTGGTAGTACGCAACAATCAAAGGCGATGGGCGTGTGCAGCAATTCCGATTCGCAAGAAAGGACATGCTGAAGAATTTCGCTGTGCTACGGATTACAGGTCAACGAACAAGGGCACGATCCCCATCGCAGGCGCAATGCCAAACCTGCTAGTGGTGATTGCAAAAGTCAAAGGAGCTTGTTTTTTCGCCACGTTTGATCTCTTAAAGGATTTTGGCAGCTTTTGTCGCACCCGGATTACAGAGAGTTTTTCAGCTTCATCACGCATGACACGGTGTACACACCGACACGCGTTCCTCAAGGAGCAACTGACTCGCCAAACACTTTCAAAACCAAATGCAGGAGGTGTTCCAGTACATGCTCTACAAAAACCTGTTAGTGTGGGGTCGATGACATTGTGATTTTTGCTAAAATTGTGGAAGAATTCTTAGACGTGATTCGCAAGTTTTTTGCCCGACTCCGCGAGTATGGTCTTAAACTCAGCGCCAAGAAAAGTTGCTTGTTTGCTCGTCAGATCTCGTGGTGTGGCCGTCTTATCGACGGTGAGGGAGTACGCCACGACCCTGAACGAGTTGCAGCGCTGAGTTCACTGCCATTGCCGAGCACTGCAGCGGCCTTACAGAAATTACTATGCGCTTCCAATCGGATTCGTGAATCGATGGTTAACTTTGCCCAGCATGCAGCACCACTACAAGCTAAATTGGAGACTGCGTTCGATGGTCATATTCGGAAGCAGCGCTACGCCGAGGGGTATAGAGCTAACGTGGACTCCTGTCGAGTGCGGCAGTACCGTGCATTCTTGGCCTGTGTTGCATATTTGACGAAGCTGTCATTTCCTTCAGAGACGGCAACAGTTTGTGTCACGACGGATGCTAGCGACCGAGGATGGTCTCTCATCGTTTCGCAAGTGGAAAATTGGGATGATGTCAAACGGAGCAGACCCACGAGCTGATCCTTTGCGAGGGTGGAATGTTCAAGGTCCCCAACTTAGCTGGTCTATAGCAGAAAAGGAAGGTTATCCGATTATTCGAGCAGCAAAAGACTTGGAGTACTTGCTGCATCGAGCAACCGGGTTCAAGCTGTTTTGTGACCACGCAAATTTAATCCAGAGTTTTTGTCCGCACAGCGAGATCCGCAAGCATGTGCGAGGCAAGTTGCAGCGTTGGTCCTTAATGCTTTCAGAGTATCGATATGAGATTGAACACGTGAAGGGCTCCGACAATATTTTGGATAATCTGGTTTCACGATGGCTTCCTCCGTCCGACTCACAGCCAGTTGCAGCGAAAGCCGTACGAACTCGCGTTTCTTCTTCCGTGTCGCGTCTGCGACCGCTGCTGGATGCAGCTTTCACATGGCCAAGTATGGATGTAGTGCTTGCTGCACAACAGCGTTTTCGTCGTGCTGCCCCAGCGACTGCAGTGGTCTCCGACGGGGGCCTCCTTTTGGTAGAGGGGGAGGTGTGGATACCCACGCAGGCGAAGGAGCTCCTCACTCGCATATTAATAGTGGCGCATTGTGGTTTAAGTGCGCATCGTGGAGCAAATGTCATGGAGAGACAACTAAGGCAAAACTACGCCATAAAGTCGTTAGCCAAGCTGGTGAATAAGTTCGTGGCAAACTGCCCGCTTTGCAAACACATCAAGGGATGTACAATTATTCAACGATCATGGAGTGAACATCGAGAACCGGCAGCTCGCAACGAGATTATGCATTTTGATTTCTTGTTTATGGGCGAGTTTATGGTGATACACAGTATGTGCTGGTGTTGAAAGACGAATTGACTCACTATTGCGAGTTAATAGCGTGTGATGCGCCGATTAGCTCTGTTACGGCTGCAGCTATCCTCGATTGGGCAAAGCGTTTTGATTGCCGGCCATGTGGGTGTCCGATAAATGGAACTCATTTCAAGAATAAGCTTATGGAAAATCTCCGCGGACCGTGTCAAGGCCTTACACACCTTTGTTCCAGTTTACACACCGTGGGTGAACGGGACTATAGAACGGATTAACCGCGATATATTGCAAGTCATGCTGGCGCTTCTGTTGGAGCACCAGCTTGATACCAAAGCTGGGAGCACCTGCTACCACTCGTGCAGGCAAACCTAAACCAGACCCCCGTCAATTCACTTGGAGGAAAAGCACCGGTCGAGATCTTTACAGCACTCAAAGTGCCGACGCAGCTAGATACGGTATTACTACCTCGACCATGCAAGATAAAGACAAGTTGATGCAGACCAATATGGAAACTGTTAGTGATGACCTTAAAACGCTGAGAGATAGCTTGCAAGCTATGCACCAAGAGGTCGCAGACCGAAAAGAGAAAACCCGCCTCTATCAACAAATGGCTAAAGAGGGTAAACTCGAAACTTTAGTGTCGGAGACTATGTGCTTTGGTCTCGCGTGAACGAGCGTCTCCGTGGAAACAAGTTTATGGTTCGCTGGGTCGGTTCCTACCGAGTGACTGAAGCTCGCGAATACTCTTTCATCGTTGAGCATCTCCTCACAGGTTACAAGTTCGAAGTTCATGGATCAAGGCTAAAGTTTTACGACGATGCAAGCATGAACGTTATTGAAGAGATCCTAGAGCATGTTGCCAAGCAAGGGATAGTCCTGGCAGTTGAATGCATTCGAGACCACCGCTACAATCCTACCGCAAAGCAATGGGAACTACTCGTATCATGGCACGGCCTGCAAGAAATTGAAGACTCCTGGGAGCCGTTCACCAGCATGTTGCGTGATGTTCCTGGGCTGGTCGAGGCGCATGTCAAGCAGCAGGATGACGAAGAACTTCAAGAGCAACTGGGCGGTGCCTAAAGCAACCTCACAACAACCGTCAAGGGGATGATGCATATCAAGTGTGGCAGACTCTAGAGGGGCAGTGTAGCCTAGGCTGGCCTGGCCGGTCTCGTGTCTGCCACCATGCATGTTCAAATTGTAGTAGTGCAAAGCAAACACTGGTGCTTGGGCTTTTAGAATACAGGTTCTGGAAGCTGCTAGAATTCATGCAAGTACTGTTGGTTTAGTTCAAAATGATTTTAAAAAAATTGTTGCATATTCAACTTTTGCGTACTTCCACAGGCTAGACAAAGTAGTGATTAGCGTGCTGCGATACCAGTCAGAAACGAATTTGCTTTCTTTCGATCGTAGGTGACCACGTTGCCGCTACTAATTCCGCATCCCATATGCGTACATTAACTCCAGAAAAACAAGTGTCTCCAGAGTCGTAGGGTCCATGTGCTGCCACCTATCGGTTAGGACCAAACCAGCAGTAGAGAACAATCGCTTAACGTTGTTCGATGGAGGCGGAATCCAACGCAAGTCGATAAAGCGCGATGTCTGCTAATGCTTACCCTGTAGAAGCCGGTCGGCAAATGACAAGTTATTGGTTGCCACTTCATCACTGTTTTCCTCGGCGCAAAAGGAGGCGCCTTAGCTAGCGGTGTTCTGCTTGGGTCAAATATGTTTCTCTGCCAAGGATTACCTTAATGACTCCGCTTTCGAAGTCAGGTGACTTAACTACATCCGCGTTTGGCCCCAAAAAATGGGAAGCCGCAATGGGCCCCATTGCATGTATAGGTGATTAGCTATTAGATATTACATAAGTAGCAGTAGCAGCACGCGGGTAGCGCGGGCTGCGTGTCATGTCCTGAATGGCAGATAATCGGCCAATCAGGCATCGACCTTAGTTGAGTGGTTCACATAAGGGAGCAGGGCTACTGCCCTGGCTCCATCATAAAATAGAGTTGATTTTCCCCTATTCCGACGACTTAGACTCGGCTGACCTGAGTCTCTTCGACGCTTCCAAGCCGCAGTGTACGCTAGATAATGGATGCTCCTGGCCCGTTATACCTGGTAGCACTTCGTAGTCCTTCCAACGACCAAGATCAAGATGAGCCAAGTCCTGTCATGGGGGTAACCTGGAGCATGAGAGTTTTCCCCACCTCACGCGTATCGAGTGGGAAGCTCTCCATCGACTTCCGGCGATTCCGTCGTGGTGTCGCTATTGAGTACAGCGACCCCGGAGCAGCAGCGTCAAGCAACACAAGAGTTCATGGAACGCGCTCGCCAGCGCACAGCGGCGGTGTCAACTCCTCGCGCTTCACGAAGAATGATGTGATCAAGATAGAGACCTCCGCGTACACTCAGGCGTCGGGAACGATCGTCTTCCGCTAAACCGCTGGTTTCGCAAGATCGACATCGCAATCGACTTCAGATTACTCGAGTCGGAGACCGCAAAGTGAACTTCCTTCTCTCGCGGTTGAGCGGTAAGGCGAAAGAGTGGGCCTTTGGTAAGCTGGTTGCTTCCCCGGCGGCGTTTCCGACATTGAAGGCTCCAAGATGACCTTCGACTGGCGTTCGAGCCTCCCCAGGACGAGTCAAGAACGCGCGCGGCGTTCTTTGCGCTGAAAACAGGGCAAAATGTCGATGCGCGACTACGTCCAGAAATGTCGTCACCTAGTGTCGTGCATCATCACCAATCCGATCGATGAGGCCTCGAAGCTTCACGTGTTTGGCTATGGCATGCGCGAGGGTATGACGAGATACTGCCTAACGCGAGCAGAGCCGAAGACCTTCGAGGAAGCTTTCTCCATCGCATTGCGTGAGGATTATACGGTGTCGTCGTCGTACGGAAGGGCACTGTCGGAGGAGACTCGGGTGTCGGCGCCCGAGCCTATGGAAATCGACGCTATCGAAGCGTCGACACGCAATGGTGGTCCCTTGTATCGGAACAACGCGGTGGCCGAGGGCAACGTCCACTGATAAGCTTTCGGTGCCGAAAGCAGGGTCATCGTGCAGCTGTGTGTCGCGCACCTGCCCCTGTCGCAGCCCAAGCAGCGGCCGTCGAAGACGCTGATGAAGCCATCCCGACCGCACAGCCAAAAACGATCGGGACCAGTAGGTGCGGAGCGCCCTACTGGCTGAAATGGAGGTCCGGGTCCCCTGGTGGCAGCCCGACCTCCTAGCCCCTCGGTGCTACATGCACACTTCAATGCCACTACAGCCAACGACGACACGAGACTGATCATCGTCAGTCTACATGTCGAAGGCGCGCGGCGACCTCTCCGCGCGCTCCTCGACTCAGGTGCAACGAACAACTTTTTCCGCGCGTCGTGTCTGCCGCTCCTTCCATCGAGCGTAGTAGTCAGGGATGGCTCGACGGATGTCGTCGTTAAATTGGCTGATAGTAAGTCACGCTGCGTTCCACGGCGTGACGTGTCGCTGTCTTACGTTTGACGGCTTCACGAGCAGCGACGAGGTTTTGGTGATTGAGATGAACTATGCCTGTGATTGCATATTGGGAATACCGTGGCAGGCACGATATCAACCAGAAATCGACTGGCTAGCACGATCGGTTAAATGTCGCACTGACTTCGACGTGAGTGAAGTTTTCACTCATCTCTTGGTTGCACCAAGAGATTGGCCGCACGTCACAATAGTGGACAAAACATCCACGACGCAACCCATGCACAGAGCGAGCGATGGCCCTCTTTGTACGGCTTGTTCCGTGTCGGTTGGTGAAGTCAAAAGTGATCGAGGATCCTTGTTTGTGAACAAGGATCAAGACGCGACGGTCGAGCGAGAGTCGCTCCCAAAGCTAAACGAGACGGTTGAGCATGTGTTGCTCCCGAAGCTGAACGAGACGGTCAAGCATGTGTTGCTCCCGAAATTGAACCAAGTGGTCGAGTAAATGTTGCTCCCAACGCGACGAGCGGCGGTCGACCATGAGGAGCTCCCGCAGACAACGAGGCGGTCGAGCATGTGGCGCTCCCGCGGAACAACGAGGCGGTCGAGCACGTGACGCTCCCGCAGACCGATCTGACAGTCGAGCACGGGGTGCTCCCGTCGTCCGACGACGAGAATTCATCGGCCTCGAGTTCGTAGTCGAGGCGGTCGAAGAAGTCCAAACGAAAGAAGAGCTCGTGTGGCCGCCTAAGTAGGTCACGCTTCGCTCCACCTCGCGGGGGGGGGATGATGCGGATCGTGTCGAGGTGCTGTCTGTGCTGGAGTTCTCCCACAGCGCCCCGAATCAACTTCGTTCCGTCGCAGTTGCAAGCCCGCCTTCTGACGCAGCGTCGATTACCACTCTCCCGGGTTTGTCATGGAAACACTTTCTCCGGGACTTGAAGGCAGGAGAAATCGAACAAGTCTGTCGGATCACTGATGGCGATACTTCTCCCGTTGCCATGAATGCGGTCAGCGACGTGACGAGGTCGTCACGTCCAGCGGCGGCTGAGCCAAAATCGGCACGGGAAGAGCAATTTACGGCTCAGTCATGGTCCGCTCTCAAAGCTTCAGACAACCCTGTGTACGAACTCGCCTGAGAATACGCAGATGTATTCCCTGAGAAAATTACAGCCGAGTTACCCGCCGATCGCGGCGTTCGGCACGAGATCGATCTCGCGCCAGGGTCGAAGTACTGCGTGACACGGTAGTGGCCACTGCCGCGAGACCAGGTTCAAGCCATCGATGACTTTTTCGAAGGACGGCGCAAAGCTGGTCACGTGCGTAAGAGCATTTCGCCACATTCCAGTCCCACCTTCTGTGCGAAGAAGGCGACCGGAGGCTGGCGTATTGTTCATGCTTTTAATAAGCTAAATGACGCCACAATTCCTGCGCAGACGCCAATCTCTCGAAAGGAATGGTCCTAGACTCCATGTCCGGTAGCGAGGTTTTCAGCGCGATCGATCTGACTGAAGGATTCGATCAGATCTTGATGAGGGAAAGCGATATTCCTCTTACGGCGGTCAGTACTCCCAGTGTCATGCTCTGGGAGTGGCTCGTCATGCCCCAGGGATTGAAGAATGCTCCGGCGACATGCATTAGGATGGTTGCACACGTTCTCCGGCCGCTTCGGGACCAGCTACTTTGATGACATCTTCGTGCACTGTCGCGCTGAGGACGGCCTTAGCGCTGTCGAAGTTCATCTCCACCATCTCCGTCTTCCAGAAGATGCGTGATAACAAGTTGTACGCGAATCTAATAAACTGCGTCTTCTGCGCGCCGAAAAACCCAGTGCTCGGCTGCTATGTCAGCAAAGATGGTGTTCGTGCTGATCCCAAGAAGGTGTCGTCGATCTGTTCTTGGCCGACGCCCAAGAACCAAACGGAGCTTCGGCAATGGTTGGGACTCGCCAACTATCTTCACAAGTACACGAAGAACTACGCGGGCCTGATTCACCCACTTTCGTCGTTGCTGAAGAAAGACGTTGCTTGGTCGTGGCGTACAGAGCATCAGAAGACCTTTGAGGCGGTGAAACAGAGTCTTTCGTCGGCACCCGTACTGATGCTCCCTGATCCGTCCAAGCCGTTCCACATTGTTCTGTGACGCTAGCGATTTTGCAATCGGTTGCGCTCTCATGCAGTTTGATGATGAGGGCCATGAGCGCGTCGTGAGCTACCAGTCTCGACAGATGAAACCAGCTGAAAAGAATTATCCCGTCCACGACAAGGAGCTCCTTGCAATGCGTTACGCTCTGATCAAATTTAGAGTGTACTTGCTCGGCGAAGAAACCTTTGCGGTGTACACCGACCACGCATCGCTGAGGACTGCGATGCGAAGCCCACATTTGTCGCAGCGTATGACCCGATGGTTGTCGTTCTTCTCGGAGTATAACTTTGTGGTGCAGTACAAGCCCGGCAAGAATAATATCCTTGTCGATGCTCTTTCGCGACGTCCTAATTATGATCCACGGCGCTTGTTGGGTCATCAGACGGCTCCTGATGACGAGGACGATGAAGACTGCGCTGTTTGTGTTGCGCTTGGAATCAATTCCACCATCGCAACTCCGAAGTTGTCCATCCGTGAAGAAATTGTGGCGGCCTATGCCGACGACCACTTTTACTCCGCCATCATCAACCACCTCCGTTCTCCCAGCGACGAGACGCTGGCAGCGCTTACGCGTCCGACTAAAGGCATCTTGAGAGGTACCAACTTGACGGCGATTTGTTGATGTACTCCATCGACAAGTTCGACGCTCCGCGGGTCGTCGTCCCCGCTGCCGACGACCTTCGTTCCCGCATCCTGCACGAATACCACCGTTGGCAGTCATCTTGGTCGTGAAAAGACGTTCGCAGCTCTGTCGCGTGACTTCTATTCGCCTCACATGTACAAATGGGTTCGTACGTGGGTACGCTCGTGTGAAATGTGTCAACGTGTCAAACCTGCGGTTCTGCTCAAGCTCCACTGCGTCCATTGCCCATCGCCAAAGAGTCGTGGCGATCCGTTAGCATGGACTTCCTTCTTGGCCTCCCGCCGTACGACCAGGGGCGCACGGGTGTCCTGGTCTTCGTCGATCGTTTCAGCAAGATGGTTCATCTTGCCGCAGTCGCCGCCCAAGATACCGCTGAAAAGACTGCATCCTTGTTCCTCGACTGTGTATTTCGGCATCACGGGTTGCCGGAATCTATCGTGTCGGATCGCGATCCTCGTTTCACGTCCGCTTTCTGGAATCACTTATTCAAGCTGCTTGGGACGCGCCTTCTAATGTCGACGGCAGCCCATCCCGAGACGGATGGGCAAACGAAGCGCGTGAATCGGGTTCTTGCAGACGTTCTTCGCAGTTACGCGACGTCGTTTTCGTCGTGGAGTGAGTTCTGCCGCTTGCCGAGTTCGCGCTGAACAATGGTGTTCATGCGTCGTCCGGACTGACCCCATTCTTCGTTAACAACGCGCGGCACCCGCGCGTTCCTGCGCTGCTTGCTATCCACCAGTCGGATGACGCGGCGAGCTCCGCTCTTGGTGGGGGAGGAAGCGCAGGGCCACCGCTTGCGTTGGCGTTGAGGTCGAGCGGAGATTCGGGATTGAGCACCCCTAAATTGGGTACATCGCAATTGGGTACATCTGAGTCGACCCAAAATTTAAGTATTGGGTCTGACCAAAATTTGGATTTGGGTCAGACCAAAATAGACCCGACCATTCGGCCCGCGACGCGACCCCTCGCTGAACAGTCGCCCCCATCACGAACGTACGGCACCGGCGATGAACACCGGTGCGGGAACGCGCGCTTCTGAGGCAGCACAAACAAATGCTGTCGCCTCCCGCACTCGCTCGAAGACGTCGCCGAATGCCGTGGCACCGCCTGCTGCGGCAGCGCCTGCTAACTTTGCACCGAAGGAAGATGAATCCCCGATCAACTCGGACGCGGTGTCCGAGTTCCTGCTTCGTCAACAAGCCATCACACGATTTGTACGTGATACTCTACAGACAGCGGTCGACAAGCAGAAGGAATACGCTGACAGACGGGGACGGAAGAACACATCGCGCTTCCGACGAGGCGATCGAGTCTTGCTGTGCACGGATGACATTCAATCAACATCTGTGACGAATTTGGGTGCTAATAAGTTAGCCCCTCGCTACATTGGACCATTTAAAATGACGCAAGTGATTGGAGACGCTTACACGCTGGATATACCTAAGGTGATGCGATTGCACCCGACATTCTACGTCGGGCGCCTCAAGCCGTACTACCCCGCTACGATTCCGACTGACGTTCACCCTCGGCAGGTGCTGGCGCGTAGTCCGTGCGCCCAGCACGACGACGCTGACGCCGGGAAGGCAAGAGCCCTCTCTCCTCGCGGGATGGCTCCGCCGCGCGAGGTCCACCGCAGACCAGCGTCTCCAAATAGCGCAGGCGACTCATCATCGCCCGACGCCCCTGTTCCGACTGAGAGGCGAGCCTCATATGCCCGCCGATCAGCAGTCTCCGCAAGCTGTTGAACCTCCAGCGCGTCGTCCCTCGCCTGGTCGGCCTCCAGCCGCATCAGGTGATACTGGTCAATCGTCTAACGCTCCACTGCGCCGCTCCCCTCGGCTCCACGAGAATAAGTCGAGTCACGAGGTCCGCTACCGGCGAGATCCGCCGCTGCCGCTTGTTGGTGCGGCGGGTAACGAGCGCTGGATCGTGGAGAGTCTTGTCGACCATGATGTGCGTCGTGATCGCGAGGGGAGCCTTCGCGACGCTCGCGGTCGTGCCCGTCGTAGCGAAAAATATTATCGCGTCCGCTGGCTTGGCCACTCTCCCACTGAGGATACGTGGGAGCCACGTAGCCGCCTCCTTGAAGACGTTCCCGACGTGGTGAACGACTACGAGGCCTCGCTCGCGGCGGCGAGCGTGACCACCGTCGCTGCGAACGACTACGATCCCGAGAGCGACTTCGACTGCGCGAACGCCGGCGTCGACGCAATTCCTCGCGGCGAGCTGTGTTGCGTATCTCCGCCTGCTCCAGCTGCGACCGCGATCGGTCGTAGCGCCCGATTGCCTGCCGCTCTGCCTCGCTCAGTGGCCAGAGCTTCAGCGGATGCTCCCATTCAGCGCGCGTCGGTCGACCCCCAGTCTCAGAGCAGTATGCACAGCCTTCCACAAGGTGCACAAGCCGATTTCGCCAATAACGTGGTTGCTCCTGTTGCTCTCGCGGTCTTCGAGCCAGGACGTGAAGGACAGGCCTTCACGTCGCGCGGCGTTCCAGCGTCGGATGAAAGCGCACCACGAGCGCTGCTGGGCATCGTGTGTGCGCGCGAAGTTGGTCGTCTTCCCACGGATCGCGCGATAGCGAGCGAAGAAGCCCTTCATCGTATCCAGTCTCTCGGGTTCCTCGGCGCCATCCAAGTTGTAGAGCTCCCAAAACTTGAGGTCCTCCTCCATCACGAAGTACGCTGGAGGGTCCGTCGAGTTTGCGCTGGAGCTTGTGGTCGGCATCGTCACTT
Organism: Phytophthora taxon juncus; assembly: GCA_033558005.1. Classification (NCBI taxonomy): domain Eukaryota; phylum Oomycota; class Peronosporomycetes; order Peronosporales; family Peronosporaceae; genus Phytophthora; species Phytophthora taxon juncus. The sequence continues at coordinate 2,548,612 of JAUCEE010000003.1, forward strand.
GCGTTGTGACCGCGTGGCCGGATCCTGCCACGCGCGTCGGAGACCTTCATGCCGCTGTCGTTAGTGCTACTTCGAGAGGGGGTGATGTAATGGGCCCCATTGCATGTATAGGTGATTAGCTATTAAATATTACGTAAGTAGCAGTAGCAGCACGCGGGTAGCGCGGGCTGTGTGTCATGTCCTGAATGGCAGATAATCGGCCAATCAGGCATCGACCTTAGTTGAGTGGTTCACATAAGGGAGCAGGGCTACTGCCCTGGCTCCATCATAAAATAGAGTTGATTTTCCCCTATTCCGACGACTTAGACTCGGCTGACCTGAGTCTCTTCGACGCTTCCAAGCCGCAGTGTACGCTAGATAACGGATGCTCCTGGCCCGTTATAGAAGCTGTCGGAAACTTATTAACCACACCGTCGAATAGCGTTCGAACTCCATCTAGATTAGCTGGTGCCGAGGATAGAGTACTTTCGAGGCCTTGAATTCTCGCAAAACGCCAAGGGAAGATGGTTCATTACAATCTAGTCAATCCATTGGTAGGTGAGCAGAGTGGTCGAGTCCACACTTGTCGTCACAAAAGCGTCCATAGTATTCGGCCTCCCAGCCCGAATTTCATAGTCAGACAGGTAGATGAGGTCATGATCGCGGCGGAGATGTTCTTATAGAGTTGGTGTTGCCGCCACTTGATGCGCGTCTTGTTGCAGAGGCAGCACTTGTAGCGACCGCTGGGTAACTTGGTGTAAAGGACCTGGGTGAGCTGGCGAGGTGTTGGTGACATGGTAAGATGAAGAATGGCGTTAACTTAACGCTATTAGCTGCATGCAGGACGCTACAATCGGCCTCCAGCATCTCGAACGTTCTAGAACTACAAAGTGTAACTTACTGCAGTAAGTGGCCCCTCGTCAATAAATTATTTCAGTAATAGTATTTGTTACTATTTTATTTTTATTTACAGTTTCCCGAACTCTGAGTAGCTGCTTCCCAGCTCATAAACACAACGCAATCAACATGCCCTGCGCTATTCTGTCTTAATACTAGAATAAACACAACGCAATTAACGTGGAGCTGCAGAAGCAACTCAAACTTGTGGATTCCTACTGTGTGGGATCAGGTGCTAAGCTAAACCAATCTAAAAGATAATCATGAGTTTAAATAATCGCTGCCCTCCCCCGCGCATAAATCCACTGCGCTCCCTCCACCGTGGAGAAACAGTACGCTACCTGGGGATTCCGTTTGGAAATTGTGATACATCATTAGGCCTGGCCAACGACCTGGACAGGAAATTGACTACAAAACTTCGGCTTTGGAAAGGTCTAGCTAGAACTATACTTGGTCGTAAGCTGATTGTGCAAACACTCATCCTATCACTTCTCTGGTACTTTACCTGTGCTATGATTATCCCAAACAGGTTTATCAACCGGTGGCAAGCCATGATAAATCAGTTTGTGCTTTACAATCGAATAGGTGGCAAACTTCCAGTAGTCCACGATGTAATGTTTTGCCTATTCATTGGAGACCTAATAGTTGGTTCGCGGCTGTATTTCTTGAGATTCCTAAATCCTACGATTTAAGAATCTGTTCGATCATCATGTCATGCCATTGAAACGGTACAACATTTTTTCTACACGTGCGCTGCAGTGCTGGCAATGTGGCAACAACTTTGGACCCCGTGGCGTCAGGTCTTCATTTTGAGCCTGGAATGGCGTCTACTGCTTTTTCCGAAACCGAATGATCTACGACCACGTTGGCGGCGGAATGCTCATGTTGTGCTCATCTTGTGGAGGGTGTTTACTGCGATTGCTTTTCATGCAACGTGGAGAATCCGAAATGATATTTTCTTCCAAGAGACTTCAGCAAATGCACCAAGCATTCCCCAGATCCAACACTCCTTCAAAACACACTGCCAGTTTCTGTACCAGCACGCCTCTGAATTGAAATTCAGTAAATCCCAACTGGCTTCATTGCTCAGCCAACTAGGCCTTAACCCACCCCAAGAGTTAACCCTCGCAACAGCGGATCGTCATGTTTGAATTCCAAGATCATAGATTAGCTCTCGTGATATCAAGACCATTGGTATTTATGCTAATCTAGGCAATCCGACGAGAAATCCGTTAACTAGTTAATCATATTATTTACTACCACAACGCAATCAACAGGTCCTGCGCTATTCTGTCTTAATACTATTAACAATAATAGAATAAACACAGCGCAATCAACAGGCCCTGCGCTATTCTGTCTTAATACTGTCTCATGAGCTACGGTATGCTGCAATTTTGTTTGCAATTGTTTTGATGATTCGCCACGTTACGATTACGATAAGTGGTGTCGAATTGTAGCAGCTTAATTATAATACTAGGTACAAAAAGCACGAATTGAAAAGACGGTGTAAATACGCGGTTGATAACACAGTCGAGTACTACCTCCCAAACCTTCAGCTTTCACCCGCTCTATATCTTACACTTTTTGATCAAACACCGTGCAATCTCCGTGACAAGGCAGAGATGCTTTTTATGCTAACGCGTGGTCGCCGCTTACAGCTCAACGTATATCTTCGTTCACTTTGCAATTCAGATCTCACCACCCAAGTATCCGACATCCAAGCAACCGTTCAACACGAAGCATGCGCGTCTCCACTTCCTGTTCGTCGCTACTGCTGCCCTTCTCTCTAGCTGCAATGCAATCGCGGCCGTCTCGAGTGACAACCAGGCGAAGTTGTCGACTGTGACTTCGGCGGTCCCAGTCCGCGCGCTTGGTGCCACCAACGGTAAGAGGCTCTTGCGATCCTATCTCGATGAAGACGAAATCGACGACGGCGACGAAGAGAGGAGTTTCCCGGCGGAAAAAGATCGCTAAGTGGACTCGAAGGCGGCCGACTGGGTCGAACAAGGGCACTCACCGTCGTATATCAAGGATAAACTGACCGGCTTGAATGGGCTCATGAGTGCCAAGAATAAGGAAAAGTACCGCCTGTTCGGGGCAGGGCGCACCCCAATGAACTTGGAAGAGTGTAAGCGATCTTCAGTTAAGATTGAGGGGTGTAATCAGTGATTTAGGGGTGTAAGCTCCCTAGTGAAAACCTACGGAGTGCGCTGTCACCTTCAGTTCCTGGTCTTGTTTTCGCTGAGTTAACAGATCTGTCGTTGGATGGCCTAAATTTGCTAAATTTCAGTGGTCTGACAGTATCACGAGAGCTTATTTACGATCTAGGAATCAAAATATGACGATCCGCTGTTGCAAGGAGGGTTAAATCTTGAGGTGGGTCAGTCACCAAGCCTTGTTCGCTCCGGACGCTTGAACCGTGAATGGCGCTCGCGACCGTCAAAAATGGTATTTAGCGTTGCTCGAGGCACAACAGAATAACATCTTGCCCATTGGTGCGGGTACCTTAGTATATGGACGCAAGCACCGTCACCTGCCTTGCGTAGGAACGAGGTGGACGGAACCAGAGCACTAAATACCATGTATTCGCTCGAAGCGTGTTGTTACGCTACGAATCGGCTGTAAGATGAGGAACCAGCGACGTGTCACTCAGTCAAGAAAGTCTTTGCCAGTGAGTTTCGGCGTATTCAAACGACGTCTGTATTTCTCCTTATAATACACGGAAACGCTACAAAACTACAAACCGTGACCGAGCCGCTGAAAGCAGTATCCGAGTCCAAGACAAGGCACATGCATGCACCTGGAACGACGACATATCAGAAGGCTGCACGAGACATACCAAGGAAAGTGACAGGCAAGCGAGGCGGTCACTCCGACCGAAGCTTGCGGTACTGGGATGCTGCTCCGGCATTCGCCGTGGCGCTCGCGCTTGCAGTGGCCCCAGCGTTCGTTGCAGCCGCGCCGCCGACTCCAGCATTGGCCGCACCAACACCGTTGTAGCCATCGTAGCCGCCAACTCCAACACCAACACCAACGCCGCCGACGCCAACGCCGCCGCCAACGCCGCCGCCAACACCAGCTCCGACTCCACCGACACCCACGCCAGCACCGACACCACTGACACCCACACCGACGCCTGGTCCGTACCATCCTGCTCGGTGGCCGTACAAACCGCCACCTACACCGGCACCCACCCCAGCACCCAACCCGGCGCCACCGTAGAGACCAGCGCCCAGCAGACCGAACGTCTGAGCGGCCTCTTTCTCAGCGGATACACTGCTCGAGAGGGCCACGGCGACGAGACACGACGCGGAGATCTTGTTGCTGAACATGTTTGAATCAACTTGGCTTTTGTTGTTCTTGTCTTGTATTCGTGAAGACAGACACACGAGGCTTCTTGCGTTGCGGTGATGTGAGCTTTAAGGAGAAGATTGGATTATGCGTTTGAGGTGGTGAGGGTCCACTTCTTGCTTTTGCTTTTCGCACGAGCCGGCGAGTGGAAGTTGACGGAAGCGCTCAGCCGATTCCCAGTCGCACCCGCGGGGTAGTAAAGCATGATGACCAGCGGCTGTGACATGAGATGCGGCAAGCAAACTAGACGTACTTGCTCAGCGCGGCGTACGAGCGTTCAGCGGCCTCCTCGATGAGCGGGACGTTTCATCTGAAGAAGACCTCTTTGACATCCACGCCCAGCACCGTGGCCGCGCCTCCTCTGCCTTCTTTTCTGCGTGCGCTTCTGCACTGCTCTGTGCTCTTCCCTCCTTGCTCTTCTGCTCTGCTCTGCTTTGGAGCTTTATCGCTTGCTGTGCTTGCTCTTCTGCCCTGCTGTACTTGCTGCTCTGCTCTGCTGTACTTGCTGCTCTGCTTGCTGTACTTGCTGCTCTGCTCTGCTGTGCTCTTGTTGGAGCTGCAGCGAGTAAAACGAAGAAGACGAAGGTAGAGCCAGCTGCAGGGTTATGAAGTTTTGGATAATTTGTTTTAGATAAGTCTACGGTATCTAACACTAAATTGTGTTGTTTACGGTTGCGAGCACCGCTCAAGACTAGCAAGCGTCCGGAGCAAGCAACTGGCATTGAGTGAGATCAGTCCGAGCATGAGTTCTCTTGCTCGTACTTTTCCGAGGAATTACAGTGTATAGTACCTAGTTTTGGCAATAAGTACCCGCTTCTGCTACCAGTAACAGAAGTTACAGCGTAAAAGTTACAGTCCTGGCGACCTAGCACAGGTCTACGACCTGTGTATAGAATGCCATTTAAGACGTCTCGACCGAACATTGTTCTCTTGGTGCCCAGCCACATTTTCTTAAATTAAAAACACAAGGTGCACCCCTCCGTTGCCTAGGATTAGTCACGACGGGAGTCACTCATCCATAGAGTCTCTAATAGCCAGATTCTGCGTTTTTACCATTATCCAAAACCGGATGCTCATAAAGAATCGGCTTCCAGAGTCATGAGGACGATTCGGATCCAGAGGGTGTCCAGACTAACATTCGGTATGTTGAGATAGTCACTGCGTGCTGCTAGACAAGGTTGCGGATTGTAGTGGTAGGCTAGAAGACAAGCCCAGCCCACTCACCGGGCGGCCAAGCTGGCAAATCTCGTGTGAAAAGGATAAACTCCTTGTGTTGTTGCGCTGTGGATATGGATGCGTTGTCTCGGTGTCGAGTCCGGTCCAGGTGTCTTATTCAAAATTAACTCGGAAATTGCGCCGAGTAGAGAAGGCGACCCGACCGCGTTTTACTGCACTTCGCCATCAATACGTTGCGTTCCAGGTCGTTGTTGGCGATACAGCTTCAAGCGCAATGTCAGAGTATAACTTTTCAGATGCAGGAAACGTCATGTGTACTGCCTGCGTAGCGGTTGAACCCCGGAAAAAGCAAACGGAGAGTATCTCTACGAAAAGTTGAGAAGTAGAGAGGTTAGTATTAGTCTCTTACATCCACATATTGCGTGAGTATACCGATACTTGTCTTTTAAGCATTTTGCTCAGCTTTCATGTAAGTTCACTTTCATTAGACTTAAGTAGCACACTCAAAGCAAAAGTATCTGTATGATGCTGTTGTTGTTTCCTCAGTACAATAATTTCCTCATTACAATCTCCTCTGTACAACAATTTCCTTATCGTACAACAGACACAATAGTTTACACACTGGTGTCATCACATATTAATACGAGTCATGCTCGCCAGTTCTCGATTTGCTGTTTACGAGATGATCCTAGCTGGCACAGTAATGCTAACACTACATCGTGTGCGCAGGTCCAAGGGCTTGCCGAGCCTGTGCGTCACAGAACGACGACTACAACAGTACAGTAAATGTGGATTGGATTGGTAACGTGACCAAGCAAACGCAGCTTGAGCAATTCAATTCTTATCTAGAAGACTCTCGTAAATGGACTAATCATGTAACGTCAACTCAATGTGAGAGACATACTGAAGTGTGCAGGGTGTTGGGATAGGATGGTAGGTGCTGATGCACTGAAGACAGCGAATTCCCGATGGACATAAGCTCACTCCAAATTTTGCTTGGTCAAGCTCAGCATACCTCACTCCAAGCCACTCTGACGACGGAATCATGGCATTCTTACACGTGATCGCGCTTGCCTGCATGCTAGGAACCGTGGTGCAAGGACTGTCGTTTTCAGACTTTTCATCCCAACTCAATCCTACTTCAGTCTCTGACGAACGTAACACCGACACCGATATGACTGCAGACGACGAGGACCGCCTGTACGGTGGTTCGAACGCATACTTCAAGAAGTACCCATACATGGCGGGAATTCGAAATGGTCCCTACGAAGAAGGGATTTGTGGGGGCGCGCTGATCGCCCCGCAGTATGTTCTGACGGCTGCGAACTGCTTCGATTTGAATAATCTCACAGACTTACACGTCTCACTCGGATCGCGGTACAACTCTAAGCGAGGCACGAAGACGTCCGAACAAATTCGCGTTGTCGAGATTTTTCAGCACCCGCTGTACAATGTAACTTTGAGTGGGTACGATGTGGGTTTAGCCAAGCTGGAAAGGCCTGCAACTCACCGGCCTGCGAAGTTATGTGCGGCTGATAACACGCCTGGTACGATGGCGACTGTCGTTGGCTGGGGATTGGTGAATAAAGGCGGGTATGCGGAAACGCTTCAAAGCGGAGATGTCAAAATCTTTTCGGAAGAAGAGTATCGCGGATATATGCGCGAATATTATTCAAAAAGAGTGATTGAGAGCTACACATAAGGAGCTGCTGGACTCGTACAAGAGCCAAAGCAACCTGCTGCTCAAGCTGGCAGACACGAGACGAGTCGCCACGCTGCTGCACCGATACATCAACAACGCGCTGGACATGCTCGACATCCACGAGCCAGAGGCCAGGAGGGCGTGGCACGACTAGCTGCTGCTCGAGCGCACCGAGCGGCTCCGCGTCTTCACGGACTTCGTGAAGGACGACGAGCGCTGACGGCCGCGCTTGGAGACAAGAACCAGCAACTCGAGATCGTCACGTTGCTGCGCTACTGCGTGGAGAAGTACCACGACGGCCTCGCGCCGTTGGACGAGAAGGATCAGAAGGAAGAGGAGAAGTACCGGGACAAGTTGACACCGGCAGAGCTGGACACGATCAACCTCGTGTATGAAGAGGTCGTTACGAAGGCTGGCATCGTGTCCGCAGCGCTGCCGGAGTGGTTCGTCACCTCGGAGCACGAGTGGGCCTGGGTGAACAAGTCCAAGCTGGAGGACAGTAAGCAAGAATGGGACGACAAGGCCAGAGCGAAGGACGCAGATGAGAGTGTGAGCGATGAAGTGCGCGGGGAGATCTGCGAGGAAGTGTGTGTTCGCCTGGCGTCGATCTGGACAGAGCTGAATCATCCTCACCTGAGGAAGTTTTACGGAGCGTCCTATGTCGGCAAACCTTTTGTCATTCACGAGACGTGCTTCCCACCAACGTACGAGAAAGATGTGTGGCGCTACTTGGCCAACTGTGCACTTGGTCTGCAGTACGTGCATGATCGTGGTCTGGTGTACCATGATGTGTCACCCGCCACACTCCTCTGTAGTTACTCGGAGCGCAGGGGCGTTTTGGATGGACTGGGGCTGGTGCCACGTAGCCGAGCGGATCAATTCCACGTGGTTGGAAATCAATCTGAAGACCACGAATCCTGGGAGAGTCGTGACGTACTGAGGTTCGGCATGTCTGTGTTTTTCCTGCTATTGAGAGCTCGTAATTCGAACCTGCCAGGATCTACTCGTGACAAGACATTTGATTCCTGGAAATTCAAGAGTACAACGCGGCTTCCGGATGTCCAGCCTGGGTTCATCAAAGATGATGAATGGGAGCTGCTACTAGGTTTGTGCGCTAAAAACCCGTCGGACAGGATTAAAATGGAGGACGCGGTTATCAAGATGGAGTATTGGCAAAAGGTGGATTGCAGCTTACCGCGAAAGTAGACCAGTCGCAGCATTCGGTGTCTGACATCTCGGCCTATATAATCCCAACTTGTGGCTTATCTATCGCTGATGTGCTTGAGGACATATCAATTGATTATGGCGAGCAGTTGACGCCTATGGACGAATCGGTATTCAATCGTCTGAAGGACGTGTACCAGCAGCTGCAGAGTGCAGATCAACCGTTACCGGGCATCTTGGTCGAAGATTTCAGCTTGCTTGTGCTGGATTTCTCGCAAAGACTTGACCCTGATGATTCTTTATCTGGAAGCTGCAGCGTATCCATTCAATCTGTAGCGAGCCAAAGCTACCATTTTCACCACCAGATTGATTACCTCGGTACAAAATTTTGCACAGTTGCGAGCCGTGGGGAGTGTTCATCAATGGCAGCCTACCTGGGATCAAGCCCAGCACAAACAAAGGATATTTTTATGGAATATCTGAAGAAGCCGTCTACACTACTACAACAAACAGAGGACATCGCCATGTTACGATTTGAGGCACAGAATCGTTCTGGTGCTTACCCACCTGATGTTGTGGAAGCGATGAATCTGGTTCTACGAGAAGCTCAAGAGCGCGGAATTAAAAGCGCTGATGCAATTCCGAAGTGGTTTATCCCCAGCTACCAAGTAAAGTTGGAGAAGCGAATTGGAACCGGAGGCTTTGCGTTTGTGAACTATGGCAAATGGTTCGGAACAGATGTGGTTGTCAAGCGACTGAAGCCGACTGCGGTTAACGAGCAAACTCGTGAGCAGTTCCGCCGTGAGGCAGATTTATGGTTTACCCTGAACCACTCAAACTTGATTAAACTGTACGGTGCTTGCTACGAGGGAGCAACCATTTTTCGTTTGCGAGCGTGCTACTCGGCAAACTCTTTACAGATTACTTAAAACCAGAAAACGGCAGATTTCGAGAACTGTGGTTTCGTCTGTTGCAAGCGGCTCTTGGAATTGAACATCTCCACGACCACAACTTCTAAGAATAACTTTTAAATCTTTTCAAAAAATTAAACATGGTGATCTAAAGAACGACAATGTTCTTGTTTGCGAGGGAGGAGCAGCGAAATCGCAGACTTTGGGCTGTTTGTGTGCTGGGTACCACGCCGAAGTCCAGCAAAACGCTGACTACCGCAGCCGTTCGTTGGAAGGCTCGCGAATGTTTGCTAGGGGAGCGTCCCACTTTTGCGTCGGATATTTATGCTTTCGTTATGTGCATCGTTGAGGCTGTAACTGGACAGTACCCCTGGGCAGGGATTCTCAAAAATATATTTACTAAAAATATATTTTAAAATTTCAGATAATAATTTATTTACGGATTGCCTACCGTCAGAAATTTATTTATGGATTTTATGTAAACCTACATGAAATTTATTGCCGGCCTTGACCGACAGCCACCCGATTTTCGTTGGCTCTGAGCTCCTTGCAAATCGGGCTAGCCCACTCGAGCTCACTTTGCGATTTCGCATACACCTCAAACGATGCTGTCTTACTGAAGACTTTGAAGATGGCTGTGGGCCTATGCACCTCGCTGTAGGTGACTTTAACACTACCATGGACAACTTCCTGGATCAGACCTCTCCCTCGCTTCCCCAACCTGGTTATGGCAGGGAAGAACTCTGTGACTGGCTGGATGCTCTTGGATTGATTGACGCATGGCGCTACGTCAACCCGGAGACACGGGAGTTCACGAGCCCTCCTCGTGTCCATCGAATCGATTATTGGTTCCTGACGGTTGACCTACTGCAAAATCATCTTGCTAAGGTTAACCATGTCAAAGATCGGAACTGGCATAAAGAAGACCACGTTCCAGTGGAATTCAAACTCCAAGCCAAGTTCTTACCCAAGATGAAGCGTGCGCCGTGGCGATGTCCTACCTGGGTCCTTCGTGATGGGGACGTCAAGAAAACCTTGGTTAAATCCGCAATGCGACTTGCGAACTCCATACGCATCTTCCCGGGGTCCAACCCTGGCTGCCTTCTGGACGAACACAAGCGATCGGACTGCATCTACTTGCGACGCCGCTGGCTGGAATTGAAAGGCGCGGATGCCCGTGTCATGGCGGCCAAAATCGAAGCCGTCAATGATGCTTTTAACCTGTTCAACCTAATCCGGACGGAGGAGAACAAGGAACAGTTAAACCAAGCCAAGGCAGATCTTCGAGCTCATCGGGCCAACATCAAGGAACGGAACGAGGCCAACAAGTTTGCAGCAGACTTACGTCAAAGCGAGCGGGTAACGAAGCACTTCTTGCGCGCACCGCAACATGACAGTCTCCGCTCCCCGATCACAGAACTTCGGCGAGCCGATGGCTCCGTCACTGAAGACCCTGCAGAAATTGCGACTGGCCATCGTGAGTTCTGGGGAAAACTCTTTCAGTCCACGTCTCCGGATCTCAAGCATCATTGCACAGCTACCTACCGCCCAATAGAGCTAGCGAAGAGCTTAAAGATACGGTTAAGCACCTTACGCTTCAGCAGAGGCGGCAAATGGATGCCCCTCTAATGGCAAACGAACTCTACTGGGCTATCATGAAGTCGGAAAATGGGAGGCACCAGGACCCGAAGGACTGCCAATCGAGTACTACAAGCTGGCTCCTAGCTTATGGGCACGAATCTACGAAGTCATACACGATGCGCAACTTCAAAAAGGGAAGATGACGAAGTTCCAACGGCGAGCTCACCTGTCGCTGTTATACAAGGCCGGCGATCGATCCGAACCCGGTAACTACCGCCCGCTGACGCTTCTCAACCATGATGCAAAGCTTGGACCAAAAATATTTTCTAGCATGGAGGCTTGGTGAGGTGTTGCCTGCCATCATCAACGAAGATCAAAAAAAGGGTTTGTTCCCGGCCGCTCCATCCGACATCTACTCATACAGTTTCACGACTTACAGGAACTTTGCCAGATGATGTACCCGGACGCGTGTGCTGTGTTCATCGACTTTGCTAAAGCCTTCGACAGCGTTCTGTGGCCGGCACTTGACATGATCCTCACGCACTTTGGGTTTGGGCCAACTTTTCGGGCATGGATCAATACGTATTACTACCAGACATCGGTCAGCATTTTTTTTTTGCTCAACAACTCGCCTGGCGAGCCGTTTGTCTTGGGAGCAGGAGTCCGCCAAGGTGATGCTTTCACCCGGACTTTTTGTCGTCTTCATTGAGCCTATGCTTAACTACTTACGAAAACATTTCGCCCCCAAAGGACTTCTGGTGTGTCCTTCTCAAACGCCACATCTACTGATGGCGTTTGCGGACGATTGTACTGGATTATTACGAGATATCGCAGACGCTAAAACTTTTATCCGCCTGGTTCAAGACTTCTCGGACGCAGCTGGAATGCGCCTGAATATGAAGAAAACGTGTGTTATGCCTTTCACGCACCATGTATCACGCGCCAAGCTTGCCATGCTACGTACCACGTCGGCGCTACATGTCCTCGGCATCACGGACACCACCAAGCTGCTCGGAATTCTGCAAGGAGCCTCCATCACTCCACGCGAGCGCATCGCTGCTGTAATACGGAAACTCCGCAACCGGTGTGCTATCTGGAAGTACAGGGCGCGGACGCTCAAAGGAAAGGTGGTGCTGCTTCAAACTATTATTCTACCGCTACTCTGGTACACGGCCAGTGTTATCTGCGTTCCGCCTGACGTCCTTCGTACAGTGGACATCATTATCCGCAACTTTGTACATTCCCAGGACACCGATCTGGACGATGCTGCCCCAGGAAAATTTGATAGCAACTGGATCTACACCAAAGTCGACAAAGGTGGACTCGGACTGACTCCGGCTAAAGAGTTCATCCAGGCGATGCACCTTAAATGCTTGCAAGATGCTATTGCGGCTACGGTGCAAACCGGTTCTGCGCCTCGATGGTTCTTACCTGCGTTGACGCTCTTCACGACAGCACTAAATCCCCTCGGCGAGGGTTTCGACGTTCTCTATGCTAACTTAAGCGGCCTTATGTGGAATCCTATACCCAAGTACTGGCGTACAACACTCCGGCTTTGGGCAGATCTTCACGCTACCTACGGCCAAGTAGATTGGAAGGATCACGTCCAGACCATGCCATTCTGGTACAATGTGCACTTCTCGTTTGGCAAGGGCAAGCTACCATTAAGCGAAGTGAACCTCAAGACAATTGGACACTTCACGGCGCTGGGGTTCAACCGGTTACAAGACGTTGTGGACAGTCATGGCTCCTACTTTAATGAGGAGCTCTTACAGGCTCTCCTTCATCCCGCCGATTTTTTCCGACCAGCCTCAAGGACCGCTCGTCTCGGATACGCTTAAGAGGTTTAACTTGATCACGCCGCTAGTGGAACCCACGTATGGGCCGTGCCGACCAGCGATAATCGAGGCAGCCTATCATAACTGGCGATTCGAGATCAACCGGTTGTCGACATGGCTAACCGCGACTTTGTGAAATTGGTCATCAAGGCGCACAAGAAGTCCGCCCTGCCCCAACTTCCACTAGAGCAACTTGGTCTTACGAACTTTATCGTCGCAGATGACACTTGGACCAAGGAGTTGTACTGGGATAACCACGTTTTGCCCATCTGTAAAGACTTGAAGTTCCGCGTCCAACACAATGCATTGGGGTTTCTCCACAAGTTTCACTGGCGGACTAATGTGGCTTCACCGGACCAGTGTATCCACGACTGTCCTGCCAAAGAAAATGCTGTTCATCTCTTTTGGGAGTGCCGAGTCGCCAGTTTCAGTGGGACTTCTTGTTATGACCATTCAACGTGTTGTTTACACAGCCCACTGATTGGCAAATGCTACTTTTCCCTGATACTACGAAGATACTTCCTACGGCAGTTCGACTCTATGGGGAACCAGCGGTGTTTATTACTTTTAACATCATTCGATGCTGTGTGCTACGCGCACTCTGGCTCCACCGGAACAAGCGGCTTTACAACCCAAATGTTTCGATTTCATCGCCGTTCGTCCAACATCATGCCAAGGCTTACGTTCGACTACATCTCAGCCTATTTAAGGCCAAGGCTTTTACCAAAAACAACAAAAAATGGATTCGATGGCGGAATACCTCGAAAATCATTATGTCTGGTTACGACAATTACTTCAGTGGATACGACTACAACTACACCTTTGACTTCGGGTTTGACCACGCCTATGGCTACGACTCCGGCTACGACTATGATTACGACTACGACTACGACTACGACTACAACTACGACTACGACTACGACTACGACTACGACTATGCCTATGACTACGCCGCTTGAACTTGGTTGCGCGAACGGTGGCTTAGCCAACCTTGAACTTGAATGGAGTGACTCTTAGTATAAAGCTGGCCCACCACGACAAGGTGATCACTCTTCGGACCAGAAGGCGGCCTCAGGCAGATTCCAGGTGGGTCCCCGTGAGATGTCCCTCCTTACTCTCTATCTGAGACCTTAAGAGTGTCAGACAAGTTCCCCAAGCCGCCTCGTAAAGGGCTACCCGGTCATACCTATCATCGACCCCCTGGTAGATTTGAAACGCAACAGTTTGAGCAAGCTCCCGACTACTAACCAATTCCACAAGGCTAGCAAAGCGTGGACACCTCGCCTTTAAGTACACGCTTACTTGACCCCACGATTTATCAGAAGGCTGGATGACCCCCCGAAGTTGCAGACCTGCCGATCCACCACGCGAACTCAAGCAAACTTGTACCGCAGGCATTGCCATCGAAATGGTGCTGTGGTAAACCACAAGAACTACTACGCCATCGAGAGATTGCAGGTCCAATTAACCGTTCACCTCCCTCAGCACATAGCAGGATCGACGTATCCAGTTCACCGCTACTTTTCCAGGCCGGGCTGCGCAGTTCACACCTCTGCGATTTTGCAAACTCTGCTGGCTAATTAGCGGATCCCCAAATACCCCTGAAACACACTCCGCAATTCAGCCATCCAAGCCAAGCACCCCAACGCCGCTCAGCAAGCCCACCGCAAGCGGCAGGCCCACATAGCTTCGCCACAACGCCCATCCCAGACAGCCTCCAATCGAAGTGCACGCAAAAAAGACTACTTCCTGTCGAAGAGGCGGATCCAACCGGAATAGCGGTCCCCCAGAACATGCGAGTATTTGCAGTCATGACAGCGACCTGAACCTGCTAAAGCGCAAGCCGCCTAAGCTCATCGCACCGCCCTCTTTTCTTGGACAGTTTTCACCCGTTGCTGATTCAAACTACAAGTGCCAAGCTCCACACTCGCCAAGCTCGACACCCATAGCCGGACCGGACTGCCTTTCGGCAGCCAAGCCCGTAACCCAACACCCCAGACTCAGCCGAAGCCAAGCCCGAAATACTGAGTATCCATCCCCGCATTTCGGCGGTTCAAGACGCACGTATCGAAGGTCACCGTGTAAGGAATTGAACCTTACTGCTCGTACAAGCCGACTTACCAAAGCCCACGGTGTCAAGTTTTACACAGTTTAACTGCATATGTGCATCACTGCACGTTGGCTCTACATAACTAGGAAATTAGGATAGCAAGTTAATGAATCCACAATTTTCTCAAACGATGCTGTCTTTGGCACCGATCATCATTGATGCAACCGGGCGGTTTGATGCTGAGTCCCATATGGCAGCATTATCGCCATTCCTGCCATTTTTTGTAAGAAACTGTCTAACTGCATATTTTTGCTTGGCGACAACTGTGCTGTCAACTTGTTGGCTGCGCTAGCCATCGTTTGAATCTCGCAGTCCGGCCACTACTGGACCCACACGAAAAGGACCTCGGGCAAGTTCAGTCACTGATGAAACGCCTGAGGACACTGCCCCAAGCGGCCAAGTTGAGGTAAGTTATCTCTTATTATTTTATTAATTATGAAATTTTTTAATTCAGTTTTTTTTATCAAGACTGAAGATGCCTCTCCGCCCTAAACTACGTCAGCAAACTCGCTGGGGTCGATCTATGCGATGCTAGCACGCTACGTTGAGCTGCGCGAGTTTATTAAAGCGGATGATGAAGAGCTTGTCGAGCTGATGCCGTCGCCCGCCGCCAACCGCAGGCTAAAAGCTCTGCTGAACGAAATGAGCGACGTCGAGTCGATCTCAAAAAAACTGCAATCGGAGGGCCTAAATCTTCTGGACGCCCGCGACCTTCTTGACGGGCTGCTTGAGATCAAGCCAAGTTTCACGAACTATCTCGATAAGTGTTTGTTCTTTCTTAATTGCCGTTAGCTCACATTGTTTTTTTTTTTTCAAAGATGTATTTTTTTCCCACAGCAGACATCGTGCACTCACCAGATTTTGAATCTGGTGTAGTGAAGTTTTTGGAGGACATGAAGCGACTTGTGGCGGGCAGAGAAAAAGGAGGCCCTAAGGCCTTTTCGTCAGATGATCAGCAGGAGCAGGAGCCCGAAAGAGGACCCGACCAAGCTCGGCTTCGCCGACAGAATTCTGAAACGCAGAAAGGTGCACGCGGAAACAAGTGCGTATGTGATGCTGTCAGCCATACCACCTACGTCTAACAAGGTGGATCGGCTGCTCAGCATGGCCCGCATGATCATGCAATATGAACGGAACCGACTGTCACCTCTGATGTTGGAGATGTTGCTGTTTCTAAAGGTGAACAGCAATATTGGGACGTCACTACCGTTGACGCAGTTATCTAGGTAGTATGACAGTATATCGGCTTCGTAACATGATCTTACTTTGCTGCTTATTATTTATTTGCCATTGCTGTAGGTACAAGTTATTAATTTGCAGATTTACTAAGCACCATGCAGGTATTTATTCGCATTAGAGGAGAAAATTCATCTAAATAATATTTTACGGAACCCTGCCCCTGGGGTCCTAATTTGGACGACGATGCAATGAAATACGCGGTGATTGAAAAGCAGCTCCCTGCACGCCCAGCCGTTTTTAAAGACAAGGAATGGAGTCTAGTGGAGCGTATGTGCGACTGGGACCCTTAACGACGCATGGTATTGGCGCTGTTATCAAGATCCTAGAAGATATTAGTGTGACAAATTTGATTGAAACGGGTGGAAAAATCGGTCCAGCCAAGATTAGCACCAAGGCAAGGTCCTGGAGGGCTAAAGCAAGTGCGTGAGCGAGGATAGTGGACGAAGTACGAAGCAACTTGATTCCTGGCTTCGCTTTTCTAGCTTGCTACATTCTGAATGTAATGGGACTGTGTGGTATGCAAAGTACAAAAGTGATCATGATGCCACAGTATTGATTGGGATAACTCACTGCTGCTTGGAGCTTACTAAAGCCGATGGTGGTTTAGCACCAATCCGCTCCGGTTCTACAGCAAATAACCTAGTCAATGAACGATTGTATCAGACAACTACAGCTTGCTTCGAGCGCTCATCTTTCTGCTTAAATGCTGGGTACAATGTCACCACCGCAGCTGATGGACAGCCTGTACGCACGCAGGTCACATTTCACAGGCACCACTTGCGACGAGGCATCCCGGTGTGCCAATAGAATCTAAAATGCCAATAAAAACTACTAGTAGTAAAATGTCGACACGTCCATGTTGGGCGTGGCAGTGGAACCGAGATTCCACCTCGATAAAGCTTACTTCTGGCTTGTTCAGTCAATTCATGTGCATCATGACCGGCTACTTTTTCAGCATCCAATAGCTGTGGCAAACGTTAGTGCTTTAATCGGCTACGTTGCTTTCCGTATGTCCAACCACGGAGTTGGCGCCATCCCCGCAGGCTATGGCTACTTCAGCGACTACATCAGAGATACCATCACGGTAATGCTGTTCTCGCCACTGGCGAGAACAACATGGCCTGGCGACTCGCCACGCCAGGAGTCTCGCGCGGTGCTATGTTAATGTGCCTCCGACGCGGGAGTCTATCGCACTTATGTCAAAAGAAGCTGTTGTCGCTTCCGATGGAAATGTAGAAGTGATATGTCCACGGTGGTTCGCCATGTGCGCGCATGTCCTGACTGCAGCACTAGTAAAGGCAAACCCGAGCTGAGAGGTTATTTGCCAGGCAACGTGCTCGCCGATCGTCCCTTCCAAATTGTGTCAATGGACTTTGTGACACCTCTTCCGCGGACTCGGCGAGGCAACGTGTCGCTACTGCGTTTCCAGTGTTCGTTCACTGGTTATGTGATCGCCAAGGCAATGAGCAGCACTAAGGCTCAGGACGTCGCCGATGTATTTGAAGAGTGCGTATTTCGGCGATTTGGTGCCCCGACGATGATAAGGCACGATCGCGATCCACGCTTCATGAGTGAGACCTTCCAAGCATTCCTTGAGCTCATACAGGCCAGGTCAAGAGCAACACTCAGCTACAGGCCGCAAGCAAACGACCAACAAGAACGTTCGGTGAAGTCAGTGATCCAGACAGTGAAGGCGTATGTCGAGGATCCGCTTCAACAGGATTGGGACGAGATCGCCGAGAAAATGGTGCATGCAAGTAACAACTCGATGGATACAACAAGGAAAGAGACACCATTCTACCTCGTCCATGGATGGGATGCCCAATCGACCCTAAAAGCAATGACAAGCTCGCTGAAGCTCGGCAATGGAGACCGATCCGACGCTGCAGCTTGGAGACGGGAGGCCAATCGTCAACACGAAGTCGCGTTGGCCATGGCAAAGCACTACCAAGCAACGGAAAAGGCGCGGCGAGCGAAAGAACACAATGAAGCTCTTGGGCGAGTCGAGCAGCTTGCGGTACCCTTCGACGAACGAAGAGAAGCAGTCGAGAGCGGGGAGGCCAGCGATTCAACCGAGAAAGCATCTCATCGATCGTTATTTCAGCCTGGAAGTCGTGTATGGCTGTTCATGGAGCGCGTGAAGCCCGGTTTAACCAAAAAGCTTGCTCATAGTTGGCATGGTCCTTTCCGCATCAAGCGGAAGGTCGAAGAATTTGCCTACGAGCTCGAGCTGCCTGACAAAGCGAGTTATCGGTGCTATCCTGTTGTTCACGTCTCAAGACTTAAGGCAGTCAGCGAAGATGATCGGCGACCTACGGTAGAGCTCGTTGATGGCCTCAGTGAAGATGAACGATTTGACTTCGACGAGGAGCTCCTACCAGAAGACAGCTGGGAGCCAGAGGCCGGTGATGATAAGTACATCGTCGAAGCTATACTCGACGATCGATGGCCTATTCGACGGGTACGGAGCGCCGACAGCGAGAATTTTACGTCAAGTGGTGGGGTTACGATGAACCAACATGGGAACCAATATCAAATCTGTCATGCGGAGGAATCCTTTTCGACTATCTCCTCCAGCTCAAGCGCGAGAACCGTCTGCAGATGGTTTAGGTCGCCGACGAATGTTAGCGACTGCGCATTTCAGTCCTTCGCTGGTTGGTGCAGGCCATCGAATGTGAACTTCAGCTACTGCACCACATGATGACATCGGCGATGGTGGGTACAGGCCATTGTCGAGGGTATTACGACTGTACCAACATTGCATTTGTGAATTTGAAATTGATTTGATATGAAACGGTACCAGAATGCGGTCCATCGACGAGGGAGCCTTCCTTGGCGGGAACCAAGTCTTCGATCGAGGAAACCCCTTGAATGCGACGCACCAACTCTGGACTTGGTGTTGGAGACGGCTTGGAAAACGTGTACGCGAGAAGCTTGCATAGCTTCTTCTCTCGCTCGACTTGGTCAAACTCCAGGCGAATCACGAAGCTCCAGCACCCGTTCAAGGGCAGCGAGCGTCAGTGGACGACTCGACGATGCCTCCGGCGCGATCAACGATGCAGCTGCAGTGCTTGAACGGCTTGGCGGGTCTGGCAACCTTTCGGCTTCCGTCTTGAGGAGCGCATACGGCTCCGCAGCTTGTGTGGCCGGAGAAGTGGACTCAGCCGAGTCAGGCGAAGGTGGCGACACGGTCAGGTCCACCGTGACCTGTAACACCGACAAGGAGATGCCAATCACACAGTGGGTTAGTAGATGAGTCGGCGAACCAGCTAAGGGATGTGATGACACTTTACCGGCGGCGAAGGAGATGGATCAGTGTCGCTCATGCGGCACGCGTGGAGAAGCCGCCAGCGATCGCTCAGGTAATTGTTGGAGAGTGCGAGAAATCGCTCAGCAAGAGTGATGATCAGGACACTCGCCGGTTGGTTCGGGTCCTAATCAGGAGGGTTGTGGTAGAGCGATTTCGGAATTTGCCTAGCTTAGGCTATGGCAGGATTTCGGTGACACCAGCAGCTCGGCGATCAACGTGTACTCAAGCTACCATTCGGGGGGCTTCGCTGAAGAGCCAGTGTACCCATCTGAAGGGCCGGCGAACCAAGATCTCATGGTCGACGAGCGTGAAGAGTCGCCTCAGCGATTGACTAGGATTTAGTATCGGAGAGACCGTAACGGCCCGTTTTCATTAGATATTTGTATAGGAACCTACTAGGAGGGCCAAGAGCCCAACAAAGATAACATATAATAACAGAGTGGAATTTTCGGGTCCAACACAAGCAGCACGCGACGCAGCGGCTCTTCGGTACGTCGTCCCTGCGGACTAGATCATGCTCACCGCTGAGATCGTCTGACGGAGTGACGGAAGCGATCTCGGCCGCGTGGCAAGTCCAAGAAGCGTGTGTGGTGGTTCCTGGACATCGGCCCCAAGTGGTCACAAGTTGGTTCGTCGAGGTCGACGAACGCGGGTTTTACTCGGCCTGCAAGCGTATCGAGTAGGCGTGTCTTTCGCCTACGCCCCGTCAAAGCGAGAAATCGCTGTCGTCCATCCTTTGGTGGAGGGCACGGGTTCAAGAGAAGAGAAGAGGAAGGAGAGAGAGGTCAGCGATCAAGGGGAGCGTGCTGTGTGCTCGTGGCACGGCTCCTGGTACAAGAACTTGGCAGGTGTCTGGGGAGCCATTACACCGCTGTAAACGGACTGGTCGATCTTCGGATTCATACATAAATTTTTAATTCTAGTAATTGATGAATTTTGATGGAAAAAAACATATGAAACTAATAATAATAAAGCTGGTGGTAATAACCAAAAACTAATATTATTCATACGTGGAAAAGCCATATCAGGGGCACCAATTATTAAAGGAACAAAGCAATTACCAAAACCACCAATTAATGCTGGCATAACTAAAAAGAAAACCATGCCCTCTAGCCTGCTTCGCTAAGGCAGGTGTTGTGGGTGCACTGTGGGAAGGCTAGCAAGTTTTACCTGTGTGCAATACCACATTTTACAACTGTCAGGTAACCTCCAATTTGCCAAGGCATATGAGCCACTCATTTTAATCAATACGTTTGATGAGACTTTAGAAAATTATTTTTATATATTACCCCCCTTTTCTGGACTTGGTGTTAATATTACCATAGTCAGTACCAGCCGGTGCCTCGCGGAGACTATATAGTACATCATCGCTGTCTCTGAGGGTGTCTAGGGGTACTCTAGATGCCTTTTTATGCATAGCTTGAGCGGACAGTGAGCGGACGAGCGGACGATGAAAACCGGTTTTTCCCTCCCCCTCTTCCTCGCTTTCCTTTCCCATTTCGAGAAAGAGAAAATGAGCACATGCCTAAAGGTACAAGATGCGCAAATGCTCCGATTATGTGCACTCCACTCAGTGTCTCTAACATCGATCATTAATTATAGGGACACTACAGCTTCCTTAAAGGTAGGTATAAGCAATTATTTCAACCTTCCCAATCTGATTTCCAGCAAAATTCGTGTTTAAGCAATTAAAAAATTACTAATTCTATTCCTTACTGCTTCTGTCACTCCCATACATTTAGCGAGATATTTAAGCTGCCAAGTTATTCTTCGTGTCTTGATCATTTTAAGCGACCCTCCTAGGAATGATACACAAAGTTGTAGGAGCAGTAATGTAGTTTTCCTCTCTGCCCGTCCGCTGTAAAATCCCGCCGCTACAAGTTGTGTATAAGGAGCGGTGGGCCTGGACGAAATTGGCGGCGGAAAAATTATTCGTTGCGCCCGTTGTGTCGGAAGCAGTTGTGTGAATTCAGTAAAGGCCAAGTGTTTAACGCTGCTTATATGAATCCTCTATAGTTAGAAACGTTCGGCTAACTTAGCGTCGCTTTCGGTGATCACCGTTAAAAAAGTCACGCTCTCTTTTCTCGTAGGCTGCTTGCTTGGCGAGGCGTTGGCGCACCATGCGCTCACGAAAGTCATCGTATCGCTCGGAAATTGGACGAGGAGCACCGGCTTCAGTAACCCATGAGTAAGAGGTCACCATGACGAGGACCATCAGTAAGAGCACGCGCTGGGAGACCTGCATTTCTGCTTGGTGGCTGGCTTGACGGTGGGTCTTGTGCGCTTGGCAGCTTGTTCAGGTGTGGCTGCAGCATCGACGGCAGTACGCTTAGGGTGCCAACGCAACTTCATCTCGTCCTCGAAACCGCATGCAAATGCGCAACGTTAGATAAGAACACGCGCCAATTCTGGACTGCATTTTAAAATTATCTGCTTTCCTCAGCTACGAACCCATGGAGCTGCTGCTGCTCCCCTGGCTGCCGCGACTCCGATTACGGCGGCTGGTCGCTCCGATCGGTGGTGGAGGACTGGGTGAGTCCGCCGTCGCAGTAGCCTCAGGTGGTACATATGCCATCATGCGGATCCAGCGACGACGCCGCACCGATGCCCCCAGACGCTTCATGCTGGACTTGCCGCGGGCCAAATGAAACTTAAAACGTGGGAAGTCAGTAGCATAACTCCATCCTTCGTCGTCGCAATCCGTGTAGCTCTTATCAATTCGCCAAGGCGTCGTCCAGCTCCAATGAGGAGGCAAAGAAACCTGCTCAAAGCTCATGGCCTTATCGCCTTCTCGATTTGAAAAGCGAGGCCGATCCGTCGGTAGGAGATGGTTAGGCGCCCATTTTCCAAACATGCTGACACGCTGATTTTCAAAAATCTCTTCAAGAGCCACGCTTCCATCCAAGGTACTGTTGTAACGAGTGACGCTGGGGCGACGGCGAGAAACAACCCCTGTGGATAAACTCCTTCTAGGGCGAGCAGTTGCTCCGCCACCTTGCTCAGTGCTAGCGGAGGGGCGAGTGGCGTCAGGCGCATTGCCAGGCTCTTCTGTGTCTATCGCCTTCTTCAGCCCATCGAAAATCATTTTCGTGCTCTTCACGACGCCCTCTTTAGTGGCGGACATGATCTTAGACTTGAACATCGTGCTCTTCGAAAATGGGATCCCGATATATACCTTTGCAACTAAGGGCGATCCGATAGCATCCGTACGCGGCTCGATTACATAGACTGTTTCGACGTGGAAACAGTCACCATAAGGTATTTCAAGCAGGGTCAGCTTGTGCTCAATGACGAGTCGGTCTGCATCCAAGCTGTCCCGATCCTGCGACGAAAAAGGTACGTGCACGAGCTGCTCGGCCATCGTCGAGGACGGACCAAGGGGTGAATTGCTTTTAGCACGGTACTTCATTTCGCGCACCTGGCCGCCATATTCTGCCGAGTCCTCCCACTTTCCGACAACGTGTTCCGAGTCTCCAGCTTCTTTGTGTATATTTTGCCAGCGCGACAGGGTATTATCGGCATAGAATAGATCGAAGAAGTGTATAGCATCCTTGATAGCGGGGTGCAATTCATACTCACCAACCACCTGTCGCTCCTCCTCGGGAGACATCAAAAACGGTTTGGCAGGGGCAGCAGCCAGCGAGGAATTTGGGCTCTCGATCGACCGGTTCACCATGTGGAAATATAACCTCGACGAGCTAACCATTGCCTCACGCGTCGCTGAGATGATCTTCGACTTGAACATACAACCCTTCGAGAACGGGACGCCCAGGTAAATTTTAGCAACGAGTTGTCCTGGACTTCCATCGTTGGAGGGGACTCGTTCCACTACTGTTACCTTTTCCACAGAAAAGCAGTCCCCGTAAGGAATGTCGTGCATAACCACCTTCGACTGCATCACAAGTTTTTCACTGGCATCA
Organism: Phytophthora taxon juncus; assembly: GCA_033558005.1. NCBI lineage: Eukaryota > Oomycota > Peronosporomycetes > Peronosporales > Peronosporaceae > Phytophthora > Phytophthora taxon juncus. Next base: position 2,571,790 of record JAUCEE010000003.1, read on the forward strand.
ATACCTCCTTCGTCAAATGGCACATGATCGGTCGTGGTTGTCATGGTGTGAGATGGTCCAATCGATGCATTTGTCGGAGAACGGCAGCTCATGGTGCGCACTTGCCCTCCAAATTCCTTTGAAGGGGTCCAGTCCCCGACCTCGATCTCCGTGTCGCCACGCTCCTTGTAGTATTCGCTTAATCGGTCCGACGTGCCGTTTGCTAAAAAGTTCTTGAAAAAGTCGTACCCGCTTGTTAACGACGCGTGGAGCGGGTACTCACCAACCAATTCACGTTCGTCAGCAGAAGTCACGAGGAACTGCATGAGTTCTGCGCCACCGGCGTTGTCCACCGAGTACTTTAGCGAAAGCATCAACTGCCCTAGGATAGCATCGCGAGTTGATGTGACGGGCCATGCACACGAGAATTGCGCTGTGCGCATACCCGTGAAGCCTAGCAATTCGCGAAGAGACAATGATACTTCACCGATCTTGGTTGTCAGGTAGCGCAGGTGAATTTCGTAAACGTGTAGTACCATAATGTCGGGTAGCCCACAAAAGGCACCGGACGTCGCACCAAGTGAGCGGCATTCCTGGCACTCGGAGCACAGATGATCCAGGAAGTGCCACGTAAGCTTTTCATTCCATTTGACTACAGCTCCTTTCTCGCCTTTCTCGCCTCGAGGCTTGGGAGACGTCTGTCCGACGGGCACACTTGAGTAGTCATGCAGCTCGGACTTGAACTTTGCCACCACGTAAAACTGTCGAAGCGATGCGTCCTTGTCGTAGCTCATGTCCTGAACCACCAGCTCTAGCGCATGAGATTTTAGCCGCACAGGAGGGACCTCCCCATCGTCGCCTGGGCTGCTCAGCAAGTTCAGTGCACTGGCAGTGACGCTCAGCGCGTTGAATCCATTTTCGTTCGAGTCGGAGAACGGGTGCAACTTCATGGACGAGCCCGACGACGAAAGCGGGGCGGTGGCGGCGCCACTCGCCACCAATGCTGCCTGCGACGGCACGGGCGCGACGGCGGCGCTGAGCACGCTGTCAATTCGCCCCGGGACATGGCCCTGGATGGCGCGCATCGTCAGCACGCAGAGCCACGAGCGCGCCGCCATGTCGTCCTCGGCCCTGAAAAAGTAGGTGCCGCCCAGCGTGCCCCTGATCTCAAGCGTGTTGGCGCCGAACTCGAAGGGGTCGGCGGGCTTGACGGCGTGCACCGCCAGCGAGCCCTTGACGTTCGTGTTGCGCCTGGCGGCGTCCGCGTTGGGGTAGTACTTGATCCTCGCGTGCGCGTCCAGCACCACGAAACGCTTCTTCCAGTGCTTGCCCCGCTGCAGCCCCTTCTTCACGAGCAGCCAGCCGTCCAGCGGCGCGTCGCCCAGCTCCACGATGCCCTCCACGAACTCCTGCTTGTTGGCCACCGTGTCGGCGAAGAAGGGCATCGAGTAGTACGTGGAGCGGCGCGGCAGGCGCGCGCGCGTCTCGCGCTCCAGGCGGTCGCGCACGCTGGCCGCGCGCTTCACGGAATGGCCTCTGTCCGCCGTCTTGAGGCCGCGAGGGGCCTCGGGGCTGGCGGCGGCAGCGGACGCGGCCTGCGCCGGCACGGGGAACACGGTGAACAGCACGCGGAACAGCACGACGCACAGCGCCAGCCCCACGGTCACCACCATGAACAGGTCCAGGAACGCGTGCGCGCTGCCGCCCAGCGCCGCGTCCTCTCGCGCGCACGTGGCCGTCGTCTCCATGGTCGCCGGCCGCCTGCTTCGGGTCTGCTGCGACGGGCTGCGGCGGCGGATTCCGCTCTGGGTTTACACCACCGGGGGCGCGTCGTGATTACCCGCTCGCGCCGCGGGGGCCAGGGCGACACGTACGTCGCCGCGACTTTGTCTTGCCGTTTGTATGCCGCCGGGCGTCTGGGCGAGATCAGGCAGTGTATCTTCGCCCAGGCGAGACCCATTCAACGGACTGGCGATGACGTTGGAGAGGTTGTCGTAATCGACGTAAACTTGTTTTGCGAAAGCCTGGTTCCGTGAGGCTTCGAGCAGCTTCGCAGCTCCATAATGTGGCTGTTAGCAGTGTCACTGCAGCACGTGCGTCGAGGCGGGAGCGACGGTGAAAGCACCGAGGCCATAGCTGCCAACGCCTCTTTTGCTCATTTCCACGATTACAAGAGTTTGTTGACGCACAAGGTGATTTTGGTTTGATGACTCCCAAGTGGAGTCAACACTCGTCCGCGAGTAAATGGCTTCTGCAACGAGACGTTTAAGTAGATTCGTGCGGCGGCGGCCGCGCTTCAAGCAGTGTTATCCACCAGTTTTTCCCTAGCCCAGCTCGTGCTAGTGGATTTCATAGTGCATGTTCTGTTGCCACTCGCCGACGAGGCAGCGTCGCTGTGAGGAGCTGAGGGATCCTCAGCCGTTTTGCCTGCATCTGAAACTGGGCTGACAGTGCATGCAGCGGCTTTACCACAGCCCGGTTGAAGACCAGGTCGGATGTCAAAGCGGTGCGAGCAGCATTTTGCTCTTTTGATGGAGCTAGGCGTGCCGGCCGATGGACGGCTTCGGACATCGCCTTCAGCCAACGTAGCGGACTGGCCGCCGCTCCCCCGCATACAAACGCCAAGTGTTCCAGTTTTACTGTGTGAATCCTCGGGCAGAGACGAGGGGTCGTTCCGCCCACAATAAAAGACTCGAGCGATCAGGATGCGGCGCGACGCCTCCCGCGAGCGCCTGTTCTTCCTGCTGGTGCTGGCCGGCGCGCTGCTGCTACTGTCGGCGCTGATGCTGCGCCACGAGAGCGCCGTGCTGCCGGCGCGCACGTTCCGCGACGGCTTCACGGTGGCCGAGGGCGCCGTGCGCCGCGCAGAGACGGTGGCGGCCAACGCGACGGAGGCGCCAGCGCGCGAGAGCGACGAGGTGCGCACGACCACCATCAAGACCGAGGATGGCGACGAGATCACCATCAGACGCGCCCCTACGTCCAAGGGTAACAAGATCACGACCATCTCCAGGGACGACACGGGCAAGCTCACGATCGAAGACACGACGGCGGACGAGCGACGAGTTGAGCAGGAATCAGAACAGGAGCAAGCGCCGCGGGGGGGGGAGAAGCTGAGTTCGCTGGAGGAAATCCCCACTGGCTCCCCCAGCGCCATTCTCAAGGAGGATGCCGCGGCAGCCGGACGCGAGGAAGTAGAAGAAGAGGCTGTAGAGGAGAAGGCGGGCGACCCGACAGGAGATGAGTCGGTGATCGTGAGTGGGGGCAGGAAGGTGACCGTCATCCAAGTGAACCGGTCGCTCACCAAAGTAAGCCTGGCAGATGCGGAGGAGGACGACAACGAGAACCCCACTAGGTAGCGCAGGGAGGGGGGGGGGGGCTCTTCATCGTCGCCCGACGCCAGTATTTATGTGGGGTGGCCGCTCCATCTTGCTAGGAATTGCTGACGAATGCACAAGTAATATGTAGCACGCATGATCTGAGTAGGGTGTGTTCTTGTGTTCTTGCGCGGATGGACAAATTCGGTGGGGCATGGTTCAACTGTTGACGGTTGCCACGCATGTGTCCGTCTTGTAGCCTCTCAAGCGATTTGAGTATAGCTTCATGCGGATCTGAGTGGAGCTCTAATTGGGGTCCCGTACAGTAAACTTTACTGAAAAAAGGCTGGCTAGGTTATTTTTAACGCTCTGGTGCTGCATATGCTTGCACTACAGAGCGTGACTAAGTTTAGGCGAAACGATTGTTTGAGTCGCTCAGGTGTCTCGCCCGAAAGAAGAAAACGGATACGTGGTGAGCTCTTTCCGGATTTGACGTGATCACGGGACTAAAGCACCGCATGACTGCTGCTGCCACCCCGAAATCTCCCAACTTTTACACTGCGAAGTGTTTCGGCTGCGGAGCGTAGTAATGCGTTCTGACAACCACGACTCACAGCAGACTCTGATGGCGCTCTTACGAGGCCACAGCAAGCACTTCCCCCATAGGAAAGGAATTATGGGAAACGGGATTGCTATATCATAGTTACGTAAGGCCCAAGGGTTTTCTTAAAGCGCTACCGAAATGAGAACTTCCGCACGGGAGGTAGAAGTAGAATCTTTTCGCGTGGTATTGCGTATTTGGCCAACTCGAGGACACCCGGACCATCGGAACAAGTCGGCGACCAAGACGACCATGGACACCGCCGTGCTTCTCCCCGCTAGCCACCAGCATGGAGCAGCCACGCGATGGCGCTGCGCGGACCGGCGCCGGTCGCAGAGAGCGCGGCCGCGGCCTTTGGCACGTCCCGCGCGGCAGCTGGTGGCTCTGGGCAACCAGCTTCGGCCGCCCGAGGGCTTCAGGCTGCCGTCGTGGACGCCGAACTAGCGCTCCGCCGCCAGCGCCGACGCGCGAATATGGCGCGGTACCGGCAGAAGCAAAACGACCGGGCCATCCACCTCGAGAAGGAGGTTCGACTACTGCGGGAAGAAATTCAGAAACTCGAGCTCCAATACGACTCCGTGGCCGCTCAACTCCTGACGGAGACGACGCCTTGGAACTTTGGAGCAGAACTCTTTCGCCTCTTTCGCCACGGATCCCCAACTCTTGTGCCCACTGACTTAGGAAGGTTGATGTACACACCGAGCGGCCAAGTACAGCGAGATTTTCTGCAAGCAATGATGGCCCCAGACGTGCAGTACGGTACGGCGTGTGGTGTGGACATCATTTTGGAGGTTTGGAGACAATGCGCATTCATCCACCAAGACTACGACATCCTTCTCGATAGGCTCGAGCATGGCGACGGAAACTCAATCATTGCCACGACAACGTGCACAGCAATCATCACCGTAAGCTCGCTGCGCCATGGATTTCCACACTTGATTCGGCGCGACAGAGAAGGAAACTGGTCGCCTTTAGTAGACCTATTGCTGGGCCAGCAACTCGTTGTTCGCGGCACGACGAGATTCACTTGGGACGATAAAATGACCTGCGTGGTGAGGATGGACTACATGGCGGACTTGCTGACACCAGTACTCGATCTTGTTGGAAGTCTGGAGGTATTTCAGGAAGCGCTCGTCACCCCGGAGGGCAAGTTTCTAGCTGTTGTTAGCACTTAACCTATGTGTTTAAATAGATGAGTTTTGTGTGAGCCTTATAGTTATGCTTGGCTGCGCTGGTACAGATGTAGCCCACTATTGGCTATGTTCTTCATTAACACAGCTTTGCTTTAGACTTAAAAGTCTGAACCGATTCATACAGAACGAAAAGGTGACATGTTGACAAGTCGCACCCGTTTCTGATAATGGACAGATGCATGTACGCGAGCACTAACCAACCGTAGCCGTCAGGAAACGTTCCTGGTATTGGGGCGATGCTGAGTTCCCCCAGTGTCATCGCCGATAACCGCTATAAAAAAGTGAGCACTAGCCTGTTAAGCTGCACGCACTTTGTTACGCATCTCCAGCACCTCGAAAAGTTCTAATCAGTCTAGAGTTCCATGGCTTTGATTGTTTCTTCTTTCCAATGAGCTAAATACAGCGCGCATCCAAGTCGTGCGAGTCCGGAAACTAATTCTCGTCGAGCCTACAAGCAGGCTCTGACGCGTACTAGTGGGCTAATTGGGGGATAACGGTTGAGCCCAGGCGTGATATAGAAACACATTTTTGGTAAATGTACTCGTTTAGTGATAACAAACAGTAAAATACAACTCGGCCCGCACTGATAACTTCAACTGCAGGTACTGTTTTCGATCAAATAGCGCTGTCCAGTGCACTGAATTAGCCCTCCAACATGTAAGTGTTGCACAACCTCATTGCCCAAAACTACTTTCAGTCCGCGATTGCCTAGCCACTGGAAAGTCTGCACGGTTTGCAGGATTTTCATCGAGACTAAATCGCGTAGCTCGCCTCGGCGCCGTAGCTTTTTCTTCGAAGTAGTAGGGTTGGGAACGATGCAGTATCGGGCTCGGGTCGCTGCTTAAAGCCTCAACAACGTTGGGGAGACCGCGCGACTGTGCCCTCGAAAGACCAATTGTATCGTGTGTATAGAGGTCTTTCGCCCACATGATTAGTCTCACAAGCGCCTGTTCTGCAGGGCTCATCAAAATCCAATTACAGATTGATTGCGACTCTGAGAAGCTGCCAATAAATAATGGCGTTATTTTCCACATTGTTCCAATATGCAACATGCATCCATCACTACGCCCCGTTGCCGCCATATCTCATCGCAGTGAAAACTGAGGAATTGGACAACGCGGATACGCTTAATGAACTCAGGAGGGGGGTTTACCTCGAGAACCCTCCCGCCGCGCACCCCCTTTCCCCTTTCCACTGAGTACTTGCACTGCTCTGAGAGAACAGGCGTGTGGGGGATAAATAGAGTGGTGATGGAAAACTATATTATCTATATGTAATTAGTATTTTCCCAACCAGACATCACCTAGTCTTGCTCAGCTCGACGCTTCTTCCTGTTGTTCTCGACAGCTTGCGCAACACAACTAGCATCCCACAAGCTGCGATTGTACTGCAAGAACATCACTGTCTCCAGTGTGATTGGGTTAAGGCTTCGGCGTATCCGCGAGTAAACCACACCTGCGCGTGAAAACAGTCGTTCTACGTCATTCGACGTAGGTGGAATCCATCGCAGATCCACTTGGTTTTGCGGGGCCGTAGCGTTTTCTTCAGCCAGTGCAGCCTCAGCAAAAGACCTCTTCTTTGGGATTGGCGTTTCTTGACGAACTTCCTCGCTTGGCGACGTGCCCGATTTCAGGAGCTTTGACACAGCCGTACGTTCTGCACGAGTAAGTGACCGCTCTTTGCTGGCTAGCACCTTAACTATGCCGTTCTCAAACTCAGGGAACTTCACGATGGAAGATGTTGTCGCGAGTTGAGCCTCAGTTCCGGGGTAGTGCTTCATGACGTGATCAAAAGTACTCGCACGTCCAGAAAACTTACCGTCGCACTCTGAAGTTTCTTGCTTACACTTTCGAGATTCTTGAGATCCTCGTGCAGAGCCTTCAGACGAACATTTTCGTGTGGCGTAGGGATGAAGTCTGCTAGATCGTCATCAACGCGGTCCAGCTTCTTGTAAATCCGAAAGTATCGATCAATCATAGCGAAAGTACTACTCCAGCGAGTCGCATTGCGGAAAACAGGCACGAGAGCATCGGCTTCTCGAAGGTGATGACGGTTCTTGATTGTGTTGAGCTTCGTCATCAACCTGTGAACCTTGTCAAGCAAATCGGTGTGCTCCTCCATGAGTGCTTGCACGGCCAGATTCATTCGGTGACTGGCACAGCCAATCAATGGAACCGAGGTTTTCCTTGCAATGGCTACGTTCACGGAGGCGTGATCGCACACGTAGAAACAGAGCTGTGTGGCAGCGTCGATCCCGTCTGTGTCAAGCACATAATCGAAGAGGTCGATGGTGGCGTCTGCAGTCATGTCAGATTCATTCGAAAGGGTCGAAAAGCAGAGGAGAAATTTGTCACTTGGGGTGATGGCGATGATAGCAACAAAATGGGTACCATTTTCCGTCCAAGCATCCACTGCAAAGCCGAGCTTCTTTCCTTGTAGACGTGTCTTGATTGACGCTTGCACGACCGACTCCAGTTCGCACATGTGCTTTTTAAGTGTGTTCACACACAAAGGTTTCAGATGCGTGTAATTTCGAGTCTTGGTCTTTTCGCACATGCTCAACTCCGATTCTCCATGACGATCCAATTAAGCCAGTGATAGACGTTCCGCGAAAAGTCGTCCCCTTTCACAAAGGAGTCCAGGCTCCCTTCACGTCTCTGAATCGAGCGGAACTCGTCCTCATACGTACTGGCATGATAGCGCACGAGATGCTCGACTAAGTTGGTGTACCCAGTGCCTTGGGCTTGCTTTCGGCGAAGGAAACAAAGCCGACACTGGAAGTAGTTGCCTTCTTCTGGAACGAAGAGAGCTGCAACGAGCGATCGGGATGGGATGGACGACATCAGGGGTACGGGGCTTCAAAGAGGGAACGTGTCCAGTTTGGTCAAGATTGCAAAATGAGCTAACTTGAGCGGGAGCGAGATGTTTCGCGGAACGATGGCTCACGCAGCCAGCGAAGCTCGGTTTACACCAACCACCAAGTTCTATCAAATTTGACAATGAGTTTTATATATATATGATTGCAAGAAATTGGTGATGGGGGTCAATTAATTATTTACGTAAGTTTACGGTAAGTTATTATTACGGACATTGTTTTTTTATATACCCTGCTGTTCTGACTGCTGATGCTGCACCACGAGAGCGCCGTGTTGCCCCATGCACGTTTCCCGACAGGGTTATGGTGTTATCTCCTGGGACAACGCGGGAGGACAGCCGACGAGCCCAAGAATCAGAACAGGAGCAAGCGTCGCGGGAAGCCGGGTGCGCTGGAGGAAATCCCCACCGGCTCCCCCAGCGCCATTCTCAAGGAGGATGCCGCGGCAGCCGGACGCGAGGAAGTAGAAGAAGAGGCTGTAGAGGAGAAGGCGGGCGACCCGACAGGAGATGAGTCGGTGATCGTGAGTGGGGGCAGGAAGGTGACCGTCATCCAAGTGAACCGGTCGCTCACCAAAGTAAGCCTGGCAGATGCGGAGGAGGACGACAACGAGAACCCCACTAGGTAGCGCAGGGAGGGGGGGGGGGGGGCTCTTCATCGTCGCCCGACGCCAGTATTTATGTGGGGTGGCCGCTCCAAATTGCTGACGCATGCATAGGTAGGAAGGGTTTGTTTGTGTGTTGGACGGATTGATTCGATGAAGCAAAGTGTCTCCGATACGGTCGCCATGCGTGTGTCCGTCTTGTAGCCTCTCAAGTGATTTGAGTAGAGCTTCACGCGGATTTGAGTAGAGCTTCAATGGTGGTCCTTGCTTCTGTGGACTGTACAGAAGACTTTACTAAGAAAAGACTGGCTAGGATTTCCTTAACGCTCTGATGCTGCATATGCTTGCACTACAGAGCGTGACTAATTTTAGGCGAAACGATTGCTTTGAGTTCCTATGGGATGTACGACACCTCGCGAATCACGATCCCAGCTTTTGTGTATCGTAGAAGCGAGCTCAAATGTCTTTCACGCTCGATGCGTGTTTCACACTCTGATGGCATATGCTTGGAATATAGAACCTGACTAAGCTCAGTGGCAAACGGTTGCTGCGGATTTGACACTAGGCGAAGGGACCCGAGGTTGTCAGAAAACGACTCAGCTGAACCTCTCAGCAGTAGAAGGTGGGGGATTTCGGGGTGGCAGCCAGCAGTTACGCGGTGCTTAAGTCCCGTGATCACGTCAAATCTGGAGAGCGTTCACCACCTGTCCGTTTTCTTCTTTCCTCATGGGCGAGACACTCCACGAGAGTTGCCAGTGCGCTTTTCGCCGACTCGAGGACACCCGGACCTTCAGAACACGCCGGCGACCAAGACGACCATGGACACCAGCGCGCTTCTCCCCGCTAGCCACCAGCAGTGGAGCAGCCACACGCTGGTGCTGCGCGGACCGGCGCCAGCCGCAGAGAGCGCGGCCGCGGCCTTTGGCACGTCCCGCGCGGCAGCTGGTGGCTCTGGGCAACCAGCTTCGGCCGCCCGAGGGCTTCAGGCTGCCGTCGTGGACGCCGAACTAGCGCTCCGCCGCCAGCGCCGACGCGCGAATATGGCGCGGTACCGGCAGAAGCAAAACGACCGGGCCATCCACCTCGAGAAGGAGGTTCGACTACTGCGGGAAGAAATTCAGAAACTCGAGCTCCAATACGACTCCGTGGCCGCTCAACTCCTGACGGAGACGACGCCTTGGAACTTTGGAGCAGAATTCTTTCGCCTCTTTCGCCACGGATCCCCAGCTCTTGTGCCCACTGACTTAGGAAGGTTGATGTACACACCGAGCGGCCAAGTACAGCGAGATTTTCTGCAAGCAATGATGGCCCCAGACGTGCAGTACGGTACGGCGTGTGGTGTGGACATCATTTTGGAGGTTTGGAGACAATGCGCATTCATCCACCAAGACTACGACATCCTTCTCGATAGGCTCGAGCATGGCGACGGAAACTCAATCATTGCCACGACAACGTGCACAGCAATCATCACCGTAAGCTCGCTGCGCCATGGATTTCCACACTTGATTCGGCGCGACAGAGAAGGAAACTGGTCGCCTTTAGTAGACTTATTGCTGGGCCAGCAACTCGTTGTTCGCGGCACGACGAGATTCACTTGGGACGAAAAGAAGACATGTGTGGTGAGCGTGGACTACACGGCTGACTTGCTGACGCCAATACTCGGTCTCTTAGGAAACTTGGTGGACGTCTCCCGCGTGTTTGAGGAAGCACTCGTCACCCCGGAGGGCAAGTTTCTAGCCGTGGAATAGCTGTTGAGGCCTCAAGCTTTGTCATAGATAGGTGAACGTTGTTTGAGTTTTCGTTGAGCATCATAGCAACTTGTTATCGTTTGTTTTTATGCATGGACTCCGTTAATACAGAGATTGTCAGCGTAACATGCGTATCACGGACTACTGGTTTTCTTCTTCGTTAACACAGTGCCATAGCTTTTGAAGTTTCGACCCAGCCATCGATTCCTAGGAAAGAAAGGTGAAAAATATCAACTCTTGCGTTTATGCGCATGGATGGGTATGCGAGCACGAACCTGTTTGAGCTGCACTGTGTTGCGCATCTCCAGCACCTTGAAAAGTTCTGTTCGGTCCAGAGTCCCGTTCGCTGTCGGGGCATTTGATACAGGCATCCGTAACGTTAGTTCTTACGTCGTAGTGATAAAAAAGGAGGGCTGCAGCTACATACCATTTTCGTCGAAAATGCGAAAAGCGAGCTGTACGACCGGAGATGACAATTCGACGCCACTTACGACGTGGGCTGCGCGAATAAACTCAGCTACAGGAAAGAGATTGTAATCGCAACAGCGTGTTAGCCCTTAGCAAATATTGGCGCATTCGTTTCATTACCATGCGTACCTTCAGTAATTTCCTCTGCGCCGGTCAGCTCAAACGCCAGCTTGATATCAGGCAAGTTACTCTGCACGTTAAAGTGAAATGTGAAGAAGTCTTCCCACGTCACCACTCCCTAAGATAAGACAGTTGGCAGATCGCAGAAAATTAGTTCGATGAAACCCATCCGTGATTTAGCACGACGCACATCGCTGGCGTTCAGCGTCTGGACACGATCCAGGTACGGGGGCAGTTTTTCCGGATCGAAGCACGAGATTAGCGTGAGAGCGAAGTCGTGAACTGACATGGTCTGCTGCTTCGTCAACGGGTTTACTGTCGCGTAGAGATCGAATTCGGCTCTCAGGATCTGCTTGCGCAACGTATCCAACGCCGCCGCCAGATCCTTTGCCGTGATCGTCTTGCCGAAGCGGCCGAAGAGGAACTTGGTTAGCCGCGGGAGCGTTTCCTCGGCTGAGACTGCCATTTCCTCCCCATCTTCGGGGGAGGTGATGGCGCGCAGCACATTCTCCACCACGGCGCAGAACTCCGCCTTATCCACGGATCCGTCGCCGTCCAGGTCGAACATGCAGAAGGCCACGTCGAAGTACTCCTTCGGGACTGCAACGGACAGAGCTGTCGTCAGTACACCGCTGTCACTGCTGCGTCGCCTGCGCGGCCCGGGACTCACTCTGCAGCAGGTGAATGAGCAGGTAGCATTCCTCGTACGTGATGAGCCCTTTGGCGTCTCCCACGAAGTCGCACGAGTACACGAGGTCGGGTCGCTGTCACAGCCCCAGGTTAGTCTCATCCCCTCACAACCCAGCAGTCGGGCCGCGCGCTTACGGGCGCGTGCAGATGGAACTGCGGCAGCACAAACGAGTGCAGGAAGTCGGTGAAGCTCATGGCCTTGGCGCGGCGGCCGTCGCCCAGCTCCATGCTCTGGCGCGCGTACAGGTCGAACCTGGCGCGCAGCGAGTGGATGGCCTGGCGCCGCTGCCGGTACTCGTCCAGATGCGTCTTCATGGCGTCCTCCTCCTGCAGCTTGGCCTGGTGCTTGCTGCGCTGCTTGAGCAGCAGGCGGCGGCCGGCGCGCGGCCTGGCGCTTTCGTCGCCCAGCGCCGCCCCCAGGCCGCCCGCCAGCTGCGCCGCCTCCGCGCGCGTCGCCGCGTCTCCGTCGGCCGCCGCGGCCGCCACCGCCAGCAGCGCCACACCACCTGCCGCTCGCCCGGCCGCCGCGCGGAGCGTCGCCGCGACCCGCAAGACGCCGCGCACCATCCTCTCGTGCCTTCAACTGCCCCGGTCGCAATCTGACGGCGGCCGGCGGCGCTGAGTGGCCGAAATTCAGGAGAGACCTTGAACCAGTTGAGGGGGCGGACTGAGCTGTCATGACGCCGCGCGGACGGACAGAAGGACAGTGGCCGGCGAGGCAGCAGCGTCCGGAGTTTCCAGCGACGGAGTTTCGCGCGCGTGCATGCGGCGCGAGGAGATTGGCAAGACCGTTCGCCCGTACGTTTCAGTCGTACAACACGGCTGCCCGACGTTAGTAGCGAGCGCGGCGGAGCTGATTATTGGCTCCGGCCCGGGGCGCACCGGCTGGGCTGGATGTCTCCGACGCTACTGGCGGCTATTATCGTCCACCGCCACGCAGCGATGCCGCGGTCTCCACTTCGCAACTCGTTGACTGCGCGTGACTGATCATGCAACAGACGTCTCGTCGGTCGTTGTCGCTCTCGAGCGCGTCCACGCCGACGCCGTCTGCTCGCTCGGCGCGCCGCTCCTCGTGGCGGCTGAGCGCGCGCAGTGCCGCCAGCAGCGACAGCACCAGCTCTGCCAACGCAGGGACGGCGCCAGTCAGCAATTCCAGCACGTTCACACTCACCAGCAGCTCCAACGACAGCAACGACCCAGTAAAGGATGAAGAGTCGGAGGCGCCGCCGCTGCGGAGACCAGAGAGCACGGGCAACGCGGCTGGCAAGGCAGGGTCGCCTGTCAAGTCCGTGGGCCTCGCCGCATACTACACATTTTCCAAGAGGAACAGCAAAATCGTGCACGATGAAACGCAGGGACTGTCGGGATTTCTCGAGTACAGAAAGCTCAATGGCACGTGGAGACCATTCCTGTTTCAGACCATTGGACATCAGCTGGTGCTCTATCGGGTTCATGTGCGTGTTGACTTGGGTCTTGCTTGCTGGGTATGTGCTGACACGTTGTGAGGATTCCTGCTCTGGCAGTCCACGCACCAAGTGCTAGTCATGTCCACGGACATTCGCAGCGCGTCCGAGATTTCATTAGACCATGAAGGAGCAAAAGGTACGCCTTCTTCGACAATACTGTTCCGTGTCCCTGATCTGATTCGCACGGGGTTCGTGTTTGCGTAATTTATATGATAAAGATCAAGAGAATTCAAGACTGCTTCGGCTCGGAATCAATGGCACTAAGATTACGTTGCGCGCAGTGACACATAGGGCAGCTATGTACTGGGTTGACGTATGTCTTTCGTGGAGGTCAAGTTTGAAATGTGGTGTAACTTTCTTCATATTGTCAGGGTCTGCAACGTCTCCGTGATGGCAAACCGTTGCAAATTACACGTGATCCTCCCGAACAAGGTATGCTGCCATTTAGTTTACCAGCGTTGAACTGCAACTGAGACTTTTACTTGTAGAAACGGAGGAGGAAATATTCGATGCAATAGACAAGCTGCTGTCCCAGCGTGAATGGACGCCTCCTCCACCTTCCACCCCGCTATGCGGACTCTGCATCTCAACTCGGAAGCCCGAGCCACCGATTGCGGGCATGTGGATGAACACCAAGGTTTGATGATTGCTATGTGTTGCACGATTCGTGCGGAGCTAACTCGCCTCTGCCATCATAGAAAAAAACACTGGATGAAGGAGCTTCAACCGGCTGCAAGATCTGCTGAGCTGCTCCACTCATCACATTTTAAAGTATCGCTCGAAGCATTCTTCAGACCTCAGTCAATAATGTATTATTCAGTTCCAATCAGTTTCTAAGGTAGCAATACTACCACTACGTAGTACGTATTAGTAGTAGAACATGCAAAACAAGATTGAATGTTGGAACATCCACACCCAAAGGGGAGTAAGAAATGTATTTACACTCGAATGAATTTGCTACGTCCTTCTATCTGTCAGTCAAGAAGAGAACATTGAAACGATCCTTAGCGGATCTTTTGTATGCTTCGAAAGCATCCGTGCATACCGCAGTTGCTTAGTTCTGCGCGCGGAGACGGCGACCACTCTGCTGAGCCGCTTCGTTCGAGGTCGTCTGCTGAGTGGTCTGGTCCTGCTGCTGCTGCTGGTCGTCCTGCTGCTGCTGCTGGTGGTCGTCCTGCTGCTGCTGGTGGTGGTCGTCCTGCTGCTGCTGGTGGTGGTCATCCTGCTGCTGCTGCTCCTGCGAGCCGTTGTTGCTTCCCGGGCAGGGCGTCGGGGCGTCCTGGGTCTGCGAGCCCTGGGTCTGCGAGCCGTTGTGGCTGTCAGCCGGGGCCGGAGTCTGGTCGCCGCCCTGGGTCTGCGAGCCCTGAGTCTGCGAGCCGTTGTTGCTTCCCGGGCAGGGCGTCGGGGCATCCTGGGTCTGCGAGCCCTGGGTCTGCGAGCCCTGGGTCTGCGAGCCCTGGGTCTGCGAGCCCTGGGTCTGCGAGCCCTGGGTCTGCGAGCCCTGGGTCTGCGAGCCCTGGGTCTGCGAGCCCTGGGTCTGCGAGCCGTTGTGGCTGTCAGCCGGGGCCGGAGTCTGGTCGCCGCCCTGGGTCTGCGAGCCCTGAGTCTGCGAGCCGTTGTTGCTTCCCGGGCACGGCGTCGGGGCATCCTGGGTCTGGGAGCCCTGGGTCTGCGAGCCGTCGTGGCTGTCAGCCGGGGCCGGAGTCTGGTCGCCGCCCTGGGTCTGCGAGCCCTGAGTCTGCGAGCCGTTGTTGCTTCCCGGGCACGGCGTAGGGGCGTCCTGGGTGACACCGGAGCCGGTGGTGATGCCAACACCAACACCGACACCAGCACCGACGTCAATGCCCTTGCCGCCAACGCCCACGCCAGCACCGACGCCAACGCCAGCACCAACACCGACGCCACCGACACCGGCACCCACACCGGCACCGACACCAGCACCGACGTCAATGCCCTTGCCGCCAACGCCCACGCCAGCACCGACGCCAACGCCAGCACCAACTCCGACGCCACCGACACCAACACCAGCGCCAACACCGACACCAGCACCGACGTCAATGCCCTTGCCGCCAACGCCCACGCCAGCACCGACGCCAACGCCAGCACCAACACCGACGCCACCGACACCGGCACCCACACCGGCACCGACACCAGCACCGACGTCAATGCCCTTGCCGCCAACGCCCACGCCAGCACCGACGCCAACGCCAGCACCAACTCCGACGCCACCGACACCAACACCAGCGCCAACACCGACACCAGCACCGACGTCAATGCCCTTGCCGCCAACGCCCACGCCAGCACCGACGCCAACGCCAGCACCAACACCGACGCCACCGACACCGGCACCCACACCGGCACCAACACCAGCACCGACGCCAACACCGTGCGAGCCGATACCAACGCCAGCACCGACGCCAACACCGGCGCCAACACCGACGCCACCGACACCAGCGCCCACACCGGCACCAACACCAGCATCAACGCCAACACCGTGCGAGCCGATACCAACACCAGCACCGACACCCACACCAGCGCCAACACCAACGCCACCGACGTCGACACCAACGCCTGCGCCGACGCCCACGCCAACACCGACGCCGTTCTGCTCACCGGACTGCGAAGCCGTCTGCGAAGTCTGCTCACCGCCGCCAATGCCGACGCCCACACCGGCGCCAACACCGGCGCCAACACCGACGCCGCCAACGTCGACGCCCACACCGGCACCCACGCCAGCACCGACGCCAACACCGTGCGAGCCGATACCAACACCAGCACCGACACCCACACCAGCGCCAACACCAACGCCACCGACGTCGACACCAACGCCTGCGCCGACGCCCACGCCAACACCGACGCCGTTCTGCTCACCGGACTGCGAAGCCGTCTGCGAAGTCTGCTCACCGCCGCCAATGCCGACGCCCACACCGGCGCCAACACCGGCGCCAACACCGACGCCGCCAACGTCGACGCCCACACCGGCACCCACGCCAGCACCGACGCCAACACCGTGCGAGCCGATACCAACACCAGCACCGACGCCCACACCGGCGCCAACACCAACGCCACCGACGTCAACACCAACGCCAGCGCCGACGCCCACACCAACACCGACGCCGTTCTGCTCACCCGATTGCGAAGCAGACTGCGAGTTGGGGCACGGGGTTTCGGCGTTCTGCTCGCCGCCGCCAATGCCGACGCCCACACCGGCACCGACACCAGCGCCGACATCAACACCGATGCCGCCAAGGTTCAGACCCACACCGGCGCCAACGCCCAGACCGAGGCCGAGACCGTTCGAGTGGGTCTCACCGGACTGCTGCGTGTTGTCATCTGACTGAGGGCAGGGAGTCTCGGCGGTCTGGTCACCGCCACCAATGCCGATGCCCACACCGGCACCGACGCCGAGCTGAACACCGTGCTTGTAGTCCGGAACCTGGTTGCCGGCCGTCTGGGGAGCCGCCTCAGCGATGCTGGCCACAACCAGCGCCGCGGTCGCGCACAGAGCAAACATCTTCTTGCAGGACAGCATGATGTCTTTGTTGAAATTGAAGTGATGAAATGGGGGTACTTGAGATTTTCCGACGGAACAGCTCGGACTGTTGAGACTTGGACCGGAGCGGGCAAGTTGTAGAATGAAGAGCTGGAAGCAGGCTGGGGAGGCTGCAGCTCGGAAGCCGCGCAACGCTGCCAGATCGAGGCCTAGGCCTATCCCGGCGCCATCCGGTGCGCGCTGCAACTGCAATGCAATTGACCCAGGCCCATCCAAAGTCGTGGATCCGAGATATCGAACGCACAGGTCATGGGACGCGCCAAACCTCATGCAACACTAGCCCCATCCTGAGGCTGAAGTATCCAGCTTGCATAGCGGAGACGGCCAGTAATCGCACGACCGGAAAGTTGGCCTACAAGGGATACGGTCTGTTTCGGTGATCGATCTGCAATGCAACGACAGCCCTAATCCATCAATACGGACACCGTGCCGGGTACACATCATGACGCGTACTCCCCCCGACCTCAGCGGGGTGATACAATGGCGGAAGCGGCTCGCAGGAGACTCGGCACGTCCAGCCCGCAGTCCATTCACAGGCAGCAAGCCTCGACAACGTTGGTGTATCCAGAACCCGCAGCGTGTAAGAGCTGGTGCGGGCGCTTGTGGCGTTGCGATCTGCGCGTGCAACGTGACACTTTTTCGGTGGATAGCCTCACTCTTGCGTCAGGTCGAAAGGTCTCAGAGTTTTCGATTGCGCTGCCGCGCGGCAGCAGAGCTCTTCGTGCCGCAAGCAGCAGCAGCCGTTACACCGAATACGTTCGGCTTTGGTCACTGTTACACATGGTGTCTCAAGCTTTGCGCGCGTGAGGATGACTTCGTGGGTCGGGATTGACGATGCCAACAGTAACGCTGCTGTTCGAGTGCTTCAATGTGTACTTCCGGCGGGCAGCGGCTTGCTCGAGTGCCTTCCCGCGCGTGTTCCGTTTCTGCCTTTGGCAAGGGGAACGCTCGCTGATCTCGTTCGCGTATTCGTGTCCACCACTCCGAACTTTGTCTGCCGCCACGCTCGCCTCGCCTTTGCCGTGGTTTGCCTCCTTCCAGTGGTGGCGCAGCTCGGCTTCCCCATCGTGGGTTGCTGCTCCAGCGTGCGGTCAGAAAAAGCTTTACGATGCCTCGCGCCTGCGTTTCTTTGCGGAATTGCCTTGACGATCTTTACGGGCAGCGATGTCAGACCGCTTGTACGGCGTCCTGTTTGAGCTTCTAGCGGTACTGGAGCCGAGGTTCAAGCGGTTCCATTCGAGGCGCAAGAAGCATTCGTCCGCTCGTACAGCTTGCCCTCCTGCGTTTCTTGCAGCGAGGATAACAGCCACAGATAGCCACGAGGAAACCCGAGTTGGTGGTCGTGAGGCGACCTTGCCCGAGCAGCCTTGCCTTACATGCCTTACATACAGTTGAAAAACGTTTGGGCATTGCTGCGACGCTCGATGTGGTTCACCGCCATGTTCACGTTTTATTGGATTGACAGCCGCAGTCGGATAATCCATCCCAGAGAAGGCATATGGCGGCGTCCTAAATTTCCAGCTGAGTAAATTGAATGCTTTGAGCGAACAAACAAGGTTTCTGTTGACTGCAACGGCAGCAATCCTAGCCGAGTGCTTAGCACTTCCGCCACCATCTTCCCAGTCCGCATTGCGCGAAGCGACTGGGGTGCTTGGCGATTCTCTCGCTTCCCGACCCGGCGCCATTCTACCACACTGCCACGTTGGCCAAGTGTCACGTGAGGGCGACTCAAAATCTCGCCACCATGACTGCACGCCATAGGCTTTCCACCACCGCATGTCAGTCGCGGCGGTTGTCAAGCAAGACATTGCGTCTCCAGACTTTCCATCGTCCGCTCAGCAGCGTCGACCTAACTCGTTGACGGCGCAGGCTATCCCTTTGGTCGTCAGTCTGCCGGACCCAGTCCAGTGGCGGTCATTCCCCGACGCTGCAACATCTCGTGGAGACGTGCCGCCAGGAGTCTATCTGTCAGACGAACGCAGTGCAATGGCCACCATTCCCTGAGACTGATCCAACATCTTTGTGGAGACGTGCCGCTGTCGGCCCGGTCTGTCAGACTGAGTCGAGGCCCAGACTGAGTCGCCAATTTCGTGGAGACGTGTCGCTCTCCGTCCACTTTGGTTTGTCTGTCTGCACTTGGTCTGAAGCACACAATTCGCACCTCGAATTACGTGCCGCACACCACGCTCCAGACAAAAGGCGACCGATCTTCCGCCATGATGCGCGAGGTGTTCGAGGCGTTCCTGACGGACCCCATCCGCGTGAACGAGGACGTATTCGCGCTGTGGCTGGAGGGCCACAACGCCGGCGACGCGTTGGCCGCGCGCCTGCGCCTGCCGTCTGCCGTGCCCATGCCGTTCCTGGGCGGGGACGCGGCCGCCAAGCTGCGCGAGCTGCTCTGGAGAGACACCGTGGACCAGTACCGCCTGTACGACAAGCTGGAGCACTACCTGTCGCAGCCGAGTCTGTTCCGCTCGCAGCTGCTGTTCCAGATCCCGCCGGCGCAGCAGTACTACATGGTGGAGCGCTACTACACGCGCGACGCCGACGTGGACCGCTGGCTGCTGGGCAAGAAGCTCTCGGGCCGGCTGGAGAAGGACCTGGACGACGTGGCGGAGCGCTCCGGACGCACGCTCAAGAGCTGTCGGCGCCAGCTGGAGAACCTGCGACGCGTGTACGCGGCAGTGGAGGACCGCAATTTCCACGGCCTGCCGAGCCGAGCCGTCAGCGAGCTGTTCCTGCTCTCGGAGCAGCTCGCCAGCAAGTACGCCTGCCTGCTCTTCATCCTGCATACCCGGCTCCAGGTGCACCCGCAACACCCGGTCACGGGCTTCCTCACGTGGCATGACCTGCGCTTTTTCGCCGCCTTGCTGATGACGCATTGGTTACCCCAACGCAAGACCTTGACCAAACTCATGTTCCCGAAAGGAGCCTCCAGCAAGGACACAGTCGGAGATGTGGTCGAAAACGGTGCCCAGATTGCACTGCGAGCGACCAACACCGGTGAATGGCCTGCAATCGGCTTTCTGCAGGAAAAGTTGCAGCCTACGAGCGTGCGGGAGACAGTGGGGCTGGATCTGAGTCACCCGTTGACTAACTGCCTGCGCGATCTCAAGGCTCATCTCATTAATGACAACGATGTTCTCCGCGTGTACCGGGAGAAGATCATGGCTCGGTTACGGTCGTCGGCAACTATGAAGGGGGCGCAAAGCGACAGCACACATGGTTTGAACGAGCTTGAGAGTAAGCTGTATCTTGTTGTGCATGGCTTCTTGACCATTGGAGCTGGGTTATCGCAGCCGAAAGAACTTCAACATCTGCTTGAGCATTTGCTAACTCGAGTTGTTCGTGTATTGCACGACTGTGAGATAAAAAAGTCCCAGTTAAACTCGCTCTTCAGTGCGTTAATTGACGCTTTAGCCGAGCTGGACGTGTGGTATCTCAACGGCCAGGAAACTCGTGGTCTGCTACTTGCTAGCTGGGACCGTTTTATCAGTGTCTGTCGCGCTGTAGTATTTACCGTTTATGATCGCTGCCACCCTTCAGCTATCATGGCTTATCAGCAAGCTATGTCTAGCGATATGGCGGATGAGATGGTAGCTTCATCGATGCAAGCCGCTAGCCGGATGGCGATTGCGTTCGAGTCGCAAGGAGACTAATAACCCAAAATAAAAATCGTTGCTTTGTACAATAGTATAAGACGCCACTCCGGTGTCCTCTATGGTTACAGCATATATCACACAAATGGCGCAGTGGAGCTGGGGCGAGGTAGCTGGATACCTTTCCGCGCCGGCGAAAGAGCGTGGCGCGGTCTCCGCCCTTCAATGCGCTGGTGATATCGTTCCTGGTGCCGCTGCAGTGTCCGAACTCGTCGTTCCTGTGCTATTGCATAATTGTCTTGGAGTGGTTTCGCTTGAGCTTCGTAATTCTCCATCTGGACGCGCAATCGCTGCAGTCTACTCGCGTTTGCAGCATCTCGGCGTTGTTTCTCTTCTTGGCCAAGGGTATACATTACCTTGGATACAGGGGCAGATCGTGAGGACGACCCATTTCCGTATAGCTGTGCTTCGGTCGTGAAATGAGCCGAGCTCTCCGGATTACCGCTGCATCGGTGGTATATACAATTAGCCAATCGTATTGGAAGCAATGTTTCGTGGTGACCCACCTGATGAGCCCTTTCGTGTTCGTAAATGGTGTCCGCCCACACCGAGTGGGGAGTTTTGTGCGTCTACAATGACATTCAATCCTATGAGCTGTAATCATTCAACGAAGAAGGTTCGCAACTACTCTTACCTGGTCAAATGTGAAAAATCGAACGAGCCTGCAGCTCGGCGCTGACCACCGCCTTTTAACGGCATTTTAGACTCGTGCTGCTGATTATCCAAACTCACGTCATCCTCACTGCCAGCGGCATTTGAACGGCGCCTTCGATTAGACGCATCACCTCCTCCGAATACATCACAAAATTCTTTAAAACTGATTTCACCATTCCCATCCGTGTCCACGCGCGTGGCCAAGTGGAGAAACTCGCGCTCCGTCAAGTTTAATCCTAATTCTTGTAGCTGTAACTCAAAAGATAACCATTCAAAATGCATTGGTGAGCAACCTTAACAAAAAAATGCGGTTGTAATCAATATCTCACCCCATGGCAAAGCTCTCTGTACGATAGATTTCCGTTGTGATCATCATCGAAAGCAGCATAGGCATCATTTAATCGTGAAGCAAATGCCTGCAGCTTACGTTGGAGCGTAGCTCTAAAACCGGGATCCTAAATCATCCATAGCAAAACGTGTTGATTGGGTCATTTGTTGCCGACCGCAATGAATAGATACTTACATCTGTACTGTGAGTTGCTTGATGCGGTACGGCCGCGGAGCTGCGAAAGAAGTTCAATGGGTCCTCGTCGTTCATCTGCTGGTCTTGCTGTTTCTTCCGCCGTTGTGCCACTAGATAACTGTAGCGTTGCTGGTGGACGGGCCCATATACTAGGCGCATAAACTCGTCGTATAACAACCGACCATCGTGATTTAGGTCGTACGTATCGAAGAGCTTCATCAACTGCGGCTTCGCGATCCACAAGCCCTGCCGACGCAAGTTGCTTTCGATTTCTGCTAGCGTTACACCACCACTTTTATCAATATCCCAGTCCCGAAAAACCTGGTGGACTCTGCGCGACTCATACTTCGCACGCAGCAAGGAAACCATGCAATCAGGGTCAGACACTGGCATGACCTCTTCGTCTGCTCTTGTGTTGAATGTTCTTCGTCCATTGGAGATGGAGCTGTTGTAGGAGCTACTAGATGTAGGTTCATTTAACTCTGGAAGACCATACACGAATCCACAGAAATCGTCGTAGTGGAGAGACCTTCAGCACAGCCAAACACATGAAGTCAATTGATCGCCAATCCAAAAACAGCTACTAATAATGCAACTTACGCAGCAGGCATCGTCAACACGTGCTGGAGAATCGTATCCACTTTCTTTCCACCGAGAGCCTCAGCGAAGCCTAGCCGTGTCAGCATATCTTTGAGCTCATCAACACACAAGCGACCATCCTTGTTAGTGTCCCACGTTAAAAACGCTTGGCGAACACTGCGCTTTTCGCCGTAACGATCTCGTAGCAAACGTCGTAAATCCTTCATTTCCACAGGTTCTGCATTATCCCTTTCCGGGGTCACTGTCGCCACTTTAACTGCCCACTGAACCTGGGAAGTGGCATCTATTCCCGTTGCAGCGATAGCTGTAGGAGGCGTGGGTTTCCGATGTGAAGCAGTAACTTTGTCTTTCACCTTGTTGACTGCCGTAGTATCGACGACTAAAGACTGAAGTTTCGGAAGACTGCACAGATAATCTTGTCAGCATCAGAGTGATAAATAGGAATAGGTTACGATTCGTACGTGGTATCGACATCGTCTATACCCGTCTCGGGTGCAGCGATTTCGTTTGTCTCTCTTGGCTGACTAGGCTTTTCGCTCACTCCTCGTGCACTCTTTTACAGCAGTAAATGAAAAATCGGTGAAAAGAATTGCAACACAAGAATGAAAAGCCTGTACCTGTACGCGGCGCTTCGGGCGGCATCCAGCGAGTGGGTCTCGATGACCAGACGCACTGCTCGATTGCGGTCGCCTGGCCGTTGCAGCACCAAACCTTCTCTCCTGCTTCACTGCCGCTGTTGCTGTACTCGACTCAATCAAAGCATCAGGAACCGCAGCGGGACTAGGTCCACGCTTTGATGTTGAAGTGATGTTAGCAGGAACCGTGCGCCCCGATCCCCAAGCTAACGAGGCATCCACTGTCGACGCCGACGCGTTGCTATTGCCATTCACATGGCGCCGCTGTCTCATCGTCAGCAGCACAGCCAGTTTTATCGCCTGCAACTTCCGATGCTTGTCCTCTGGCGACTCGAGTCTGGTCCTGTGAGATTCCTGCTGCTGGACAGATGAAGCGTAATTATAACTGCAGGAACAGGTCTCCTGTGGGCAAATATAGAGCTCTTCTCCTCCCTCGTCTATTACATGTGTGGCCGCGACTAGCTCTGGGCGGCGCCCTCGCTCTTGTTGTCCCCGCTCGGGATGAAGTAGTGCAGCGCCATGGACGCCGAGCCGCACAGCAGCGCCGCCGTCAGCAGCGTGCGCGGGCTGCGCAGCTCGCCCGGCAGGATGGCCAGGCCGGCCGTGAAGCCGCCCGCGAACGGGTTGAGCAGGTCGCTGCGGCCGCGCAGCTTCTCCAGGCTGCAGCTCACGCCGCCGAAGATGCCCAGGAAGCTGGCGAAGCCCAGCATGTTGCGCGCGCCCAGGCGGCCCAGCATGCGCGCCGCCTCGCGCGCCACGCTGGAGCCAGGCCGCGCCGCCACGCGCCGCCGCCACTCGGCGTCCGTCATGCTGGCCAGCGCGTAGCCGTCCACGCCCACGGTCCAGGCCAGGCCGGCGCCCAGGCCGCGCAGCACCAGCAGCGCCGTGGTGGACACGCAGTCCGCCGTCGCCGTCTTGGAGCTGGCGGGCGCGTTCAGGGCCGCGCGCCGGTCCGCCAGCGCGCAGACGCCGGCCGCGCCCAGCAGCGGCAGCAGCGCCGTCGCGGTCCTTGGCGGCATGGCGCGGATCGAAGTGTACCGCAATCGCGGTACGTTTCCTTTTGGCGCGGAGTGATGGTGCATTTCAAAAGTCTCGGCGACGGCAACGTCCAGAGGAAACGAAGGCGTCGGACGCGGCCGTGACGTCGCCAGGATGGACGCTACGGAGAAACAGATTGCAGGAGGAGAAGCTTCGTCCTCGCCGCTTTCGAATGATGTGTCGATGGAAGCTGTGGACGTCGTGAAAGCGACGGAACCCGCAACGCACCAGGAGAAAGGAGTTGTGCAAGACGCTGGGTCGGTCTCCGTCGACGGCGAGACGCAGGAAGACGCCTCTGTTAAGAGCACAAGCGCTACTGGAGCTGTGGACGACGCTGACGAGTTCACCGCGCGGTTCTCGGCGGCGCAGCTTAAGGCGAAGATCGCGCAGGCCAAGTACGAGGCCAAGCTGGCGGCGGACGACGAGCTGCTGGCCGCCAAGAAGGAGCAGGTGGAGTGGCGCTTCCAAGTCGCGGAACGGGAGCGCGAGCGGGACAATGCGGTGGCTCGGTGCGACGCGCTGCAGGCGAGGCTGGATGCGGTGCTACAGGAGCACAAACAGACGCTGAGCGGAATGCGCGAGGACATGCAGCTGGAGAAACTGGTGGCGACGCTAGACGTGGAAAAGGGTACGCTGCAGAAGCTTCAGGATGCTTTTCAGAAGCAGCAGCAAACGTTGTCACTGGCGCAGGAACGAGTGGAGAAGTTGGATCTGCAAGTTGCGAACTACCAGAAGACCGAGACGGTGCTGGCCCAGTCCGTTGCGCACCTACAGCATCGATTCGCCAATAAAGACCAGCAGCGTGCAGCGTCCGTGGAGCACGTTCAGCGCGAGCTAGTCGAACAGCATGAACAGGCGATGACAGCACTGCGGGAGGAACTACAGATCGCACGAAGTACGGAGCAGATGGCTCAGGCTCAACTGCAGGAGCTCCAAAAGGAACTCAAGGCGCTCCGTGATAATGCACAGAAGGCGTTGGCATCTCAAGAAAGTGTAGTCACGCGTGAGCATGAGCTGCAGGCCAGGGTCACCCAGCTTGAGACTGAGAAGGCTGTCCTGCAGAGCAAGGCAGAGCAAATACAAAAGGCCGATGCTCAGCTTCGTAGCCAGCTTCATTCTCAGGAAGAGGAAATCATGGCACTACGTCAAGAAAAGGAAGCACTGCAGCGTGACAACAAAGAGCTAGGCGATATTGCGAGCGACTTGATGCAGATGGCTGAGAGACAGCACGCTGAAAATGTGAAACGAGGCATTAGTCCGGCAAAGGCGAGTGGGGACGTTGCCGCCAACGAAGAGGACGGGGTTTTCCTGCAAAAGCGCAAGAAGCGCTTACGTTTGTCTCTCGGCTAATTGCGCTCCTCGTTTCATTAACAAGAGCAGCTAGACAGAGGAGCGAGACCCTCAACTTTCATCTCACTCGACCCTCAAGCTTTTGACAACCAAACTACTGCCTCCAAGCGTCTGCGTCGCGACTAACGAGCGCCGCAAAGCTGGCTGGCTGATAAGTGAAGTAGCGATGGCGCCTACTTCCTTCCTTTCTGCAAAATCAAACACAATCCGTGACGTAAGATGCCGTTCAGGCCTCACCAACAAGTTCAGTAATCGACAGTAGCATCGTACCTTTCGTTTCTTCTTCGACTTCTTCGTGGGGGTGATCTTCTTAGCAGGCTTGGGCTCCTTAGGTTTATCCTTAGCTTCGTCATTGTCACCTTCGTTATCGCCATTATCGTTGTCATCCCCGTCGTTATCGTTGTCGCCGTCGTTATCATTATCGTCGTCGTTATCGGCATCTTCTGCCTTGACGGACACGGCAGTGAACGCCGACGCCATCAAATTGTCGTCCTCGGTTTCCGACGGCTTCTTTGGCGAAGTCTTCGGCGACTTCTTGATCTCCTGCGGCTTTGGTGGCGACGTCTCTGTCGGTTTAGGTGGCGATGATTGCACCGGTTTTGGTGGCGACGGCTGCTTCTCCACTGGCTTAGGTGGCGACTCGGGCTTCTCGACGCGAGCTGCTGTCGGCTCGGGTGGCGTTGGCGCCTGCGCCACCAGTGCCGGTTCGGGCGGCGACGGTGCCGGCGCCGGCTTCGGGGGCGACGGCGCCTTGATCACGGGAGCAGCCAGCGGCGTCGGCGGCTTCTCGTTTAGCCCGAGCAGGTCCACGCTCTCGACGGGCTTCTTAGGCTGCGGCTTGGCCGGCACCTTGGAGCTGGCGTCCCCCGCCGCGATGACGGCGGACGGCGACTTGTAGCTGCCGTTGCCGCCGTCCTTCTTGGCTAGATCCACGTCCACGGCCTTCTCTCTGCGCAGACACAGCGTCAGTCGACCGGAGGCTCACACGAAGGCCTGCGGCCCACGCACACTCGCCTGTTGCCGTTCCGGCCCTTGGGCAGCAGCGCCTCGCTGCCGTCGAAGCGGTCGTCCTCTCTGGACAAGCAGCAGCCCATGGTCCCACAGGCGGCGGCGCTCTCCTAGCTCCGGCTGAGGCTCGCGTGTCCTTTCCGCTAGTGCGCCTCGGATCCACTCCCGCGGCACTAGCAAGCGACTGCCCAGGATTCTCGATATCTTTCCCTCTGCCATGATTTGCAGACTCAGATCCGGAATCAGACAGGAAGTTGAAGTTGTCTCGCCGCCAGCAATGGTCACACGAATGGCAGCGGCGTTACGGCGTTACGGCGCTGCTTGGTTGGAGTCTGCTAGCTGCTCTCCTATGCAATTGTTGCAATGCCTTGACTGCTTCAGCTTCTGTTTATACTTTTCGTAGTTGTTTTTACACAGGACTTCAGTATTTCGAGGCAATTTGACAAATGTATGACACGTTGCGTCAACTTGCTCTTGCATCGTGTGAGGTGCGTGAGCCTCTAGAGCCTGCATATATTACTTTAATCTGGAAGGTCTAATCTCTCCTGACGACGACGCGGCCGCAGTGCATCAATCGAGTTGTAAAGCTCACACATGGTAAAGCGTTGAACCTTCCGGTCGTGAACAAACTTAGCAAACCTCCGACCTCCGAAGTACTAATGTATCATGTTCTTGTTTGGGAACCTACTGTTACCCGCCAGAAATTGGTTTTGGCTATCAAACCGAAACAACCGAGTTCGGCTTAACGGTTGGGACCTGTTGTGGTTTCGCTTGACCGTGCCATTCGATAAAATGTAACCACAACATGTCATGTAGTTGTGGCTCGCGCGCTTGAAAGTAAAACACCATGTTGCTAGGAAAGCGCTAACAATCGCAAGTGTTCCCTCGTACCAAAGCATTAACCCCTCGTTTTGCGTGGGACAGTGAAATCTCTTCTGTCAAAGTGGTGGGGGTACGGAAACGAACGTCCGTTTCTCGGTTTTAACCTTTACGCAGCCATCGTGCTGCATTTGGAGGACGCGTAAAGCTCGCTATTCGCCGCGTTCAAGGCAGTTAATTGACCCGTTGCAAAACCAAAATCGAACCGTTTCGGCTGGATCTAGTAGCTTTGGCCGAAGTCTATTCTTCGTGTCCATTTTTCAATATTCAAGACCAGCAGCAAGCGCAACCACAACGAAACACTTACTTCCCGATGCGCCTTGGATAAACATCGTCGCTATCTCGGCGACCATCTCTTCGCACTACTGGTGTGCACCAGTATCGGGTGCCTCGTTTCAGCAGAATTCTCAGGGACCTGCTACGACAACTAATACTGGACATTTACAACATGCTCGGAAGTGAGTTCATACTGCTACAGCAGTTCGTGCAGCTCGTACAATGGAGTGATGTCGTACAACTGCTATGGGCCCGAGTATTGTTCAGGCTCGTACACGCCTTCCACCGAAGAACCTACTACCCCCAGTCCCGCAAGCTCCTCCTACGGTGAAGATGCCTGCAGCTCGATGTACATCAGCTCGTGCAATGGCGCCGAAAGTAAATTTAAAAACGTCCGGTGTTCATGCTTTACATGCACTGAAACAAATGGCAATATTGAAGCGCATTGCACTGCGCCATATTCTTGCTATCCCGGAACGGCTAGACGATATGCAGAGACAAATGAACCACCCGAGATGGATAGCGGGGAGTACGGCGTCGTTTGTGGGGTGTACATTGCTCTCGCATTATTTCTCGCGGGTACTGCAAAAATCGCCGCCCTGTTTTGCTTTCTTCAAGTAACCAAGCATCAGTCGATTAAGGATATTATCAGGCAACGTATGCCAACCCTTACACGCTATGCGTACCAAGGGACTCTGGAGTCTTTTGTGCAAGACGATGGAACGCCAATTGGCTTTGTAGACTACTTTTGCGATAAAAAGGAACTGTTTGGACTCCTTGACTGGCGCAAAAAGACTGCGACTACCCGCCCTCGCTGGATGAGAGCCTGTGCAATCGTAACGACGCTCATGGTGACAATTTCGCTTGCATTCTTGCTTGGAACAGTTGTGTACAACAACGAAAACTGCGTCTCCACACGAACGGTAAAATTACTGTAGTAATTGTCAGACCTTGTGCGATGGAGTGGATATAGGATGTAACAACTGCGAGTGCAACTGATGCCCCTCCTCCAGCAGTTCCTACTGCGTAGGAAGTCAGGTGTCGACAAACAGGGCGCAACTTCGACGACGACCTACAATTGCGAATCCGCAAGTGTTAAAACCTCAGACAAGGCCAAGTGGGTGACAATGATACTAGCAATGGTGGTTGCGAAAGCTGGCTCAATTGCTATCGGGTCTGCCGAGGATGGCTCGCAACGGCAGAAACTTCTTCATGTGGCAACATTTAGCGTGTCCGCCGCGCTTATAGCATTTGGTATCACATACTCTGATCACCTCAGCAAAGAGGGCAGCTCGGCCACCGATGACGGCAGCGAGCGTCGAAGAGATGCCATTTTGACAACATTGCTAGCGGGGTGGTGGTATGAACAAGCCGTTGGCTTTGGAACAGTAATTTTGCGGTTCGGACTCTACTGGGGCTGCTATTTCTTCTTCTACAAACCACTGCTGCAAGATGCTAAGAGTGCAGGTGCAGCCGCAGTTCACCCGCACGGAGGCTACGGCTTGGATGCCAGCATTATGAAGACCGATGGAGTCAAGGAAGGTGTGGGGAAACTTGTGGCCGTTGAAGAAATTACGCTGCAACTGCCAATGCAGGAATGCCTTTTAAGACGCGTGAGACTCAAACCATAACTCAACCGAACGACAGTTAACTTGTTCAGTTTGTCCCCTGTCCCAAGCCTGCTAGCCAGCAAAACCAAAAGGATCCCCATTCAAAGACAACCCAGCAATGAGAGGTCCTCGGATCGGGACAGTTTGGGCGATGCGCTTTCTTGTGCTGATGGTATTGCTCAAGATGGGATATCTCAACGTGTGCTCGTGCGGGGGCCAACTGCCGCGGCAGTTCCAGGCTTCTGATGCCGTTGTTGGGCTTCGCGCACTTGTTGGAGACCAATGGAGTATATTTCCGAGCGATAACCGGCATCCTCAAGCGCTTCAGATCACTGAACCTGGTGCATCATTGGTTGCTGTCAACTTTAAGCGTCTTGATTTGTTGACGGGAGACAAGCTTGTGGTGCGTGGTCCCAACGGTGCGATGTCAATCGTTGTCACTGCTACAAATGCCAGCTCCTTAGTTGAGAAAATCACGAGCAACACGCCACATTTACTGCTACTGCGGACCCACCCCTTCTTGGTGGAAGGTGATGGCGTGGTAGTTGAGTATGTTCCAAGCATCGCTACTTTGATGCTTCCCATGGCTCCAAACCTGCGTAACAAACCTATTGTGGTTATGGACTCGTATTCGTACGTCACATACAGCCTCGGGTATGGGAAAACATCTGAAATTGATAACGAAAGCACGGTCGGGTCCATCGATGAGTCAAAGGAAGCTGTTTGCTACCGCAAAAGTCAGCCGAAAATGTATGCGAAGGCCCGGGCTGTGGCGCGGTTGATGATTCGCAACGAAGAGGAGAAGACGTCTGAGGCATCAGAGCAAGTGACCAACTGGGTGTTCTGCACGGGCTGGCTTATAGGACGAGGAAATTATTTGATCACCAACCACCACTGCATGAAAGACGCTGCAATCGTCGAGCAGAAAGGAGCAGCAACGAATGCAGAGCCCTTGACCAGCACTTTCAGCAGATTGTGGACTCGCGTTTCTTCCCGCGTTGGTAAAACTGACCGGGTGGTGGAAGCTGTTGTCGGATTCATGGCCGAGGCCAAATCATGCCGGGAGACTGGTTTCATGGGAGAAAAGGCTGGTGTCGTAGTGGCCACACGGGTTGCTGTAATCGCGGAAAATCCGGAGCTAGACTATGCGTTGTTGCACGTGCTCACGAACGATTCCGCAGTAGACCTGGCACGACGTTATGGATACTTGCGCCTCCGTCACACAGGTCCTGTAGACGGAGAAGAAATCTACATTCCACAACATCCACGCGGAGAACCAAAGGAGATCGCTGCAACAAAAGACGGGAAACCCGCTGTAATTGAAGTGCCGAGCTCCGTTAGCTCTTCGAGCTATCTTCGCCAAAACAGCGTCATTCGACCGACAGTGTGGTATAATGCTGACACGGAACCAGGGTCATCCGGTTCACCTGTGTTGAGTCGCAAGGATAACACGGTTGTGGCGCTACATCGCGCTGGAAACTCGGAGACTGCACAGTCAGCTTCCACAGAGCTCTTCAATATGGGTGTGCGCATGGACCTGATTGCACGTGATCTCCAGCAACGCAACCTGTTGCCGCCAAATGCCCTTGCATTGTAGCTTGCCCCCCGGAAGATGCACGAGTCTCTTATGAAAACCCGTTAAAAGCAGCGCCGAACTGGGTAGCGCAACGCACTTAATTACTTTTGAACACGATCACTTTTGAAGGAGAGATGGGATGAATGCAACGCCTACGGCTGCGTCAGCCGTGCTTTGAATCGACAGTTGAGAAGGGTGCGCTAGCTTCTGTCCCAGGAAATACTCTAAAAGGCTATTTCTCACCAAAGCTTGCCCCGTTCCGATCATCCTAAGTTTGCACACATCACAAATCGACATCAGGTCAGCTTACAAGGGTTTACAAGGTAAGACAAGTAGCTGGTTTGTACAACTCACGGCTGCTGGAGAAGGTCTGCTCGCAAATCGTCCGGCACCATTGAGAAGATGTTATCCACTAGGCCACGGCAGATAGCGGCGCTGATGTCACCCAGCGACCAGTTACTGATACGCAGTTGCTCGATGCTGCCTCTCACATCGGGCGATGCCCATTCTCCGTAGAGTGTAGGAGAAAACTTGAGATCGGTGTCAAGTTTCGTGTTACCGAGCGAGATTAGTCGCGCGTACATTGCATTATCTGATAGAAATTCGGCTGTAGGATCGACTGCCAATTGCCGACTCCAGGCCTGGCACTGCTTTACGAACCAGGCAAAAATGTTGCCGCTAGAGGAATACCAAACCTTTTCGTTAGCGTTTCGGATCAACCTAAAGTGAAGCCGTTTACTCAGCCAAGAAGAGCTACGTACCCAGATAAAGAGCCAGCAACACCAAGGAACCAGTTCTCCGACAGAAAAGGCCTCACTTCAAAACTGAGGGAGCAGCTACCGCGAGACTGTTTTAGCTGAATGGCGTCTTCTTCAGTAAGAACCATCGCCAGTTGTGATGCTGAACCAATACTTAAAACTACTCACGCATACGAAGGACGAGTCGCATTGTTAGTGCACGAGAATCGATTAGCGCATTTTCACCAAGTCTACGTACCCGACGTGCGCGAGAGATTGAGGTCAGCAGGGCTTCGCGTTTGTGCCATTGTGGTCATGACTGCACAGGGGTGATCGCCCATCGCAAGATATACTGGCTTCCCATTAGGTAGGCCGAGAACTGCTGCGACGTCGGAACTCTGGCCGATTATCGCACCTGGAGCCTTCACAGTGGGCAGCATATGAGCTGGAATACCTAGTGCCTGGACTCTGGAATACGCAAAATTGTTAGATATTATCATCAAAAGGTACAGTGTAGCCACGCATGTTATCGTACGAGCAGAGATTCCAGGTTTTCGTGTTGATATCGAAGCCTCCCCAGCTAAAGGCATCGGTGACGTCCATGCAATTTTTGTCTGGAGTGGAGTGCCCGCAGAGTGCAAATGCGATAAAGTCTTGAATAGTTCCGCACGCGTCGAACCTTGCGGTTTCCGCAGGATGCTTCTCCATCATGTACGCAAATGTGGCGAGCCCGTAGCCTGACGCGATTGGAGATGAAGACGCACAGACATCCACGACTTCCATCCCAAACGGGCTCGCGACATTTGCTGTGTTGGCAAGTTGAATCTTGGCTCTCCATTGCGCCAGCAGGTCCTGCGTGCAGCGCTGGTCTAGGAACGTGATATACGTGCTCCAAGGCCAGCTCGCCAATGAGGCAGCGCTCGGGTCTGCTCTAGCAGACAGCAGATTGCACATCGCTTGGCGCACCGCGTTGCAGCGCCACCACACGATCCCGTGCATCTACTCACACCGCTAGTCAGTCACAGCCCCAATAAGTCCAACCCGAACTCTCCATCAAGCACTTACCACTCCGCAAATACCAATAGAGCGGATACTCAGCCGCAACGGGGTCGGCAGCGCCTGCACCGCACTGAGCACCGCGAGCAGCACATTGGCCACGCTCTGCTCGCTCTCCTGCAGCTTCGCGTCGTGCTGGATCGGGGCGCTGGAGGTGGCCAGAATGTTGCCGCTGGCGGCGCACACCAGCGCGCACTTGACGTTCTTGAGGCCGATGTCGATGCCGAACACGCAGTCCCTCCTGGGCGTGTCGCCCCCGGCCGCCGCCTCTTGACTCACCTGCACGGTGACGCCGGCGGCGCCAGCTTTGCGCCGCTTCTTGGCGCCGGAGGCTGTGGGCGTGGCGGGCAGCAGCTTGTGTCTGCTCTTAAAGCTGTAGATGTAGCCGTTGGAGGCGTGGAAGTCGGCCACGCCCAGCTCGGCCGCGATGGCCTTCGCGCGCTCCTGCATCTCGCGATCCAGCACGCTCTGACCGCTCTGGCGGCGCGCGCGCACCCACTGCAGCAGCGCCGCGTCGATGGCCGCGTTGGGGCGGCGCCCGCTGCCCAGCTTGCGCTGGCGGCCCGAGCCCTTGGCGTCCAGCGCCACCGCCGCCTCCAGCTCCGCGCGGCAGCGCAGCCAGCGCCGCAGCATGGACGTCGTCACGCCGTAGCGCTCGGCCAGCGCGCGCGCCGACGGCGGCGACGCGCCCTCTGTCAGCTCGCGCACCACCGACAGCTTGAAGGCCGCCGGGTAGCTCTTGCGCGTCGCCATGGGTCGTGGAGGACCTCGGAGGACCTTCCTCCTCCACCGCGAAAGTAAGAATATTATAAGACTCGGCGTTGCTACTGGTGGAAAAGGAGCGACACCTTTTTGACCAATAAGCGAGGAAGCGGTGGTCACGACGCGGTACCTCACCATCACTGCGCAGGCACTTGAAGCGAGCATGGAGGCGGCGTCCGCGGCGGCGACTGGCGCGGCCATCGCCGCGTCTCCGACGCCCAGCGCGGGCGCGCGAGCGAGCGGAGGTGCCGCGCTCTCGGACGATGCAAACACGACCCCGATCGCCGCCTCCGAGCCCGCGGCAGCCGCGGAAGACCCGGCCGGCCGCCGCGTGCAGCAGCGCGCCAACTACTCGGTGCGCAAGAAGCGCGAGCTCATCGCGCTGGCGCAGGTCGCCGGCGTGCGCGAGGTCTGCCGCATGGAGGGCGTGCCGCGCCGCACGCTGCGCCACTGGCTGGACGACGCCGAGAAGATCAACAGCTTCGACGGCCCGGACTCGCGCAAGTCTATCGGCCGCTCGGGCCGCCGCGAGATCCTGCCCTTCGGCAGGGAGCTCACCGCCTTCCTGGAGGAGGGGAGGCGCGAGGGACGCGAGATGACGTCATCGCACATGATTGAATACATCAGACAGAACCACGCGCAGTGGCTCGAGGGATACTTGGCAGACAAGAAGAGCGCCGAGAGCGGACAAGCGGCACTTACGAGACTCTGCCAGCGCTTCGTGGAAAGACACGGCTTCACGCAGGCAAGCATAGGTGTGGCACGGACAAACTCGTCTGCAGCGAGTGCGAACACGGCTGAAGCAAGCTCGAACAGTTCTACTTCAACTTACAGCGAGTCCTCGATGCAATCCAGTACGCCTGCGGTGCAACCCGACACGGCCGCGACCCAAGCTAATACAGATATGGAGGAAATCGACGACGGCAGCCCACTGCTCTTCGGACTGGATATCGGCACCACCGCCATCAAGTGCGTCGTGGTGAAAGCGGAAGGTGGACAAACTGTTGCGGTGGCCAACGTATCCCTCAGCGATATCGTTGTGCCAACAAGACCCGGTGAAGACGGCGAGGAAAACAACGTCGGTGTGCAGAATGTGGACCAGGTCTTGCTGGCTGTGCAGCGAGCTGTGACTTTGCTGCCTGAAACAGCACGGCGGCGAGTTACATCGGTTGGTATTTGTGGTCAAATGCACGGTATCGTGTGGTGGTGCAGCCGCGCCGTACATGATGTAGCAGAGCGTTTGCTCGCAACCGGGGTAATTTGGGCCCAAGACGACGATGAGGCGTACGAGCCTATGTGGAGTGACCTTATTACGTGGCAGGACCAGCGGTGCACGGCTTCATTTCTAGACGAGTGCCGGGAAAAGATTGCGCGTGCCAAAACAGCAGTGAACAGCTCACTGCCCAGCCGACTTGCATCTGGCTACGGTCTAGCTTCGTTTGCACACACGTTGGAAAACTCGCCCCGCGCACTGGTGGGGATGGATGCTTGCGGAACAATTCACGATTTCGTGGCTTTTATTTTATGCGGTCACACGCTTCCTAGCGAAACCTTTATAGACACTACGGACGCTCATAGCTGGGGTGGTCTGAATCTACAAACACAGACATGGGACCCTAGAGTGTTGCGCGCGTTGCGGATTCCGTCGTCGATGCTTCCTGCTGTGAAGAAGCCGGGCACATGCATTGGCCACAGCGGATCGGGATACACTAGCTTCGGACTGCCCGACAACCGGCCCGTGTACGTGCCTATGGGTGACCACCCGTGCTCTGTGCTGGCTGCCTTGGCGCAGCGCGAAGCAAACCCAGAGAACGATACCAATTTAACGCGTGCGATGTTATTGACTGAGGTGGGTTTGAAACGCTACGACGACTAACATTGTTGCTTTTGTCTACATTTGACCGCAGTGGTAAACATCGGTACATCAGCCCAAATGGCGATGGTGCTGACGGGAGGAGACGTTGCTAAGTTGTCGGAGCACGGCTCAGAGTCAGCTGGAAACCAAGACAATTCAAGTTTTGAAGTACGGCCATTTCTTTTCGAAGACCGCTTCCTGGGCGTGGCTGCTTCGCTTTCGGGGTTTGTAATATCGAGAGCTTCTTGCTCACATTGTGTTAGTCTAATCAGCAAATTTGCTTGTGTGCAGCGGCAATACGTTTGCGTGGCTGGTGCATCAGTGGCAGCAGTGGACTAAGGAGATGGGGATTGCTCCTGCCGGGAACGAGGAGCTAGCTGCTCAACGTGAGGCTGACGTTTACGCACGGTTAATTGCGCTGGGACTGCAGCGGCAGGACACTGAACTGGCATTTGTGCCAACGCTCAACGGTGAGCGTGCACACCCCAACGCTACTGGCAGTATTCTGAACTTGCGCATGAACAACTGGAGCATGGGCGACATCAGTGCTGCGCTGTCCCGCGGTCTCGTCGACAACCTCTTCGATATGATCCCGGCGGAGTTGCAGCCGTTGGTGCCCGTTCAACCGTACGTGGCAGCGTTTGCTCTTGCCCAACGGCACCAGTGCTGACACATCATTTTGTTCTTGTCTGCAGGATGATTGGCACCGGCAACGCGCTGGTGCGCAACGAGCTGCTACAGAGATTCCTGCTGCGGCGCCTGGCTCAGCCTTCGCAGCTGCAGCTGCAGACGGCCGCAGACGCTGCTGTGGGTGCTGCACTCACGCCGTCTCTGCTAGGAGGACGTCCCGTCGTGCTTAATGTGTAGTGCGTTAAATTGGCCCATGCGTTAGATCTCCATTTTGATCCTGCCGAAGTTGAAGTCGTCGGCTTCGTCTACAATTGCTTGGCACGACCTTCGGAAAACATTCACGATCCCACGACGCAGTTACCCAATCAGCCAATGACACGTCGTTTGCCGTTCCCTGAATATTCTCATGGAAATAGCCGGCTCTATGCAAGGGGTAGGACAGCTTGAATCGCAGTTTGAATTGCAGACCAAAAACTGTTTTGGTCCTTTCTGGGCCGAATTGAGTCCGCAACTACAAACGTGTTGTCCTCCATTTTGCTTGAGCACCAAGGCGACTACCCGGTGCGAGCCGCACGATTAGAATGCTTGCACTAGCTTTGCTAGCTCTAGCCCACACGATGCGTCTAAAATCGTGTCTCTTGACTGCACTGACGAAATACTTTCGAGTGGATGCTTGCACTAGCTTTGCTAGCTCTAGCCCACACGAAATCGTGTCCCTTGTCTGCACTGCTGGCAGGCTCACTTTTCGTTTTCGACTGTAGCGATTCTGTTAGTCGCGACTGCGGTCCGCCCTTCGCACCACAAGAGGCATGCACCTGCTACTGCAGACATAGCAGACCGTGCTTGCTACAGCAAGCTATTTGAAGCTGCTCGGCAGCGCTTCTTTTAGTTAGCGCCGTAAACGAAATTAATGCAGAGGCCGAGTGCCTAAAGCTCATCGAAGTCTTGATGCTTATTAGACTTGTCCGTCCGCATTCGTTGCACATCGTGAGGATCGTAGCTTGCAACGAAGCTTTCTCGTGTTCTGCTGTGATCATCACAGTCAGTGTGTCTCTTCAGGAAGAGCTCGCTGCTGCTGAAAGAAGCTGCCCAGCTTGGGTGCTCCACGATGCGGACGAGTCGTCGGCTCGTGGAGGCGTGGCGTTAAACTTGTGGAGCCTGGAGGCTCCAGGCTGGTGGCACTCTTGCCGCACATGAGCTGCTCGCCGATCGAATTGTGTCTCGCTTTGACCATATTTTGGTCTGTCCCAAAAATTCGCGCGCTTTGAATTGCACGTTGGGAGCCAGAAAATAGCCTGGCGTGCGGTTTCCCGCGCTTCGAAATCTAGAACATTCTCTGCCATGAAGGGCGGGTGAAACGCGCATTTTGTATTGCAGGAACCAGGGCGCCCCATCGCAGACCAGCGCGACCTCCGTCCCGAGAGCCGTTGGCGCCGTTCATACAAACGGCAAGAGGTCCGCGTGGGAAGGCGCTCTGACCACTCGTTTTGCAATTCATCCCGCAATTCTTTTCCGCTGAGAAGGCGAAGAAAAGCCGCGTGGCAAAAGGGGGAGAACTCAAGAACCGCGCGTCTGGAGAAGAGCGCGCACGCCGACAGCAGCCTAGCAGGACAGCGACTTGGGGACCCCGCAGCCTCGGCACCAGCATCCGCAGCGGCACTCGGGGCACAGGAGGGAAGGCAGGACAGGCCCGGACTCTCGACCGCCCGACGGCACCACTCGCAGCGTCCTCGTCGCCACCGGACGAGCGCCTTTTGGCCCACTTGCGGCCCGTTTCCCGTCCTTTGCGCGCGCTCCCGCAGCGTCGACCGTCTTCGGTGGAGATCAATTCTAGCAGGTAAAGGCCCGCGACGGCCCCGCAGCGAGGGAGGTCGGCGACTGACGTTGTGCTTGCGTCGTGTGTGCCTCAGTTTCACTGCCTAAACATACACACCCACCTCTGCATACACACCCACTACACACACCACACACACAGCCATGGCCATGACCAGCGACTGGATCTTCACGGAGCAGGAGCTGCGCTCCACTCCGTCCCAGCGCGACGGCATGAAGTTCGCGGACGAGCTCGTGCTTCGCCGCAAGGCGTGCGACTTCATTGAAAAAATGGCAAAGGCGCTTGACCTCCCCAAGCTCGCTCAGATCAGTGCCGACAACTACCTCCACCGCTTCTACATGCGTCAGTCGCTAGTGCGCTACGACAAGTTCCTGGTCGCAGCCGCCTGCGTACTTCTTGGCTCCAAGGCCGAAGAGAGCCCTAAGAAGATCGGCCATGTCGCCAAGGAGTACATTTCGGTGCGCAAGGCCGTGGAGAAAGACCAGGTCTTTGCCATTCAGAAACACGATCCCCAAGTCATTGCCGGCAAGATCATCTCAATGGAGGGCGTGGTATTGCACAGTCTGGCGTACGAGCTGACGCTGTCGCACCCGTACAAGTACATCAATGAGAAGGTGGACAAGGTGGTGCGTCTGCAGCATCTGAGTGAGCAGGAGGCCAAGACCCAGAGCAGTAAGATCAAGCAGGTGGCGTGGTCGTTCTTGAACGACAGCGCGTACACGGTAGCGTGTTTGCGACTGGAATCGGTGAACCTGGCGGCTGGCGCGGTGTATCTGGCAGGACTCTACGAGAGCTACGTGCCGGTGGATCTGTGCACAGCCAACGGGCTGCCGTGGTGGAGTGCGTTGGCGACCCCTCTTCATACCTTGCAAGGTATTGCCATGCTTGTGAACTCTGTTCTCTTGTCGTGGGTGCTGGCAATGTTTAAAGAAAGATTTGTTCTCCTCCCGTTTGTCTAGATGCGGCTCGGTACTTGCTCAATGCCTACACGGCGCCGTACATCAAAACGAACGTGCTCGCAGCGGGACTGTCGAAGTTAGTCTATACTTTCCACCCGCCCAAGTCGGTCGAGAGCCCCGCGGCGTTCGTAGAGCTGGACGTCGTGGAGCAAGAACACTCCTCGCCAATGGTGTCGTCGCCAATGGACTCCGCCGCGTGCGTGACGTCCCCAGAGTGCGGCAGCAGTCAAGGTCGATCACCGTACGACCACGACTTTGACCACGATGTCAAGTCGCACGTCAAGGACACTGAAGAGAGTCCCCGCGAGACTGCCCAAGTTCCGGCGACGCCCGCGTCGCTGCTGGACAGCTTCCCTATTGCCAACGATAGTTCAAGTGCTGACAAGTTGTTGGGAAGCACTGCAGCGGCGCGAGCGGCGAGCAACGGAAGGCTGTCGCGCAAACGCGGTAAGGATGCCGAAAACACGTTTTGTTCCGGAAAGAAGTTTAAGTACTGCTTGTAAGAGGCTGCGACGCGAGAGAGTGAGCGAGAGCGCTCCCCTCGACGGGCGCGCCACAAGTAGTCAAGCACCAACAAGCCAAGAGCCTGCCATGGCGAGTTCACAAGGCGACCCGGGCTTGCAGCGGCGCGCGCGCCCTCGTCGCCTCATAGCAGCACACCCCTCTCCACGCAGCAGCACCACGCTCGAGATGCCGCCATCAGTTTAGAAAAAGTAGAAAAGCGCTAAAAACTCGACAATAAAAACATATTTATAACAGCACCCTCGCACACACCAACCTTCGTACCTTTCCGTCACCTTTCTCCATGTTTACCGACGGCAGCCATGAGGAATCCACGCCGTGTGTCGCACCAAAGCCGCATTATCAGCCAACCGAACAGCTGGTCGTCCACTGGATCCGCGCGAGCGCCAAGCCTCCAGTGCCGAGGCAGAGCAAGTGCCAAGCCACACACCGAGGCGAGGGAGGCTAGAGCTCTTCCCTCGGCCTCAGCAGCAGCTTCCTCACTCGCCCCCAGAACTCTCACGGGCCATTGCGTCGCCGACCCAGACCGGCTTCCCCGCCTCGACAAGCCAAGGCGGAAGACGCCAGTCCGACCAGCTGAAAGCGCTACGCGTCGTCACGCCGCAGCAGAAGCCATGGCTTCTCGCTCCGGTCTGGCTTTGGGCGGACGCGGACTTGGAAGGGAGGCGACGGCTGAGTGGATGCACACATGGACACGACACAGAGAGGCGGGTGAGCGATCCGAGCGAGAGACGTCGCGCCGAGTGGCCGGCGGAGCTGAAAGATCACAGAACCGCATACCTTTACGAAGTCGAAGCACCCAGCGCTGGCGACAGGCGAGGGGATCCGCGGCCTTCCGTCTCTGGCGGAAATCGCTTGCCCTCCTCGGGGCAAACTGGAAACTGGCAGCGCTCTGCACATATTTTTGGCCGCTCAAGAAGCGCTCCCCCGTTCAACGCGATCGCGGGGCGTGATTTCCGCTTTTGAGAGTGGCGCGAAGCCATTCGCGGAAAAGCTTCAGCTCGACCGCGCATTGGCCGAAAAGAGCGCATTGGAACAGCGTCATGCGACAAGCGCGCAGTTTTGCACTCGGCGAGAGAACCCAGGCCAGAACTGGCCTCCTTGCGTGAGCAAAAGTCCTGGCACCCCTACGTTGCATACTCAGCGCGGGTGTATCCAGCCAATGCGCAGATATTTGCGGAGCACAGTAAGCCGCAGAGCTCCGGAGGCGAAGCGGTGCTGCAAGGCGCTCGAGTCGGTCGTGTCGGTCGAGGTCGTGGCGTCGAGGTCCGGACGATCAGCCGGAGCGAGCATCACCGACGGGCTCCATGGCACGGACTGCCGGCACGAATTGCCCGCGGCGACCTCGTTCCAGCCCGCCGGGCGCTGCGAGGCTCGATCCGACTCGCCGCCTGTTCGCACCCAGTTGAAGCAAGCGTCGAGGCGCTCAGCCGCGCGCCCGACAGGATTGTGAGGAGACTTCACGCACCGGTTGCAGTCTCGAGCGAGCGAGCGGCAGAGCGCTCTGAAAATGCAGCGCGGACGCAGCTAGTTAGGTGCTGCTGCCGGCGCGGAGACAACCCGCTGCAGGCGAGAACGCCGTTACGGCGAGAACACTCGGTGTGCTCAACACTGCAACGCCGAGCTCGCTGGCATGGTGACCACGTCGCGTGTGTCAGCTGGTTGTTAGTGCACGTGAACTTCAATCCGCGGGTGCTCAGTTTATTTACCTACGCTTTTTCGGCTACTATGCCTTGACCTTCTCCCAGGGCTTGGCCGCCGCGGCCTCGCCAGCCTTCATCTGCTCGGCGAGCAGCGAGCTCGAGTCGACCGACAGCTTGTCCTCAATCTCGCGGATGCCCGGCACGGGCTCACCCTTCTGAATGAGGTCCATCACCTCCTTGAACGACTCTGGGTACGATGGCCCGCCTGCCGTGACAGTCGGCGCGATGGAGCTCGCCACCGGCACAGGCATCTTCTCCTCCTCATCTGCTGCTATCGCCGTCGGAGCTGCCACGTTGGTGGAGGACGTAGACGATGACAGAGCCTTCGCCACGCTAATGTCACCATTGGAGATATTGCTGATACTAGTTTGCTGCTCTAGGCGGGCCATAAACGCATCGAGGCTCGTCGAGGCAGGTGCTGCTGGCGCGCTGCTGCTGCTGCTGAACAAACTTTTGCTGCTTGGCACTGCCGACCGCTTCTCTTCACTGGAGGTTGTGACTGTCGTGGTCGTGGTGGTAATGGTAGAGGTCGAGCCTTCCTCTTGCTTCTTCTTGTCCTGGTCTGCAAAGAACTTCTCCAGGCTAGCATGTGCGATCTCCTCGAGCGACAGATTCGACGATGCCTTTGGACTACTGAGAGACTGAAGCGCCTTCAGCAACGCGCGCAAAATGGCAATGTTCTCATCAAATG
The DNA here is from genome assembly GCA_033558005.1 of Phytophthora taxon juncus. Classification (NCBI taxonomy): domain Eukaryota; phylum Oomycota; class Peronosporomycetes; order Peronosporales; family Peronosporaceae; genus Phytophthora; species Phytophthora taxon juncus. Next base: position 2,612,961 of record JAUCEE010000003.1, read on the forward strand.
CACCAGTTGCTTTGCTTGCCGTGTGCCATTTCCACTCCATGTTAAGACCCGTCGTCTCGAACCCAATTGACTTAAGCAGCTCTTCATGATGCTACGCAACAAACCGGAGAAGAAGTTAGTGCCAGCTGCGAGCATCTTTAGCTTTCTAGCACAGCAAATACTACCTTGAGGGGCTCGATCTTTTGTTTGAAGTTTGCATTACCAGGGGCAATGCGGCGATAGCGAGGAACGTCCGGGTTCTGCGTCGAGCGAATAAAAGGTAAGATACCGAGCTAAAAACGCCACGATGACAGAATAAGAAGTGCAGACGCGCTTACCTCGACGAGATTTTTGACATACATACTGAGAATACCCGCTGCAAGTTTTAGCTGCTCCAACGAGTTCTGCATATCCAGTTAAACAAAGCTTAGACACGACTGCGTAAAAGACAATCAACCGTTAAGCGTCACAGTACCTCAGTCCGAAGCATCTTCAGTGCTTTCTCCATGCGCTCAGCCTTAGATACCACCTCACGGACCACAACAGGTGGCTGCTGCGGGTTGACCGAAGTTAAAGTCGTCACGGCAACCTTGCTACCAGAGGATGACGAACTTTGTTCTTTTGTTTCACCATTTCCTTCATTCTTCGTAGCAGTCGCATCATTGGAGCCTTCCGACTTTTTTGAGACCAAAAGTGCTTTCAGTGTTGAGATCTCAGCCTTCAACTCGGCAATGGACTGCGCATTGCCTTGCTCAGCCAGAGAGCTGGAAATCTGAGCAGTCAACAGCGTTTTGCTTTGCAGGTCACGCTCTTTCTCATCCAGTGACGAGCTCAATTTAGCCAACTCCGCTGTCTGCTGTTGAATAGCCGACGATACGCTCGAAAGCTCGGCTAGTAGGGCCTCATCCTTTTTAGCCTCCTCTTCCTTCTCTTTTTGTAGTTTGGCCGCTTCCAGAAGAGGTGGCATCGGGCGCTACAAAAAAAAAGATACATCCAACATGCGTTAGGCTCCTCCCATTTGCACCAGAACATTGCCAAAGCTTCCACCATAGCTACGACAGCCAACGTACCAGCCACGGGATGTATCCCGACTGCACCGCATAGTTCCACAGGAACGTGAGGATGGAGGCAGCGCCCACCAGCGACGACACAGTCCACAGCACGCGCACGTAGGCCGGATACCGCGCCCGACGCTGCATCATCTGCATAGGCGCAGCTGCCGTCATCATCATCGGCGCCGCTGTCGCCAGCTGCTGCTGCTGTGCTGGCTGTGCTGCTGGTGGAGCCGCCGGGGCTGCAGCACTGGTCCCACCGCCGTTCTGGTGGCGCTCGATGGCTTCTTGGATCTCCTCCTTCGTCATGCCTTTGCCTTCCAGGAACGACACACGCTCCGACAGCGGCGTCGTCTGCAGAGCAAACGCCAAAGCGAGCGCAGCGAGTTAAAACGCGCCGGAGACGCCAAAACACGCAGAAGAAGCAGCAGGAAAAGCCGACGCACCTGCACGTTCGGGTGCTGTAGGAACTGCACCCCGTTGACCACCATTTCCTCCCGCATGGCCGTCGCTGCCGCTCGCTCCCAGAGCCAACTTGAATCTGAATGACTACGTTGACCGAGGGAACGCAACGATAGCCTGCCCATCTATCCAAATACCCCGTCGTATCCGTTTGGCTACAGATAACATCTTTGAAGCAACATCCTCTGGTATCGCTTAAGTTTGATCGTGAACTAAGTTCGCTTTTGGGCGTAGCGACTTGGCTGGCTCACAGTTCAAGCAGCTCCATTGGCACTAGCAGGTGCTGTAGACGACGCGTAGCTGGCAGCATGGCGCTTCCCAACAAGCGGGCGAAGAAGGATGACGGCGACGGCAAGGAGGCCGGCGAGCCGGCGTTCCAGATGCGCAACCCGTCGCACATCAAGAACAAGATGAAGCGCCAGCTCGTGATGCAGAAGTACCGCAAGGAGAAGAAGGAGGCCAAGAAGGCTGCGCAGCTTAAGCGCCGTCGCGAGGCTGAGGAGATGGGCGAGGAGGCGCCGCCGAAGATGGAGCCGCGCACCATCGATAACACTCGTGAGGAGGAGGTGACGATGGTCAGCAACGAGGGCGACGAGGAGATTGAGGCCGACGAGCGCGACGACGAGTTTGCCAGCATCTTTGCCAACGAGGAAGCACCTAAACTTATGATTACAACGCGTCCGTTCCCGTCCGGCGAGCTCTACCATTTCATCAAGGACCTCATGGACCTGCTGCCGAACTCATTCTACTACAAGCGTGGCACCTTTGACATCAAGGAGATCGTGCAGTTTGCAACCAACAAGAAGTTTACGCACCTCATTGTGCTGTCAGAGAAGAGCAAGATTTGCAATGGGTAAGCTGACAATAGCGCTTGTCTGTGCTGTGTATCGTCCTGAATGCCGACTAACTCCTTTGGCTGTTTCTGCTACATTTGCAGCATGCTTGTGAGCCGCTTGCCCGAAGGCCCCACAGCATTTTTCAAGGTCTCGAACGTAAAACTCACAGCCAGTATCAAGGAGCGCGGTCGCCGCACGAACCACCAGCCGGAGCTGATCCTCAACAACTTCTCGACGCGCCTGGGTCACCGCGTGGGACGCTTCCTCGGGTCACTGTTCGAGCACCAGCCCGAGTTCGAGGGTCACCAGGTCGTGACGTTCCACAACCAGCGCGACTTCATCTTCGTGCGGCACCACCGCTACACGTTCGAGAACGAGAAGAAGGCGCGTCTGCAGGAGATCGGCCCGCGCTTCACAATGAAGCTGCGCTGGCTGCAGCAAGGCACATTCGACACCAAGTTCGGCGAGTACGAGTGGATCCACAAGCAGCACCAGCTCGACACGTCGCGCCGGAAATTTCACCTCTAAGCAGTTTGCACCATCCATTTACTCAATCAACCGCATCATTAGACACACACTTACGTTTCGTGCTGCATTGCCACACGCTGCGGCGTCAATGAAGCAATTTGGTGGTGCTGCCAGCGTTAGATGTCACTTGACGGGTTTGCGATTTGCAACGATCCGATCCTTCCCGACCGTCCGTTTCGACCTCTGCGGAGACTAAAACCTGCTGTCGATCCTGCGTAGCTGTCTGCCAGCGTCGCCATTGCAGCGCGAGTGCTTGCTCCAGGTGCATGTTGCAGTTTTGACAGTGCTATTGATACTAGTTCCGCGGGGGCTGCGTGTCCTACCTGATCTCGAAGTGGCCGCGCGTCTACGAAGCGTATCGCATCTTCCTTCTTTCGCAGGCGCCCAGCACCTAGGCGCGGACGCTCGTTGCCACAGTCAGATCCACAACATGAACACTTGCGAGTCAGGTGCAAAGAAGACTTTTTCTTTTCAGCGTTTTAAAATATAATCTAAGGGTGCCACGCACGTCGAGGGCCCGTCCACAGGCTCGCTTCTGCCAACGCGCAATGCTGCCCGCTCGGTTAGAGCCGACTAGTCACTGTGCTGCTCGGGCGCACGTAGCCATCCTCGCGGCGCTGCCAGTCTGAGACGTCTCCAGCCCCCGACGCGGCAGCCCACTCGTCGACCCGCTTGGCTTACTCGTTGGTGGCCTCCATCAGGTACGCGATCAGGTCGCGACGCTCCTGCGGCTTCTTCAGGCCAGCAAACACCATCTTGGTGCCCTTAATGTACTTCTTGGGGGCCAGGAGGTACTCGAACAGGGTCTCGTCAGTCCACGTGACGCCCGAGTTCTTGTTGGCCGCCGAGTACGAGTAGCCCTCGGCCTGGCCGGACTGGCGGTTGATCATGCCCGCGAGGTTGGGGCCCTGCTTGTGGGCGCCGCCCGCGTTCGTGGTGTGGCACTGCGCGCACTTGGTCTTGAAGATCTTGGCGCCCTTGGCAGCGTCTCCCTTTCCGCCGGCAACGTCGGTCATGATGCTTGCTTGGTTCTGGTGGTGCTTGTGACGCGGATGCGGCCTTTTTCAAAGTGCGCGGCGTGAAGCTGCGGTCACGAGCGCCTCGAAAAAACCTCGCGGGCGAGGTTAAACCGTAACGTGAGGACGCGAAACGACCGAAACCGCCGTCGCAACACAGCCAATCAGCGGGTGCGAAACTGTATAAAACCGATCAGCAGCTGTCCCGCTTCAGACTCGGACGTGCACCCCGCGGACCGTCTTCGCCGGAGACGCGCAGCGCGACGGCTATTCTGAGACGATTCGGGGACGCGGCGCACGTAATGCAGCACGCGGCACGCGCAGCGGCGCCACTGACGAGCAATTCAGCCGAGTTCCATGCACATGATCCTGACGATGACGCGTTTAGTGGATAAAAAACCTCGCGCAAGGTTTTTTATATTTTGGTGGTGTGGGCCGATCGCATCAAAGACGCGCAGCCTTGAAGAGCTTATCCAAGCATTGCGGAGCACCGGGCGCCGCAGTTAAACCACCCGAGCAGGCACTGCTGCGCAAGGCATTGCTGGATTATAGTAGCTACTATGCAGGCGGCTTCAGGCGCGCGAAGGACCAACATCTGGCGAGAACGACTGCAGCGTGCAAGTTATGGAAATGAGGCGCTGCGTTTTGGCCTGGGCCAGCAAAGCAGAATCGAGTGCAGATCGTGCGGCGGATGAAGAAGTAGCGGGTGCGGCTCGCAATGCTGGTGGAGTCGGTTGATGCTTTGTGAAGTGTGGCTCAGTAGCTTGGTGGAAACAGCGATCGGGGGAAGGTGCTCACGATAGCAAAGAAGACCCTGACATCATGCTTCGGCATGACACTTGTGCCAAGCTGGCCAGTATTCCAACTGCTGTCCTCGTTTACGATGGTTCCTGGCGATTATCGACGTTGTGCTTAACCGCTGAGAGCTTGCCTAGCGCTGCATTGGCCGATTGACGCAGCGCAGACCTCGCAAAACCCCGAAGATGCTATCCAACCGCGCCTGCACTCGCTTTTTCTTCCGGAGCACCCTACGTAGCATGGCTGTGATCACTGCATCGTTAGTGACCAGCTTTACAGACCGTACTGGTGCAGCGAGTGATGCACACTCGACATCCGCAAAAGTAGCTGAAAGCCAACACTCGCGAGAGCGCCATCTCTCATCCTTGCCTCGTGTAGCATATAGTTGCAACCTATGCTGCTGCGCATTGCTCAGTGGCCAAAGCCTTGCGATTTGTGCACCCCGCAAGGGGGCTCAGCGGCTCTCCACCTGCTTCAAGCGTTCTATTGTGCCACGCCACATTTACATAACTTTGTGTGCAAGTAGCCGAAACGTAACCCCTCGCGAGTTACGCTTCGTAACCCCCTCGCCGCTCCAAACTTAAACGCTTCAGTGGAGTGCATCGATCGAGCTTCGTCATGGCGTCTGCGAGGTACGTTGCGGCCTCCGACGGCCTGTTGCCGCGAATGGACCTGTCCGCACGCTTAGCCAGGTAGTCCTCACTCTCCTGCTCGTGCTCCGTCCCCAGTCGACCCCTGGCCTCCGTCCAAGACGACGAGTACTTCCCGTCTTTCCTGACGGCGCTGCAGTCCACGCCCAAGGCCGACAAGTCCAAGGAGAGCGCCCCCCGCGCCCGATCCGAGGCGGATGTGCTGTCCTCCAAGGCCAAGCCGCGCCTCACCTTCGCGGAGAGTCTGTCCATGAACCAGAAGAAGCAGCAGGGCGTGGATGTGCCTGAGGACTCGCCCTTCAGCTTTGGCGGCAGCTATCAGGACGGTCTGGGCACCCGCAGACGCAAAAACGCGTCCTCCCAGGGTGCTTCTAATGGTGCCGACGACCAGGACGAGGACGTGCCTCCTCCGCCGACAATGTCGCTGCTGGATCCTGTGGGCTTCGGTGCAGGATCGCACAGTGTGGACGACGAAGAGGCGGCGTCCGCCGCTGCGCGACGCAGTGCCGCAGCGTCGAGGGCTTCGTACTACCCGAATGTGCACAGCGACGAGTGGGGTCAGGACAAGCAGTACTGGGTGACGGTTTTCGGCTTCCCGGCGAGTGCCAGATCCTTTATCCTGCACCAGTTCCAGTCGGTGGGCGAGGTCGTAAACTACTCGAGCAGCAGCGGCGGCAACTGGCTGCACCTGCGCTACCACACGAGACTACAGGCTGAGAAGGCACTCAGTTACGACGGACGCACACTGGCGAACAACATTATGGTCGGCGTCAAGAAGTGTTATCCGTCTGACAGGGACACCAACGCCCTCGACGAGACGCCCGTGTCGAGCTACTTTGGCGCACAGGCGCGACAAAGCCTGGGCTCTCGGGACCTGGAGGTGGACCCTACCGACGCCGACATCATGCTGCCGCCGCGGCGCCGACAAGACATTTGCTCGCGGCTTCTGAGCTATCTATTTAACTGGTGACGCAGTTGTCCATGAGCGATGCAGCGGTTGTGGAGTAGAAGCGAAGGAGGGATAGTTACACAGACAAGAAAGCAGACGGCTAGAGCAGAACCAGTTAGGCGACATCGCGCGTTGGAACAACAGCATTCAAATGGAATGGAAGACATGTACGCAGCATAGCTGGCGTTGTTGCTAGATCGGGGACAGGACAAGACCCCGAGCAGGTTAGGCAAACGGCGGAGGAGACAATAGGTATTGTGAAGTGTCCAAAGAGCTCTAAGCGTTTCTTGTCGATCAAGGCAGCACTCATCTGCTGGCAAAGTGCTTGAACATTTTGCCATGTCAGCTCCAGGGCGCTTTTTTTCTCGATCTGATGCACTCATCAAGGATAATCATCCCGAGGCCACAGGACCGGAGAAAACCGGAGGCCACTGTCACATCGAACCCTGGCTCACGGGCATGAACTTGCTCCGTCAAAAGCTGTTTCCACAGCGGAACATCTCCATTACAGCTACCGGTCGCCGTTGTTGCTAACGGTGAATGCCTTCATCAACAGCACATGCAACACGCTGGAGGGTTGTTGGTCAGCGCGCGTACTGTGGTCTGCCAGAAGAGCGGCTTCAAGGCACGCGTTTTCGACGGGCCACATGCGACAACGAACACTGGATCGATGTAGGATAAACTATAGTAGTCAATCTAGTTTCAAGAGTGCGATTGGATACTGTTTGACCTGCGTCGCAAGCGCGGATTTGACAGATATTTATACTTGCAGGTTCATCCTAGAGACCTAGCCCTAGTAAACTTCAGGATAGGATGAAAGCGATCTCACCATCAGGGCTGCACTTGATCCACCATCTTCTTGCAGCGCAGATCGGAGCAACGCGGCACCAAGCAGAAACAATTGCCATTTCTTCACTCTCCGCCCGGCGCACACTCGACCCAAGCAGAAAAACTCAAACTCGCATCGCCATGCTGCCGTCCATCGTTCCCCGCATCCAGCAGAAGGTGCTCGAGCAGCAGGTCGTGGCCAACAGCCCCAAGCTCGCGCGGATCCTCGCCCACCCGGCCGGCCCGTTCACAAGTACGCCGCTGCACGTGCTGACTTTGGCGTTTGCAAGCAATTTGACTAACAATCTGCTGCTTCACTTCTGCAGTCCACTTCTGGGCACCGACTTTCAAGTGGGCCATCTCCATTGCCAACATCGCCGACATGCGCGGCGACCCCGAGAAAATCTCGGTACTGCAGCAGTGTGGTGAGTTGGAGCTCTTTACTTTTGAGCGTTGCTGTGCGTTGCTGACTGTGGTGCCTTTTGTTTGCCCTGAACAGCCGTCGCCGGCGGAGGCCTCATCTGGTCGCGCTACAGCACGGTGATCACGCCCGTGAACTGGAACCTCCTCGCGGTGAACTTCTTCATGGCCGGCACGGGCATCGTGCAGCTCTACCGCAAGTTCGACCACGACCACACCGTCGCGCGCGCCACGGCGGCCGCCAAGACGCAGTACGGCAACGCCACGAAGACGGCCGAGTCGGCCACGCTGTAGGCGACCAAGTCTCCTAGTTATATCTCTATCTACATAGCTAACTTAGCTGCCCGGCGGCCTCCTTCCCCATAGAGACCTAGCGACGATTAATGACGTAATTGAACGCGCTCGTGACAGCAATTCGTTTGTTGGTGTTGTTGGGTATCGCCCTGCCGCCGTGAATCCAGCGCTCAAGGGCGGCGATAGACACGCAGATGCTGCTGCTTTCACAATTTGCTTTCGCTTGGCCGACGGCGTCGTGCGTCGTGCGCGCTGTACAGCCGCAAAGACACGTGGGAATGAATCGCCGACACGAGCTGTCGAGTGCTTCCGAGCGAGGATCAGCTCGCCGCGCTCGAGATCGCCGGTCACTCGTCCGCGCAGGGCAGGCTGGGCTGGACGGCCGGCTCCGACTCGACGACTATAGCCGGGCTCGTTGTCGGGTGGCTTCAACTGGGCGAGAGATGGCCGGTCGAGTGAGTAGCGACGCTCGCCGAGTTGCCATGTTCTCGGAGACAATGGTGCTCTTCATCGCAGCATTTGATTCATGGCCGACTCGGGCAGTTGTCGCCGACAACTTGTATCTTTTCGGACTCGAAACAGCTTGCAAATCGCTAGTCGCGATCCCATTTCGTCTGCAGACGCCGGAGTTTTTGACAGCAGGACAACTTCAACACGTCTACAGCTCGCTCCGCCGTCCGCTCCGAGGCGCACGAGACGGGCAGACTTTGACAGCCTGCTGCAGACCGACCGCCTCGGTCGCGAGGACAACGCTCCGATCTCAAGTTCCGAGCTACAGCTCTAGCTAGATCTGCAAAGGTCGCACTTGAAGGTTGAAGTTGGTACTGTACGGCTGCTTCGAATCGATGGAAGCTCGCCTCATTTCTCGCACTCACAATCGCTTTCGCCGCCTGGAGCCCACGTCGACCGAGAAACCCGCAGCTCCGTGCGTGTTCGCCGCTCTGTTCGGCTCGTGGCTGCGCTCTGATCTGACCCCTCCCCCCTGCAGGCCCCCCTAGAGTCAACATGCTGCCGTCCATCGTGCCGCGCATCCAGCAGAAGGTCATGGAGCAGCAGATCGTGGCCAACAGCCCCAAGCTCATGGCGCTGCTCAACCACCCGGCCGGCCCCTTCACAGGTGCCTGCGCGCCGCCCCCAGCCCCTGCGTGAAGAACCTAAGCTAACGGACCTCTGCGTGCCCTGTGCAGTGCACTTCTGGGCGCCGACGTTCAAGTGGGCCATCTCCATCGCCAACGTGGCGGACATGCGGCGCTCGCCCGAGCACATCTCGGTGGCCCAGCAGACGGCCGTGACCGGCACGGGCCTCATCTGGTCGCGCTACAGCATGGTCATCACGCCCAAGAACTGGAACCTCTTCGCCGTGAACGTGTTCATGGCCGGCACGGGCCTCGTGCAGTTCTACCGCAAGTTCCAGTACGACCACTCGGACAAGGTGCAGGCGCTCGCGAGCGGCGCCAAGTCGGCCACGCTGTAAACGCCGCGCGGCAGCCAGTTCGTCTTCTACACCATACAGCCCATCTATTGCTGCCTAGCGAGCCAGTTGCTCCATAGAGACTTCTCGCCGCGAAGGCGCCACAACTGACCTAATGAACGGGCAGCCTCTAACGTGAATGCAGTGATGTTTCTTCGTTCGAGCATTGCTGTGCCGCCGCAGCCTGCAGGAGCTCTCGGACTTCGCGGTGGAGGCCGCGGCGCGAAGGCCCGCCGGAGAAGAATCCCGGCCGCGTATAATGCATCTCGTGCTGACGTCCTTGAACGTGGGTAGATATGCGGAGGCCAAGCAGATCACCGACACACCTGACACGTTGATGAGTGCCAGGGGCCCCGATAAAAACCGGCAGCGCCTGTCAATCGCCGACCTCCTTCAAGCTGTTTGGCACCGTGCTGGGCACGCGCCACAATCAGACTGCTCGGTCTGCGACTGCTGCTTCGACCACCACCGCCTGAAGGCTTGCCGTCACCTCAAACCTGGAACTTGGCATTGCATCTTGGGTAGCTATCTGGATTCGTATTCGCTGGGTAACAATCTTTAAGTCTGCAGTCTTGACATCAAGACTGCAGACTTAAAGACATCAAGACTGCAGACTTAAAGATTGTTACCCTTGTTTGCTAAAGCGAACGCGTAGGCCTCGATGCTCAGACACCTTCAGGTCGTGTGCGTCATGATTACCAAAGCTCTGTCAGCGTTTCGATTGCCTGCCTTCCATCCGCGCTGCGCATACCTCAACCTGGAGCCCAAGACTAGCTTTCGCAGTACCCAACCGAGTAGCTTTGCAAAGATTCGTATCCTGGGTAGTACGAGGTCCCCGGTTCTGGAGCTCCGAGCTGGCTGTCAATCTCGATCGATACACTGACCGATCAGGTGAGAGAGATCAAGGTCTGCTGTTGGTCAATCCGAGGAAGCTGCATGAAGTCGGACAAGCTGCCTCATTATGGTACGGCCGACGTGGTTAGATTTTGGCCGCGGAGGCAAATATGAAGCAGCTATACTGATAGATGTGTAGATAACCTAACACTCTCACCGATAATAATTTGTTCCGAAGGTGCCGCTATTCATTCCAGACAATTATCGTGATCCCAGTTGAGCGCTTGCGTGGACATCCCCTCCATGGTAGCGATGTCTTGCTGCCAGGTGGAGAGGCTCCAGTGTGGAGCCTCTCCACCTGGCAACGGAGTATCTGCTTCCCATAAGCTTGTGGGACTCAAGAACACTTCCCCATGACCCGTCTCAAAATTACTGCAGTCCCAAAATCACTTCTACAGCATCTACACATGAACACACGCAGACTCCTGGTCTGCCTGCCTGTCAGTCCACATCGTCCACTCGACCACTATTAATTTGCCCGGGGAAGACCGTCGAAACAGCTCAGCTTTGATTGCTTGCCGGTTTTCGGCGGTACACGCGGCGCTCTCTCCTCAAACCGCCTCGGGGAGATCCTCCCCCGAACAGAACTCGATCCTTCCGTCTACAAGTTCCTAGCAGCTCCCAATCCAGTGCCAATCGTCAATCACGCAGCAACTGGTGCTTGGAGCGCAAACCACACCCGACAACTTTCAGGTCGCGGCTACGTGTAATATGCAGTAGTTGGCGTGTCTCACGAGCGCTCTCATTGGCCATATCCTTCCCCCTCGTCTCTGATTCGCCGAATTCTCTGCCCATCGTGGCTAGAAAGCGAAGCGGCGACCGCCGGTAGTCAGCGGCTGCGGACGAGCAGCTCATTCACTTTCGAGCCGCACGTCCCCCAGAGCTCCGCCATGCTGCCGTCCGTCGTCCCCCGCATCCAGCAGAAGGTGCTTGAGCACCAGATCGTGGCCAGCAGCCCCAAGCTCACGGCCATGCTGAGCCACCCTGCCGGCCCCTTCACCGTGCACTTCTGGGCGCCCACCATCAAGTGGGCCATCTCGCTGGCCAACCTCGCGGACATGCGGCGCTCGCCCGAGCACATTTCGGTGGCCCAGCAGACGGCCGTGACCGGCACGGGCCTCATCTGGTCGCGCTACAGCATGGTCATCACGCCCAAGAACTGGAACCTCTTCGCCGTGAACGTGTTCATGGCCGGCACGGGCCTCGTGCAGTTCTACCGCAAGTTCACGTACGACCCGGCCAAGACCGACGTCGAGCCCAAGTCTAGCTAAGTCAGAACCTATCTACAGTACTACAACACGTCCCCATGTAGCACGGACTCACGCTTTCCGGACGGGTACGAACTGCTGGGAGAGCGCGTCTAATGATCTAATTGAATGAGTCTGTGACAACCGTTTGCCTCTATCGAAGGTACTGTGTATCGTGCGGAAACTCCCTGTAGTTAGGATATTGCTCTTCAACTGCCAGCGATGACGATGACCAGGCTTGGAGGATGCAGACAAATAAGAGCCTTACTCATCAGTCTGCCTCGTAATGTCGACATCGATCGGTACCCCCCTTCCAGCATGGCGCCGCATTTAGAGCACCAGCATGGCGCCGCATTTAGAGCACCGTCATGCCGTTGCCATTAGTCATGAAACTAGCTGTGCAAGGCCACGCACCTCTATTAAAATAAGTGTTGCTGGCATCGGCAACCAAGACGCTCAAGATGGTGCTTGCCGTGAGGACGTTACCGATGCATTAAGCCGAATTGCTTACTGCAGGCTCAGTCATCGAAGACGGTTGGAAGTTGAAATGGGTGCAAGAAGATTCCTCGGTCTGTCACCTTCGCTATGCTTAGCTGAGAGCGTTGAGGTAAGTGTTCTTATCAGCCTTCCACTGAGTATTACCACATAGTATTGTGCTGGCCGACCGCGCGCTGTTTAGGCGCTAACATCCCCGTAATAAGTATGAGAGCTGCGACGAACCTCGTGGTCAGAGAAGACTCTTGCATTTCAACCGACCCTGAAACAGCAGAAAACAAAAGCGCTATCAAGGACCACTGAAGGTGAAGAATCCCAATGATCAAGAAGGTTCCGCGTCTATGGAGGGCTCTAGTGATGGCGATTCTGGCGTTATGGGGCTTGGCTGATGGACCGGATCTCGTTACAAGCAAAATGGTGATCAATAACCAGCAGTCATTCCGAGATGCAAAGGCGAAACAGGACGCTGATCGACGTGCCGTTGAGCTTCAGCGCCAACAAATTCTTGCGAATACTGCAGCCAAGTTTGAAGAGCGGCAGCGTACATACTCCAATTATGACACGAGTTACGCGTGGAATCGGAGGTATCGTAAATCCGCAAGCGTACGTAAGAGTAAGAATGTCTAAGAACAAAGTGATACATTAGTTTTGTGGTGCCTATTTCAAATAGTATACTTCGAAGTAGTTTACTCTGATCTAACTGAATACAGCAAAAATACTAGTAGTAGATATCGTGCCGATATATGTACGATGCCAGTAAATGCCTCTAGAGTAGCAGAGTCGTGCCAGTCTACCAGGAGAAAAAAAAACGAAACGCATTTTCCCCCACAAAAACTCACAATTTCCTGCTGATTTGGTCAACATCACTTCTGGCTTACGAGTAACCGTAAGGCTTTAATTGCACGGCGCGAATAGTAATAGCTGGCGCTGGTGTCAGCCATGCTGCCATGCTATGATTGGACCAGCTCTCTGAGCTTTCGTGGTCTTATCAGCTCTCTGGCCACTAGTACAGAAAATAGTATTGTCCATCACTTGGTTTTGAAGACGTGTTCAGCTTTCCACCGAGTCCGATAGAGCAAGCGAAATGGGGGCTCATGGCCTTGGCTCCACAACTCAATAGCATTCTCGGCGACAACAGCTCAAGTCCAAATCACACCAGCTACAAGAAGAAGCTTCAGTAGATTAAGTTCGTCAAGCATCAGGATGAAGAGGTCGACACCTCTCTGGAAAATGCTAGTGATGGCAATCTTAGCACTCTGGGGATTGGTTGATGGCCCCAGTTTCGTTACCAGCAAGTTGACGACTAGCTCCCAACAGTCATTGCGAGACGCAAAGGCACAACAGGATGCAGATCGTCGAGCTGCAGAGCTCCAACGACTGCAAATACTCACGAGTACTGCAGCCAAGTTTGAAGAGCGCCAACGCACGAACTCTAACTATGATAGTAATACGTCGTGGAATCGGAGATATCGCAGCTCCGCAAGTACACGGCAGCAATAATACGGAATGTTAATAGCGGGGCATGAATGGGCACACTTTAAATCGAAAACCCAACGAAACACTTTTTTCTTTTCCGCTGAAGAATCTTTGATCACGCATGTGGGAAACTAATCTTGCCTACTCTGTGTGAAACACAATATGAACAAATGAACCTCTTCTTTTATATTGTTTAGGGTGATTTACAGTCTACTCATTTTCTCGGAGAGGTGCCACCAATGCAAGCGGGTATCTACCTTCGACCATAGGGTCCCATCCCCAATCAGCACAGTCTGCGATTTCAGGAATGACCGCCTCCGTGTCGTTACAAATCGGACAACCTCCTAGATTTATCCATTGGCCTACATCGTCAATCCACACTAGTATTTCTATTAGCTTTGTGTGATCGAACGACAAGTAGTTGATCAGCAGACCATCTCTGATAGCTGAAGGGAGTTCTCTGATCGGATTGTACGATACAGCAATCTCCAAGTACTCGTCCAACAGCGAAATTGACGTAAAGAGGTCTTCCGGCATTGTATCGAGTCCGTCATCAATCAAGGACACGGATAGTGACGGAATCTTAAACAGCGCCGTCGGAAATGTCTTTAGTGGAGCATGCTCCAGATATACCAATCTTACGTCTGACCATGCTTCTGCAAGTTCATCCGGAACCTTGGTGTGGTTGGTAATAGAGATTTCAATATCTCCCAACAACGGAGGTAGCGGAGGCGTAAACAGCCCCCGAGGCATCTCGGTCATGTTCGCGTACACCATTATGAGATAGATCATTTCTGGGTGAAGGTCAGCATTCAGTGCTGTCTCCGCGCCCCACTTTGCAATCGACACGTTCCAGACCTCGAGTCCGAGCAGATTTCGGAACCGACGAATGGAAGGAGGCATCTCAAACTCAGTGCAGTACTTGAAGACAATTGCTGTCACGGCGTCATTTGCAGGTGGTGAAGCGCGTCACTCGCAGGGGTGGCGACCCCGTGCTTATGGCAGCTGTATTCTAGCACAGAGCAACTCACATTCTGTGCAAACCACGGCCGGATACCTTGGAGACACGTTTTCATGGTATCGTCATCGGCAGTATGTGCGAGTTGTGCAGCGTGGAGATGTAATCCGAGGATGACAGCGCCAGCAGTCCGGAAACCGAGCGGAGCTACTACTCGACGGAAAAAGGTCAAAGAAGTGCCATGACCGGATACAGCCTTTTCGCTGGAGGTCGCTGAGAGCTTTGGCTTAGGTCGCACGGATACCGCGCTTTTAACAGAAGCTAGAGGTTTGCCATTGTTCTTAAATCGCTGTGGCTCGAGCATAAGGCTGATGCTTGCCATCCCAAACAACACACTTATATGCGGGACAAGTTTTGTGACACCGTCAACAAAGTTGAGTGCAAACAGTGCTTGGTTCTCTCGGATGAGATTCGGAAAGGACACGTCGCCGTAAAGCGTTTCCATGGGAAACCAAACCACTCGGCATCAAATGCTTGAGCGTAAGGCACGAAAATGGCGAGGGGTAAGATAATTCATGCCATCATTGTCAGTAGTGTGTCTACTGTCACACAAACGACTCGCTCTCTAATCGACACGGCGAGACTCGCTTTCGTGATATTGCGACTCGTCGCTTCTTTCTTTGCACGTGTATCGGACGCAAGCATCAGATAATCCTACAAAGGTGTGATCCAGCAATTCACACCTACCATAGCTGCGTACGCATGGTTAATCCACACTCAGCCGATCAGTGTGCTGTAGCGGTGGCACTGTACAATTTGAGAGCTTGCCTCTGCGGCTTTCCGCACCATGAAAACTAGTGCGAAGTGACTTCCCTCAACACTTAGAACAGTTTGCAGACTTGATGTCGTAAGATAACCGAGAGCAGTGATAGAATGGCGTGACCAGGATGGTTGTGACTGAGTTGGTTGTGATTTCTTCTTCTTTAGCCATTTTCTCTTTTTCATGAGTCTATTGATCAGCGTGGCACGGGGGAAGACAGCAGGGGCTAGTGATTTGACTGACCATAACAAGTGGAGGGCTAATTGAAGGCATGAAGAACCCCCAAGATGCCTACAAGCGTCCCGAATAAGTGGAAGTAGCGGTGCTCTGGTAACGTTTGTGTAGTACGCCATGAGGATGAAAAAGTAAGCAGCACAAAGACCATGGAAGGCCAACAGTAATAGCCACGCCACCACAAACTCGACTGCCGACAAAGCGTTCGTCATTTCCGCTTTTGCGTCCTGCTTAGAAGCTGATGGAGTGTTTGGGTCAGTTGAATTGGGCGGAGTCAGGCTGAAGCTGGCGCTCCACGACGAATCCGTCTTCTTCCTGAACGACCGCCATGTTGATACTCGGCGACCGCCATGTTGATACTCGGCACTTCCGCGCGCTGGTGTCCTTTTTTTAGTAGACACTTATAGTAGAATACTTCTGTCGCTAAGGAACTATTTCGGAAACTGGGGTTGGACATCCACTAGGGCGAGACAAGAGGCGACACCGATAAGAATAGAGATCTAATAGTGCTAGCGTTGCAATGTCTATCTTGAGCAGCACGCAGAAGTCACTTAAATTTACGGACCATGGGCGACCTCGTTCATGCCGTCAAAGATAAATAGTAATTTGTTAGATGAGTTTTATTCAAATATGAACCGGAACACCACTACTGTAGCCGCAGTCTTTAAATCTTATTCTTGTTAGTAAAAGATTATGTACGTTCGCTTGCAACTTCATTTAAAACTTTCAAGTATTTTCTCGGAGCGGCGTCACCAAGCTAGAGGATATTTGCCATCGATCATTCGGTTCCACCCATAAAATCCGTACAATCTACGACCCCCGGCAGCTGTACGTCGGTATCGTTGCAAACTAACGGATAATGCCAATTTGTATACGGTACACAATTCCTGTATTATACCTTCAGTTACCAAAAGGTACTCAAATTGGACCGGTACACTAATTCTAGTCCTGCACAGACTCTTCGCTGTCCCAAATCGTAAACTCATCGAAACAGTCCTCACTGAGGGCACCTCCGCTGTCGCTCTCGTCGTCAGCATTTTCTCTAATGCGCTCCTTCCACTTTGAGCAAAAGAGCTCGCCGTAAACGTCGTGTCGCGCCACATACCAATCTCCAAATCTTGGAGAAAACCCAGCTGCTGCCACCGAGCGCTCAACGACGTCAGCTGGAACATCGCGCCAAGCGACGTTCACCCAGTTCGCCACGGTCTCAACCGATGGCGGCTTTGGATTTCCTCCGCGAGTGTAGAGCACAGCATCAGACTTCTTTCAGCTGTCAATGATGGGCGACAGTTTGTCCTTGAACGACTTGTAGATCCCGATATCTCCCGCTTGACGTAGGGTGTCAGTCCTCCTGGGATGACGAACATCTGCACCCCTTTCGCGGCGCACCGAGCCTTCACCATCTTAGAGATGTGTGCACGCATGCTGTCCCAGACCAGCGCTTTTCCCTGCGTACACGTGTCGAAAATGGGCGGAAACACCAGATCCAGCCAACGAGTGAGAAGCGCCGAGTCGACCCATGCCTTGGGTTGGTTTACGACGTAGACGTTGCCGTAGCGCTCAATCTTGCCATCCTGCTTGGCCCCTTTCCAAACAACCAGCGGGGCAGCTTGCGGCCGGTTGCCGTGACGGCCACCACAGCCGTCACCCGCATTGAAGCAAACCCCGTAGACTTTAGCACGACGTGGCGAGCTCCAACTTGGTCCACCGTCTGGCGGCGCGGGTCCTCGAAGTAGACTGCCGTCTCGTCCATCAGGATGGTGTGATCGTCGCTAAGCCCATCGATGCGTGACGTGAGATAGCTTAGAAAGCTTACCGCCCGGTCGGTCAACACGTCATCGGTTAGCACGGTAAGATTGGTGGTGCGGCGCAGCGACATCCCATAACGACGCATAAAGCCGTTGATCAGCGGTCCGACGCAACGAAATCTGTATCGCCCAGCTCAGATGCGGCAAGCCGCTGCCCAGCGTCGCGAATCCAATCACGAGAGACTTTCTCTTTTGCAGACCGGCGAAACAGCACTTGATCGAACAGGATATCCTCGATCTCGGAGAGCCGTGGCTTAGCGCCCGCCCCACTCAGGCGGCTGCGTAGCGCTGGCGCGGCCTTGATAGCGGTGCGCTGCTTCCACCAGTAGCGCACCTGAGCTTTGGAAACCTTCCTGCCGCGCTCGTTCTTGAAGTAAACAGCGGCTGGGGTGGGCACACCGCCGTTTTTCTCGATCCACTGAACGACCTCTTTCTTCTCGGCCATTGACTTGGGCATGCGTGACGACGGCATCTTCACTGGGAGTGGTTTGGCTGCTGGGGGTTTGTAGGGACTGGTAAAACTCAGAATAAAGAGAGCCGACCAAGAAAATTGGTGGTTCTGGTCATTGGTGGCTGGTGGTGATGGTATTATATTTGGTACGGTACACTATTATTTGAGTACCGCCAAAACGGTACACAATTTGGTCTAGGTATACTATTTGGAAAAGTACTCTATTCGGCATTATCCGTTAGAGCCTCCTAAGCTTATCCACTGGCCGATACCGTCGGCCCAGGCTGGCAGCTTTGTTAGCTCTGTGTGATCGATCGAAACGTAGTTGATAAGCAGGTCGTCTCTTATTGACGACGGGAGTGACTTGATCGCGTTGTATGAGAAGCAAACCTCCAAGTATTCGTCAAGCAGCGATACAGTCGTAAACAGATCTTCGGGTACTGTTTCAAGTCGCAACGAGACTGACAACGACGGAATCTTAAATAAAGCTGATGGAAACTATTTGAGAGGCGCGTGCTCTAAGTAGACAAGTCTTACATTGCGCCACGCGTTTGCTAATTCATCCGGAATGACAGTGAGATTAGTGACTGAAATCTCAATGTCTCCCAACAACGGAGGTAGCGGTGGCGTAAACAGCCCCCGAGGCATCTCGGTCATGTTCGCGTACACCATTATAAGATAGATCATTTCTGGGTGAAGGTCAGCATTCAGTGCTGTCTCCGCGCCCCACTTTGCAATCGATACGTTATAGACCTCGAGTCCGAGCAGATTTCGGAACCGACGAATGGAAGGAGGCATCTCAAACTCAGTGCAGTACTTGAAGACAATTGCTGTCACGGCGTCATTTGCAGGTGGTGAAGCGCGTCACTCGCAGGGGTGGCGACCCCGTGCTTATGGCAGCTGTATTCTAGCACAGAGCAACTCACATTCTGTGCAAACCACGGCCGGATACCTTATAGACACATTTTCATGGTATCGTCATCGGCAGTATGTGCGAGTTGTGCAGCGTGGAGATGTAATCCGAGGACGACAGCGCCAGCAGTCAGGAAACCGAGCGGAGCTACTACTCGACGGAAAAAGGTCAACGCGACAAGATGCGCCGATCGGGTACGTTTTGCTGTACTGCTAAACGGCTTGATAGTCTGTGGCTTACCTTGAACGACAACAGAAGTTGAGATAGCGATATTCTTTCTATTGTCGCGTTACACAGGGTGTTTTCCGAAAGGATAGTTTATTAGTGAGCAATGGCAAAACATGTAAAAGGCGGAGAGCTGGCTGAACTAACTCCTTGTGCTTCCTTGTGCTTCCCGCAGCCAGCTAGTCCTTATGCAACTTCGAACGCGTGCCGATAGCCACTGACAGCTCTTGCTGCGTGCAACGAGTCCACTAATTCCTTACCTCCCCAGCGCTGTAAGAGTCATGGCACGCGTCATGTTGCCCGATTGGCCTGGCTTCATGGACACGTCAATCGGGGTGCGTCGGCAAGACCAAGCTTGAGATAGTGGCCGCAATCTCGGCGACGCGACGACATTTATTCTTCTTTTTCAACCGCTGAGGAGGATACAGCTCCAAGATAAGGCTGGTGCTTGCCATTCCAAACAAAATACTCAGATGGGGTACAAACTTTGTTATTCCATCGAGGGAAATTAAGTGCAAACAGCGCTTGGTTTTCTCTGATAAGATTTGGAAAGGCACGTCGCCGTAAAGCATATCCATCGGAAAACCATACCGGCCTGCGTCAAACACTGAGCGTAAGGCACAAAAATGGCGAGGGGTAAGATTATACACGCCATCATTGTTAGTAGCGTATCCACCGTGACGCATAATACACGTTCTCGAACTGACACAGCGGCATCTTCCTTTGCAACGCTGCGTGCTGACATCTCTTTCACCGCACGCGAGTCAGATGCAAGCATTAAATAGTCCAATATCGGTGTCGCCCAGCAATTGACCACTACCATTGCAGCATAAACGTCAATGATCCACACTCGACCGATTAGCGTGCTGTACCGATGGCATTGCACAATCTGACCTCTACAGCCTTACGCACCATAAATACAAGCGCAAAGTGATTTCCCTCGACACTCAGCATATCCTGCAAGCTCGCAGCCGTGAAAGAGCTAATTGAGCTGATAGAACGACGCGAACGGGAAGACTGCAACGGGACTGGATGTGTTTTAGTTTTTCTTAGGCGCTTGAAAAACTGGACTACACTATTGACCATTGCAGCTCGAGGGAAGACAGCAGGGGCCTGAGCTTTAACAGACCATAGCAAATGAAGGATCAGTTGTAGACCATGAAGAGCTTCTAGGATACCCACAAGTGCTCCAAACAAACGGAAGTAGCGGTGCTTCGGTAGTGCCAGCAGGTTGGCGTAGTACGCCATGAGAGGGTTTTCCATGAAATAGTAGAGCATGGCCTTTGCAAGTAAGAATGCAGTGCACACACACACCATGGGATGACAGAAAAAACAGCCATACTACCACAAATTCAACCGTTGACAGAGGTTCCGTCAGGTCGCCTTGAACGTTTGGCATGCCGTTGCAAAGTATTCACATTATCCACGAACTAGCATTTATTTGAAGTTTGGCTTGTTATTATCAATGATACTAAAGCCAGCAATATGCTGTTTGTGCGCACCCTGGGTTTCACTCTTATAGCCTATACTAGTGAAATCCAGGGTGCGCCCTTCTTTCAAGTACTGAAGAACAGCACTTGAAAGAAGGACAAGTTTCACCTTTAGCTTTGGAGTAGACGATATGATTCAACTAAATACAGCGGGTATCTCCCATCTCCCATCGGGTTCCATCCGTTGTCACTGCAGTCCGTCATAAATGATAGCTTTACTTCATCATTGCGGCACATCGGAGATCCACCCAGAGTTATCCACTGACCAATATCATTCACCCAGGCGGGTAACTCGCACAACTCAGTATGATCAAGTGACAGATAATTGATGATCATATCGTGCCGAATTGATCCGGGAGTGTTCTTATCGGATTGTACGACAAGCGATTTCCAAGTACTCATCCACCAACGATACCGACGTGAAGAGGTCCATCGTCAATTTAGGACACCGAAAGTAATGGGATGCGAAAAAAAGCTGTCGGAAAAACTTCAAGAGGAGTATGCTCCAGATAAACGAGCCTCACCTTGGACCATGCGTCTGCCAGTTCGTCAGGAATGGTGGTGAGATTTGAAACTGAGATTTCAATATCTCCAAGAAGCGGTGGCATAGTTTGCAGAAGACCTTCAGGCATTTCGGTCATATTGGTGTAAGCCATGACAAGAAAAATCATACTTGGATGGTGATCTGCGCTCAACGCTGCATCCGTACCCCATTTTGTTACTGATACATTCCAGAGTTCAAGACCAAGTAGGTTTTGAAAATTGCGAATCGTAGTCGGCATTTTAAACTCGCTACAGTGCGCGAAGAGAATAACCGTCACAGCATCACTTTGCAGATGCTCCAATGCGTCAAACGGTGGTGAACTGACACCATGACGATAGCAATTGGATTCAGACAGAGCAACTCACTTTAATCGCAAACCAAGGGCGAATTCCTTGAATACACATTTTCATGGTGTCGGCGTCAGCAGTGCTAGCCAAATATGAAGCGTGGAGATGTAGTCCTAAAACGATAGCTCCAGCAACGACAAACACCAGAGGAGTCACCACTCTTCGCAAAATTGACCTGAAGATGGCATAGTGCGACTGTGGTAGTGAATCTACCATGCTGCGTTCTTGTGTATCGCCCCTTACATCAACAGAACTGGCAATAGACACACGTTTTCTGGAGTTGCGTCTATACCATTGCGGAGGATGTTCCTCCTGTATAAAGCTGATACTTGCCATGCCAAACAGTACCCTTGCATGAAGAATTAGCTTTGTGACAGCATCGAGAGCATTGAGCGCGAATAAAGCCTGGTTTTCGCGAACGAGGTTCGGAAATTAAACATCACCATAGAGCATTTCCGCCGGGAAGCCGTACGTTTGAGCATCAAACTGCCACGCGTAGGGCAAGAAAATTGCAAGAGGCAAATCAGACAAGAGCATTTCGTTAGCAGTGTGCTTACAGTAACACATGCAACCCTTTCTTGAATCGACAGAGGAACAGTAAACCCTTCTTTTGCCCTGCGAGTATCGGAAACGCACATGAGGTAGTCTAGCAGCGGTGTGGCCCAACAATTCGTCACCACCATACCAGTATATGCCTGATTAATCCATGCACGACCAATTAGTTTGCTGTAGCGATGACACTGCACAATTTGGGCGGTAATTTCCACAGCCTTGCGAACCATAAACAGCAGCGCGAAATGACTCCCCTTTACGCTTACATCGTGTAGACCTGCTGCGGTGAATGAACTGATAGAGTTCAGCGAACTGAGCACCCGAGAAGATCGAGAATTTACCGGCTTAGTTTTGGTTTTCTTCAGCCCTTGCAGAGCTTTGATGACGCGATCGCTAATATTTGCCCTAGGAAGACGGCAGGGCCTCGAACTTTGACAGACCACGCTAAATGAAGTATCAATTGCAGAATATAAAGAGTGCCCTAGGACACCTACAAGCGTCCCAAAAAGGCGAAAGTAACGGCGCTGGGGTTAGTACCAACAAGTTAGCATAATACGCCATGAGAGGATTCTCCATAAAGAAGTATAGCATTGCCGTGGCTATCAAATACACCCCTCACACGCTATGAAGTCCCAATATTAGTAGCCACGCGACTACGAACACTAACGTCGGCATTGGATCAGTAGCGCTTGTTGATGTTGAAATGTGTTGTACCTGAAGAATAGTTGGTGATCGTTTAACCATGAATTCTTTCTGATCATAGATGTATCCAGGATGCACCATATTCACTAGTGACGGGGAGCTTACATTTTTTGTCTGAAAGGATTGGTTGCTCATGGCGTTGAGGAAATTTATAGAAACTCCGGCGGACAACAAGTGGAGTCCTTGTCTCGAGACACTCGACATCTATCTTTGAAAACGTCACTAAAAGAGGACTGAGCAGTCATTGAGGTGTATATTCTTGGGGCTCGCTCGACCTTTATGTCGTAAGCGACGTCTACCAAGTCTTACCTTCGTCACCTTCAATTTAACTGCGGAAACTGTTGAGTAGTTGCTCTTGAAGCGACTTCGAGTTTAACTGGTAGCCTGATGATACAGGGACATTCATGCCAGATTGCTCACCTGTCGGCATTTGCTGGTGGTGCATCTGCATGGATTGCTGTTGCACACTCATTTGCATGGGCTGCTGATACTGCATTCCTATTTGCATGGGTTGTTGGTACTGCATACCTATCTGGATAGGCTGTTGCTGCTGCATTCCTGTTTGCATTGGTTGCTGCTGCTGCATCCCCATGTTCATCGGTTGCTGCATCCCAGTACTCATCGGTAACTGTGACCCCATCGACATCGTTCTTTGTTGTTGTTGCATTCCAAAACCCATGGAAGGCATTCCTGGCACACCGCTGGACATTTGCTGTTGTGGTTGAAAGCCCATCGCCATCGATTGAGCCTGCAAGCCCGTTGTTGTCGGAAATGCGAAATTTGGTCCGGGAGGTCCATACTGCATCTGGGGCTGCATCATTCCCATCACATTAAACATCTTATTCATATTCATTGGCATCGGAGCAGGCATAGCCATTCCTGACACTTTGACAGGTTGAGGTGGTCGCACCTGTTGCTGCTGCATTTGCCCTGTAGGCCCTCCAACTTCTGAATTCGCCTTTGCAGGTGGGCCTACTGGTAGATCAACGTCGAAGTTGATCATATTCAGCGCGTCAAAATCGCGGTGGATCTTGGCACGGCGCTCCTCACGCTCTTCACGACGCTCAAGCTTTTCTTTGTTGTGATTAATCGCCCACTGTAACTCTTGCAGCCAGTTTCCCCGCTCCTGTTCACTTGTTGCGACTAACTCATGACCCACAACAACGCCAGGCACTTCGATTCGAAACCCACATCCTTTTGGTCTGTCGGGAAAGGTAGCGGCTACCACACGCACCTCGTAATTCACAGGAATAATAATAATGGGCCGCACTCCTGTAGCATTTTCATAAAGCAAAACTGCTTCAGGCCGTAGCAACGCAAAATGCTTTGCCCACACACCGTCCATCTTTTTGCGCATTAATGGACCACGCAGGACGCTGTTGGGCATCTCAGCAGCGTCCACAGCACTGACATTCGCGTACTGCATGCCGTTGAGACTCTCGTTTGAATCCACCTCGTGCTCTTCGAGCCCGTACCCTTTGTCTTCCTCTTCTTCCTCGTCATGCACGACGTATGCAGCATCCAGATCAACATCTTCCAGCTCCGCTTGCTTCTTCATCCACGCATTGGGATGCATCATCTGGTACTCGCCCCCGTAATGTTGCGGGATCGCCGTGCGTGGCAGCATCATCGCCAACTCTCTCGGCTCGCCGACGACGCGGATCCGAGGCTGCGTTCGAGCACCCAGCAACTTGGACAGCAGCAACGTCAACACGCGAGCAAACGCCGAGCTGTTGACCACCAGGATGCGCTTGACCACCTCCGGGTACCATTTCTTGCAGACCTGCAAGATGTCCGTGACCATCTTGGCCTCCAAGTTGGCCAGCGTGCAGTTGGCCACGTCCACGATGAAGACGATGCCCGGCGCGTTGCGTTCGTCCATGATCTCGACGGCCAGGTCCATGAGATACACACACAGTCTCCGCGCGTCTTCCAGCGAGCTGACGGCCGATCCGTCGGCCGCGCCTCGACCCTGCCGCTGCAGCTTCTGGCCGTCGCCGAAGCCCGGCTTGAAGTACTGCAGTTGCAGCAATAGCACGGGGCAGCCCTCAGGGTCGGACGCGCCGTCCAGCAAGTGCGCGTAGCCCTTGCGCAGCTCCTCCTGCAGTGTGGGCAGCCCCACGTTGAGCTCCAGGAAGTGCATCTCGGTGCGGAGCGCGTGCTTGTCCTTGAGTTGCAGCGCCGCCTTCATCACGTCGCCATTGTTGCGCCGCAGCGTGCGCGTCATCTCCGCGTCCGTGAACACTCCGGGCATAGCGACGGCGCTGGCCAAGGCCTGCAGAGGCGTCGGCTGGCCCTGGAAGCGCTGGCCATGCGCCAGTTGCGCCGCGTAGGCCCCCGCGTCGCCCGAGAAGTTGCTGGGGCCGCCGCCGTAGCTGCCGCCGCCGTACGAGTAGCTCATGCTCGCCACGTGAGACTGTTGTCGGGAGTTCGCCTCTGAAGGGACGGAGAGCGTTAGGGCGATTTATTTAGTGCGAGAACGTTCTCGAGCGCTGCAGCTAGGAGATACACACCCACGCACTGTGACACGGCCGAGAAGAGCATGATGCACCGTGGACATGGGCAGGGACAAATATGCACGGCGGTCTACCAGGAAGAGTTTCATGAGTTCTCACGTGTGGCATAGTCCATTTGTTGTTGGGCCGACAGCTGCAGTCATCGACAACTTGGTCGAGTTCGCCTGAAAAAGCTAACGACGTCACATTTCTAATGGTCTAGTCTACACTACGAAGAATTCAAAACGAGCCGAGAGTTGACGAAGATCACTTTGAACAGTAGAAATTGCAGCACAGACGCATCTGTGCTTTAAATTGCAGTACCTTCATTCGTATCTTCATCTCTCGTCACTGCAATCTCATTTTACGGTTTGGTGACAAAATTTCGCTGAGCAGCGCATACAATCCGCTAGCTTCGCTATGCATACAATGACCGCGAAAGACTGGTAAAAGCCGTAGGGTAGCGTTCTTCGCCAAGTGGGTCCCAGGCGTCGTCGTTGTCACCACATACTGCAATTTCCGGGATGTTAATGTTGGTATCCTCACAGACTGGTGAGCCACCCAACGATACGGACTCCCAGACGTTCGTAGTTACCCACTCAGGCAGGTCTCTCAGCTTTGTAAATTCCAGAGCCAAGTTAGAGACGTCAAAATCTTCGGTTCTCGCCTCAGGTAGCGTTTTCAGAGGGTTTTTGGAAAGCGCTAAATCGTAGAAGTAGGTTGATGCTCCACTCAACAGTACATCTTTAGGTATCGTCTCGAATTTATTATCAATCAGAGATAGCTCGCTCAGGAATGGTAGCTGCATAAGCACTGCTGGGAAAGGATTCAATTTTGAGTGTTCAATGTACACGAGCTCAACACTTTTCCACGAGTGCTCGATCTCATCGGGTAGAGTTGTTAGATTCGTGTGAATAAACTCTAAATCTGTTAACTGTTCGGGTAAAGGTTGCTGCAAAATTCCAGTGGGTATACGAGTCATGTTCACAAACGAAAATATCGCAAAGAGTAAGTTAGGATGTAGTTTTGCCGAAACAGCGGCCTCCTCCCCCCAACTCAAAAGTGTTGTATTCCAGAGCTCGACTCCCATCAAGTATGGAAACTCACGAATGATGGAGGGCATCACAAATGCTGAACAATGCAAAAACATAAGACTACGAACTGCCTCACGTTCCAGCCAGTCCAACGACTCGGACAGGGGGCTTGATACACCCTCTCGATAGCAATTATACTTTACTACAGCACAACTAAAGTTTGGAGCAAGCCACGGATGCATTCTCTGAAGGCAAAAACTGTTCATGATATCCATATCCCCATTAACGCGACCATAATGTGCGTCAAGATGAAGTCCCAGCACGACTGCTCCTGTGACCATGAAAAGCAATGGGGCTGACAAGCGATGCACGTGTCTTATCAACTTCGTTGAGCTTTGTACATTGTTGGTAGCCCGCATCAAGGCACGATACGATGCTGTGGCAACGGTCGATCGTTTATTATTCCTGCGCGGGGAACGTGGTCCGCGAATAGCAGGGCTGGTGGATTCCGGTTTGGATGCGGCATCAAGCATGGATGCAATAGACAAAAGGCACAGAAAAGCACTTACGTGAGGAACACCTTTCATGACAGCATTTGCCCATGAAACGGCGAAGAAAGCACGATTTTCCAATACAAGATTAGGAAATGCCGTATCGCCGTAGAGAAGGGTGTCAGGAAAATCGAGAGTCTCGAAGTCAAACTGCAATAGGTACGGGAAGAAAATCGCGCTGGGCAGCAGGATTCCTGTTGCGACTGCAAGTGATGCATCCACTACTACTGCCAGGAATCGTACTGACCGACGTGGTACTGGAAGCCTTGCAGGAGCGATTCTTGTAATAACAGGCTCGTTCTTTACCAGCATCCCGTGAATAATAAAGGCCGACCAGCAGTTTATGACCAACAGCGCAACCTTTGCGTGATTAATCCATGATCGTGCAATAAGCGTGCTGTACAAATATCCATTCGGGACTTGGGTTGCGATTTCTATCGTTTTTCGGATTGCAAATATGCGCCCGTAAGCTTCGTTACTCAAGGCACCACGCCGCATACTTAAACCTCTTTGATATTGTGGTTGCTGGACGCCATCTTGGGATATTCTCCAATGATGTACCACCCAACGTCCAAGTCGCGCAAGTCCATGAATCACCAGTGTGATCAAAGACATACTGTCCGAGCCCAAATTCAGCGACCGGACCGCTAGTCTCTGAGAAATGATAGACGCCCCAAGGTGAGTGAGGAGTTGAAGAGCATGAGCAGCCCCGATAATCCCAAGCGCAGTGCCTACCACACGAAAGTGACGATCGCGCGAGGGTGCTAAGAGTGTTGCAAAGTAGTCGAGGTACTCGTTCTCCATAAGCCAGTATAGCTTCGCGCAGCAGATAAGGAACACCGCACTCAGAGCATGAAGCAGCACCATGAACATCCAAAGTGTGGCGTATAACCAACGCGAGATCTTGGCTTGGCTCTGAGGAGGTGTTGAGTGTCGAATATCCTGGACTCGAGGACTTGACACGGTGCCTGGAGTAACGCGATGCATGCTCAATGGTCTCACGTAGCACGACAAGCGGCACCAATGACGTCTAAGCATACACTTGAGACTGTGTGTGGAATTTAAATTATTTATGACTTATGTTCCCCAGATAGCTCAGTCGAATACAATATAACCGCCATCAAGATCACGCCACGACAATGTTAGTCGCTATAGCGGTGTCCGCGTCTCGGACGGCAGCTCTACATGAATCTTCATGGCCGCAATCGTGGGCGAGAGCTCGGTCAAGTCGATCTTGGGAGCATTCGGCGCGAGGAAGAAGTTCTCGAGTCGACAGCAAAGCGTCGTCACCAGCAGCAGCCCACCCACTGCCAGTAGCTGTGCAATGCTCCAGTGAGCAGCGCGCACCAAAGCTATATCGTTCCAGCAGCTTGCGTCGTAGAGCGTGGCTGTGTCTACGTGGTATTGGTGTTTTGGCAGACTCACTAACCCGACAACAGCCCAGCCGATCGACAAGAAGCCAACAACGGCGAGTCCTAGCGTAACGAGTATCTTGCCGACTCGTGTCGAGGTCGTACGCCACGAGTGCGACAGCGAGCAGCCCACAGCGGCGAGTGTTGCAACGACCATTGCTACGAACACGGATGCCGCTCCAGCAAAGAAAGCGGATGGGGGCAGCAGCTCGGACGTGTTGCACGCTGGCGCATCACGGCTATCGAGCCACGTCGCAACGTTGAGCGTCACGAGCAGCATCAGAGGAGGGAGCAGTAGTGCTCGCTTGGTCAGTCGTGAGCAGCACGAGCAGCGCAGACACCAGAGCAGCGTCAAGATCTGTTAGCGTAGCAGTAGCAACACAAACGACACCATCAGACAAACAATGCGCAAGTTGCAGTGGTTGAAGTTGATCTGGTTGACGTACATCGCAATTCACGGTGAGCAGAGCCTCCCGCACACCCAGCCAGGCCCCCACAAGGAGACATCCGCCCGACAGCGCAAGGCAGAGCGCCACGAGCCAATGCGACGCGGGACACCCGCGCTCCAATGCCAGCACGAGGCCCAGCCCACCCCACGTTGCAAGACCCAGCACCGTCACAGCCGTACTGCGCCGGAACGAGGGCTTCAAGCAGTCGTAGAGCTCATCAACGTCGATTTTCGGTGGAACCTTGTGGGTGACTCGCCAACGTAGCGCGAAACCCGTGACCGCCAGCAGCGCCAGCAGCGAGGCATCCAGGAACACGCGCAAGCGAGCCAGGCACGTGTCCTCCATGGCAGGTCGCGGCAGGAAGACCACGGGTGGGATGCAGGTGCAGACGACGACAGGGCCGCTCCGGACGCCGAGCGAACGGGTGGACGAGCAGAACGCCAGCGACTGTGACTGTCGTCGACGCAGCTTGACACGCACGCCCGCTGAGGCAGGGCCCAGCTTTAGACGGCAACCTAGTCATCGCCCGTCCAAAATAGCAGCGAGAGCTGTCTCCTGCTGGCGGTGTGTATCAAGGACGCGTTCTTGAAGGACTCGCATGCAGCCTGAGCGTAATGGCACGAGCAAGGTTTGCAGCGATCTCGACACTCGCTGCGCAACAGCCACACGGCCGCCGCCTTCAACGTGCTGCTGGATTGATCGTTGACTGCAGGTGCAGCTCGACGTGTGTAATTGCAGCGTAGCGCGCTCAATCTGCTGCGAGCCGGTCGAACCGAGAGGCAAACGCCGTCGCGCGCCGGCAGCCTGCACCCACGCACGCAGCGCGAGGAGACTGTGGCCGAGACGCCGCGACAGCTACAGCTAATCGAATGACGAGCGCGTCGGCCGGCACCGGCACCGCCGAGAGGTCAAACCATGCGGATACGATGTAGCCATGTGGCGCACAGCGGAGACAGCTGGGCCGGCGCCGATGCCCGACGCTTTGCACGCTCGCTCGAGATGATCACGCCGCCTTGGCCGCGGCATCCCGTAGTGGGCGCGCGCGGCGGCGCATGGCGGACATTCGGAGCCGCGGCTGGCGGCGGCGCACGGCGCGATTGTGGCCGGCGCGCCATTGCGGCTCTCAGTGCAGCTTCGTCACCGGCGCGGCTCGGACAGTGGGCCTCGCCGGTCACGGCCGTGGGACGCTCGGCGACAAGTGCCCGCCGGTAGTCAGCGATGTGCTGACAAGTAGCCAGGCCCTCGCGGCGCGGCCGTGCAGCGTGGCCGGCCTGCTTGGCGAGCCGCGCTGCATGCGCGTCCGGCTCGAGTCGCACTGCGTGGAAACCGCATGGACGTCGTGCCATGCGGGCGGCTCGAGCTAGTCGGAGCTGCCTTGACGATTGCTGTCGGGAGCGCTCTCTGTCTGTGCAGTTGACTCGCGGTAGCTGCTAGTAGCCGCCTACTACTGCTGCTGAGGTTGCTCGCGTGCAGAGAGCTAGTAGCTGGCGAGTCAGGCATAGCCGTCCGCGCGGCGCTAATGCGCCACCGAAACAGGCGCGAACTCGCTTGCAGTGAGTAACCGGCGCCAGCATGTGCACGTGGACTCAAGTGTCCGCAGCCGTGTCCACCATGTGCCGCGCGCCGCGTTCTGAGCGCCGCACACATTGCGAGCGCCGCGATTTGATTGACGGCGCACGCACCGGCCTGCTGCGGGGCGAACAGCGCCGCCTCGCCGGCCCAGAGCTGTGATGCGGAGACCATATTGGCGATGCGCGCCGGCCATCAACGGATCGGGCAACCGACTCGTTTTCTCGGCGCTAGATATGCGCGGCGCCTGCCGCACCTGCTACCGCGACCGAAGCCATTTCGGGCGCCGTGGGCCGCCTTCCGACGTGACCCGAGGCGCGGCGAGCCGGGCCGGTTGCGGCGCGGGCGAGCTAATGGCGCTCTCTCGGTGCGCTCTACTCGTTCGTATTCATGATGCAGCGACAGCTCCATGCGGCGCCCAGTCCGCCAGCTGCCGGCCGCGGACAGAGCTCGCCGAGTATCGAGCGCGCGCTGCTTGGGCGGCCTCGGCTCTGCGCTGCGCCGCCAGCTTAGCGCCGGCGCAGATGGTTAAATCGCCGGCCGGATCGGCCCAGAGGCACTTTTTAAAGGTACACCGTGGCACGGCCGGCTGGCGCCGAGCGAGAGCCCGGTCATAGATCGATTCGTGCCTCCGATCACTCGGCGCTCGTGTCTATCGCGTGCGTCGGCGGGCGGGCGGCGGCCTTCTCACTTCTGAATTCGACACTGCGCGTGCATCCACTGCAACGTCCGCACGTCATGACCACGATGCGTCTCGCCTGCACCGCCGCAACGGCGCCTGCCGCCGCCCCGGCCGGCAAGAAGCGCGCGCTGCCTGAGTCGGCGGCGCCGGCCGCCAGCAGCCTGATGGCCGCGGGCCACGACGACGACGGCGAGGAGATCCTCGTGGAGGCCGAGCCGCTGCCGCACGAGATTGCGACGGACCCGGCGCTGCGGTGCCGCTACCCGAGCAAGCACTGCCTGCGCGCGCGCACGGTCAAGAAGACGGGCGCGCTGCACAGCATGTGCGCGTTCCACCGCGCGAAGGCGAACCGCAACCAGCGGCGCCTGGAGAAGCGCAAGCGGCTGCGGCTCAACAGCGGCGGCAACCTCGTCGAGAGCGTGCAACTGGCTGCTGCCTGCGCCGCGGGGCGGCCGCAGCTGGCCGAGACGGCGGCGGCCACGACGCTGCTGCTGCCGACGTTCGCGCCGAGCTTCAAGAGTCTGCTGGAGAGTCCGGCGCCGTCGTCGGCGCGCCCGCGCTTCCAGTCGCCGCGCGAGGTCGCGACCGAGCTCGAGCCGTTCCGGACGCCCGCCGCGCTATTCCCGGAGGACCTGGAGGAGCTGTGCGAGCTGGTGGACGTGAGTGTGCGGCCGGTGTGCGCGGCCTCGAGCGACGATGAGGAGTTTTTACGCACGCTGGTGTTGCTGCAGTAGACGAGAGAGACCAAGTATTTAGTAAGAAGAAGTGCCGGTGGCGGTGGTTGTAATGAAAGTGCTGTTTCAAAGGACGGAGATCGTTGAGGCTGAAGTTTGGCTCACCAGTGGAACTGTGGAGCGTTGCGATTACTATCTGAGATGAGATGCTGCAAATGCGTGGTGGTCTTGGTTGAGCGCGAGGTTAACATAAATTCTGAGTCAACAAGGCTTGGTATTTTATCGTCGCAAAGCATTGAGCTGTACTGTCGATGACCTCCATTTGAGTTTGATGAAGCTTTGTCTACTCGCTTTGTACAGAAGATCCACCGAGATGATAACTCTGCTGTGTACAATCGCTACAAACCCGCATTCAAAGTCTAAAAAAACACCTAAGAATAAAGCGTAGGTGTATGTGCTCATTGCGTCCGCCCCGCACAAACTTCAGCCTCAACGATCTCCGTCCTTTGAAACAGCACTTTCATTACAACCACCGCCACCGGCACTTCTTCTTACTAAATACTTGGTCTCTCTCGTCTACTGCAGCAACACCAGCGTGCGTAAAAACTCCTCATCGTCGCTCGAGGCCGCGCACACCGGCCGCACACTCACGTCCACCAGCTCGCACAGCTCCTCCAGGTCCTCCGGGAATAGCGCGGCGGGCGTCCGGAACGGCTCGAGCTCGGTCGCGACCTCGCGCGGCGACTGGAAGCGCGGGCGCGCCGACGACGGCGCCGGACTCTCCAGCAGACTCTTGAAGCTCGGCGCGAACGTCGGCAGCAGCAGCGTCGTGGCCGCCGCCGTCTCGGCCAGCTGCGGCCGCCCCGCGGCGCAGGCAGCAGCCAGTTGCACGCTCTCGACGAGGTTGCCGCCGCTGTTGAGCCGCAGCCGCTTGCGCTTCTCCAGGCGCCGCTGGTTGCGGTTCGCCTTCGCGCGGTGGAACGCGCACATGCTGTGCAGCGCGCCCGTCTTCTTGACCGTGCGCGCGCGCAGGCAGTGCTTGCTCGGGTAGCGGCACCGCAGCGCCGGGTCCGTCGCAATCTCGTGCGGCAGCGGCTCGGCCTCCACGAGGATCTCCTCGCCGTCGTCGTCGTGGCCCGCGGCCATCAGGCTGCTGGCGGCCGGCGCCGCCGACTCAGGCAGCGCGCGCTTCTTGCCGGCCGGGGCGGCGGCAGGCGCCGTTGCGGCGGTGCAGGCGAGACGCATCGTGGTCATGACGTGCGGACGTTGCAGTGGATGCACGCGCAGTGTCGAATTCAGAAGTGAGAAGGCCGCCGCCCGCCCGCCGACGCACGCGATAGACACGAGCGCCGAGTGATCGGAGGCACGAATCGATCTATGACCGGGCTCTCGCTCGGCGCCAGCCGGCCGTGCCACGGTGTACCTTTAAAAAGTGCCTCTGGGCCGATCCGGCCGGCGATTTAACCATCTGCGCCGGCGCTAAGCTGGCGGCGCAGCGCAGAGCCGAGGCCGCCCAAGCAGCGCGCGCTCGATACTCGGCGAGCTCTGTCCGCGGCCGGCAGCTGGCGGACTGGGCGCCGCATGGAGCTGTCGCTGCATCATGAATACGAACGAGTAGAGCGCACCGAGAGAGCGCCATTAGCTCGCCCGCGCCGCAACCGGCCCGGCTCGCCGCGCCTCGGGTCACGTCGGAAGGCGGCCCACGGCGCCCGAAATGGCTTCGGTCGCGGTAGCAGGTGCGGCAGGCGCCGCGCATATCTAGCGCCGAGAAAACGAGTCGGTTGCCCGATCCGTTAATGGCCGGCGCGCATCGCCAATATGGTCTCCGCATCACAGCTCTGGGCCGGCGAGGCGGCGCTGTTCGCCCCGCAGCAGGCCGGTGCGTGCGCCGTCAATCAAATCGCGGCGCTCGCAATGTGCGGCGCTCAGAACGCGGCGCGCGGCACATGGTGGACACGGCTGCGGACACTTGAGTCCACGTGCACATGCTGGCGCCGGTTACTCACTGCAAGCGAGTTCGCGCCTGTTTCGGTGGCGCATTAGCGCCGCGCGGACGGCTATGCCTGACTCGCCAGCTACTAGCTCTCTGCACGCGAGCAACCTCAGCAGCAGTAGTAGGCGGCTACTAGCAGCTACCGCGAGTCAACTGCACAGACAGAGAGCGCTCCCGACAGCAATCGTCAAGGCAGCTCCGACTAGCTCGAGCCGCCCGCATGGCACGACGTCCATGCGGTTTCCACGCAGTGCGACTCGAGCCGGACGCGCATGCAGCGCGGCTCGCCAAGCAGGCCGGCCACGCTGCACGGCCGCGCCGCGAGGGCCTGGCTACTTGTCAGCACATCGCTGACTACCGGCGGGCACTTGTCGCCGAGCGTCCCACGGCCGTGACCGGCGAGGCCCACTGTCCGAGCCGCGCCGGTGACGAAGCTGCACTGAGAGCCGCAATGGCGCGCCGGCCACAATCGCGCCGTGCGCCGCCGCCAGCCGCGGCTCCGAATGTCCGCCATGCGCCGCCGCGCGCGCCCACTACGGGATGCCGCGGCCAAGGCGGCGTGATCATCTCGAGCGAGCGTGCAAAGCGTCGGGCATCGGCGCCGGCCCAGCTGTCTCCGCTGTGCGCCACATGGCTACATCGTATCCGCATGGTTTGACCTCTCGGCGGTGCCGGTGCCGGCCGACGCGCTCGTCATTCGATTAGCTGTAGCTGTCGCGGCGTCTCGGCCACAGTCTCCTCGCGCTGCGTGCGTGGGTGCAGGCTGCCGGCGCGCGACGGCGTTTGCTCTCGGTTCGACCGGCTCGCAGCAGATTGAGCGCGCTACGCTGCAATTACACACGTCGAGCTGCACCTGCAGTCAACGATCAATCCAGCAGCACGTTGAAGGCGGCGGCCGTGTGGCTGTTGCGCAGCGAGTGTCGAGATCGCTGCAAACCTTGCTCGTGCCATTACGCTCAGGCTGCATGCGAGTCCTTCAAGAACGCGTCCTTGATACACACCGCCAGCAGGAGACAGCTCTCGCTGCTATTTTGGACGGGCGATGACTAGGTTGCCGTCTAAAGCTGGGCCCTGCCTCAGCGGGCGTGCGTGTCAAGCTGCGTCGACGACAGTCACAGTCGCTGGCGTTCTGCTCGTCCACCCGTTCGCTCGGCGTCCGGAGCGGCCCTGTCGTCGTCTGCACCTGCATCCCACCCGTGGTCTTCCTGCCGCGACCTGCCATGGAGGACACGTGCCTGGCTCGCTTGCGCGTGTTCCTGGATGCCTCGCTGCTGGCGCTGCTGGCGGTCACGGGTTTCGCGCTACGTTGGCGAGTCACCCACAAGGTTCCACCGAAAATCGACGTTGATGAGCTCTACGACTGCTTGAAGCCCTCGTTCCGGCGCAGTACGGCTGTGACGGTGCTGGGTCTTGCAACGTGGGGTGGGCTGGGCCTCGTGCTGGCATTGGAGCGCGGGTGTCCCGCGTCGCATTGGCTCGTGGCGCTCTGCCTTGCGCTGTCGGGCGGATGTCTCCTTGTGGGGGCCTGGCTGGGTGTGCGGGAGGCTCTGCTCACCGTGAATTGCGATGTACGTCAACCAGATCAACTTCAACCACTGCAACTTGCGCCTTGTTTGTCTGATGGTGTCGTTTGTGTTGCTACTGCTACGCTAACAGATCTTGACGCTGCTCTGGTGTCTGCGCTGCTCGTGCTGCTCACGACTGACCAAGCGAGCACTACTGCTCCCTCCTCTGATGCTGCTCGTGACGCTCAACGTTGCGACGTGGCTCGATAGCCGTGATGCGCCAGCGTGCAACACGTCCGAGCTGCTGCCCCCATCCGCTTTCTTTGCTGGAGCGGCATCCGTGTTCGTAGCAATGGTCGTTGCAACACTCGCCGCTGTGGGCTGCTCGCTGTCGCACTCGTGGCGTACGACCTCGACACGAGTCGGCAAGATACTCGTTACGCTAGGACTCGCCGTTGTTGGCTTCTTGTCGATCGGCTGGGCTGTTGTCGGGTTAGTGAGTCTGCCAAAACACCAATACCACGTAGACACAGCCACGCTCTACGACGCAAGCTGCTGGAACGATATAGCTTTGGTGCGCGCTGCTCACTGGAGCATTGCACAGCTACTGGCAGTGGGTGGGCTGCTGCTGGTGACGACGCTTTGCTGTCGACTCGAGAACTTCTTCCTCGCGCCGAATGCTCCCAAGATCGACTTGACCGAGCTCTCGCCCACGATTGCGGCCATGAAGACCCCCGAGCGTGTTGAGCAGAGTACACGCACGGAATACGTAGAAAACAGAAGTGAAAGTGTATGAAAGCAATGAATGCACCATGAATTGTATGTATTCTGTTGTATGGCTCGTAACCAAGGGAGCCAAAGGCAGCGCTGTCGTCGTGTGAAGTAATGAACGGGGCAGTCTTCCTACTTAAGCCGCTTGCTTGATTGCCGTGGCCAACTGCACGAACACGCCCTGGTGGTGTTCCCACTGCTGCTTCACGCTGTTCACGTGCTCCGCATCGGCACCTTCAGCTTCTGTCAGTTGCTGCACGGCTGATCCACCACGCTGCAGCAACGCCTGCAGAGACTCAGCGCGAGCACGGTTATGGAGTACAATGGACAGCGACTGCACATCGTGGCCGTTCAGTGCCCGCTGGAGGCACTCAGTCAGCAACTCGGCAGGTGGAGCCGGGGGCACATAAAGCAGCATGAGCACCAGCGTCTGGCACAAGCGGTCATCGCCCGAGTCATTCACGTCCATTTGACGTCCATCATCAATCCGTCCAGACAGGAGATGGTCCACGAGGTGCGGCAGGAGAACAAACCGCGCCGACGGGTGCAGCAACGGTAGTGCACGACTCACCAGCATCTTACCCTTGGTCGCCAATAGCATCTTTTGCAGCTGCTGCACATCGCAACTCATAACGCCACGAGATGCCTCGCTGTCTGCTTCGGCTGGCTGAGTCACGTTAACACCGAGCAGGGCTGCCAGCTCCAGTAGCAGCGAAGTGGTGCGCGAGCGCAACTCAACTAGAGCGGGGTCCATCTCGTCCTCATTCATCGAGTGGAACTGCTGAACGTTGATTCCGCGCGCGTCAAGCAGATGACGCGCATCCTGAAGTGAGAGCAGGCACTGCATGCCGCGATCCAGCTGGAGACGCAGCTTCCAAGTGTCGTTCGCAAATACGGAGTTGCGGCTAGCATCCTCGCTCATACGCAAGACCTTTGCCGCATGGGCTTCCGCAGCGACAGCCAGAGCACCAGGGCTTGAGCCACGCACATGCTTAGAGCTAGCAGCTTCGCTGCTGGATTCAGCAGTTGCGGAAGCAGGAGAGGTGGCGTCTTCCTCGGCCACTCCAGCGCTGGAGGGTGTGCGTTCAGGATCCGCCGCATTCGTCGGCGAATATGCAGGCGGCGACGCAGTTTCATCGGTTCCTGCCAGGTTCAACAACTGCTTGGGGCGATACAAACTGCTCTTGGTGTTGCGACCAAGCACATGATACTCCGATTCCCAGTTGCGAGACTTGACTTCACGCTGCACGTCACGGGGATCAACCGATTTAACGTGCTGTAGTTTCCACGAAGGAAGCGGCACCGATGGACGACCAGGCACTCCAGCACGAGCACGCTTCTGCATATAGTTGTGGAAATAGTAGTCATCACTGAACGGGTCACTAGAACGCAACCACTTCATCTGCTGTTGCATGACGAAGTTCACATCGCGCGGGGTCATCATCTTGAACGCAGGCGGGTGCATCTGCGGCGGCGGGTGGGGCATACCATTGCGTCCGAACGCACCAGGAGGTCCAGGGAAAGGAGGGCGCATCGGAGGTGGCGGGCCACGTCCAAAGAACTGTGGGGGCGGTGGAGGACCACCCGGGTACATTCCCTGTGGAGGCGGCATTGGTGGGCCTTGCATATACATCGTATGAGGAGGCTGTCCTTGCATCTGAGGCGGCGGGGGCGGCATGTACTGCATCTGTTGCTGCTGCTGCTTCTGTTGCTGTTGGTTTGGCGGCGACATGGGAGGTGCCATTTGGGGAGCACCCCATGCATTCGGTGGCTGGGCATTCTGAGTGGGAGGCATCGGGGGTGCCGGAACAGGAGGAGCCTGGGGGAGTGGCGGCGGCGTCGGGGCCTGCTTCGACGGCGGCGACACTGCGTCCACTACCGAGTCGTCGTCATCCAGTCCCAGTCCGCTGAGTCCAGGCACTTGGCTCTCGTCCAGCTCGGAGTCCTGTTCAAGACTCAGTCCTGGCGGCGGGGCTCGTCCGCCCGCAGCCGACGACCCCACCTTGTCCGCGGAGCCGTGGAACTTCTCCTCCAGTCTCGAAAACTCTTGCTGGCCTCTGGCCCACTTGTCCTCCTCCGAGGGTGCCGCCAGTCCAGGCGGGGCGCTGAGTCCGGGCGGCGCCCGGCCGGACGCCCCTCCACCGGGCTTACCACCGGCAGCCGCGCCGGACTGGAAGTTGCCCATGAACACCGCGGAGAACGCGTCGTTGAAGAAGAGCGAGGAGCCGCCGGCGTCGCCGGTCTGCGCGCCGTCCACGGGGCCCAGCAGGTCGTGGGCCCGCAGGTCGGCCAGCAGCGACTCGTACTTGGTGTCGTCCACGCTGCCATTGGTGAAGAAGGCCGGCAGCCCGTCCATGGACGAGCCGAACAGCGAGTCCTCCGAGGCCATGGCGGGCGTCTGACGCTGCTCCGGGAGGCTGCAAGCAGGAAAAGGCTCTGGAGCAGGAGGTGCAAACGAGAAACGGCAGTTAGCGAGGGCTGCAAGGCACGTGCTGAGATGCAGTTTGCATGGATGGAGAGAGGAGACGACGGCGGAGATGGCGCACTTATCTCCCCGTCGAGGAAGCTCTCGTGGACAGCGATAGAGCGGTGCGTACCTGCGCTACTGGAGCTTGGCTACGTGGATGTTGTGGCCCTCCACTTGGCGAATGGGGGGCTCATCTTCGTTACAGTTGCGTGAAAGTTGCTGCTGTCACGGCAACTCTATTTTAAACTTGAAGCAACTTAAGATGGTAGTGCAACATAAAGAACGTAACCATTTCGATAGTTACTGCGACTTGTCCTTCTTGGCGGCACGCTTTGCATTGAAGCGTTTGAGTTCACGCACGAGTCCCAATAGGAAGGGGAGGATTAGAGGAGCGAGAAGTGGCGCGTAGACTCCAAGCATTTGCTCCTGCGGGAAATAGAGTTGACGGATCATGGTGTGGTCGTAGTATGCGGCGTCCGTCAGTTCTGACGCCTGGCGAGCCATGGCTAGCAGACTGCGAAGGTCCGACACCCCCGCGCAGTCTTCCTCCTTGCTGTTGCACAGAATTGTCTCTAGTCTGGTGACGGCGGTCTCCACCTGCATCTGCACACGCTCCAGCACGCTTAACTCGGGTAAGGTCTCCACAAGCTCCACCGTCGACTGCAGCGCCTCTATCGCCGTTTGCATGAGCTTGGAGAAGCGGTCACGCATGACAACGTCAAGCTCCCAGTCAGCAATTCCATCGGCCGATGACGGCAAGAATTGTAGGCGCTGTTGTTTTTTTTTGTCGCCACGTGAGGCACTCTCCTCTCTTTGCCGATGGCTGAAGGATGGAACGCCGAGGAGCGTTCGAAACTCAGAGACGAAAAGTCCCATAACACGCTGCAACTCGCGTTCCTTGGACTTTGCAGCTACCTCTGCTTCAGATGCGTTGGCGGAGGGATTGCCACTGAGCGCGTGGGGATTTAAGATGACGGCAATTCCCCACCCTGGCAGTTCGAAGGAAGTGGCCAGACCTTGTTCCTTGTTAGTCGAGCGAATAAACATTGGAGCAT
Source organism: Phytophthora taxon juncus (assembly GCA_033558005.1). NCBI lineage: Eukaryota > Oomycota > Peronosporomycetes > Peronosporales > Peronosporaceae > Phytophthora > Phytophthora taxon juncus. The sequence continues at coordinate 2,652,057 of JAUCEE010000003.1, forward strand.
GCACGGGATCCGGCAAAGCAGCCATGAAATGCAGCACTTGCTCTCCGTCATCGAGCACGGAAGCGTCCAAAAAGTCATTCGCGCTCTTGAACTATATGCCAAGGAACGAGTACAATGATAGTCAGACATCCGCCCGCATTCACGAAACAGCAACACACAACGCATGTACCTGTTTGAGATCTTCTGCATTCACGTAGAACTCTGTCCCATCAGCACTGGGCGTAACCTCTTTCGCCAATCTTGCATACTGCACAACCTGCGTCTCCACTGTAAAGTTGGCGACCGCCCCCACTTTCTGCACAAATCTCCCCAAATATCGGTCCACGAGTGTCCGCATGTTCTCACTCCACGGCGTAGCAGGATTTTCCATAAGCAGCGAGAACTGCAATCGGTAGTGTAGCGCTCTCCTAGCATTTTTCATCTCCGCACTCTGCGTCTTGGCAGTCTTCTCTTCTGGAGAAGGATACACGTGGCGCTGCATTAATCTCTCCATGGCGAGATGCACCGCATCCCCTTTCGTCACTTGACACTGCTGCGACCACGCATGACGATACTTGCCAACAGTCAGCACTGGGGCAGCAGCCGTCTCGTCGCACAGCAGGAAGACGCTAAAACGCGTGTTCGACGGCTGCAGCATCTCCAGCGCGTCGTCCGTGGCCTGCAGCCCCGCGTCCACCGCGCGCTTAAGTTGCTGGTTCTGCTCTTCCGTCAGCGGCAGTTTGTGCGTCGCGTAGACGACGTTGGGGGCGCTGGAAGGCAGCGAAGACGGCGCCAAAGCCCCAAAGCTGTAGACGTCCACCTGGAACCTGCTCTGCCCGCCGAAGCGCGACGCCGCCCACGACAATTGCTGGATGCGCGAGACCGGCAGCTCCACGCGCTCCACCTGCGTCAGGTGCCAGGCCACGGGCGCCGCCAGCAGCGCGAACAGCACGAAGGCGCCGACGATCTGCAGCCGCGTGCCCGCCATGCTGCGATCAAGTATCAATTGGGCGACTGTAACCCGGGGGTACGCACAGCGAACTGAAGGTTACGTTGGATTACCGCAAGGGTTACTCGAGCAATGCTCTTCCTGCACTCTATCGGCTGGCAACCTCGGCCCACGAGCGCCGCTGCTATTTGAACTTGAATCCCTTGTGCTTGTGCTTGTAGTGCTTGTACTTCTTGTGCTTGTAGTAGCCGCCGCCGGCGTACACGACGCCCGGTGCCGCGACGTAGGCCGGCTGCACGTACCCCGGCGTCATGGTGGCCTGCACGAAGAGCTGCCGACCCTGTGCCGCGTAGTAGGCTTGTGCTTGCTGCGGCGGAGGTGGGTACGCGGCCGGGGGGTAGCCGGCGGGCGGGTAGCCTGGCTGAGGCGGGTACTGCGGCGGGTAGCCCTGCGGCGGCGGATACGGCTGGCCTGGCGCCGGCGCGTACCCCTGCGGCGGGTACGGCTGGCCGGGAGGTGGCGCGTAGCCCTGCGGAGGATACTGCTGGCCCGGCGGGGGGTAGCCTCCGGGCGGAGGGTAGTTGCCGCCGTACATGTCGTCGGCCTGGAAGAGCGCGGCGCGCCTTAGTCGACCCTGAATTTGTGTGGCTTCAACACGGCGTCTTTGTGCAAAACGTACCCCTGGTTACGCTCGAAAACGGAGCATTCAAAACGCCAGTTCTGGATAATGAGGTGGATATAGGTTGCTAGAGGTCTTACAGTTTGTGAAGTATGTATAGTGTCCGGATATGGGTGAGATAGCGTCGGTTACACGGTTTTCTCCGCTGCCAGGCTCTCATTTCGGCCAAACGCCAGGCGACTCGAAGATGGCGAGGCCCGAGCAAAACGAGTCGGTGACGGACACGCCCGTGCTGGAGGAGGCGGCGCGGCCGGAGCCGCCCAGCGGTGACTCCAACAACCGCGGCAACTTCACGCGCAACCTGAACAAGGAGGCGGACGAGAGCGTGGCCAAAAAGATGTTCCTGGGCGGGCTGGCCTTCCTGCCGTGGCTGCACCTCGTCAACGTCATCTTCTACCGCAAGCAGTTCATGGACCCGTCCATCGACCCCACGGTCACCATGTGTGCGTGCTCCGTGCCAGTAAGTTCGAGATATACGCCGCAGTACTGACGCTTTCTCTTTTATCTTTTCAATTGGTGATGATCCACGCAGGGGTACGCCGGTCGTTCATGGGCTTCTGCTTCTGGACGGTGCTGCTCGTGGCCTGGGTGCTGACCTTCCAGCTAAACTGGAAGGAGTTTGGCTGGCAGAGCCTCGTCATGGTCGTGCCCGACGAGGACGAGAATGCGGGCTGGTAGACTGTTCCACAGCCTGCAGAGACTGCATATCGCAGCTCTCTGTCCCAAGGAATCGCTTTCCGTCGTCACCTGTGCCGTCGATCGACATTGTACTATGCTCCCCCCTCCATGCCGTCGCCGCCGCGGCAGGTGACGACGTCCAGCAGCCCCGCCACTAGCGCCATATTTCATCTCAATCTCCATACAAAAATCGCTTTGAATCTTAGCGTGACTCTTTGCTTCCATTGGCCGACTCAACTTCTGTGTGGCGCACATAGCGTCAAATTTCTGGCCGGATCTCGCTCCCTGCAAAAGTCTCGAGTGCCACCGAAGCACAACGCGATCGCCGCTCCTCGCCCCCCGCCCGGCCACCATGAGCGCCCCCATCCTCTCCATCGACACGCAGCATGAGGACATGATCGTGCGTCGTCTGCTGTCTGCGCGGGTCTTCTCCGCGCGTCGATTGGCCCAGAACTGACGCGTCCCCGTGCCTTTTCCTCCGCAGCACGACGCGCAGCTGGACTACTACGGCAAGCGCCTGGCCACCTGCTCCTCGGACCGCACCATCAAGGTGTACGACGTCACAGGCGACGTGCAGAACAACGAGCAGATTCTGACGGGGTACGCGCTGGAGGTGCCGTCTGCGTCGCGTCCATTGGCAGTGCTGACGTGTTCCTGTGTCCGTTGCTGCTGTGTAGCCACGAGGGCCCGGTGTGGCAGGTGGCGTGGGCGCACCCCAAGTTCGGCGTGCTGCTGGCCGCCTGCTCCTACGACGGCAAGGTGATCATCTACCGCGAGCAGAGCTTGAACCAGTGGACGCAGGCCTACGTGCACGCCTTCCACGAGTCCTCGGTCAACAGCATCGCCTGGGCACCGCACGAGTACGGACTCGCGCTCGCTTGCGCTTCGGCTGACGGAACGGTCTCCGTGCTCAGCTACTCGCGTACGTTTAACTGCGGTGACAGTTTTTTTTTTTGCTCTCAGGACGATGACTAATTGAGTGATGTTGTGGTAATTGCAGCGGAGGGGTGGAGCGTGAGCCACTTCAAGGACAGCGCGCTGGGTTGCAATGCTGTGAGCTGGGCGCCGTTCAATTCGGTGGGCTCGCAGGGCCCCACGGGTCCTATCCGCCGTGTGGTTACGGCGTCGTGCGACAAGACGATCAAGATCTGGAGCCTGCCGGAAGGCGAGACCGAGTGGACCAAGCAGGAGCTGAGCTCCGCCCCCGCGCACAGTGACTGGGTTCGTGATGTGGCGTGGGCACCGAGCACGGGGCTGCCCGTGAACCTCATTGCTAGTTGCTCGGAGGACAAGCACGTGTACATCTGGTCGCAGACTGCTGAGGACAGCGTGTGGAAGCGTGAGCTGCTGCACACGTTCGACGCACCGGTGTGGCGTGTGAGCTGGTCAGTCACCGGCAACGTGCTCGCTGTGTCCTCGGGCGACCACAAGGTTACGCTGTGGAAGGAAACGCTCGACAAGAAGTGGATGTACGTACCCTTTGATCGCTTGTCTGGCACAGTGTGCTGAAACTAACTGGGTTTATTGTAAATTGCAGTCAAATCTCGTCTGTAGACGAAGCTGGTGCCATTCACAACGGCAACGAGTAGATGCGACTTGCGCTATTAAGAAACTGAAAGCCCCAATGTTGCAGGCGTGCTGGATCTCTCCAGTTTGACTTACACTTCCCCTTCCTGTGCTTCTGGTTACCCGCAAATTGCTTAGACGGCAGGTAATCATTCGTTGGTGGGGCTTCCTCCGTTGGAATGAGGAGAGGCTAGGTATTGCAAATGCTCTGTGGCACTGTAAAGCATGACAAGTCACTGTCGGCGAAGAGAACAAGAACTCGAGTAATACACATGCGTACACATACATATCCGGTATCCTATTTGTCTATGTTGTGCCGCGCCGGTGAGGCGAGCACATATTCGTTGCCGTGGGTGGCGTCTAACAAGTTGGTCTCGCGATTGCATCGACCATTATCCTAACCTACCCCTCAAAATTGCGCGTCCACCGCCGCTGGAACTTCTCCTCGAGCGCTTGCACGCACTTGTAATGCACCTGGTGCTCATGGTTGAAGCTCGACAGCGTCATCTGTCGCTCGGAAGATCGCGCCTCCTCCTTTTTCCACTCGGGATCGGACGGATCCAATCTCTTGCTGATCAAAGCGCTGTGACGCTGCTCGACCGTCCGCAAGTACCCGGCGATCCAGACGTCGTCCACCGTCACACACACCGGCGGAATGTCCGCAAGGGCTTCCACGTCCGTGAAAAACCCGCGACGGTACGCGTTGCCGCAACACGCCTGCAAGATATCTACGTAGCGTCCATATGGACGCATGAAGTAGGGCACGTAAGCCGGCACCACGCCAACCTCATGCCACATCGGGAGCATTCCCCATCCACACACGCCGAGCGCGTCGTCGGGCTTCATCACCGCTTCCCAGGCCAGCGACGCCACGAGCGTCGGCGGGTACTCGAAGTCGTCGTCCAGCGTGATGATTAGCGTGGACGCGTTGTTCTCGAGCCTCAAGGCGCCCAGCAGCTTGGTGGCCGGGCCGTCGTCCACGCAGCGGTTGATCTTCACGAGCGGCGCGAGACTCGTGAGCTCCGTGGGGATCTCAGTCTCGTCGTACGAGCGCTCAGGGTGGCGCTTCATGGGGCCCTCGGGGATGTTGACGTAGATCTGGTCGGGCCGCAAACTCTGCGCCGCCAGCGAGCGCACGCTGTCCATGACCTTGTCCAGGCGGCTGGGCGTGGTGGTGAGCGACACGACGACGCGGAAGGGCGGGCGCCAGGGCGGCGACGCCGGCGGCAGGTCGTCGGCCGCGCGCCCGTCGTAGGCCGACGTGAAGAGCGCCGTGGCGGCCGGCGAGACGCTGCCGTAGCGCACCAGCAGCTGCGTGTAGCCCCAGCACACGAACACGAAGGCGGCCAGCAGCAGCGCGCGCAGCAGCGTCAGCTGGCGCAGCCACGCCGCCTGCGGCATCTTGCTGTGGCGCGGCAGCACGGGCTGCCGCATGAACACGCTCCACTCGCGGGCCATGCGTCTGAGCATAGAGGGAGGAAACGGGGACTGGCGAGTGCCGCGGCGGAGATCAAGAAACCGATGGGAAATGGATGCACATGTGTGTGACAAAGCTAACCGTCGCATCTTCGCAACGTGTGTTGACCACACCAAGTGCACTTCGTTGTATGGATCGCAAGTGTATCCATGTCGTAGAAATGCGGTACATGGATCCATCGTTGTACCACTACACCCCCCGAAGGGAAGTAACATGTAAGTAACCTGACCAGAAGTAACGCCATGGGAAGTAACAAGTGGATTCTCGACGACGCCGATCAATTAGCAGAGTATCAGGCGGCATGAACCTGTTCGGGCGCAAGTCGGCGGCGCCCGCGCGCACGGGCCCCGTGGCGACGGCCGAGACGATCCGCAAGCTGCGCGAGCAGCTGGAGTCGCTGGAGAAGCGCGAGCTGCACATCGTCAAGAAGATCGCGCTGCAGCTGAAGGAGGCCAAGCAGAAGAGCGCGGCCAAGGACAAGCGCGGCGCCATCTTCGCGCTCAAGCGCAAGAAGATGTACGAGGCCGAGGTGGAGAAGCTGCAGGGCGCGCGCATGACGCTGGAGACGCAGGTCATGACGCTCGAGAGCGCGCACGTCAACATGGAGACCTTCACGGCGCTGCGCTCCGGCGCCGAGCAGATGAAGGCCATCCACGGCCAGATGAACGTGGACAAGGTGGACAACATCATGGACGACATCCAGGAGGAGATGGCCACGGCCGACGAGATCGGCCGCGCCATCTCGCAGCCGCTCGGCTCGCAGCTCTACGACGACGACGAGCTGGAGGACGAGCTGCGCGAGATGGAGGAGCTCGAGCTCGAGGAGAAGACCCTGGAGCCGGTTGCCGCCACGCCAGCCGAGGCTGTGGCCGCGGCCGCCAGAGCACCGCCGGCGCCGGTTGCAGCTGCTACTCCTGCTGCGGCTGTGCCGTCCGCGCCGGCTGCTCCGATGGCGCAGTATAATTTGCCGGACGTGCCGACACACGCCGTCGAGTCCAACATTAACGTGGTCGGCAACGCGGACGAGGACGAGCTGGAGGCGCTGCGGAAGCTCGAGGCGTCCATGGCGCTGTAGCGCGCATGACACACATCAGGTCATAAGAACACAAGAGGATGATGAGGAATGTGCTCGCGATTGCTGCCCGCGAGCGCTGCTTCTTCAGATATGTATGGCAATAAAGAAAGCGGACACACAACTGACAGACTGCGGTGGGAATGCTTTGAGTTGGGCGGAAGGCCGTCGTCGTACACAGCCTTCTCTCCTCGTCGCCTTGCTGCCTGCCTCTAGAGACTTGTGTCTGACAAAAGCCCCCTGTCCTGCTACCTTGCATCTATCTCTTGACCCACTGGAATTTCTTACGGGCCTTAGCCTGACCAGCCTTCTTCCTCTCGACCATACGCGGGTCACGCGTGAGCAGTCCTGCCTTCTTGAGGGCCGGACGCATCTCCGGGTCGAAGTTCTGCAGTGCACGGGCGATGCCGTGGCGCACGGCGCCGGCCTGGCCCGTCATGCCTCCTCCCTTGACCGTGCAGTATACGTCAAAGCCGCCGATCTGCTCCACCACGGAGAAGGGCTTGAGCACGTCCTCGCGGTGTGTGTCGCGCACGAAGTAGTCCACCAGGTCCTTCTTGTTGACCTTGATGCGGCCGCTGAACGGCTTCTCGGTGGGCTTGACCCAGACGCGCGCCGTGCTGGTTTTGCGGCGGCCCGTGCCGTAGGCGCGGCCCTTCTCGTCCAGCTTGCGTACGCGCACGACCTTGTTCTTGGCCTCGTGGAAGGCGATGCGCGCCGACTTGGCGCGCTGCGCGCGCTCCTCCTCCACGCTCACCATGTTGCGCACGGACTGCAGCCAGGTGGGCACGCCCTCCTCAGTCACGGCGTCCATGTCTCCGTCGAAGCCGAACCACTTGTCTCCGTCCTCGGGGCCCCAGCGCTCCTCGTCGAAGAACTCGGCGTTGTGGGCAAGGAAGGCGTCGAGGCGGCGCCGCCGCTCGGCCGTGGAGATGCCCTCCTCGTCGATGGGCAGCAGCTCCTCCTGCTCGTCCCCGGATTCGGACTCCGAGTCGCTGTCGCTGTCCGAGCCCGAGTCGCTGTCGCCCGGCGACGCGAACAGCTTGGCGGCGTCCGGACGCTTCTTGTCGCCGCGCTTGTCGCTCAGGAAGCGCGCGCTGGGCACCGACGCCGCGTTCAGCAGGGGACGCGCGGCCGGACGCAGAGCCGACGCCGCCGCGGGGGCCGCCGCGCGCGCCACGCGACGCGCCGTCAGCAGCAGCAGCTTCATCGCCACAGACTCGAGTGGACCAGGGGAATGAGAGGCGTGAAATGGCTCGGCCACACAAAGCTCGGCGGCACTGTGGATGGTCGAGTAGGTACGAATTGGGTTTTCGGCCTATGACGATGTAGCCATCTGCACTGCAACTTGACCCTGTAGACGAGAGCTTGCTTACTCATTGCTGTTTGTACAAGAAATTTACGCCTGCCTAGCTGTCTTCACTTGTCTACATGGTACAGGTCCTGTGCCGCCTACTCTGCGATGGTTTGTTGCGGCGGTGGATGCTGCGCCTTCATGACCTCCTGGTACAGCAGGTCCTTGAGCGTCTGCGGGTCGTACGACATCTGCGCGTAGTCGAACTGAGTCAGCTTCGTGGCCACGTCCGCGTGACACGGCATCTCCAGCTGCGGGTCGCGCCACTGACTCACGTATGGGTGCTCCAGCGCTTCAGCAGCTGTGATTCGCTTCGCGGGGTCAAACTGCAGCAACCGGTCCAACAGATCCAGTCCGTCCGGGTTGGCTTCCGGGAAAATCTGTACCCAGTCCACCTTGGGGACTTGCTGGTTCTGAATCAGGAACTGCCGTCCAGCGTAGCGGCGTGCCACAGGATTATCGCAGAAGCTGAAGGTTGTTGGCGTGCCCACAACATCCACGATCACCTTGAGCTGGTCCACGTAAGACGTTCCGGGAAACATGATACGGCGACCCAACAGCTCAGCGAAGATGCAACCAATAGACCACATGTCAATAGCCTTGGTGTATGCGTTCGCCAAAAGCAATTCTGGTGCGCGGTACCAACGCGTAACCACATACTCGGACAGACCTTCCGCCAGGTCCCGGTCATTGGCATGTCGAGCAAGGCCAAAGTCGCAAATCTTAATCCTACAATCTGAATTCACGAGGATATTGCTTGGTTTCAGGTCGCGGTGAAGCACGTCAGCTGAGTGGAGGTAGTGAATACCGCAGAGCATCTGGTACAAGAAGTACTGAACCTGATCATCGCTCAAGCTCTCCTTCGAGTGAATAATACGGCACAGGTCTGTCTCCATCAGCGGCTGGATGATGTACAAATCTTCAAAGTGTTCATAGTCAAGTGGCCGCTGCAGTTCGTGGAACCCCATTAGGCAAGGGTGTGTGCCAATCTCGCTCATGAGCTTGATCTCGCGTAGTGCTAGCAGGGCTACCTTCGGATGCCGCAAGAACTGACCCAGCTTTTTAATTGCAAACGTGCCGCCATGCACGAAATCGCTTGCTGCAATCACTTCACCATAGGTACCCTTTCCAACGATCTTAACCATCCGATACTTTTCTGCCAATTGATACCGTACACCGTTGATGACGAACTGGTGCATGACCTCCTCTCCAGGAGGTGAGAACTGTTGTGTCAATTTCGTGAACGAGCGGAAACTATTGCGCGCTGAGGGACTATCGAAGGACGCGAGCGAAGCAGCACCAATGCAGTCATCGTCTGAACCGAAGCTGTCTCGGTAGCTGTCCCGGAAGCTAGACGTGGACGACCGCTGTGAGACCGACCGATGGGACATAGACGAAATAGTGAGACCTAAAAGCAGCTTGCCGAAAAAGCTCTGGTGATCGTTAGACAACACGTAGCTTTGCACTTCACCCGCCCTCGATGCGTTGCTGCCAGTTTTCCTACGGCTCCGTCGACCCATGAGCCGGCTGGAAATGGTTCCACCAGCACTAACACTGCCACCATTGCTGCCGTTCAGGAAGCTTGCCAGGTTCACATGGGTCCGCGCAACCACCTCGTGGTTAGAGTTACGACAGCACTCAATGAGCAGAACCGTGTTGTCATCGCGCGACAGCCGATCAAATTGCAGGAACAACTCTTGCTGATAATTGTAGGACCAAGACGGTGCGAGTTCGCTTCCAGACGAGTCAGCGGGGATCTCAACCGGTGCAGCCGCGCGCGACTGTGCTTCCGTGTGCCAAACACCCTCAAATTCATTTGTATCGAGCGAGCACCGCACAAAAAACTCGTCACCCTGTAGCTCTCGCGACCGAACGTCTGTGATCTGGTACAAATTAATAGAAACCACATACCCACCGACCACTGATTCGCGAATACGCTCAGCGAGAGATGGCAATGTCAGGTTTGTAGTGCACCCCGGTGTTTTGAACACAACGCTTGAGGCCACGACATCTCCAAAAATCTCCCAGCGGCTTATCCGCCCGTTGTCTGCCGGCTTAAAGTGCAATTTGTGCGTCCACTGCTGCATAAACGTGGTCTGGTTGTATCGCACTTGCATGGTCTCCCTTCCCGAGATGACGACCACGCGGTTCCGATTCCGGCAGTGCGATTCGAAGTCCGGGTTCTCGTCCTGGTCCTCATCTTCCTCCATCTGGATGCTCTCGACGATGAACTGTTCCACCTGAACGGACTGAGACAATCTCGTAAAGTACTCGAGCACTCCACCAAATCCGCGATACTTTCCTTCGAACGGCACCATGGGCAGGTAGTTGCTGCGCAGGATCACATCGGACTTGAGCAGCGAGAAAAGGCGCAGCAGCACGTGGTCCATCGGTGCGTTCACGTTGGTCTTGGCCAGCGGCTGGTTCGGAGTGACCGGTATGAACGAAGCGGTCGGCTTCTTGCCGCTAGGAAGTGTGAGTGTGAGGCTCGATCTGTCCGTGTCTTCTGAGGTCCCGGCCCCGGGGGTCAACGGCCCGGTCGCGGACGGTGATGATGGGACGTCCATCCTTACTCCCCCTTCATCAGCTGTCACCCGCGCGCACAGCGCCGCGTAGAAGTACTCATAGCCTCTGTAAAAGTCCGCCACGTTGGTGCGTAGTCGCTGCACGGCCGGACGCATGTGGCCCGAGAGGTCATGGTCGGCGATGGCATTGGCCACGAACTGCAGCCAGACGTGCTTGCTGGCCTCGGAGTTGGTGCGGAAGTGCAGCTGGTGGCCCTTCTGCGTGGCCAGCGTGAACCTGAAGGCGGACTCGGAGTCAGCGGTAGCGGCGGCCGAGGACGGACTCGTGGCGGTCGCGGCGTCGGCCCCAGTCTCCGTCTGCGGGCCAGCGCCGGCCACGGGCGTGGAAGCTGCCGATCCGGCTTGGCCCGCGGGCGCGGCAGAAGCACCCAGCACCTCCTCCACGTCCCAGGCCTTGACGAGCGACACGCGGTCCGAGAAGCCGAACTTGCCCTTCTTGATCTTGGACTTGGCGTTCTGGCGCCGCGCGTCCTCCTCCGACAGGTAGCAGTAGAGCGAGCGGCCGCGCAGCACAAAGTAGTAGGTCTCCCAGTGCTTGAGCCAGTCGCTGCGCTTCTGCAGGTAGCCCTCCCAGTGGAAGCGCAGCGGCACGGCGCGCGCGTGCGTGGAGGGCGTGGCCAGGCTGCGCGCGTGGCTGGCCGAGGCCGGCGAGATGGACACGGACGCGGAGGACGCGCGCGCCTTCAGGCCGCCCGACGCGGACAGCCGCGCGGCGTCGCCGTCGGCCGCGGCGGAGCGCAGCGACATGCTGGGGCTCTGCGTCATGCTTCGTTGTGCGACTGCGGACGTTTTGCTGAACCCACGGTATCGCTCTCGGCCAATGGGAGGCGCGGTATCACAAACCGGTAGTAAATCAGGCGGCTAAAACGGAGGTTAAAGCGCAGCGCTAATTCGTCGCGACCACTTCAACTTGGGCAGACTGCAACACCTCCGAGCGAATTTGCTCTCGCGCCTTCGGGAGAAAGGAGAAACTGAAGGAATACGCTACGGATGGCTCTCGTGCCATCCTGGAGCTACACGTGGAGATGATCCTGTCGTGTTTACGAACGGCGCGTACGCAATGTTGATGGACGGGCATCTCAACCGTGACGAGCAGCTCGTGGGCCGGACTACCAAGCAGCGGCGACATACCGCTTCCTGCTTGCGCTGCATGAAACAGTTGCAGCGCAAGCTGTTGTGAAGCATCATACGCTTCACTGCTAGTGCTGGGCTGCTGTCTTTGATGCCCGCTGATGCAGCTGCAGCAAATTTGTTTCCTCGAGCCCTGTACTCTATTTGGCAAAAAAAAAAAAAAAAAACCTGCAGGAAAATGCAGGCATGTGTTAGCGGATTCTGCTCTCAGCGACAGGAGCTTGAAGAAAGTAATCAAGTAGTAACCTCGAATTGGTGTCCATTTGCGACGGTAGCAGATCATCAGTTCTTCCTCCTCAGGAGCAGTCGCTCACTCGCCTGCACCTGCAGCTCCGCCTGGCTGAGAACTAGCTCATCTCGTAGGGAATACCAGGTACCTCCTGCTGTTCCTACTTCTTCCTCCTCCACACGACTTCTCAGGCTGCCCTTCGGTCCGTGTTGCATTGCGCAAATCATCAAAACGACACAGCCACTCACTTGTGCAAACAAACAGTGCGGGTCATAAGTGGCAGCGACGGCAAGGTGTCGAGCAGGTAGGACGCGAGAGCTAAAAGCGAATGAAACACGAAGCACCAAACCTGCTTTAGATAAAGCTAGCCACTACCTACCATGCGTCAACGAACTCAACAGGCCTTTCAAGCTTTCGGTGCACATACCAGGGCTCTAGACGCAGTATCCTTCAATTCCTCTTCTGGCATGACGAATGGTACCCTCTTTGGTAGCGATTCGTTCTGGTTGCGGTCAGTTACGTCATCTTCGATGTACTTCATAGGGTTCCACACGGATGTGGCCAGATCCACTAATCTCTCCGCCACGGATTCACGTACTGCTAGATGGTCCTGCTAGATGGTCTGAAATTTCCTTGATCGCCTCCCAGTCTATCACCGATCGAATACAGAAGGTAAATGGCAATGGTACAGTGGCTGCACCGATATCTTAGAGTCCGAAAACATTGTTGTGGTTTTCGTACTCGCTCGCGCAGATGGATTTATTGTTGCAGCGCTTTTGTGCTTCTTGTCGAACTGGAACGCATTCTCTTTTTCTTCGGGGTGGATTGCTTGGCATCATCTGGTGCTGGCAACGCCGCTGCGGTTCTCTTTTGTGCTGTGTCCATTTTCGCTGCTTTCAGAAACTCGTTTTCATCTGAAAGTACAAAGCGAAGCTGTTCCAGAGCTGTGACTTCTTCTTGAATACTGAAGTACACACGAATCATATCGTCCGCTGGCTTTTTGTTCAGCTTGTTTGTTTCCGATAATACAATAGAATGACTCATTTTCGTCATCTAGTATAATAAAGAAGTTTACTCTAAATTCATGCTAGCTCGAAGATAGGCAAGAACGCCTTCTTAATCTATAATCTCAAATTGAGATTGAAATTAGCGGTTATGTCGGCTACCTACACCCTATGCCGCGCAATGCGGCAGCATGGCATACAGCCTTAAACTAAATTCTCAGTCTTGAATTTGCGGGCTTTGGCCCAAGCCACGCCTCCCGGCTGCGGTCGGTCCACAGGATCAAGTTTCATATGTATTCGTGACAAGTGTAAATCGTCACTAAATGACACGCCATCTTTTCTTCGTCACCGTCACCAAAATAAGCCAACCTTGAAGTCTGGGTGTCGCTAATGGAAAGCCCGATGATGATTCTGGACGCAAGCACGTGTACAAGACTCGCATCTCATTTAGGTGTACGTGGGTTCTTAGATAAAATTAATTTTATAAACGATAAGTTGTACATTATCAGGTATTTGTCTCTTGCTAGGTTCACGTCCTTCGACAACTCGAAAGCAATCGGCTCTTCCCGAATCCCGAGCTCTGTACGATTGTTGTATATGGTGCTGTATAAGCGCCGGAAGCACGCTTGTATTAATTCCAGCACCGCTTCAAGTACTCGCGCAACTTTTCGACCGCATCTCCCGGTACGTGAACTTGGTGAACGAACTACGCAGCTCGGCCTCTAGCGAGTTCTCATCCTGCGCTTCTGTCACTTTAACTGCCAGCACAGCCTTAAGCCGTTGTTCTGCCAATTTCGCCACTGCAGCGGTCACATGATTACTGAGAGCTCCATGACCAACCCTCGCAGAAGCATGCTAGGCGCCTCATCTGTTTCCGAAACGATCACACTCTTGATCACATCCTCATTACTGTGGAGTGTCAATGTTTGCGGCGCGACTGGAGAAAAACCACCCCACTCGTTCAACACTCTAAAACACCACCTCGCTGGCGAGACTTTTCTTGCCCTCTCCGCTTTCGTTCTGAAGCAATACTGGCGACGCTCAGCCAGCAGGAAGTACGGCGAGGGCTGCAGCATGCACGTTACCTCGGCAGAATGTCCACTTGTCATTGAGACGTGCTTGTCAACGGGGAAAAGCGAAAAAGTGACATGAAAATGCAGGGAATACTATTGAAGGTGATGGAAACTGACACGTAAACAACAGTATAGATTGAGATTTTGTGACGTTTGCATCAAGCCTTGTGCAAATGGCATTTTCTGGGGTGGTGGCTTTGTGCTGATAGTGTTGTTTGAGTTGAGAAACAAAGACAGCAACATACCTCACAGAAACTAAAGAAGAGGGACTGGTAATTACGAACCCGTTATGTACAAAGTTGAAAGGCTTGGAGCCGCAAGATAGTTCTAACGCAATCTCCACTCGTAGTCAGAACACACGGAAATATTCGTAGAGATTATAAATTTGGGTCTCACCACAGCAGCACGCTGACACACGTCATCCCAGTATGCAAATTCAATCAGTTTCCCTGGACAGAGTTTTCTGTAGCTGCCTTTCGAGATCCTCGTCCTCTTGCCAATTTCCTCTTCTGATGACTGGAGATGCTTCTGCAGTTTCTATTCGTGCAACAGGGGTCCCAACGAAAGATCCTGCTGTAGCCATAGCGAAGTGGAGACTGGAGACATTATTTTCTGACCCCGCCTCTTCAACACAAACACAACTACTTCTGTGAAAAGGATGGGCATAACCTAGTTTCCAACTGTAGCGCTGGTTAGCATTACTATAGTATGCCCCGTAGTTTCTCTAGTTTTGCCCATGCCTTGGATTATCGACGAAATTGGGGAGCTGTCAAGTAAAATGTAGTCTTTCGTGGCCAGTTTCAGTGATACTACTGTTAAGCTAAAAGCGAGTAGTGCTCTATGCTACAGCATTCGCGGCATTTGACTTTTCGTACCATTCTGTAAACGCTCTGTACACGTTTTGGTTCTTCGCTGATAATTCCACTCCCGGCTCGCCAATGCGATAGCGTAGTTTCAGCTTTTCTGGAGTAAGACCTTCCTTCTTCGCGACCGTGAAAAGTGCTTCGAGTACCTCCTTTCTGGTCTCATCTTCTCAGCTGCTTGACGCAGGAGAGTTTAGAATGCGTCTATCCCCGAGGAAAGACTGGCAAGTTCGCGTGTTTATGGTGGCTTTAGGCAACTTGAATACGGGAGAGACAGCGTCAATTCAGCTAACAACTTCGTGAGCTGACATAGTAGCTCTGCAATGCTGTCGGGCGCCTTGTTGCGGAGCGTAGCAAGGATGGCATGAAGTGCGGGTCCAGTTCCGTTGCGGTGTCAGTGTCATGTTCAGCGAGGCTTCCCTACCACCATCACGTACAGCACCACCTACACGAAGGACAAGCCCTACGGCGCGTGCCATTACGCAGAACTGTACTACGATTTAGACGGTGGCTTATCCCAGCCACCAGCGTTAGATGTCTACTAGAACTCTTATACTATGTTAAGATTATGCAACAAGCTTAGTTGTGCGGACAAAACAGTGAAAAGCTGTATGAAGTAAAGTTAGCAAGCACTTTAATGCGAGTCTATTGCTTGTGATGCGCGATAAAAGGAACCGCACTTCAAAGTTAACCTTTAGAAGTCCTCCTCGAAAGAAGCTTAGGAAAGCTCACCTCCTACTTTTCTTCGTATTTATTTAGCTATAGGTTTGGGTACTTTTTGGCCACCGATGATAGTGACTCATACTCGCCGCAGTATACCTGTACTTCGGTCCAGGTTGTGCTGTGCAGTCCATTCATCAAAATTGCCCCCAGAACATGCAAACTAACCGTACGGGTCACGCGCATTTAGTGAATAGCTAATAGTAGTCACTAAACACACCAACCAGAAATGGAAAACGCATCCACCCAGCACCAATTGTGCTCCAGCGCAGCCAACACGTCGACCGTTCTAAAACTTCACCCTATCACGCGTCGCCAGGTATTTGCAATAGTGTTACTTGTCGAGTATTCACGACAACTCAACTACCTTTTCAATCCGACGGCACACATAGCAACGCCCCCGACGCGGTGTACATTATCACCTCTTTCGACATCAATCTCTCTACACCGTTTTGTTCAGGTTGCGGCCAGTTACGTCATCTTCGATGTACTTCATAGGGTTCCACACGGATGTGGCCAGATCCACTAATCTCTCCGCCACGGATTCACGTACTGCTAGATGGTCCTGCTAGATGGTCTGAAATTTTTTTGATCGCCTCCTAGTATATCACCGATCGAATACAGAAGGTAAATGGCAATGGTACAGTGGCTGCACCGATATCCTTAGAATCCGAAAACATTGTTGTGGTTTTCGTACTCGCTCGCGCAGATGGATTTATCGTTGCAGCGCTTTTGTGCTTCTTGTCGAACTGGAACGCATTCTCTTTTTCGTCGGGGTGGATTGCTTGGCATCATCTGGTGCTGGCAACGCCGCTGCGGTTCTCTTTTGTGCTGTATCCATTTTCGCTGCTTTCTGAAACTCGTTTTCATCTGAAAGTACAAAGCGAATCTGAGCTGTCGTTTAGCAGGTTTCGCTACTTCTGTCGCCAACATGGCATGCAGTATCAGACTGGATGTCACATCCAAAACCATCGTCTAGCACCAAGCATAAGTGTCAACGTCTGCACCTCGACTGGAGAAGGTATATCACGAACCTTCAAAAACCTCGCTGGCTAACTGCGTTATACATTTCTCGCCCTCCGCTCTTGTCCTAGGGCAACAACGAAGGCAGTGAGCGAGTTTAAACCGTTGCGAGGGCAGCACATGCACGTTACCTCGGCAGCGTATTTGCCTGGCATTGGGTTTCAACTCAGAAAAGCGAGAATGAGATAAATTCTTCGGCTGTACCAAGGACTACGACGACGTTCAAATGTTGTGCGCATATTCGAGAACCGTCACTGCTATTCCCTCCAGCACCAAAATATCGATCTTCTTCCGACGTACTGGTCGCAAACTGGTCTGTGTTGACCAACGCCAGCGCAGTAGAAGAACGTCTGCGCTTTGAGTACCCCGACAACCTCCGCAACGTACTGCAGGATGCTGGCATAGGCGAGGACATGGACACCTATGGTGATAGCGACGCCCAAGCGTCGTGGGTACATGATGTAGGACATGCATTTCGTTTCGTTCAACCAAAAGAGCGCCACCAACTTCTCCGAGGCATAACTTCATATCTGAAAAACAAGAGGAGAGCAGACGACAGCGGGAGGGACACCGCACTATGTCACTGGGTATCACGCCGCGCACAAGACACTGCTCACCTACACGAACAAGTCAGCATGAAAAAATCTTCGGACGAGCTGGGTCGAGTGCAAATGAAGGTGCTGGGTGCGATTTAAAGTAGGGAAGGAAGACTATAATACTGTCACAAGAGCGGCCGTAGCTCTTCGGTCTCCATGCTCTCACGCGTCCGACGGCTGCTCCGCTCGGCCCTCAGTCGTCGCCTCGCTCGATGGCTGCACCACACCACACCACACATCAGTCCCAACGTCCGCACCGCGCCACAAGCGACGCCGCACGCACCGCCCGTGTTGTAGTGCAGCAGCTTCTCGATCAGGTCCACGTGCGTGAGCATCATGCGGCGGCAGCAGTAGCGCTTCAGCGACAGCTCGTCCAGCGCGTCGCGCTCCGTGTAGTCGGCGCGCAGCAGGCCCAGGTACGTCTCCCACTTGTTGGCCAGCACCTTGCCGCACGTGAAGCAGCGCACAGGGACGATCATGGCGGTCTCCGGAGTGGCGGGCAGTTGGCCGAGTGACTGCCGGCCAGCCAGTGGCTTCTCGGCGGCGCAGTTTCGGCCAATGGCGGCGTCGCCGCGCAGCCAGCGAATCACAGCGCGGCGTCTTTTTGCGCCAATGAGCGCGCGCCTCCGACTAAGTGCGATCTTGCCTTTCGAGCTCGTGGCTGCAGAAAGAAAAAGAAGCGGCGGATCCGGAGCGCGGCGCCTCGGGGCGTGCGAGATGGCGGCGGCGGAGCAGCAGCAGCAGCGGCCGCACGCGGCCTCGCCGACGGGCGAGAACGCGCCGCATGTGGCCAACCAAGTTTCGGCCAAGGACGCGGCGGATTGGCGGAGAGACGGCGCGGAGAAGGCAAGCAAGGCGGCGGATACGGCGGGAGACCAACATTACGCCAAGACTGGAGACGCGACGACGACGACCAATGGCGCAGAAGAAGCGGCGAGGAAGCAGCGACGTGATGAGCCGTCGGTGGCTGCTGAAGGAGCAGATCCGGTGGCGGTAGACGCCGCAGAAGGTTCCGGTGGTGACAGGGCGGATCCATTGGCTCCGCTTGGTGCGCCGTTGCCTATGGAGGTGGATGGGGCTGAGCAGCAGAAAGAGGAGACTGTTGTGGTGATGGTAGAAGGTGGAGAGGAGAAGCAGGTGGAACAAGGGTCGACGAAGCAGTCGATGGAAGATGCGGCAACTGCTGCCGATGCCGATGTGGAAGATGCACCGGTTGCGATGGACGTTGATGCTGGTGGGAAAGATCAGGAGATGGCGGTGGAGAGCGGAGAGGCGAGTGAAGCGCCGTCTTTGCCTGCAGAAGAAGTCCGGTCTCCTGCTGCTGCAGACGCTATATCTGAAAATTCCGATAATCAGACGGCAGAGAAAGAGGTAGTTGCGATGAAGGTTGAAGGTAGCGTGAAGAAGGCGGACAGCGTATCGGTGGAGGCTGCTGTTGTGGTGGACGAAGTTTTGCTGCAGAGTGTGGAGGAAACACCTATCGCTGATTCGCACAGTGAAGAAAGCAAAACAAGCGCAGCTGGTGATGCCAACGAGGATGTCGAGATGACATCTGTGGGTGTGTCTCACACTAGCGAGGTGGAGACTGCTCATGGCGAACACACTACACCTCATAAGGCAAGCGACTCTGATGTGACGAATGTGGTGGGGCAGATTGTTGACACCCTTGTCGATCACGTCGTCCAGTTCGTGAACGAGACTGTGTCTGTGGATGCAGAGTCTGTAAAGATAATGAGCAGCCCGATAACGCCGCATCTTAGCACCGACGAGGCCCTTGAACTGCTTGAGGTGCATCAAGGCGATGATCATGAGCTGCTTCCAGAGCATGACGCTGGTGCAGACGCTGATGTGGAGGCTGAGCCGAGTGAGACCCGTGAGTACCAATGGTTTGATGGTGATGACGATGACGATGAAGGAGTTGCCATAGAAGCACCTTCTATATTGAGCGATGTTGCCGAAACCACAGACGATGTGTTTGAGTTTGGTGGAGTCGTCGACCTTACAGGTGCCCCGCCTAATATTGGGGACAACGCTGACATTAACAGCGACGGGAGCGGAGATACACTGGTAATTCCGAGCAGCAGTAGCAGTAGCAGCAGTAGCAGCAGCAGCTCAAGCTCAAGTTCTGCATCTTCTGGATCTTCGTCGTCATCATCTTCTTCAAGCAGCAGTGCAAGTTCAGCCTCTGAAGATGAGGCAATGGGAAACAATTCAAAGAAGCGGCGTGTATCGGGAAGCAGCGGTCCTCGCAAACTTCTGAAGTACAAGAAGCAAAAGCGAGCACGCGCGTCCAATCCGGAGACAAAGTCTTCGCACAAACGCTATAAGCGCAAACGCAAGATTCCAGAGCCGGTTATTCCGCCAGAGTTTGCGGTTTTCGACCAGGAAGCAGCAGATCCAATCCTCAGAGGTACATATGCTGTACGAAATAACCGCCGTGCGTGTTTTGTGGGAAATTGGGGCTTCAGCGATGAGGCTTTTCAAAATATTGAGAGCGTTAGCCCATTCGAATACACTTCACGTGCTCGAGTACTTCAGTCACGCCGAAAAGATGACAAACGCCCAGTGTCTGGCAAGTATGGAGGATTTTTTAAGCTGCGCCAGTTCAATGGGACTCTGGTAAAGATCCGAGAAGATCAGGTGGAGTTGCAGTTTTTACCCATGCCATCTTCAGACGGAGAGGACGAAGATGAAGACATGGAGGGCTATGCGAGCGACGAGGACGATGGCGAGGAGGCAGCAGCTAGCCGCTATGTAGTTCTTGGCAGAGGTAAGAACCGCTTTGGTCGGTTCCTAATTCGAGGGTATCTTAACCCCGAAAGCGGTCGGCTAACTGTAAAGCGTAGGTATTTGGAGTGAGCAACGTCTAGTGCCTCGACCCGTTTACAACGGGTGAGCGGGTTCCGAAAGAGAAAGATATATTCAAGCAGAATGGAGTAATGGGGAGTTTACGACTGAAGCAAATTTTGTTGTTGTTGGATCTAACATCCCCAACTAGGCAAGACCAGGCTGCCTCGCAAAAATGGGTGGCAGCGCAAGACATCCACCTGCAGATGTGGTATTCCTTCGCTGTGTCGGGTTAGTGGTGAACATGATGCAATGCAGACAAAACGGCGTGCTCAACTGCGAGCTTTAAAGGTATCGCTTTCGGCATCAATAGCGGGGCAGTTGTAGTTTCTTGTGACAGTCTCAAGGAATAGTGCTCGATGGTAAGTCGAGATGCTTATCCGGAATCGGTAGTCGCTGAAATTATGCAGTACAATAGTTTGAGCTCGTGCTCAAGTTACTGGGAACTACATGTGATCGAGTTCGTGAGGAGGACTACCAGAAGTGACAGTAGTAAACAACGTGTAGTCATCATGCAGTTGGCAGGGCGGCCAGAGATGTAACACTTCGGACCATGCTCAGCAGAAGCCCGAGCCGTGCGTTTGAGAGCTCCAGCGAGGTGAATGGGCAGCTTGCAACGACAGAGCTGGCGAGTTACGACGCAGGACGTGTTAAACGTGTCGTTCGAGGGAGATGTCCGAGGCAAACCGTTGATGCCAGGCGCTGCAGCAGACGGTCATCCCCGAGCGTGCGTCGGTCATCATCGGCGAGGTCTCCGAGGTGAATCCGCTTGCCAATTCATGTTTGTCAAATCGCGGTGCCACTTGCAGCAGCGACCTAGAAACACGCCGGCCATGGAGCGTTGGTAGTCAACGAGTGTTGAAGTTGAAGCCGACCGGCCAATCACCAGCTTGGGCTCCATTTCGTGGCCTGCCGGACTGCTCCGCCTCGAGGACTGCAACCTACCGTGGTCAGGCGTGCAGGTTCGCCTTCATGGCATGCGTGCGCTGTCTTCCTGGCACGAAAGCACCGGTGTATGGTGGTAGTGTGGGCGTGGACGCCAACTCGGCGACAAGAAGCTTATTCTGCATTTCACCGTGTCCTAAACACTCCAAGCGTCCACCAATTCGCACTCCAATATGTTTTTCCGCTCCAGCCAACGTGCACTTCAGCGTGGTCTTCAGCGTTCTGCTCGCTCGCTTCATATTGCCAAGGACCTGACCGAGCTGGTTGGCAACACGCCACTAGTGTATCTGAACCGTGTGACGGAAGGCTGCCACGCCAAGATCGCCGTCAAGTGCGAGTTCATGGAGCCGTGTGCGTCTGTGAAAGACCGCATTGGCATTGCCATGATCCTCGATGCCGAGAAGAGTGGGCGCCTGAAGAAGAATTCGCACATTATTGAGCCCACGAGCGGCAACACTGGCATCGCTCTCGCGGCGGCGGCAGCCATTCGTGGGTATAAGCTGACACTAACGATGCCCGATTCGATGTCGTTGGAGCGCCGCATGCTGCTCAAGGCATTCGGTGCCAACCTGGTGCTCACGCCGGCTGAGCGTGGCTGCACGGGCGCGTTGATCAAGGCCGAGGAACTGGTGGCGCAGGAACCGGACACGGCGCTGATGCTGGGTCAGTTTTTCAATGCGGCCAACCCGCAGATCCACTACGACACGACGGGCCCCGAGATCTGGCGCGACACCGATGGCGAGGTGGACATTTTCGTGGCCGGCAGTGGCACGGGCGGGACGATCACGGGCACGAGCCGCTTCTTGAAGGCCCAGAAGCCCGGCGTGAAGGTCGTGGCCGTCGAGCCCGAAGAGAGCGCTGTACTATCCGGCGGAGAGCCAGGTCTGCACGGCATCCCCGGCATCGGCCCGGGCTTCGTGCCGGAGATCCTGGGGCGCGAGCTCATCGACGACGTGTTCACGCTCACGACGGAAGATGCGTTCGCCACGGCCAAGCGCTTGGCGTTGGAGGAGGGCATTCTGGTGGGCCCGTCCTCGGGCGCCGCCGTCTACGCGAGCATCCAGATCGCCAAGCTCCCAGAGAACGCCGGCAAGCTCATCGTGGCCATCCTGCCGAGCTTCGGCGAGCGCTACCTCTCGGCGGCGCTTTTCGACGAGGAGCGCGCGTTTGCCGCCAACTTGCCCACGTCGGAGCTGCCGTACTAGTAGTCCAGAGCAGATTCGTGTATCTAGTGCGCTCTTCCAGCCGTAGCCTGCGTTCAATGCATTGCTTGCCAACTGAGACTTTGCTGGCGGAGACTCTGACGTCACATCTTCAATCCGTTGTCAAGCGATGCAAATCAGCGGGGATGGCGACTAGCGATGGACCGCAGCACGCAGCCAATCGCCCGGCCGGCACGAGCCGCTTCAAGCGCGCTCGGCCACTGCGCGCGCCGCACCGCTCTGCGCTGGCATCGCCGAGCTGCCGCAGCCGGGCCCGCCGACGTCAGTCCCCACCCAATGCGCAACGCACCGCCGAAGCTCGCGCGACTGCAGCTCATTCCTCAATCTGCGGCGTCCCCGACACCCGAGCTCACCCCACCCCAGTCAAGATGGCCCCCAAGATCGCCAAGGACATGACCGCCCTGATCGGCAACACGCCGCTGGTCTACCTGAACCACGTGACCGAGGGCTGCCACGCCAAGATCGCTGTCAAGTGCGAGTTCATGGAGCCCTGCGCGTCCGTCAAGGACCGCATCGGTCTGAGCATGATCCTGGACGCCGAGAAGAGCGGTCGTCTGCAGAAGGACTCGCACATCATTGAGCCCACGAGCGGCAACACCGGCATCGGTCTGGCCTTCGCGTCGGCTGTCCGCGGCTACAAGTTGACGCTCGTGATGCCCGACACCATGTCGATGGAGCGTCGCATCCTGCTCAAGTCCTTTGGCTGTGAGGTGGTCCTCACCCCTGGCGCCAAGGGCATGACCGGCGCCGTCGCCAAGGCCAACGAGCTGGTTGCCAAGGAACCTGGCAAGGCTCTGACCCTGGGCCAGTTCGACAACCCGGCCAACCCGCAGATCCACTTCGAGACCACAGGCCCTGAAATCTGGCGCGACACCGACGGCGAGATCGACATCTTCATCGCTGGCGTGGGCACGGGCGGCACCCTCACCGGTACCGGCCGCTATCTGAAGCCGAAGAAGGACACCCTGAAGGTCATCGCCGTCGAGCCCGAGGAGAGCCCCGTGCTGTCTGGCGGCAAGTCGGGCCCGCACAAGATCCAGGGCATTGGCGCCGGCTTCGTGCCCAAGGTGCTCGAGACGGACCTGATCGATGAGGTCGTGACTGCCAACAGCGCCGAGGCCTTCGCTATGTCCAAGCGTCTTGCTCTGGAGGAGGGTATCCTCGTTGGCCCCTCGTCGGGTGCCGCTGTGGCAGCCAGCATCAAGGTTGCTCAGCGCCCCGAGAACGCTGGCAAGCTCATTGTTGCCATCCTGCCCAGCTTCGGCGAACGCTACCTGTCTTCGGCTCTGTTCGAGAAGGAGCGCGAGTACGCCGCCAACCTGCAGACCCAGGAGATCGCGGCCTAAGTGTATAACTGCGAGGAGTCCGAGTCGAAGTGTGCAGGTGCCTGGCCCAGCGGTGCCCCCATTCTTTTTTATTGTAAGTAGTGCCAAAGCTATAGAGGAGTAGAGCGCGGCGTTAGTAGCTTTCCGTGAGGAGGTAAATACACGTGCACTTGCATCTCCTACAAACATTGTTTATACCATGCTGACGACGATCGGTAGGGGCGCGTGCTGCAGCCAACGATGCCAGGGCGAAAGGAAGATACGACCTGAGTATTATCCCCGTGGATTGGCAATGTCGGCGGTACACAGCGCGGAGATGGCAACGCAGAGGCGCTGCATTAACGTTAGCATCCTCGTCCTCCAGCTCCATGGTGCGGAGACTTGTATGGCAATGTCTTGATCGCAGCTACGTATAATTGGCTCTGCATCTTGTCTTGCTGATGACGACCGAGCTGGCCCCAAGTTGAAGTTGATGGAATCCGCTTCGTGGATTGGCTGCAGGGTCGGATCGAAGCGACGCGATTCGCGGAGATGCAGCTAGCGCCGTCGAGGCACCACATACGAGGCCGCCAAGCCGTTCGAAGTCGGTGGCGGCCGTGACCACCCCAGGTGAACCATGTTGAAGACGTCTCGGTGCGAAGCGTGTCGCTGTCGCCGAAGCAGCGGTCCCGGGAACGGCCAGCGTCAGTGTCTCCTCAGTCGGGATTGCGCGCACACATGGACGTGCTATGCATAAACCATTATTCGCCAATCGCGCACCAGCTGCATTTTACACCAATCACCACTTCCAACCACAACTTTCAGCCAACAACAGCGCAGAGCCTTCTGCCCCGCTATAACAGTCTCCTTTTATCCTCCCACTATTCATTCAAAACCGCAGTCGACACTTCTGGGAGGACACAGATCGGAGACTGTGGAAGATGCAAAAAGCAGTCGGCTCTGTCCAAAGCAAAGTGCCCGTCCGCGTCCAGGTTTTGTCCGCCACCTCGATAGTCCCCCAATGGGCACAAAGTCTTGGTCGAAGCTGAGCGCGGCAATTCCGTCCGGCCGCAGCAGCCTGTCACTGCCGGTATCCGGCTTGACGTGGATTGGCCGAGGCCAATCCCGAGCGGCCGCAAGACGACGTGGCCGGCCGTACGTACCCTTTGGATCGCGCTCCATCACCGGCCTCACTCCCAAATCCGCGGCGAACCCCGCACTGCTCCTCCAAGATGCTCGCCCGCTCGCTCCTCACCGGCCGCCGCCAGATGCTGCGCAACGCCCGCGCGCTCCACATCGCCAAGGACATGACGGAGCTCATCGGCAACACGCCGCTGGTCTACCTGAACCACGTGACCGAGGGCTGCCACGCCAAGATCGCTGTCAAGTGCGAGTTCATGGAGCCCTGCGCGTCCGTCAAGGACCGCATCGGTCTGAGCATGATCCTGGACGCCGAGAAGACCGGCCGCCTCACCAAGGAGCACCACATCATCGAGCCCACGAGCGGCAACACGGGCATCGGTCTCGCCTTCGCCGCCGCCGTGCGCGGCTACAAGCTGACGCTCGTGATGCCCGACACCATGTCCATGGAGCGTCGCATCCTGCTCAAGTCCTTCGGCTGCGGCGTCGTGCTGACACCTGGCGCCAAGGGCATGACCGGCGCCGTCGCCAAGGCCGAGGACATGGTCAAGAAGGAGGCCGGCAAGGCCCTCACGCTCGGCCAGTTCGACAACCCGGCCAACCCCAAGATCCACTTCGAGACCACGGGCCCCGAGGTCTGGCGCGACACCGACGGACAGGTGGACTTTTTCGTGGCTGGCGTGGGCACCGGCGGTACCCTGACCGGCACGGCCCGCTACCTCAAGCCCAAGAAGCCCAGTGTCAAGATCGTGGCCGTCGAGCCCGAGGAGAGCCCCGTGCTGTCGGGCGGCAACCCCGCGCCCCACAAGATCCAGGGCATCGGCGCCGGCTTCGTGCCTAAGGTGCTGGAGCGTGACCTGATCGATGAGGTGATCACGGCCAGCAGCCCGGACGCCTTCGCCATGGCCAAGCGTCTGGCGTTGGAGGAGGGTATCCTCGTGGGCCCTTCGTCGGGTGCCGCTGTGGTGGCCAGTCTGGAGCTGGCCAAGCGCCCCGAGAACAAGGACAAGCTCATCGTGACGATCCTGCCCAGCTTCGGTGAGCGTTACCTGTCGTCGGCTCTGTTCGAGAAGGAGCGCGAGTTCGCCGCCAACCTGCCGACGTCGGAGCTGCCCTAAGCTGTCTCGGCGACGAGCGGGTATCCAGGCATGTGCGTGGCTCCGTAGTGGCGTTGTGCTTCGTGTGCTTAAACGTAAGTAGTTATCGATCTGTAGATCTCCCGACAGGAAGAGAGACTTCGTGTCGCCCCCCGCCCTCGGGCGCAAATATATTCCCTCGAGCTACACTTGTGCGCAGCATCGTCCGTCCTGTAGAGTCCCGCCTACGTCAGCAGTAGTCGCGCAAGTTGGGACATCCTGTCGAGCTCGCAGCCGAGCCGGTCGTTGGGTGTTCCTGGATGACTCGGCGTTCCGGTGCGATCACTAGGAACAAGTCGACCGTCTCGAATTAGCTGGAGCAACTTCAGTCCTTGAGCATGGCGGCGGCCTCGTCCGCCAGGTAGTTGGCGCGCGCGCGGCCGCGCTCCGCCTGGAACTTGCGCAGCTGCCGCAGGTAGTGGAACTCGCGCAGCATGGCGTTGGCCTCGGCGTAGTGGCCGCGCACGGCGCGCGCGCGCGGCAGCTCCATGTCCGTGTCCATGGCGGCCTCGCCGGCCCAGCGCACGCCGTGCGCGCCGTCGTAGTTGTAAGCCACGCGCAGGCGCTTCATGTCGCTGGCGATGGCCTCGCCGGTCTCCGAGCTGCTGTCCGGCGGCTCCGTGGACGCGTCGCTCTCGTTCTCGCGCCACTCGCGCTTGCGGCTCATGGGCGCGTCTGCAAGAACAAAATGACAAAAGGCACACGGAAAGTAAACTTGCGGGGGAAAGTTTCAGAAATCCGGCGTGTATCGGAGACGTCACCTCCTCCGGCCCGAGCGCGTCAGCCTCATGGGGCGAGAGTGACGGTCGCCGAGGGCTCGACGTAGACGTCTTCAAGGCTCGCGGCCAATGGCCGACGGCCACCGCACGCGGGATGCCGTAACAATCGCCGGCGCTGATTGTTTCGGCCTGGTCCGAGTCGCTACGCAGCACTAGGCGGCGCGTTATGACGCCGAAGTAAAGTGTCCATGGTCTTCTGTAGGAGGAACAAGTGGCCTGCAGGTGGGCCGAAGACGACGCAGGTAAACTGCACAATTCAAGTCGCCGCACGAGCAACAAGCGTCGACGGAACTAACGCAACTTCCTCCTGGCTAAACTGTCATGACCAAGAATCGAGAACTTTTGATGGAGCCAACGTCTTTGGTTGCGGCCATTGATGCTGGCAAATTCAAGTTCATCCCGGAGTTTGGAGGCCAGGGCTTGTCGTACTGGAGTGAGCTGCAGAGACTGTATGCGGCTTCGGACGGCATCACCCGCAGCTTAATTGACAATGCGGCGAGAGCGCTGCTGGAGGAGTCCAGCACCGACGAGGCCAGGGCTTCGGGCGCCTTTGAGACTGTCCTGGACTTGCAGAGCTGGCTGAAGAGTCTGGAGATTGGTGATTTCCCTGACGGCTTCGACCTGAATCGAGTGGTCTTTAACATGCCTTTGCTGATGCACGCAGTGTGCCAACTACCTCAGCTTCCTCGAGACCAACGCTGTCACTCATGAGAGTATGGTCAAGAGTTCTGCCACGGCCATTGGTCACAGCCAGGGGGTGGTAAGCGCCGTCCTCTTCTCAGCGGCTAAGACAGCTCAAGAGTTCCAGGAAATTGCCATCAGTGCCATGCGCTACATGTTCTGGCAGGGACTGCGGGTGCAGGAGACGTACCAGGAGCTTCTTGTGCAGCATAAGCAACATGAGAAGAGAGTCGAGAGCGCTAGCCCCATGCTAGCTGTGCGGGGGCTCAAGAAGGAACAGGTTCTCAAGGCCATTGAGGGTGCAAAGTGCCGAACCGACTCGTCGAACCTGCATCTTTCGCTTATCAACGCGTCGGATATGATAAACGTGACGGGATTCCCCGAGACACTGGTACAGTTGGAGCAAACACTTGAGGGCCTGATCGCCAAGCCTGACGCTGATCAGACTCGCACCCCGCACTCGCAATGGAAACCCTCGGGCTCGCTGTCGTTCCTGCCTCTTTCAGCCCCCTTCCATACACCTCTACTGAAGGAGGCCAAGACGAAGTTGGTGAAGGATGTGCTACGAGTCAAATTTGAAATCAACGGCAGTCAGCTCCATTTGCCCGTTTACACTACAAACTCGGATGCTATCAACATGCAGACTGTCGACGACGTCGTCAACGAGCTTATTAGCTTGCAGCTGTTGGAACTCGTAGACTGGACGGTGACACTGGCAACGATTGCAGAACGCCATTCAAATGCGACCCATATCCTTGAATTTGGGCCAGACCTAGGCGTAAGCAAGCTAAGCAGCAAGGTCGCGGAAGGCTTAGGCATTGAAGTGGTGGTTGCTAACTGCCAAGCACTTGGTTATGAAGCTGTCAACGAGATACGCTCCTGTTATCGGGCTGCAGCAGTTTGTCGACGGAGCGGCTACCTTCGTCCCAGAAGGTAGCTGAGGCGACGTGGGCCAAAAGGTTTGGCCTTCAAATGAGCAAGTCGGGCAAGCTTTGCAATAGATGCAAACGCGTGCTGAACAAGCCGCCGGTGATGGTGGCGGGTATGACCCCCACTACAAGTTTGGAAGGCATCGACCTGGTGGCGGCTATCCAAAATGCCGGATTTCACGGCGAGCTGGCCGCGGGTGGTTGTCTCTCCCCAGCATCTTCGAGGCTGCGGTGAACAAGCTTGTGTCTAAGATCAAGCCTGGCCTTGGCATCACAATCAACATGCTGTACCTGAACGCGAAGCAGTGGGGCTTCCAGCTTCCGATGGTGCTTCGCATGCGTCGCAGCGGCGTGCCTATTGAAAGCGTTACGATCGGTGCTGGTATCCCGACAAAGGAGCGTGCGCTTGAAATGATGTCGCAGCTGGAGGCTGTGGGCATCAGGCTAGTGTTCAGTAGACCCTTATGGCAAAGCCGTGGCTGACACTGGCTGACGGTATCTCAGTGAGCGTTGGCGACCACCTCACATTCAAGTTGACAACGAAGAAGCAGTACGCGTCTATCAGCTCGTTGAGCTCTGTGGAAGTGTCTGGCAAGCTGCTTCGCAACGAGGCAGGTTTTCAAGTGGAAATTGGCACTGTTGAGTTTATGAGCTATGATGTCAACGAGAGCCCTGTTATGACGTTCTTGAGCCAAGTGCAGCCAGAAGATGCTAAGGCAAGCGGCATCTTTGTTAATGGTGGATCCTACATGTTGGAAAAACCATTAGAGATTGATGTTCTAACTGACGCGTTGGCGTATGCCGTGGCCTCTCGTGATTTGAACCCAATCCATCGCTCAAGGTATGCGGCCATCCTAGGCCACCTACCGAAGGGCAGGCCGATAATGCACGGCTTGTGGACTGCGACCAAAGTGCGTGAGCTAGTCATCCATAGTTTTGGTCTTAGCCTCGACAGCAACGTCGTGGACTACGATGTGAACTTCGACGGTATGGTGTACCCCGGCGACAAGCTGTACATGCAAGCGCGTCACATCGGCCTCAACCGTGGCAACAAGGTGTTGTCGATTGAAGTTGTGAATAGTTCTGGTGAACGGGTAGTGAGTGCGCGCGCTGTTGTGAAGCAGGCGCCGATGGCGTTTGTGTTCACTGGGCAGGGTTCTGCCACGGTTGGTATGGGCATGGACCGCTACCAGGAGTCATCTGTGGCTCGTGAGAATTGGAACCGTGGTGATATTCACCTGCGCAATACTTTCGGCTTTTCGATTCTCGAAATTGTTCGTAAGAACCCTCAGTCCATAACGATATACTTCGGCGGTAAAAAGGGTCGCAAGATTCGTGAAAAGTACATGAGTTTGACTTGCGAAGACCCGGCAACTGGCAAGATGTCTGCGTTGCTACCTGAGATCAATGCTCGCACGCAGAGCTTTACGTTCTCCATGCCGGAAGGGTTACTTTTTGCGACCCAGTTTAATCAGCCTGCACTCGTCCTGTTGGAAAAAGCTATGTTCTCTGAAATCGAGGCCGCACAACTCATTCCAGACGATGCTTACTTCGCTGGGCACTCACTTGGTGAGTACGCAGGTCTGAGTTCGTTTGCAGGAGCGTTGGCTCTAGAGGACGTCGTTGAAGTGGTGTTCTTGCGTGGTTTGATTATGCAGAAGGCTGTGACGCGCGGTGCTGATGGACGTTCGAAGTACGGCATGGTGGCTACGAACCCCGCTCGCGTTGGCCCGCACTTCACGGAAGAGCTCATGTACAAGATCGTTGACGGCATTGAAGCCGCTTCGGGCAAGCTGCTGCAAGTGGTGAATTTCAACATCCAGCAGCGCCAGTACGTGGTTGCCGGTGAGAACGTGAACCTGGAGACGCTGTCGCTGGCACTGTCTGCGTTCAAGACACTGAAGTCGACTGATGACGAGGATGTGGAGAAGGTCATCGCGGAGTCGCTGGTTCAAGCTCGTGGCCGCAAGGAGAAGTGCGAGCAGAGCGGTCGTCCGTTTACTATGGCAAGAGGTCTGGCGACAATTCCGCTGGTTAACATTGACGTGCCGTTCCACTCGCGCGAGCTGCTTGGCGGTGTGCCTTCGTTCCGTGCGCTGCTGCGAACGAAGTTCGACCCGCTGGTCCTTGAGCGTCAGCTACCACTTCTAGTGAACCGCTACACCCCTAACTTGGTAGCGACTCCGTTCTCGCTAAAACGCTCGTACTTTGAGGATGTTTACAAGGCGACCAAGAGCCCCTACCTTGCGGAAGTGCTGGACCCGATGCAATGGCAGCTAACAACAACGTCTTAACTCGCGCATCTGCTTGTGGTGGAGCTGCCTCCTCCAGCGTGCAATTGAACCTCGACGCGAAGCGCACCGCCCGCAACACACGCAGCGGATCGTCCAAGAACGTCACACGCGGCTCCAGCGGAGTCCGCAGTCGTCCGTTCTTCAAGTCCTCGACGCCTCGACCTGTGTACCAGTTCGCGTCTCCTGTTCAGTGGATCAAAACGCAGACACTTCTGTTCTCGGAAGGAGGTGTTCGCCGTTTTGTGGAGATTGGTCCTAGTCCGACGTTGACGAACATGGTGCTGCGCACGCTGCAGGTCGGTGATATCCCGGATATGCCTCGTGAGATCCTGTGGTACCAACGTGACCGCGAGGCTGTCCACTTCGGAGAGGAGACGTCGAACATCTCTGCGTCGGAGTAAGCGCGCAATTTGGGTGCCGAGGTTGCTGCAAAAGCTGTGGCTGTACCCAAGGTTAAAGCGGCTCCGGTCCCGGTTGTCGTTGCCCCTATCCAGCAGGTGCAGGCTGTTCCTGCTCCTTCCCCCGCTCCGTCGGCTCCTGCAGCTGAAGATGCGCCGGTTGCTGCCCTGCATGTTCTTCGCGTGCTTCTGGCTGTGCGTCTGAACAAGGATCTGGCTGAGGTCCAGGAGACCACGACGTGAAGACGCTATGCGCCGGCAAATCTGCTGTACAGAATGAGATTCTGGGTGATCTCGAGAAGGAGTTTGGTGGCAGTGTCCCAGAGGGTGCTGATGAGGTCCCGCTGAAGGAGCTGGCTTCCAAGGTTTTTAACTACAACACGCTCGGCAAGGTGACGAATGGTCTGATCAACAAGGTGGTGGCGAGCAAGATGCCTGGCGGGTTCACGATGTCGAGTATCAAGGACTACCTGAGCGCCGAGAAGGGTCTGGGAGCTGGTCAAATGGAAAGCGTTCTGGCTCACTCTCTGCTGCTGGCCCCACAGGCTCGTTTCAAGAGCGAAGCGGATGCACGCAAATGGCTGGATGAGAGCGTGAGCAGGTACGCCTCGTTCGCGGGCATTTCGCTTGCTTGTCCGTCGATGGCTGTCGCGCCTGGTGCGGTGGGCATGTCGTTGAAGCCTGCTCCTGTGTCGATCCCCATAGTGAGTGACAAGTCGGTGGACGCGAAGCACGCTCTGTTGGTGATACTTGCGCCAAATTTTGGCAAGGCGTTCACCGAGATTCCCGAGACGACGACAATCAAAGAGCTGTCTGCGGGCAAGTCTGCTGTGCAGAACGAGGTTGTCGGCGATCTAGAGTAGGAGTTTGGGTCGGGCCTCGATGATGCAGCGGAGATGAAGCTGGCGGAGCTGGCCGGCAAGTTTCCTGACTACGCGTCTCCAGGCAAGGTGACGAGCGCTCTGATCGCCAAGATGCTGGCGAGCAAGATGCCTGGCGGTTTTGGTCTGTCGACCATCAAGGAGTACCTGTCTTGCGAGCGATGCCTACCTAGCGGTCGTATTGAGAGTGTGCTGCTGCACGGTTTGACGCAGAATCCGAAGCAGCGCCTGGCTGACGATGCGACAGCGAAGAAGTGGCTGGATGGTGTTGTGCACGACTACGCCAAGTTCGCTGGCATCGACATTCCTTACCTGTCGAAGCTGGGGGGCATGATGGCTGCTCCGGCCATGGGCCAACATGTGATGCAGTCGAGCTCGCTGCCTAGCGACTTCGTAAAGCGTCTGAAGACAATGATCGCGGACCAGATCGACACTTTGAACTCGTACCTGGGCGACGACCAGCTGGACTGGCACCGCAAAATCGAGAAGGAGGTAAACATGCGTGAGGAACTGGAGTCTTCTGTGTCTCAATGGGTGACGGAGCACGGCGATTTCTACGGTGCTGGCATTGCTGGCAAGTTTGACGCTAAGAAGGAGCGTCAGTACGACAGCTACTGGAACTGGGCAGTTCAAGATGCAATCGAGCTCTATTACCGCGCTGCGACGGCAGCAAAGGGCTTGTCTGTGAGTCCGAATCTGACTGTGAACAAAGGTTTAAACACTTACTTTGAAGCTATGACGCGCTTCATTAACAAGAACGTTGACATGATTGCAGATGAGTCGGCTCTTCCACCGCTGCAGTGGTTTAAGCCTTACTTGTGCAACCGTGCCACGCCCGAGCTGCTGCAGTGCACTCAGTTCTTTGTGTCTCGTGCGGAGGAGGAAAGCAGCCCAAAGTTGGCCCAGGCTGTCCAGCTGCTTGTTGGGCAAATGGAGGAGTGGTTGAACCCTGTGAGCATGCAGATTTTTAAGCCGACGCAGCCGCAGCTTCGCATTCTTGAGAATGGTGAACTTGAGTACGCCGAAGTACCCCGCGAAGGTGTTTCGGACTCAATCAACTATGTTGATGAAGTTGCACGTGGACTGGAGTACAACAATGCCATTGAGACTGGCGAGGTTGCTGGCTCCGATGTTTCGGCTGGTATGATGGGTGCTGTTGGATTTGAATCAACCCTTAACGATAACGGTAGCATGAGCAGTGCTGAGCCCGATAGCAACGATGATGAAGAGGAAGAGGAGGAAACCACTTCTAGTGTGACTGACAAACAGTCCACCAAGACCAAGAAAGTTGCTCCGATTGAAGTTGCTAAGTTAACTGCGCTGCGTTACTCTGTTTGCAAGCGTGCGAAGGGTGCGAAGCGTGAGTCGCAGAAGTCACTTCTTGCTCGTTCATCTTCTCTTCGTTACGGCCTCAATGAGAATCTGAAGGAGATTATTTTGCCGCACGTGCACGTCCGCAAGCCGTCCTACGTGGACCCCACGATCCGCCTGTACGACGTTGAGTCAACGTGCGTGCTGCTGTCGTGGCTGTCGTGCATGCGCGAGATGGCTTCGACAGGTATCTCGTTTGCTGGTAAGGTGGCGCTGCTGACTGGTTGTGGCAAGAACTCGATTGGTGCTGAAATCGTGAAGGCTCTGCTGGAGGGTGGTGCTACTGTGTTCGTGACGACGAGCAGCTTCAGCATAAAGACGACTGGTCTGTTCCGCGAGATCTACGAGCAGCACGGCAGCCGTGGCAGCCGTCTCATCGTTTTCCCGTTCAACCAGGCGTCTAAGGTGGATGTTCAAAATCTGGTGGCGCACATTTACAATGTGCACAAGCTGGACCTGGACTTCGTGATCCCGTTTGCTGCGCTGTCGGAAGTGGGTCGCACAATCACGGGTATTGACTCGCGTTCGGAGTTGGCCCACCGCATCATGCTAACGAACACTATGCGCCTGCTGGGTGAGGTTGTCACTGCTAAGAAGGCTCGCGACATTACGACTCGCCCTGCGCTCGTGATTCTTCCGATGTCGCCGAACCACGGCAGCTTCGGTGGCGATGGTCTTTACGCGGAGTCGAAGCTGGGCGTGGAGAGTCTGATGGGCAAGTGGCACTCGGAGGGCTGGGATGACCAGCTTTCAATCGTCGGTGCCATTATCGGGTGGACCCGTGGCACCGGCCTGATGTCAAGCAACAACTGGTGGCTGCCGGTGTGGAGAAGACGGGAATGCGCACGTTTGGCACGACTGAAATGGGTTTCAATCTGAGTGCCTTAATGCACCCGACCATCGTGGATCGGGCAGCGGAGTCACCAATCTTTGCGGACCTCACCGGTGGGATGGCTCAGGTGAGTGACCTAAAGGACCAGGTTGATGCCATTCGCGCCGACATCATGAAGAAGGCGAAGCTGCAGGCATCGATCCACACTGCGTTGGAGAACGACAAGAAGAGTCTACGCTTGCATTCTCAGAGCCAGCCAGCTATCCTGAGCTCGAAGGCATTCGCTCCTCGTGCTAATATGTCGAGTTACTACTGCAATTCCCGGAACTATCAGGCGTGGCTTCATTATCTGCGTCGACAAAGCAAAAGATGTTGCGAGACATGCTAGACTTGCGAAAGGTTGTTGTGGTGACTGGCTTCGGTGAAGTAGGTCCATGGGGAAACTCGCGCACACGCTGGGAGATGGAGTCGTATGGCGAGTTCTCACTCGAAGGCTGTATCGAGTTGGCGTGGTTGACGGGCCGCATCGTATTCGAGAAAGGCAACTGTGGGACGCGAAAACGAAAGAGATTGTGGCGGACCACCAAGTTAAATCCCGCTATGAGGAAGACATTGTCCAGCACTCAGGCATTCGCATCGTTGAGCCTGAATTATTCGATGGCTATGATCCGAAAAACAAGATGATCTTGCACCAGGTCGCCATTGACAAGCAAATGTCGCCCATTGAGGTTGCCGACCGCGAGGAAGCCCTTCAATTCAGAAAAGAGTTGGGAAAAGAGAACGTCGGCATCATCCAGAACGCTTCAGGTGCTTGGATGATCCGCTCGCGCAAGGGGTCTGTGTTGAATATTCCTCGTGCTCTCAATTTCGACCGCTTTGTTGCAGTCCAGATCCCGACGGGCTGGAGTGCTAAGCGCCTTGGTCTGTCTAAGGACCTGGCTGATGCGGTGGACCCCATCACGCTGTACGCTTTGGCATCGACAATGGATGCATTTGTTGCAGCTGGAGTGACGGACCCGTACGAGTTTTACCAGTACGTACACGTCTCAGAGGTTGGCAACACATCCGGCGGTGGAATGGGTGGAATGAGGTCCTTCGCAAAGATTTATAAGAACCGCCTTTTAATGAACCTGCCCCAAGCGACGTTCTTCAGGAGAGCTTCATCAATACGCCCCCTGCCTGGGTGAACATGCTGCTCCTTAGTTCTTCAGGGCCGATCAAGACCCCCGTGGGCGCGTGTGCAACAGCTACCGAGTCAATGGACATCGCAGTGGAGACCATCAAGGGCGGTAAAGCGCACGGGTGTATTGTCGACGGCTGCGATGATTTTGGAGAGGAAGGTGCATACGAATTTGCGCAGATGAAGGCAACAAGTGATTCGGTAAAGGAGACTAATATGGGTCGTGAGCCGAAGGAAATGTGCCGACCGTGCTCAAACACACTGGATGGTTTCATGGAGAGTCACGGCGCTGGTATGCAGCTAGTAATGGATGCACAGCTAGCACTGGATATGGGTTTGCCAATTTACGGAATTGTTGCGCAGACTAGCACCGTGACAGACAAGATTGGCCGCTCCGTACCAGCTCCTGGCCAGGGTATCATGACCACGGCACGTGAGACTCGTTCGGAAAAGTCAAATCTCTCACCACTGCTGGACGTGGAGTATCGCCATCGTCAGTTTAACGACGAACTGGTAAGTATTGAGAAGTGGTATGCACGCGAAAAGACATTACTTGACGGTGACGAGGAACGTGTGGCATTCCTGGATGAAATGAAGTTGAGAAAGGTGCAGTCAGCTCAAGCACTGTGGAGCGACACGTTCTACCAGGGCCGCACGGACATTGCCCCCCTTCGCGGTGCGTTGAGTGTGTGGACCCTGGGCATCGACGATTTAGGTGCCGTCATTTTCCACGGCACAGGCACTAAGGCGAACGACAAAAATGAGAGCGACCTGACACACAAGCAAATGGCTCACTTAGGTCGTTCCCCAGGTAACCCGCTGCCTGTGATCTGCCAGAAGAACCTAACTGGCCATCCGAAGGGTGCTGCTGCTGCGTGGATGCTCAATGGATTACTCCAAGTGTTGAATACAGGAGTGATTCCTGGCAACGTTCAGCTGGACAACACATGGCAAGAGCTACGCAAGTACAGCCACCTTGTATACCCAAACCGGAGTTTCCGAACGTGTGGTATCAAGGCTGTCATCATGAAAAGTTTTGGCTTCGGGCAGGCGAGTGGTGAAGTGCTGCTGGTGCATCCAGACTACTTGTTGTCGACTCTAACCGCGGACGAGTTCCTGAGATACTCGACTCGTCGTGAGAAGCGTTTGATCCGCATGAACACATACGCTCAGAGTGTATTAACCGACAAGCACCCGCTTATCCAGGTAAAGAATGAAGCACCCTACACACCGGCTCAAGAGAGCAGCGTATATCTGGATCCTACGGCTCGTGCACATTACGATCTGGAGCGCAATACTTGGTGGTTTGGTGGCAAAGGCTCACGCACTACGGAAAACCACCAGCGTTCGCGTGCTGGGAAGCGTGCTAAGAAAGCAAAGGTTGTAGCCGAGGAAACGACAAGGATCTTGAAACAAATTTCTGATGGATACTCGAAGGATTCAGCGTTCAAGTTGGTGAGCGCCATGAACAAGACTGCTGCTGACCTATGACTGTCCACGAAAATGGGTGTGGGCGTTGATGTTAAACCGACGGCTACCTTCGAAGACCCAACCGGTAGCGACGACTTCATTCGGCGCAGTTTTACGGACCAAGAGATGGCGTACTGCTACAGCGCTCCTCATCCTGCAGCGAGTTTTGCCGGCCGTTGGTCTGCCAAGGAAGCGGTTATCAAGGCCTTGTCGAACGCTGCTGCAGAGCCAAACCTCTGGAAAAGTGGTGGTGTTCCACTACGCGAGATTGAGATTGTCATGACAGCATCTGGGGCACCTGTCGTGCTGTTGTCGGGTTACCCGCTGCAGATTTTCACTCGACTAGGTCTATCCAGAATCAGCGTGTCCATTAGCCACTCGGGTGAGTTTGCCGTCTGTCAAGCTGTGGCAAGTTTCGAGCAGGAGTAGATAGCACAATCAATTCCACTACTACCCGCGTTAAAATGTCAATAATACGTGTCATTCTACTAGATTGCTTTGCTTAGCTGGGAATCCCAGCGGGTGGATGATCCACCGTGGATGCTTAAGCTAAATCCACCTAAGGTGATCTATCTTCATAGCTATCCTTTTGTCGGAATTACTAGCTACTCGACACGCATTGTCTTTATACGTGCTGCCGATGCAGCCCACTTGCGGGACTGCACAGCCTCCACCTCCACAGGTGACAGGCCTCGCAAATTGAAGAAACTTTAAAAGGGGAAATAAACGGCACTGGCCCTTGCAGGGCGCCTAGATGGCGACCCGTGCGAAGTCCACGAAGACGACGACGTCTCGATCAGCAGGCTCCTTCAGCTGTCACCAAAGCGGTACTTGGCCTTCTCAATTACTGGGTCTCGCAGGAGAATGTCGGTCGACCAGCTTATCGAGCGTCAGCAGCCGAGCTATCCCGATATGGCTCTACCCGGTATGCCATACTTTGCAAGCATTGTTAGCTTGGTGGCCAAGCCCATGTGAAGTGTCGAGCACTCCGGGTCCCAGTCGCGGTGGCTACGCATAATGACGGGACGGGCGGAAAGAGGGGGGCATCCGGGTTCGGATCTTCGGACTGACGTCGACAGGGTCGTCTTGACGGAGGTCGGCAGCGTCCGGGAGTGGAGAGGCCAGCATCGAGCGCCAAGAGCTAACAGCACGGAAGCTCTCCACTTCAAGCATGCACCCACCGCACGCCACCTTGACGCCATGGCAGCCATCTCGGCTTGAATTGTTCTGTGCGAAATACAATTGCAGCGCTGGAATTTAATTGCGCCTGCAGCCATCAGCGCCGACTGAGAGCTCGGCGATAAGCCTGGCAATCTTCCAACCATGGCAGCCACCTCGGCTTGTTCTAAATGTAAGCTCTTAGCCCGTTGTCTTACGAAGGTTGAACTGTGTGACTATTACACGATACGTTCACGCAGTGCCGTCCGGTGGTCCCTCATTCTTCGGTATTCCCAGTATAACTTGTGTCACTACAACCCACCACCTAGATGAAGACAAGTTTCTCGATGATATCTTGCTCTGAATCGCGAGGGGCGTCGCTCCTAAGGAAACCCCAGTGGCGTAGCGTGCACACTGCGCGTACGAAGCGAGCCTTAATTGCTGCGTCGTCATTGCTGTTGCTCTTTTTCCTTTTCTTCGACGACGAAGCTTTGGATTCCTCCTTCAGCTCCGAGGAGAAGCTATCGTACCACTCGCGCAGACTGAGGCTAGCGCTGGCATTCTCTTGATAAAACAGGAATGCAAGCCCCACATCATGAACCCACGAAGCCTGGGCGTCGCCGCCACCGTTGGTGTCAATGTCTTCACCTATGCCAGCGTCCTGCAGTACATTGCGGAGGTTGTCGTGGTACTCAAAGCGCAGACGTTCTTCTAGTACGTTGGCATCTGTCAACACGGACCAGTTAGCGACCAGTACGTCGGCAGAAGATCGCAATTTCGGTGCTGAAGAGTATAGCAACGAAGAGATGAGACGGCTCGTAAACACTGTCACGATCTCTTCGCGCAGCGCCACATACATCTTTTCTGGACTTTTCTCGCTTCTTGCATATGCGCACAACATTGCCAGCTCGCTCAATGTTGTTTCTAGATCGTCTCCATCGTCCTCGGTTAAGCTAAAAGCACGATAGCAAGACCGCCAGTCCTCAATCATTAACAAGAGCGCAGCCCACCGAGAACAGTTTTGCAACCGTTGAAGTACTTCCATAAAGCATGGAGCCTCGCCGAGTCGACCTTCAAGGGCAAGAGCTAAATGAACAACTGTCAGATGCTCCTGCTTATCATCGGCACCTCCATCCATTCGTACATCCAACCACGTACAGGCGGAGCGAAAGCATCGCCAGCCCATTCGCCAGCGAGCTTGTCGCCGACGTTCATTGAGCAATGCAGCCTCCAGTGCGGCTAGCCAGTCGTCGGCACCATCGGTGGTATCACCTGAGCTCTTCATCACCCGTGAACGCAAGTCGTCAAGCTCTAAGGCACCGCACGGAGCTATCCATGAGGTTAGATCGGATCCAGACTCCATGGCTCTCGTGGGCCCTTCTCGAGTTAGCCGCCTACGCAGCCGCTTTACCCAGTCGGAGACACGTGAAGGTAGGGGTGTAACATCAGCAGCAACCAGGATTGGAGACATGCCAGAGGAGGATAAGCCAGTTTCTGTCAGCGCCAAAAAGCTCCACGGGTGACGTCTAAAATGGGTGAAAAGCAAAAAGCGCAGCGCAAGAAGAAGACGTGGCACGCTAGGTAAGCGATGATGGCGCTTCGCAACAGCTCGCAGTACTTCACCACTGACTGCAAAAGGTAACTTGGCTTTCACAACTAACTCCTCCAAGACATCATCAAAACACTTTCGTGAATCGACGAGCGAGAAAAACTGCAGCTCTAGCCGATTGGTTACCGTCAGATCTAGGCGTCGAAGCGCAGGTGACGTTGCTGAGGCCACCCCAACCACAAATCCTAGTGTGCAGTTTGTTTCACTCGCTGGAAGTCTTTCTTCTTGTTGTTGTCTAACAAAATGCGTCCAAATCTCCAGAAAGTCGCCAAGCACCTGCTGCGAGAATGTTTCAAGCTGCTCGATGCAAAGCAATAGGAATGGCCGCGGAGTATCAGAATTCTGCTCTACAGCTTGAACTTGTGGGCCCTGGCTGTCGCTTTTGAGTGTGTAGCGATTCTCGTGAACTAAAACTTTTTGTTTGATAGATTTCCGCTGGGTTTGGACCACTGCTAGGTTGAGCTTGCAATCGTTGAGAAATGATGCATATTGGTGCAGCACTCGCTGTAGCGTCCGTGCCAACGTCATCTCCGTGCTACTAATATGAACAGTGGCCGGGTTGCTTGAGTTTGAGTCCGGCGCAACATTAAGTAACTTCACAACTTCCTCTTGACACTGTTGAATTTTACGTCGCAGCCACGTCTCCGCTTTAGCGAAGCACGCAATACTAGTAACAATCACGTCTCCCTCCTTTACCTGGGTATTTCTTACAGCAGCCAATGCTTCCGCAAGACGGTCCTGCACCATACTGCACAGGATGTCAACCAACTCACGACTGATGTCCCCACTAGTAGGGGACATGAGTTCGTCAGCGTCACGCTGGATCGTGGTTAGTAGCTTCGACATCGTCCACCTTCCATAAAGCACCGACGGAACTCGCCGCTTCCGCTTCACCCTCGTAAGTTCCTCGTCCGTGTCCGGATCAGAGCTCGACTCTGAAAAGCTGCTGAACTCGCTCGCGTCGCTCGCACTTTGCTCCTCGTCCTGTGCGGCAGCTTTCGCCTTCTCCCTTTTGGTCTGTTCACACCTGTGTCTCGTCCGCGAGCCGATGCCTCCCGACGCCACGGGTGGCTGGTCCAGCGGCAACAGGTCAAAGTTGTCCACCATGTCGCCCAGCCACTTCTCCTCCCGCTTCTTGGCGGCGCACAGCTTCTCCATCCTGGCCGCCAGCCACTCGACGAGTCTGCGGGCCGTGGCCACGTCGCGATGCACCACCAGACACAGCGGGAACGTGCGTCGCAGCTTGAGCGTCAGCGGCTGCACCCACAGGTCACTGGACGTTGCGTCTGTGCCGGCGATCACGGCGGCGGTCGGGAACGCGTGGAACTGCGGGAAAACCACGGGCGCGTTGGGGTCTCGTCGCCCCGACGGCGACGGCGCCGTCTTCACCTGCTCGTCATGACCCGCGCGGAACTTCTCGAAGAAGCGCAGCACCTGGCTGTAGCTGGTGTCGTTGCTCTTGCGGAGCAGCTCCTGCACGGCGTCGCGCGCGCGCTCGCAGGCGAAGCGGTAGGCGAGTTCCTGACACGCGCGGTACGCCTCCGTGTCGCTCCTGTACTGCTTGTCCTGCTGCACGCGAGCGTCCGCGGGGAAGGGGAACGGGAACTTCTTCACCCCGTGATGCGGCTTGGCGGAACTCGCCCCCGCGCCGCCGCGCGGGTACTGGATCGACACGCCGGTGGAGAAGGCCGCCGCCTCCATTTTCGCTGGCGGATACTGCGAGCAGCTCCCCTTCGAAGTCGATACGGCGTCTCGGCCAATCCGCGCGCAGTTGAAGCGATTTTTCACCCAATCACGATCGGTATCTAATCGCAACGGATTGGCGCAAAAGATCGATACAAAGTAAGGGATATTTTCCGTCGTCTGTGATTGGCGGAAAGTCCTTTCTGTCGGCGTAACGGTCGCCTCGCTTGCAGTATCGGGAAGAGACACCGCCGGCATGAGCTCCGCCCGCGTGCAGCGCAGCCACCAGCAGCGCGGCGACGGCGCCGTGCCGCTGTACCCGCTGAGTCGCTCGGCCAGAGTGGCGGGCAGCGCGCGCACGGCCAGAACCGGGCGGCGCGCCAAGCAGGAGCTGCCCGAGGAGCAGCGCAAGGAGCTTAAGGAGGCGTTCGAGCTCTTCGACACGGACAAGGTCGGGTCCATCGACTACCACGAGCTCAAGGTGCTGATGCGCGCGCTGGGCTTCCAAGTGACCAAGCGCGAGGTGCTGGAGCTCGTGGAGGACGTGGACGTGCAGCGCAGCGGCCGCGTGGACTTCAACGACTACATGGAGATCAGTATGAGCTGCGGCGGAGCTTGACGTGGGGTGGGGCAGGCGCTGACTGACCCGTTCTGTGGCTGTGACAGTGAGGCGGAAGGTGCTGGCCAGAGACCCGGACGAGGAGATCGCGCGGGTAGGACGCGTGGGCCGCTCGCCGCACGACCCAACCAACTCGGACACAGACACAGACGTAGACTCGGACTGACTGCGTGCTCTTGGCTCTAGGCGTTCGAGCTGTTTGATGAGGACGGATCGGGAACGATTACCCTGCGGGTGTGTTCGCTTGGTCCTTTTGCTGTTGTTGATAATTGGAGAGTTTTCGTGAAGCTGAATCGCGTTGCTTTTGCGTCGCCTCGCTTGCGTTGTCTCGGCAGAAAATGCGTAGGGTGGCCAAGGAGCTCGGGGAGAACCTGGGCGACGACGAGCTGCAGGTGTGTATTGACCTTCCCCCCTGAAGTGTAGGTAGATGCAGCCTGTCTGACCAGTGCTGCCAACGCAGGCGATGATCGACGAGTTCGATCAGAACCAAGATGGCGAGATCGACATGGACGAGTTCTTCATGATCATGAAGCAGTCCACCGAATTCTAGCCGACGCCGCAGCAACCAACACACACATGTAGAATGGCACATGATGGAACTAAAGAGTAAAGAAAGAATTGTCCCATGGGATTATCGAGATAGCAAAATAGTGTTCATCTCCAGACTCCAGCCGTAGGCCTTTGCCAAGACACGGCACAATTTCCCTACTGCAACCTGCACGCTGCAACCTATGCTTTCAGTCGGAAAGCGCTCAGTTGCGGTGGTGGTGGTGCTGCTCACGGGCCTTGGGCTGCAATCACACACAAGAGTTACGTTAGCAAAGCGCTCGACCTCAGAATCGTCCAAAGCGGAGCGACACTGAGGGAGCCGATGACAGCGGTGGCGACCATTGCAGAGCAGTGCTGCACACTGCACTGCACATTGCGTGTGACAGAAGACGGTGCAGCGCCAGAATGCTACACAACGTTGCACTACCACCGGCAGCCGTCGCAGCCGGAAAGCTGCGCCGCCTGCCGGCTGCAATGGGTCCACCGCTCCGACCGCGTCGGGGTCGTCATCGGCTCCAGCATTGTCTCTCTACTCGAGCTCAGCGTACCTGGGGCACGTGCACGCCGGCCAGCTTGAGGTCCAGGTGGGCCAGCAGGTCCTTGGTGTCGTTGTCGATCTCGATGTTCTCCGTGTCGATGGCCGAGACCTCAGGCACGAAGTCCATGCGGCGCTCGCGCTCCTCCTCCTGCAGCTTGAGCGAGATGCCGCGCACCTGGCCGTGCTGGATGCGCTTCATGAGGTGCGTGATGTAACCCGCGATCTTGTTGCGCATGCGCTTGGACGGGATGATGGCAACCTCATCGCACACGCGCTTGTTGGTGTCGAAGTCCAGGGTGAGGCGCGAGTAGTACTTCTCGATGATCTTGACGGCAGAGCCCTTCACGGTCTTGGTACGGACACCCATGGCTGACTAGGAATTCTCTCTTCAGGAAATGAGCCGCAGCGTTGGCGCCAGACCGAGCGCAAACCGTTGGCTGGTGGGGGAGCTGCCAGACGAATTGTTGGGCAGTATCTTGTGCACACGGAATGAGCTTTGTGGTTGCAGAAAGCTATACAAACGCGTATATGCGGGAAAAAAAGAGAGAACTTACAATTTGGTATTGAGGTGGACCACATTATGAAGGTGTTGCAAAACCGGGTGGGATACGGAGTCTATGCGTGCCACTTCAAGGTGAACACCTTCAATCGTAGAAGGAGGTAAGACTGGTAATGACAGGGAGTCTGTGCAGTAAAATCGATGTAAGACGTATGCAGCTAAGCACCAGCAGTTGGCGTAGTTAAGGCGGAAGTGTCAGGCTTGCCCGACCCACGCCCCAGCGTATCGGACGCCGTCTGCCTCGGCGGCATCTTCACCGTCTCGTTCGCGAACACCGTCGATTCCACACTGAATGGACCAAAGAACTGGGTTGCATTCGTCGTGCCGTGCGTGGGCTCGTCCACATCCATGGCAGCCCACGTAATACGAAGGGATGGGTCATTTCTGCTGGCTTCACGAGGCAACCTGGGACTGGAAAGTCAGCACCAGCGATCCGTTGAAAATACCTGTAAACGAGCTCCTTGGGATCACCTCCAACGCGGGTACACAATCTTCGTCGCCATCCACGACGAATAGATCACCAGGCGCCAGACGACCGTCCTCGAAATGACCACCATCTCGTGCAGCTACTTTCATCGGCACGCCGGATAAAGCAGCACCTTTAATTGAAGCAGACAA
The DNA here is from genome assembly GCA_033558005.1 of Phytophthora taxon juncus. Lineage (NCBI taxonomy): Eukaryota > Oomycota > Peronosporomycetes > Peronosporales > Peronosporaceae > Phytophthora > Phytophthora taxon juncus. The sequence goes on from JAUCEE010000003.1 coordinate 2,695,778, forward strand.
CTCCACGCGGCAGCACTTTTCGGACTCATTCCCAGCGCCATCGTCATCATTTCTTCCGTGCGTTTCCGAGAAAACAAAAGAAGGACTCATTCCCAGCGCCATCGTCATCATTTCTTCCGTCAAAGCGCCATCGTCATCATTTCTTCCGTGCCGTCAATGCACGGAAGAAATGATGGCGATGGCGCTGGGAATGAGTCAATGCACGGAAGAAATGATGACGATGGCGCTGGGAATGAGTCCTTCTTTTGTTTTCTCGGAAACAAGCATGCTGAGCAAAAGGCTGGCGGACGATATTCTCCGCAGTATCTGAGAGGAAGTCACAGCTCCGGAACAGCCTCGCTTTGTTCTTTTAAATGAACACGAGCTTCTGAAAGCAGCGAAAATGGATACAGCACAAAAGAGAACCACAGCGGCGTTGCCAGCACCAGATGATGCCAAGCAATCCACCCCGAGGAAAAGAGAATGCGTTCCGGTTGTTCTAGTTCGACAAGAAGCGCTGCAACGATAAACCCATCAGCGGGAAACTCACAACAGTGTTGTCGGATTCTGAAGCAGCCCCTGTACCATTATTGTCGTTCACCTTCTGCATATGATCGGGAAGCATCTATCAGCCAGGTCCTTACTGAAGCCTATGAAGTACATCGAAGATGATGCAACTGGGACAAAAGGTTTCCCAAGGGTGTAAAGAGAGATTGATGTGAGAAGAGAAGTTGAAGGATACTGCGTCGAGAGCTAACATGTGTAAGATTGAGAGTTGTAAGTCAGCTGTACCGACAGAACACCGTGGCGCTTTCACTACTGCGTTTTTACAAGGTCAAAAGCCGGGAAATGATCGAAGTAATTTACAAGAAAGCTAGTGGCAACATGTTCGAGCCTCTTGTTGGAGCTTAACGTCGACGTACACAACTACACCGATCCTATCCCTGCGAGGTGCCGCGCCGAAGTCGGCAAGCGAGCACACAGCTCACTCGTCGGCGTCGTCCACCGTGACGAGCTCGTACTCGACGGCGGAGATATTGTTGTCGGTATTGACGCTGGGCGGCGGCGGCGGCGTGGACGCCACTCCGTCCGGGTGCGGCGACAGCTTGCCCCACTGCGTGACGTTGAGCCGCATGAAGCCGTTGAAGATGTCGGCGTTGCTGTTGCGCACCACCACCACGAGGCCCTCCTTCAGCGCGTCGATCTGGTCTGCACGTGGTCACACAAGTCAGCCCTCGCCTCTCACGCCGCTGCGTCTGCGCCACGCACCGTTGCGCGCCGTGAACGTGACGCATCCCGTCTCGTCGGCCAGCACCGCCTCGGCGATGCGCGAGACGCTGCCGTCGTAGCGCTTCTTCTCCACTGTGGGGGCGATGGACACCACCTGCAGCACCAGGTTGTGTCCCTGCGAGCCCGGCGTCAGGTCCTGCACCTTGACGTCTGCAGACGCAAAAACCCACGAGCGTTAGCGCCACCCAACCGGCACGAACCGCCACGCAGCTACGTACACGTGGCGCGCCGGAGCTTCCGCGGAGCTTCGCCTGCGGCTGCCATTGCGCGAGTTTCTGCGGCCGGCGGAGGCGTCTGCGGCGGCGCTGGAGACTGCGCAGCGAGTGCCGGCGTCAATGAGCTTGTGACATCTTGGCAACCAACGAGAAAAGATCGGACGCGGCCGGTCTCATTGGGCAAAACTCGCGGGCCAATCACGCAGGAGCCCGCGAGCAGCTCCGGCCGCTTCAACCAACACATACGAATTGAAGTGGACGGGAATGCAAGACAAGTGATGGCGTCTGTATGTGTGGGGACCGAGACTGCGGCTACGGAGCCAATAAAAAGGAATACAAATGGACAAAACCCAACCGACGATGACGAGGAGGAGGAGCGGAGGCGGAGGCGCCTTGGTCGACGACTGCTGGCGCGCATGCGGCCTTGCGCTCTCTATGTCGATGCGGCCTCCGGCACATCGTCGCTGCAGGGATGTACCGTGGTCTCCGACGGTGCGAGCTTGTCTTCCTGCTCGACCGAGCCGTCGTCGCTTGGCGCGGCCGGCTGCATGTCGTCCGTTCTTGTTGTCGCGTCCTCGCTGTTCTCCTGCTCGTCCTCGCTCTCCTCCTGCATGTCGTTGCCGACGACGCTCAAAACGTTCGATGCGTCGGCTTCGTCGTCATCGTCCTCGACCTGCTCGTCGTCGTCTTCCATCTCGCCGACGCCGTACATAAAGTCAAAGTCGATCTCGTTCGATTCGCGTCTGTGCTGGATAATCGCGTTCACTTCGGCCTCGACCGAGGCGATCACGGGCTCCTCGCAGCCCGCGTTGTTGAGGATGATCTCGCGCTCCTGCGGGTCCAGATAGCCCTCCTCCATGTAGTTCTGCCGCCCCACACGCCTGCACACAGGGACAGCCACGTCAGCACATGATCCTAACTGTCTCGTATCGGGTCGCGCACGCACTCGCTCTCTCGCTCCATCTCGTACGAGTCCAACCGCCGCCGCGACCGCGATCGCTCGTTCAGCGACAAGCCCACGGGCACGCCGCCCGACGTCACGCTGGTGGTGTACACCGTGGGCTCGAACTCCACGATGTCGGCGCACTCGAAGGACACGCGTCGCCGCTTCTTGGTGGCGCGCGGCTCGGCGTCCGCGGCGTCGGCGCTGGCGTTGGCCCTGCGCTCGACGTTCTCGTCGCTTTGCTCCTGCTCGGGCTCGTCGTCGTCGTCCACGCGGCCAAGCCCCAGGTCGATGGCGGTGCTCGTGGGGCTGTCGGAGTCGGGCGCGCTCTTGGCGTCCTTGGCGTCGACGGACACGCTCATGAGCACGCTTTGGCTGCTGCCGGGCACGGCGGCGGGCGCGCTGGCGGGCCCGGACGGCGGGGAGAGCACCACGGTTGTCATGGCGGCTGGCTGGCTGGCTGGCGGCTGGGGGAGCGCCCGGTCGAGGGGGAGGCTCACGCAGCGGCGGCGGGTCCTGCGCTCTTCCTGGCGAGCGAAGCGTTGGGAGACAGCAGCGAACGGCGGAGCGCTGCGGATACCGAGGTTTGAAAAATAAGAAACGCGCCGCTGATTGGTCCGCGGCTGCAACAGCCGGCCGGCAGTCTTTTGCGGGGTATGCGTTCTACAGAGGTCGCGGCGACAGCGCCAGTGTCGGAGGACTTAGACGGCGCGTGGGTACGCATCGCGTCTCGCAGGGATGATGCGCTCATATTTTTGTGGCCACGCCCAGTCTCTACTCAGCAGCAGTCCCTCTCGCAGGTCTATCCGCCAATCACAGCGACGCGGGGTAGGGCCACTTGCGAACAGCCTGCGGCATGCCGTTTGCGAGGGCGGAGCTTACCTCGCGCCAAGTTGCCCTTGTCAAACTTGACCCGTCAACATGGCGGCGGCCGAGGTGGCCTGCACTGCAGCGGCAAAGCTCTCGGCCGCGCAGGCAGGTGTCGCGTACAAGTCCGTACCGCGCGGCAGACGGGCTCGAGCATGGCGTCGTCATCGCCGTAGCCATGCAGGAGCGGCGGCGCTCGTCGCGCGCTTCAACTCGCCGACGAACGTTCTGAGCGCCGCCGCCACCATCCCCGCCACCGTGTTAAATCGCGGCGCAGCGGCGCCCGTGGCGGGAAAGAGGAGGGCGGCGGCCTCCGGCTCAGCGGCGGTGCGGCGCGTGCGTCCGGCCTCGACACGCCAGGCTGGCTGCGCGGCGCAGCGGCGGCGCTGACGAGACGCAGATCGGGAGGCACCGCCGCTGACGGTGACACGGCGCGCCGGCGCTGTATCGGCTGGTTGCAGGCGATGAGCAAGCGTGCTGTCTCGCCGGACAACTCCGCTTCGTCTCGCTTTCGTGTCTCTTGCCGAGGGACCGCGCGAGGGATGCCTGATGGCTGGTGCCGGGCCGATTTGAGCGATCTCGGCAAGGATCGCGGCGGCGGCGAAGACGGCGGAGTGAGACGACCCGCTCGCGTGATGGCCGGCGCCGGCTGGCCAGCGCCAAGTGTACGTCGCTGGCGGCGCCGATCAGCTGCGACCCTGCTCGCCGACGCCGCCAGCAGGTGCACGCTGCGCTGAGCTGCCGGCCAGGCGGTGCCGCGCTGATACACTACACAGCCGAAGCAGCACGAGCAGAGACCGTCAAAGGTTCAAGCAGGCATAGAGCGGCCCCGCGCTGTCAGCGCGCGCGCAGAGCGCGGCCGGCATAACAGACTGCGCGCCGTATGCCGCGGCGCGGACGCTGCAAATCGGCCGCCAGGACTCTCACCGTGCGCGGCAAGCGCAGCCCGGCATACAATGCCGGCGTGTTGCTCGCGCGGCGCGTCCGACGCGGCGAGGAGGATAACGAGGCGAGATGCGGGGCGGGGCAACTTCAGTTGCTGGTGGATGCAATCGTGCCACTCCCGAACCGTATCTCGCGCGTCGATACCGGTTCGATACCGCGCGAGTGGATATTCGTTGCAGAGACCGGTCCAGCAGGCACTTTCGCCCGAAACCCCGCCGAACTCGTTGGTCCGCCTCCGCCTCGAGTGTCGAGGTGCCAGCATCGGCGGCGCTCAAATCGCGCAGCTGGGGCTGGATCGACGCCGGGATCGACTCGAGCGCGGCGCGATTACGGCTCGGCGCATCGGTGCGCGAACGCCGCCGCCGCCGTGCAGCGCGCGCTCTCTCTAAAACCGTGCGGGCTGCCAACGCAACCCAGGATCGTCTGAATGGGCTCCGCGCTGTAACGACTCGCTCGGCCGGAACCTTCTGGGCCGGCCGCGGCGCCCGGGGCTAATTTTCGCCGCTCTCCGGCTGTCCGCGCGCTGGGACAGCTCGCCGCTGAAGCCGAGCGTAATACGCGCGGCGGCCGAGGCGGTGGCGGCGTCGGCGGTGACGCCACCGCGCGAGAGTAATCAGCTGCAACAGTGGACAGCTTCGCACCCGCAGTGACGAGCTGCCGCGGCCGCGGCCGCTGCGCCGCCGTTTCCAGCGAGCTTAGGCGTCCGTTTCGAGGCGCGCGGTGAAAATTGCTGCTGCTGGTCTGCTGCTGGTCCCGGCGGAGCTTCGGCTGAAATCGCCACTCGGCACACGCGGCACACAAGATGTGTGTCTGCAGACGGGCCGGCTCTATGGCTGGACACGGGCGCCCTAGCCCGTGCATCAAATTCGATTTCAGCACTGGATTGTGAGACGCACATACACTTGCCAAGTGTAGGTCCGGAAGCAGACTGCTCTCTGCGGCCGGCGCGGCACCCCAAGCAGCGATGTCAGCGAGCGCTGCCTCAAGACGGCTGCCTGCTTGCCTGCCTGTATGCGGAGCGCAGCAGGCGCGCCGCCGACCAGCTCGGGCGCCGCGCGAGCCCCGCTCAAGTGGCGCTTCTGCCGGCGTCCACCGTTTTTGCGGCTCTTTTTCTGCCCCATCGTACTGTAAAACCTTAGGCCGGGGCTAGGGGAAGCGAGAGGGGCTCCCCCCGCGCGCGCAACGCCGCCCCCCCAAGCGGCAACCCGACGGCACAACCACTTTCTCCCTCTACTCGCTTTATTCTGCAATTCGCCGCAAAGATCGCAAGCTTCGCGGCGGCGTTCGTTATCCAGCAGTTGAACCTCCCGAATCAGGCAGGCGGTAGACGCGGCAGCATGGCGGAGTACATGACCTCGGAGATGGCGCACAAGCAGATGGCCAACGCGCCCGGCAGCGCCGTGAACGACAGCTACCCGGTGTACCAGCCGCAGATGCAGCAGCCCGTGCGCTTCCAGGAGCTGCCCCGCCTGCAGGTGCCGCCCTTCGCGCTCACGCAACAGTCGCCGCCCGCCTGGAAGCTGCCGCAGGAGCAGCCGGCGCCGCGCATGAGCGTGTCCAACCTGCTCTCGGGCAGCTTCCGGAGCCGCAGCGCGCCGCAGCAGCAGCCCATGCTCACGCCGCCGTCGCCCCCCGCGCCCGTGCAGGCGCCCGCCCCGGCCCCGCGCCGGCTGCCCAGCTTCGCCGACATCCTGGCGCGCACCAACCTCCTGCACCTCATGGGCAGGTCGAGCGAGCCCGAGCAGGCCCCCGCTCCCGCCATGGAGGCGCCCATGGAGGAGGAGATGCCCATGCAGCCTGAGCAGATGATGGCGCCCGTGTACCAGCAGCAGCAGCAACAGCAGCAGCAGCGGCCGATGCAGCCCATGGAAGGCAGCTACACGGCCTTCGCGCCCTCTCGCGTGGACACCAACATGAGCATGGACACGTCCTCGGCCATGGGCGACGAGCTGCAGAGCCCCATAGGCGCGGCGTCGCCCGTGAGCCAGACCAGCGAGACCAACAAGCGGCGCGAGCGCTGGACGGAGGACGAGCACGCCCGCTTCATGGAGGGGCTGAACCGTTACGGCCGCAAGTGGAAGAAGATCCAGACGTTCGTCAAGACCAAGACGGCCGTCCAGGTGCGCACCCACGCGTACGGATACTTCGCCAAGCTGCTCCGTAACATGCCCGAGGACGACGCGATCTGGGAGCTCGCCGAGGAAATGAGCTCTCTTCCCGGCGCCGTGCTCAAGGGCCCGGGCAACGGCAAGCGCCGCAACGAGCCCAAGACCGACGAGGCCGGCATGGAAGTGCTCCGCCGCTTCGTGTTCTCCAAGAAGAAGTCGGAGGATAAGAAGCAACTGCCGGCGCCCAGCGAGGCGAACGAGGACCGCGAGAACGTGGAGATGGCCGAGTCGACGCCCTCCAACGCCAACTCGCAGGCGCCCACGGGCTCGTGGAGCTCCACGCAGCAGTGGAAGGCCGACGACTCGGACGCGCTGCTGGAAATCAAGCGCCAGCGCCTGAATTAAGTAGTATATTTTTGCGGCCCCATGAGTAAATTGTAGGCACAAGATAATAGGAGACCACGCCCGGCAGTGTATAAAAACGATATACACTCGGCAAACGCTATTTATTCCAAGTCACCCTGTGCTTCCCCGGCGGCAGCGAGCCCAGGCGCCGCCCAGCAGCGCCTGCGGTTTCCTGCGCCAAATATTGGCGCGGGTGCCGCAGTCGTTGGACAGCGCAGGGAGAGAGCGGGGCCGGCGCCGCGCGATTACTCCGGCCGCGAGGGAAGCGGCGGCATCATCGATGGTGTGGTTGTAGCTGGCGGGCGTAGCTACACTTTTGGCTGGACACGCGGCCCCGCGCGCCGAGTCTTCTGCCGGACCGCTGGCGCACTCGCGGGCGGCGCCCACGCGCGCTTTGACCGGCGGCAGCCCCGGCGCGTGCAGCGCCGACAGGACTGGGCAGGCTCGCCACCGAGTTAACGGCGTTAACTCGGCCGCACGGCCGGCGTCCGGCGTTTTGCGTCCGGCGTCCGACGCAGGAATCAAGTGCTCAGCTGCGCCGCTGTGTGGCTCACAGCGCTTGGCGCGCGCAGAAAAGTTCCGCAATTTCGTTCGCGCCCGACAAAAACCGCAGAAAGGCATGTCGCAGGCGCTTAGGTAGTGTGATGTGGTCCACGCTCTGGCGACAATCAGGGCGACATGTTCACGCTGCTGCCGAGAAAGTGGCGGCCAGTGTCACAGCAAATGCAGTCGCCGAAGCAGCTTACGCTCTGCCGGGGCAGTAGCTCGGCCGTGGAGTCAATATGCGCTGCTCGACCAGAAGCTACACTGGATTTGCCTGGGTGAAACGTAGCATACAGAGGCACTCCGTCCGTGTGTAGACTCTACAGGAGACGGGCAAGGCGCCGTTGCTTATGGTGCGAGACTTGCAGCTTGGAAGATGAAACTACAGATGCGACTTGTGCAGGAAGACTTCCTCAGGAAGCTCCTGGCAGGAACTTGATTCCGTGCTGCACATTGAAGGAAAACTACAAGGTACAGTGTAGTCGACCATTGCTCGGAACTGCAAGTCGCAGCCTGCAGCAATATGTACGGTCATCGGCTACATGCTGGCTACTTCGTACTCATGACGGTGTTGATGAACCCCACGGGAAGTACATCTCATTGGAAACGCAACTTTTTGCTACAGCGTTACGTATATTGTCCGAGTCACGTCGAAGCGCTACTCTGCACGCTGCCTGCTGCTTCACGACACTAAAAACTGCCAGCGTAAGGATGGCACTTCACTACCGGAGCAAGGCTACACCAAACAACCTGAGAGAGAGAGAGTCTCGACGCGTATTTGATCATTACCCGACGCTTGTCAAGCACTTTGTGCGAACACATTGCCCTGCAACAACAAGATCAAACGCATTGGTGCACAGCAAAACGACCACTACGGTATATACCAACATACTTCCACTACGAGCTCCAAACTAGTTGCAGAGGTGAAGTTATAGCAGAGCTTTCCAATAAAAAATGATAACCAGCCAAGACGCTGTCATATGCACAAGCTTATCTACCTTCCTACAGCTTCATGGGGAGGGCATCCCGGTGGTACTTCGCACGGAAGTAGTCGCGCACGTAGCCTAGCACGAAGAAGTACTCGTAGATGAGGACGGCGGCCGTGTCGGCAATGCCCCAACCGAAAAGCTCCCAGCGGAAGCCCTTGGGCAGCGGGATGTCCGGTAGACCCACAACGTTCGTACTGCTAGCCACACGGAACTGGTCACCGAAGCGCGACGGCGGGCCCACGAAGGTCACCACAAGCACCACAAACAGAAGCGCGTACCAGAAGAGCAGGAAAACGTTGTGCCAGATAGGACGGCGGAAGCGCGAGCCAAGGCCCATGGTGAGACCCGTAGACATTTGCTGGAAGCAAATAATGAACCACAGCGTGGAACCCAGGTTGCTGTCCTGCAGCAGCCACCACTGCACCAGATTGACGTTGCTGGGCTGGAACGGGCAGTACCAAGCCTGCGTGGTGAGGTCGTGGATGGCGCCGTACAGGAACAGCCAGTGAATCGCTGCCGCACCGACCAGCGAGCACACCGTCGTGGGGCCCACCAGACTCGAGGTGGGACGCTGGGAGCCCATGGTCTGGAGCGGACGAGCGCGCGTGAGACCGTACGAAATACCAACAAGGATGGCACCATCCAGGTACATGAAGCCGAACTGCGAGATGAAGACACCGTTGTAGTACATGACAGTACGACAGCCAATGCCGATGAGGCCATACATGATGAGGTACTTGACGCTTGCGAACGACGTTGCCAGGGCTCCACGGCCTTCCAGCACCAGGTCCACCACCGACTTAAGTGAACGGGCCTTGCTCGTGAACGGAGACACAACGGAAGCCTCAGCATCGCTCAGAGCAACACCGACGTGAGCGATACGCAGAGCACCGCAATCATTGCCACCGTCACCGCACATTCCCGTGACCGATCCAGTTGCCATGTGAAGCTTCACGCAGTCCACCTTGCCTTGAGGCGTCATGCGGCTGAAGATGCGGATCTTAAGCAAAATCTTTTGAATGTCTCCCATCTTGACAAGGAAGTCGAATGCCTTGCCGGTCACAGCCAGATCCACCTTCGTATCGACGGAGTCCACCATGTCACGGATGTCATCGAACGAGAACACTTGCTGTGTCTCAACGTCCTTCCACACCAGCATGCTGCCAGTCTTCTCGTCGGCAACCATGTCACCGAGGACCATCTGACAGTCCTCTTCCACCATGCCACTAGCACGGGCGATGTAGCAGCCCGTCATCGCGTTGTCACCCGTGATCATCACGGGGCGAATGTCACCCTGCTTCAGCGTCAAGATAGCGTCGCGAGAGTCCTCCTTAATCTCGTTGCGGAACATGATCAGGCCCAGCAAGTCCAGCGATTCCTCCACCGCGTCGCGGTCCGCCAAGAACGTCGCCAGGTCGGCCTCGGCCATCGGAGGCATCTCCTTGTACGCGACGCCGAGCACGTAGCATCCGTTCTTGGCAAGGTTCTCGGCCGTCTCAAAGTAGTTGGCCGGAACCGAGGCCTTGCTCGACACGGACTCCATCTTCTCGTACGATCCCTTGCAAAATACGATGAGCTTGCCGGTGCTCTTCTGCTTCATCACAACGCTCATGGACATGCGGTGGTGGTCGAACTCGAAGCGCTTGACGAACTCGAGCTCCTCGGAGCCGTCGGCCGACTGGACAATGGGGAGCTGGCCCTCCAGCTCGACGAGCTTCCACTGGGTGCTCTTAAACATCTTGACCTCCACCTCGTTGCCGACCAGCTCGCCGTTGAGCGAGCCGACAGCGTGGCACGAGGCCAGCGAGTACTTCATCATCTGATTCAATGAGACGTCCGTCATGTCGTTGAATTCGGACATGAACTCGCCCGACTCGCCGATAGGCACGCATCCACGGTAGTCCAGGCCCTCCTTCGTGATTGTGCCGGTCTTGTCGAAGCAGAACACGCGCACCTTGCCGCACAGCGTAATGCGCTGCGGGTTTAGGCAGAACACATCCTGCTTCTGAAGGCGCTTTGCGGCATTCACCTGGCCGATGGTCATCACCACCGGAAGCAGCGGGTTGAGCACGGCAGAAAACATGAACATACCGTACACGAAAGCGAACAGCGTGTTGCTGAGGCCGGCGTTCTCGATGAGGAACTTCATAGCGAAGTAGGCGGCGATCAGGCCGATCACAAACAGCACGGAGAATACCGCCTTCAGGTGCTCGTCGTACTTGAAGCGGATCGGCGCCGGGTACAGGATGGCCTGCACGAGTTGGCCGCGACTAGTGTGGGCACCGGTGGCCTGCACCACCGCCAGAATCTCCTCGTCACGGCCTGACGCTAGCGTGCGCGTGCCCGAGAACAGCGTGTACTTCTTGCCGTTGCCCTCCGCGTCGTACACGTCACTGCTGTCGTTCGGCAGCGGGAACTTCTGCACTGGCATCGACTCGCCAGTCAGCATCGATTCGTCGCACACGGTCGAGCCCTTGACGATCACCAGATCGCACGGCAGCTCCCAGTTCTCCGCCACGCGCACCAGGTCACCCGGCGCCAGCTCCGACGACGCCACCGTCGACCACGTGCCGTCGCGCTGCACCGTCACCTCCGCCACGTAGTGCGTCATCTGCACCACGGACGCCAGCATGCTGCGCTTCGCATAAATGTTAAACGCAGCGGCCAGCACGATCACTACCGTGTTCAGCACCGACACCCACACGTAGTCCGTGAAGTACCAAACGTAGTAGCACATGAGCTGATAGATGTAGAAGAACGAGAAGAACTCGTCCACGACCGACGTCGCCCACGACGGCATCTCCACCTCGATGGCGTTGCGGCCCACGATGTCCTGGCGCCGAGCGTGCTCCTCGCTCGCCAATCCCTGCGAGTCCGACAAAATCTTGTCGTACGTGTTCGGAAGCACCACGGAGCCCGGGATGAACTTTCCCTCCACGTCGTCGAAAGTGTAGCGCAGATGCTGGAACTCCAGGTAGCGAGCGCCCTCCGCAGTTGTGTGCACTGTCACGGTCTCCTCTACACCCTGGCGAGAGTGCGGGAACAGGAAACTCTCCACCTTCAGCACCATCTGAGCGACGCCCGAGCGGTCCGCCAGCATCGTCTCCGTCACTTCCGGCTTGTACATGAGCACACGCGTGCACTTGTCCAGCGCAGTCGGGTAGCGAAAGAAGTTGAGGATCTTAAAGCGGTACACCACAACAACCACGAACCAGACCGTGGCGATCACCCACAGCGAGATGAACACCTTGATGACGACGGTCGTGGGGTTAAACCACGCCGCGTACTTGTCAGTCGCGAGCTTACCCTGGTTGTCACGGATCGTCAGGATAATAGGGATGTTCAACAGCACCGTCATGAGCACGAAGTAGCCGAAGACCACGTAGCCGATGATCGAGTCGGTGTATCCGGTCTGCACAATGTCCTCCGTGCTGTTGCGCAGCTGCACCTCCGAAGGACGGTCGGCGAGAGACGGCCGGGTGACCGACGTCTTGATGCCGGGCGTCTCGGGGCCTCCGCGGTGGTCCAGCAACTTCTTGTCGCCGTCCGCAATAGAAGTCAGAGGAGCAGCCGAGTCCGACGGGCGGTGCACGCCGAACATGGCGCGGAGCGCAGCCCAGCACGCCAGACTAATGAAGCAGACGGCGTAGATGGCGTAGACAACGACGAGCGGCGTTTCCGTGAACGAGTTGAAGCGGTACACCGACACGCCCGACTGAGTCGTGCACAGACTCTTCGCCGTCGCGTTCACCGTGCCGTCGTCCAGCATGATGCTCCTGCAGACTGCGCCAACGGGCAGCGACGCGTTGTTGTTGCGCGGGTTGGGCGTGGACGTCCAGAAGACCGACGTGTCTGTCGAGTCCTCAGCCAGTGACGTGTTCTGCGAGTAGATCGAGTCATCGCTCGAGGCGGCAAAGGTGCACTGCAGCGTGCTCACCACGGCGCCGTTCACCGCGACATCATGCAGCCGGCAGGTGCGGTCGGCCTCGCCGTAGACGTAGCTGGGCGTGCTGGGCGCGTACAGCGACACGTCTCCGTCGGGGTCGTAGTTGATCTGGCGACTCTTTTGCCAGCCTTCGTCGTAGTAGCTGGAGAAGCCGGGACCCTGCGGCTTGTTGTAGCGGATGTACACGAGTCCGTTGGAGATGTCGGAGCCCTCGGGCTTGCCCAGGTCGCAGCAGTAGTACTGCGGCGAGTGGTTGATGGCGCAGGCCGGGTAGTCCAGCTGGGACGCCGTGCCCGAGACCAGCGCCGGCAGCGACATGGCCGCCAGAGCCAGCAGCGAGGCCCCCACCATTAATACAATTGCGGTCGACCGACGCAGCCGAAGGAGCTGATGGACTGCGCTCCAGTCGACGGATTGAGGAATGGCGAGAAAGCCAAGGCCGCGCTTCGGAGTGATTGGCAGCGAGCTGAGACCTCGGTGACCGAGCCTTGGTCAAGTCTACGTGAAGCGCGACTAACGGCTTTGTACGTACCATCTGATTACAGAAACGAGTGATTCGTCTCGCCAGCGTCAACGGACGCGGCGGCCCGGACCAGAGGAGCATCTTCGCGACGGACTTGAATTCATACCGCCGGATGGCACATGCTCGGCGTCCTGCTGTTGTTTTCCAAGGTGTCGGCATTGGAATACAGCGGCGTGTGGGGCGCCAAAGCGAGCAGCCCGTCGGCCGCGGCGAGCCAGCGAAATTCGGCAAAAACACGCTCGCCGACGCGGTAAGGCGGCCTCGCTCTGCCGGCGCCAGGCACGGCGAAACGAGGCTTCGTCGACAGGACGCGACGAGGTACGGTTCGGTGAGAGGGATGGTGCCGCCGCTCCAGCCAGCCATTCGCCCCGCGGTTCGAGCGGCCTCGAGCAGAGACCAGACCCGATGCGAGCTGCATCACGTTGCTGTTTACAGGACGCGCCCTCGTCTGCAAGAGAACAAGCTCTCACCCGAGAAGCGCATTCCACCCGCCGCGGTCTGTTGGCTACGGTCGAGGTTGAGCAGGTCAGTCGCCCAGCCGACAGCTCTGCAGACAGCTCGACAACGGATGCCCTGCAGTCGCCGCAACCTCCGCTCGCAAGCTACAACTTGCAGCAGCTCTCCAGGCCTGATACCTTTGTGACGTACGCTTCAACGACAGCGGCCGGGGCTTGCTCAACAAGTCCCGCAGAGCGGTCGACACGTCTGAGAGCGTCATGGCGGTGCGCCCAATCGCTCGTTGCTGGCCTTTTTCGGCTCGTGGGCCTGACGACCAGCGCCGTCGACCACCGCGACAGCTCGGCCGCTGCCTTGTTGGCTGTCCCTTGGAGTGACCAGCACGCGCGGCGTGACCGGGGCAACACGCTGCCGCTTGACAGCCGTACCGTCGAAACGAGATCACAGTCTGATCAAGATGTCGCGCATTGCTCTTGGACCGAGAATTTGTGCATATGTACAGCTCGCGATCCAATTGTACTTGAAGTGGATTCGCATTCAGCACTTTGACACAGGCAGACCCATCGCCCCTATAATCGCGCTCAAGGGGCTCAGATATGACCCTGCAAGTGTCATTGGGGTTCTCTGCTGGAGACTCGATCATCGCATCACGCCCGCTTACATGCATGCATGTAGTGGTTAGTCGCCAGATGATGGCTCACTTCCCTGAGGGCGAGATGAAGGAATTTTATCCGTGTTTGGAGCTGCGTAGCACTACATGTATAATTGCCTTGGGGGGGGAAGGGGGGGGGGGGGTACCCTGACCTCCGCGGCAACGGTTTCCGCGATAATAATAGTGTTCTTGGCCCAATGTTTGCACTCAAGTCGTCGACGTATGAGGTGGTATAACTAGTAGCTATGTTTTTCTTGAACATGTAGTAAGGGCTATGAAAGACCAAAACGGCAGGATAGGGCTAACCTGCAGATGGGTGTCGGCCGTCTTTCGTGCAAACTTTCGTTCAGTAACCTATGAAAAAAAAAAGTTTGAGGCAGACGAAAGTCACACTGAATCATCAGGTTGTTCAAGGACCATTATTTATGGTGATGCAGCGACTAGTACTAAATATTATAATCTAGTCGTACACTTATTTGAATGGCCAGGACTTCTCAAGTTTGCCTTGGAAGTTCCAGTCATTCATGGGAGTGTTAGCCTTGCCAAACTTCGTGTCATTCAAAGCTCTGCGCGCAAAGTCGGTCATTTGGTCCCACATGATAAGGTCTTGAAAAGAGCCACCGTCGTTGGAAATCTCCAGCGCGTGGTTGAGTGGCCACGAGTGCTCGTATTTGACCTTAACACTAGTACCGTCGATAACCTCTGGCGGGCACGGCGCGTACTTGTTGTATCCACTGTGCCACGAGGGCGAGCAACCCAGAATCTTCGGCTCGGGTATAGCCGGGTTGTCGATGAAAATCACAACATGCTCCCAATCGTGACGGTGGCCCATTCTTGAGGAAGGCGAGTCCTTAGGAAAATACCACGAGTACATAATGGCCCAGACACCGTTGAACCAGGTAGAGCGACCGTAGATCTGTGAGCCGTGGCCTGAGCCCCGACACCCACCTCTAGGGCTGCCTGATGTCTGAAGACCACCGCTGGTCTCACCGAGGTCGTTTACGGCAGGGTATGGAACACAGCCCGTGTTGACATCGATCTGGGGTTTAAACTTTACAGCGGCCTTTTCAGAGATGGTGATGGCTTCAGGCTGAGCGAATGGTTTCACTTCGTCGTGTCCAATTGTCTTTGGGTGCCATTCTGGCTGCGTCTGCTGTTGCTGGTCTTGCTGCTGCTGCTGAGCGGCGTCTTGGGCCTGGATGGCGACAATGGCAACGACGACAGCGGAGAAGAAAGCACCGAGCTTCATTCCGACAGACAGATGAGGGCGATGTGTTCGGTTTGGAAAATTGTAGAGTGACTCTCTGGAGGATGATGTCACTTGCGGCGGCAGTGAGGTTGGGCGGAAAACACAATGCAACGAGGACTCCTCGTTCTCCTCGTCGAGAAGGGTAGAGATCTTGGCCGTCTATCCAGGTGAGCGTGGCAAACGAGATGGTGCGGGCAACGAAGAATTCGGGCGGCTACGTATCTCGCCAACTGGGCACCATTCACGGATGAGGAGCTTGTTGCGACTTGAGCTTCGGTCGATGAACGGACTCTATCTCGCCCACATGAGTGAAAAATACGGCATCTGGCGGCTAGTCGAGATCCAAGTCGGGATCGTGTGTCATGAACAGACATGTATCGGAGTTTCCGATTCGGTGAGGCCATTTGGTCGTGCTTGGGGTGCTGCCCATCACAGATGTAATGGTTATCTCATATGTAGTTACCTTCTGCGTCGAAACTAAAAACTAGATTTGAACTTACCCGTGTGGTAAACAAGCAAGAAGAATTACGACAGGAAGAACTGCCGTGTCCCGCATACTCAAACTTATAGTTTCTGACGAACAAGCGATAGCAAAGCAGCGACTGAATCAAGGCCATAATCAACGTAAAAGTGCACATTCAATTGCGTTAATCTTCCCATACAGACGACATCGCCAGAAACGTTAATTGCTCCCGTACAGATGGTATCGCCAGATGGGTTGTACGCCTCCGTGCACCCTCGGAGCGTGCTTAACCAAGTTTTGTTCGGAGCGGTTCAGATTATCCGGGAAAGCAATCTGTCGGAGATACTGTCTTCATTTTATCTGTCAGGAGCTTTTATCATCAAGAAAATACTGTTTTAAGAAAATGAACGATCTGGGCACACGATAAATAAAGGGAAAATCTCAAAAGGGGACTCAAATCGAAAGTTGTTGCAAAAGGGGACTCAGTCCATTACTCACCTCAAAATTAAGCTAGGGATTATAAAATCTGCACCAGAAAGAGTCACACGATTCAGATCAGCGCGATGCGACGTCGCATGACGCGAGGCCTCATGGCGCTGAGGTACTGCACGACGTGAATGGGCTGGACAAAGGGCACCACTCACCAAGGAGGAGCTGCTCGGCCGCTCGGCGCACGTCAAGCCGCTGTATGAAGAAATGAGGCCACACGGTGTGAAGGGGCTGGCCAATGCGGTGGAGCTGGTCGCAAAGGAGCCGGCCCCGAAGGAGCTGGCCGTGGTGAAGCTGAGGCTGGTGGAGCTGACGGCTCTGCGCCGGCCACGAAGGTGCCGACCGTAGTGGAGCCGGCCGTGGTGAAGGAGCGCCAGACTGTGCAGGATGTGCCAGTCTTGCCAGCTCGGATTAGAGCTGGCGTTTGCCACCAGGTGGGCAAACTTGATGCGGAGCTCCCGCTGCTCCAAAATGAAGTTGAGCTGCTGCTTATCGCGGAGCTCTTTGAAGCTCTTGGGCTGAATAGCCCTGAAGGGAAACCCAACGCCAGAAGAGGTCTTCCGCTTGAACCCACGTTGTGGTGTTCTGGGGTTGTACCCAGGGGTAACCCCACACAGGGTGGAAGCCACCCTTCTTCTCCGGCTTCTTGCGAAGCGAGATGAACTCCTTGAGAGGAATCTTGTGCAGCGCTAACAGCACGCACCGAGCGGCCTCGACGTCGCTCAATGGTTCGTTCTGAACCACGGCGCGCTCGTATGCGCCTTTGGAGATGTGTCCCCCAACAAGCAGGCGGGGTACACGAAGGTTCTCCAGGAACCTTGAAGCACCAATGCTATCGTCGGGCGGGTAGTAGCCCCGCGGATGGACGGAGTGTGGTGTTAAGACTCAGCTGGGAATGGACTTGCCGGTTGCTGCCGAAGGTACAAACGGCGGCAAGTTGCCGGGATGTGGGCTAAAGGATTCTCTGGCCACTAATTGGCTAATATTCACTGGTCCCGATGTCTCAAAGTCAACCCATCGAGTGACATGACACTATTTTCAAGTTGAAACCCCCGGTCAAGATTCGTACTTAGCCGAGTCTTCGACGCCGGTTCGAGTCTTCGGCGACTGGTCCGAGTCTTCGACACGATTTTTGAGTCGTCGGTGGTTACACCCAAAGATCGCAACGGACATGAGAAGATCCAAAGCGGACGCGTTTATACTAGATATTTGTATAAGACTATAGGAAACTCTTGATGAAAAACCAACGCCCATTGGGCACTAATACAGAACAGCTTTTCCTCCCAACCACGCAAGGGTGAAGTCCGGCTATCGGTAAGTACACGTAGCGTCTGTGTCAAGCCCGGTAGGAAACAGATTACGTCTGTCGGTGAGCACGCCTACTAGTGTAGCGAGTGACCATCCTGGCAGGGCCAAGAGACAGTGATAGTGGCCGTGTGTATTAGGATTGTGTGGCGAGTTGTCGCCATTGACCGGAGGAGCGAGAGCGCACTCCCGTCGATTCATACCGCCGGAGCTGAAGCTTCGGCAACCCCGTATCAGGCCGTGACTGGCTGGTACCCATCCTTCTGTGGGACTGTGGGGTATATTTGCGTGTGTAGAGCATCCTAGCTGTCGCTCGTGGCTAGAGGTGCTGGGCTTTGTCGGTGGCCTGTGGTAACCACGGTACACAGTGGAAACAGCCAACCCGGTAAGGGCAAGATCCTGGGCCTTCAGGTTCGATTTGCCCGACAAGCTCCACGAGTCTACGCTAACTCGGGGAGTGTTGTTGGTGGGAAGTGTGCCTACATATTTTGGACGTGCTCCTACACGACAGAGTCCCCGCAAGCCTGATGCACACCACCGGTAGACGGCACGGCAGTATGTGCGGACGCCTGAGCAGCTTGATAGCGCTTGTTGCTGATCGAGATCGTTGGTGATCTCTTGGGGCTCGTCCACAGCCCCTTCCTCGGACTCGGAGTCCGAGGACTCGAACAGCCTCGCGTACGAGGACTTGTTCTGAGTCACCTTTGTCTTTGGTGACTGCGAAGCGGTGCGCTTCTGTGCGGCCAGCTTCGCGCGCGCGCGTTTGCGCCCTTCGGCAAGCGTCTAGTGTTTGGCAGACGCTGCCTTGGTGTCCCCGTCGCCAGGAACACCCTTGGAGTCCCCGTCGCCGGAACACCCTTGGAGTCAACCGCCTTCAAGCCCGGTCTTGACTTGTCGCCGTGGGCTTAAACACCTTGTCCTCGGCGTCACTCTCGTCGCCAGAGTAGACGACCTGGGTCTCCATGTCGGTTGGAGACCGACTGCGAGACCTGCGGGTGAACCGCGGGTTCTCTCCGGTGTCCGGAGGTGCCGATGGAGATTGGCTGCGCCGCGAGCTCGCGCTCGGCGGCGCCGAAGAAGATTCGGGCGACTGGGTCGCCCCTGGAGCTGCAGCGGCAGCTCCTGCTGGTGAGAGGCATAGCCTTTCGGCTTAGCCAGCTCCGACTTTGGCTTCGCAGCCTCAGTCTTCAAAGACGCTTGCGCGCCAGGAGATGTGCCTTCGCGGGCCATCTCAGCGATCGGTGGGGAGACCGTGGAGTGCCGGGCAACGTGCCTGGGGCTCTCTGGAAGGAGCGCGCCGCAGCGGAAGAGCGCGGCCGCTTGTCGATGGATTTCGACTGTGCGAGTGAAGTGTGAAAACGAAATCGTTCTCACTTTCGATTTGTGGAAAATCGAATCTAAGTGGGGGAGGATGTAGCGGGGCTACATGAAAGAGTAACAGGGTGTCACTCTTTCCAGGGTCACTCCTTCGAAGGTCCTGTGGTGTGGCACACACCACGGACGCTGTACCGGGTACATGGTATTAGGCGCCCTGAGCCACCCATCGGGGGCTCCTAGATATTTGTATAGCTTGCACTATAGGCTATAGCTCAACGCCTATAAATACATTCAGTCATAAACTTACCTTATAGCGGTAACGTCTCCCTAGGCCGGAGACTGTGAACGGTTGTTCACCAGGAGTCACTAGACTCCAAGCACTTCCTCTGTGCAAGGTGTTCGTGTGCGGGGAGGCCCCGTCACAACCACGGCCAGCTCCACCATGGCCAGCTCCACCACGGACGGCTCCACTACGGTCGGCACCTTCGTGGCCGGCGCAAAATCGTCAGCTCCACCAGCCTCAGCTTCACCACGGCCAGCTCCTTCGGGGCCGGCTCCTTTGCGACCAGCTCCACCGCATTGGCCAGCCCCTTCACACCGTGTGGCCTCGTTTCTTCATACAGCGGCTTGACGTGCGCCGAGCGGCCGAGCAGCTCCTCCTTGGTGAGTGGTGCCCTTTGTCTAGCCCATTCACGTCGTGCAGTCCTCAGCGCCATGAGGCCTCTTGTCATGCGACGTCGCATCGCGCTGATCTGAATCGTGTGACTCTTTCTGGTGCAGATTTTATAATCCCTAGCTTAATTTTGAGGTGAGTAATGGACTGAGTCCCCTTTTGCAACGATTTTCGATTTGAGTCCCCTTTTGAGATTTTCCCATAAATAAATAACTTTCTCATCTACTGCTGTGGCGTTTACAAACGTAGACAGCTTCAAACGCGAACCCGCCATCGAGTTGCGCGCTGCTGTTATAGGAACTAGCGTGGTGATGGTCTAGGGTAAAATAATTTTGAAAAAGAAAATGTTGAGCTTATCATCCGACGGGGGCCCACTCTAATTTCAGTTATTGTAAGCTGTTGAAGAAACAATGACCATTCCCGTAGAATAATTTGGTAACGCGGTGATTGTGAACAAGCTGTATCGCAAGAAGCGGTGAGGCAAGGCTTACACACCTCTCCTCTTCCCGGTAAGGTTGCAATGCTGTCTTCCAGGACTTTGATTACTATACGCCTCACGTCCCCAGATTAAAATGACGGCAACAGATCGCTGGGCCATCCGAAAAAATGTTCCTTAAGGACATGTAACGAAAGCATGAAGAGTGCATGCATGATTGTTTGTTGCACTGATTTAGTCTGCTTGTCGAGTTTGCGATCGCAGATCGAAATAGGCACCATTAGCAATGATTTTTCTTTTGGTTCGAGATTCCAGTAGGTATCATCAGCTTTTCAGATGACGTCCAAGCGAGGTCAAACACAACGATTGCGATACCGAGATTATAAAGCTCAGGTTGCAATAAAGTGCCTCACCCGTGTACATCCGTGATAGCTTGCGGGGGGGGGGGGGGGGGCGGGTGTACTTGATCCTGACAATTTATTCTTGAATGCTGGTGTTTGAGTTGCAGATATCAGAGTATTATTTTGATTATCTAACACTAGAATGCCAGACGACCTCTACTGCGCACTTCGTACTATAAGCTCAACTTTGAGTAGTACTTTGGTCTTTAGAAGAACTGACGACGTCAAGTTAATCGAACCGGCAGCATTACCAGGAACTGACGGCGCAGGGGTGGTTGCCTCCTCTTTGGTCGTGGAGGTTTGGCCATTGCTGGTCTTAGAAATGAATCGCGTTTATCCGTTGGAGGCTGTAGCATTCATCGTCACGGACGCGTCAGCACCACTTGAAGGGAAGGGCGTCGAAGCTTCTGTGGATCTAGCCACCGTTGACACTCCGGCAGTGGTTCCGACAGACGTCGACCTACCAGTGTTGTCTCCCACGTTGACAGAGATGGGTTGCCCGTCGCTGGTTTTCGACACCCCGTTAGAATCGGTAATACTAGCACTCACGGACGCCCCTCCTACCGATGAAGAGGACGGAGTTGAGGCTGCCGTGGTTGTCGAGTCTCCTGTTGTACCCGCATCAACACTCGTCGCCTTGGTTCCAGTCGACGGTGACGCCCTAAAGTTCTTGGCGCCATTGACACTGGCAGTCGCCCCACCGGTTTTCCCTGCCTGAGTACCGGCATCAGCATTGCCATCCGTACCAGCAGCATTGCCATCGTCTGCTCCAGTATCAACCCCATCGGCGCCTTTCACACGACCTCCATTCAGGTCAGCATTAGCATTGGTGCCGCCAGTTACGCCAGCCTTGCCATCGCTATTTGTTTCTTCATCAATGTCAGCTCCACCGGCAACATAGTCGTCCGTGTCGATGCCCATATATCCACGTCACCATTGACGCCAGCATCGAGGTCAGCGTCAGCGTCAGCGTCAGCGTCATCGTCAGTCCACGCATTAGCGCCGCCGGCGCCAACGCCAAACCAGCATCCACATCCGAATGTACGACGGCTATCCCCTTGCCAGCAGCATCAGCACTACCTGTGACCTAGAGTCGAGATCAGCATCTCCATCCGCGTAGGTGGTCCAACCTGTGCCGGCGACAGCTCCGCCACCGTTAAGGTCAACGTTAGCTCCTTCCTTGTCAGCGACAACATTTGAGCATGCCATACGTTTGAGTGTGGGCGTTCGCTTCCCCGGATAGAACCGTGCTGACAGCACATAAAGCGTTTAACAGCTTTGCAGGCCAGCATCGTAGAACATAGCAGTGGTCCGTTGTAGCTCGAGGAGAAAGATGCCAAATGGAGAGTGACATCACCGATGGAACCGACGATAGCTTCTTCGCTGAGGCAATTTTGTGCACGCAGTGCTTCATTAGCACGGAAGATCAATGCGCGACAAACACCATCAGCCAAACACCGGTACTCCATTGCACCTGTTCCATTGCGGCGTCAGTGTCTTAATGGCTTCCAAACACCCTTGCAAGGATCTAGCTGGACTTTTAGACAGCAGTAGCTCCGATGCTGTTTACCACCCTTCCTTGAAGGCGCCTCACTTTGCTTGGTGCTTCACAGATTTAGCCCTTGCCTCCTAATGCTACCTTTTGTATTGACAAAGTTGAAGTTGCCTGAGCTGGTTGACAAAGGTTGAAGTTGCCTGCATTGAAATCGTCTGACCGCCCACCGCAGACAAGGACATTCATAGTCCTTGGTTAAGCCTCAGCTGGTGAACTTTTCAATAGACTTGACTACATTCACCGACGCTTGCACAGACTCCACGGCTACAGCGAGCTTGACGGGGCGTCCGCAAACAGTCATGACGGCATCAACTGCAATCGCATCCACATGGGAGCACAGTCTCCAAACAGCCGATTCGACTGGCTGAGCAAAGACACCTGTCGACACTAAAAAAATACTTCGGACGGTAAAACAGCCATTCAGCTGGGTCTCCGTATCCCTGACGGCGATGGTGGTCAACATCGCATCTTGCGCATGGTGTACAGCTCGCTCGTCACCTGCCACTGGCGACTCGTGTCTGGTTGTCGTCACCACACTATCTCTGTCTTGTCGGCCACGCTCACCAGACTGCTGGCTGCCTCGGTGTCCGTCTTGCAAACAGAGCCTGCATACGGAGAAGAACCTGCATACGGAGCACGGAGTCCACCAACAGAGCCTACCCACCAGACGCGTGCCATCCAAAGCTCATTTCCAAATCTTCTCACTCGAGCTCACCCTCAGCCTCAGCAGCTCCGGTGCACTCGAAGTCTTTCAAGCGTTTACAAGCGACGTCAACGATGTTCAGCAGCAACAAGTTCACCGCTCTGTGCCTCGCCGCCATCGCACTCTCGAGCGGCGTGCACGCCAAGGAGGAGGCTGCTCAGACGTTCGGCCTTCTAGGCGCAGGTCTCCACGGAGGCGCGGGTCTGCACGGTGGCGCGGGTTTGTACGGCGCCGGTGGTGCGGGTCTGTACGGCGCTGGCGCTGCCGGCCTCCACGCGGAGCTGGCCTTGGTGGCGGGCTCTATGGACGGGGCGTCGGTGCCGGTGTCGGTGTCGGCAACGGATACGGATACGGCGGTGTTGGTGCCGGTGTCGGTGCTGGTCTGAGCGGTGCAGGGATCGGCAATGGCTACGGCGGAGCGAACGTGGGTGGAACTGCTGGACTTGGGGGCGCTGCTGGTGCAGGCGTTGGTGGCAATGCTGGCGCTGGTGTCGGTGGAGGCGTGGGTGGTACGGCTGGAGTCGGTGGCGGTGTGAGCGGCACCGCGGGCGTTGGTGGCAACGCTGGTGTCGGTGCTGGTGCAGGTGCAGGTGTTGGAGGCGGTGTAAGCGGTACGGTTGGCGTTGGAGGCAACGCTGGCGCTGGTGTTGGAGGTGGCGTCGGAGGAGCTGCTGGCGTTGGCGTTGGTGGCGCGGCCGGTAGTGGGGGCGGCGCGAGTGGAACTGCCGGCGGAGCTTCTGCCGGCACTGGCGGCGCTTCCACAACGCAAAACGGCGGTGGCAAGGCGAGTGCGAGCACCACAACAACAAGCACCGCAGCTGCCAACACGGCTCAGAAGGGATACCGCAAGCTCCGCTCGGAGTGAAGCCACTTTGTTGGATGTTTGTGTCGTTTCGTAACGTCTCCAAAACAATGTACCCATGTTCCCATTTGGCAGTCCCGCCCCATTTGCATATCCGAGAATGGCTCCCCGCACGCCGCGCAGCTCGCTCAAGAAGCACGACGCGGCCGCCGAGTCGCGCGCGCTCAAGGCGCGGCGCCAGCGCTCCACCACGCAGGTGCGCAAGGACAAGCGGCGCGCCGCCGTGCAGACCAAGCGCCGCCGCCTCATGTCGGCCGAGCAGCCGCCGCTCACGGGCCGCAGCATCGCCGAGCTAGTGCGCGTGCTGGCGGACACGAGCAGCGCGTCGGCCGCGCAGAGCCAGGCGCGCTTCGAGACGCTCAAGGAGATCCGCGTGCTGCTGGCCACGCACGAGAACGACTACGAGGCCGTGGAGCAGATCATCGAGTCCGGGGTGCGTTGCGTCCGGCGCAACGAGTCCCATTGAAGCTTTACGCTTGGTGTCGCAAATGTCTTAATGGGACAGTTGCACTCGGACGCAAATGGGTACTTGTGGCAGAATTCTTATTTGTGGTGTTTGGATGTGGTAGATCGTGCCGGTAATGGTGTCGCTGCTCAACTCGGCGTCGCCGCTGGCCAGCGCCACCCGCACGGGTGGAGAAGTGTACCGCGAGATCTTGTGGTGCCTCACCAACATCGCCAGTGGACAGTACGAGCACACGAAGCTGGTGCTGCCGGCGGTGCCGCGCCTGCTGCAGTTCCTGGAAGGGTCTAACCACTCGCTGGCCGAGCACGCCGCCTGGGTGCTGGGAAACATTGCAGCAGATTGCGAAGAGTTCCGCCAACAGCTTATTGCCAACGGAGCGGTGGTGCCGCTGGTCAAGCTGCTGAGCAACCCGAGCGAAAAGGAGCTGGCCAAGACCAGTGCTTGGGCTCTGTCGAATCTGGCTCGCGGATTCGAGACCCCAGCCAAGCCGTTCGTCGACGCTGGCATTATTCCTGTTGTCGTCAAGGGACTTTCGCAGCCCAGCTCACCTGCAACTTTCACGGAAGATATCGTGGTTGAAGTTGCCTGGCTGCTGAGCTTTTTAACAGCCCGTGAGGAAGAGTACCTAAAGCTGATGCTGGAGAATGGCCTCGTGGATTTGCTGCTGCCGTACTTTTCCACGAACAACGAGCTGCTGCTAACGCCGATCCTGCGCGTCTTCGGTAACATTTGCTGCGGCTCGCCGGACCACCACACGGACGAGTGGCAGATGCCGTACGTTCGTCGTTTGCTCAGTGCAGACTCGGTGGTTTTACCCAAGCTGCGCGAATTCCTGCAGCCCGCTGCACCGGGAGCAGCACAAAAGTCTCTAGCAGCAGAAGCAGCATGGGTGGTTTCTAACCTTGCTGCGACGGAAGCTCCCGTTGTGGAGTTGCTGATGCAGGCACAGTTGCTGCCGCTCTTGGGCCAGCAATTCAAGGACGGAAGTTACGAGGTGCGCCGCGAGGTAGCATTCGCGCTCACTAACATCGCGCTGACAAGTGGGGCACACATGGAAAAGGTGCTGGCGCTTGACGTGCTCAAGGGGTTCCTACATCTCCTGACCGTGGCGGATGTTGCAATCGTCGGCAACTCGCTTCGTTTCATTGAGAACGTGCTGCGCGTAGTCCCTCGCGGTGTTTCGCTCGTGGAAGTGAACGAAGGCATCGATGCGCTGGAGACCGTGCAGTTCGAGTGCGGCGAAGAGCACCTGTCCAAGTGGGCTGCCGCGCTGGTGAACGAGTTCTACGGCGAGAACTACGGCATCAACTCCCCGCCCAACGCTGCCGGTGTGCCTGCTGGGTTCGGCTTTCCGTCCAACGAGCCCGTTCAGCTGTCCTTCGGCGCGAACAACGGGGCCGCAGCAGCTCCCGGCCCCGGCGGTCGCGGCCGCGGTGCCCACATGACCACTCCGGCGTGGAAGAAGTAAGCACACCTAGCACGTTGCAGCCGCCCATCCTGGATAGTACCGAGCGTTCTAGCAGACAGTGCCTCACTGCCCGCGCCGCCTCTAGCTCCCATTTATTTTCTAATGAACCTGCTGCAAACACATGTAGAAAAAGAGGCATGAAAAGCGTGATATTAAAGTTGCGACGCGTGTGCAGCTCAGTTGTTGCTGTCGGCGGCGTCGAGCTCGGCGCCCGGGTTGGGGTTCTGGATCACGATGAGCGCGTACTCCTTGTCGGGCGCGATCATGATCTCGTGCTTCTTGGAGCGGATGCGCAGGAACGTCATGTCGTTCGTGGGGTCCAGCGTGCGGATGGTGGACTTGGCCTTGGCCGCCAGCTGCGAGATGAGCGCGGCGTGGTCCATGGCGAACTCCTCGTCGCTGGTGCTGGAGTAGATGGGCACGCCCTCCTGGTTCACGATGAGCACGGCCTGCACGCCCTTGTGGCTCTTGATGCGCTTGATGGTCTCCTCGGCCTCGTAGCCCGGCATGGTGACGGTGAATATCCGACGCTTTGGCTTTGCGGATCGGGGACCGTGCGCCCTCGACTAAGTGCGACGGGATGTGGAAAGTTTGGGGAGGAAAAGTGTGGTGCGAACTGCCGCCGGGATGTGGCTGTGAGCGTGACGTCGATGGCAATTCCTATAATTCCTGTCGAGCGAAAAATTCGGGGCTCAACTCTACACTTGGTTGAACTTTTTGTCAATAAAGAAACAAGCTTGATGACTCGGAAGTGTTGTGTTTCTGGGAGGAAACTTGTCACGCAATAAAGAGAAGTGTACGGGTGCCAATAGATGCTCGGTTTGATAAAGGGTAAGCTGTTTGCTTGGTATCTGTGCTACCGAGTTGCTTTGTCAGCAGCTCCCGCCACTTGATTGATAAATCTTTAAGGCTAGGCAAGTTTGTCTTTGCATTTCGAACAAAGGAATCACGTGCTTGAGATCGTGATTAACTGGTCGTCGTGTGGTACCATCACTCACATGCTGATCATCACACGTTGTTCACGACTATCGCGATCTGCGATCCATTTTGTATTGAGGAAGGAAATTGAGTTGATTAACTGGGTTATTCCTGGTACTACTCACTTGGCTTGGCTAATCCATTTTGTATTGAGAGTATCGACACCATCTCATACTTGCATCTTACCAAAAATTGCCGTGGAACATAATTCTCTCCGAGTGCACGCATACCTCGAAGTGCTGTGCGTGTATCATGTGATACGTTGAATTTCTCGTACTGTCGCCCGATCCAAAGGAAACTTGCCGACGATGACTGGCAACTAACGTCGTGGTAATAACTATAGTGTCTAACCTTACAGCATACAGCGCTCATTTTGCAACATTTCAAGTCCGGCACACAAAAATCTCCAACGCCTTAACCAATTTCCAGATGAAACTCGGCGTATTCTTCGCATCCGCAGTTATTCTTGTTGCTGGCGTTCAGGCCCAGGACACCGCTCAGCAGCAGCAATGACAAGTCACACCAATCTCCCACCAAGAGGTAAAACCTTTTGCCCAACCCGAGCCTGTCACCATTTCTAAAAGGGCCGGCGTCAAGTTTAAGCCCCAACTTCACATTGGCTCCGGGTGCGTCCCATACCTGCCGTGAACGATATCGGTGAGACCAGTGGTGGTCTTTAGGAATCTGGCAGTCCAAAGGGTGGATGCCGAGGCCCTGGTCACGGCTCGCAGGTCTACGGCCGTTCTACGTGGTTCAAAGGCGTCTGGGCTATCATGTACTCCTGGTACTTCCCCAAAGACTCCACGTCTAGTGGTCTTGGTCATCGCCACGATTGGGAACATGTTGTGATTTTCATCGACAACCCGGACGTACCCGAGCCAAGGATCCTTGGCGTATCGGCCTTGGCCCACGATGGCTACAAGAAATATGCTCCCCCTCCTGCCGACACTATTGATGGTACTAGTGTAAGAATTAACTACGAGCACGCGTGGCCCATTAACCACGCGTTGAATGTGACGGCTACACCCGGTGGGTTCCAGGACCTGATCATGTGGGATCAAATGACTGATTTTGCTCGTCGAGGCTTAAACGAGGCCTCCTTTGGCAAGGCAAATGTGCCGATGAATGATGACAACTTCCTTGGCAAGGTAGAAAAAGCCTGGCCATTTTAAACTTTGCAAGCTAAAAATTGAAATCTGGGAACTGAAAGACTGAGCTACGCGAGGTTTTAATGCAATATCGTTTACTACTAATCGTTAATCTCTTTTTGAAGTACTTCCAAGTTCAGAGTTATCGATCTCTGCCTCTCCTCTTTTAAATCTAGCCAACACCAATAATGCTGAACTATACAAAAGCGTTTATGGCCCACAGGTTCTTTGAGTTGTTGATGAGCAGAAGGTAGGTTGAGGCTTTTTTTTATGCCGTAAACGCTTTAGTATGTGTTTTTTTTTTCGGAGTTTCCTTAGAAAATCGACTGCTTATCGCACCTACAGCTCAGTAAAGAGTTTGCACTTACAACCATGATCGTAGAACAGTGAAGATGATCACCCAGTGGATGATACTTGAACTTTTAATGCAGTCCTGTGGCCAATGCTTCGATGTTATGGAAACAAAAGCAATACCAAAAGGCTTTAGAGAAAATTCGCGTTCACGATTAAGCGCGCGCGTGTTTGAGCGCTGCAGCCTCTGGATTAAACTCTGGTGTCTCAATAAATTGTAGAAAGAGATTAGTCAGACGCTTGCGCAGACCTTCGAGACTTTTTTCCTTACGTCCGCGACTTAACATGTCCGCTTCGCGGTCAATGAGTTCCACCAGCTCGCGTGTGAGTGCGCAGTCAAACTCTTGGACAGTCCACTTAATGTGCAGCAGCATGTCTAAACGCTCGTCTACTGAGCTCAATGGCGTTCTCAACCCATGGTACAGATCCATAAGTTCCTTGGCACGCACAGTGAAAGGTGTATGCACCTCCTTAATGCCACCATCACTCATCTGCCACTGCTTGGGGCGTGCCATGAACTGCATCATAGCTTCGATACGTTGTTTGCGGTTTGCATCCGTGGCCGTCAGCTTCAAGCGATCGATAGTTTGAAGAAGCTTGGTCTCCTTAGTTAGTATCGCATCGAGTGCGCGTTGCCTTTCGCTAGCATCAAGCTCTCGCTGCTCACGCACCTTGCGGCATTCTACTTGTCGCCACTTGTCAAGCTCATTGTATAGCACCTCAAAATCATTTACGGTGTTCGGGTGCATACGGCGGTTAACTTCGCGGCGCTGGCGACTAACATCCTCTGCCTCATTCTCCTGAGCTTCAATTGCTGCTAACTTATTTGCACGACGACGCTGCTCGCGGATATTGTACACGTAAAGTCTAGCTCGAAATCCACGCCAGAGGCGCTGCATCAATAGCACAGAGTCTTCACGCAAACTGTCTAACTGGTACGAGTCGAAGTAAGGACGAGCAGTAACATGACGGTCGAAAGATTCGTCCAGCTTCAGATCACGCCTAGTCATCTGTGTACCGGACTCACGGTGAGTTTGGAGCGATCGAGTCACCAGCTCTTGTGTTTGTGTCTCGCGATGAAATCGAATCGGACCCATGTTGCGGCGGGCTCTGGACAAAATTGTCTGTTCCAGCATTTTGATAGCAGGCAATTAGCAATGACGAACGTAACGATACGAGGGCATTCATTCGTACCTGTGTAGATGCGTGATGAAAATGCTGCTGTGTCTTGCGGTGTCTAAACCCTCCAAGAAACGGTTTATGGCCCGTAAACTTTTCGATCTCGACTGTAATTGTGCTGGTGCTATCGGTCTCCTCTATTTCGCCAGGTAATACAGATAAATCAAGCAGATTCCAGCGTGAGCCTTTGTACGAACGAGAAACAGTGACTACCAAACAACTCACCATTGTAGACCTGAACTTGTATCCGATCTGGCATGACATAGTCGCTGGTGGTCGGCGGTCTCGCGACATAAGCTTCAAGAGAGCATTCCGCTCCGCTGTGAGGCAGCCCATAGGCCGACAGTGGCAAGTCATTTTCGTCCTGATAAGCATCACGAGGACTACGGAGGTCTGGAAAACTCACAAGCTCTGGATTAAGCTGCAAGTCGGTGCACAGCATTTTCTTCAGCATGCCGAGCGTTGTTTCGGCCGTGGCTGTCACCCGATGCCTCACATTATCAGGTTGCAACACCACAAGCAACGAGAATTCGCTGCCTTCAAGCTGCTCACTTGAAGCTCGAAGAAATTCTGCCATCGCCATCTCCGAGGCAGACGACGGCTCCCCAGAATCATCTATAGCTCCATTGTCAGGCTTCTCGTTCTCCTCTGGTGTTGCAGGGTCTTCGTCTTCGTCGGCCGTGGCCGGATCATCAGAAGACAATTCAGTCGACTCTGACGGCTGCTCCTCGCCAGCGGCGGAAGGTTGTTGCTCCTCATTATCCATAGCTAGCTGTACGAGGATAGCGAAGCAGCAGATATCCAGGAGACTCTACCAACGGCACCCCTTTAATATATGCTATGCCGGACTCGTCGAGTCGTTTCGCGACGAGTCTTTTCAGGTATGCCATGCAATGACTGTTGTGGGCATTTGGACAGGGACTTAGGTAGTTTGGATAAGGTTTTCGTAATGCATCAATACGGAGGTGCTTGTTCTAAGCGGATCCCTCTCGGTACCTTTCTCGCTGTGTTCTAGTGCGAGGTGTTACTATTGCCAACTCTACGCCGTGCGTTGGCGCTTGGCATCCTTTTTCTTGCGCATTAGAGCCGTCTGGAAGGCGTTCTGACGACCTTCATTCGCAACGAACTCCTTACGCTTTTTAACCTTCTTCACTTTGCCCATATCAAGGGTCTCATCCCAATAGTCTTGGCGACCCGCGTTGCGGTGTTTCCATTCCTCCTGCTTTAAAGCATTAAGCACACGGTCATGTTTTGCGGCCAACGCACTGTCGACCGGCTCATGGGACGCCACATCGCTACCGCTAGTCGTCTCGGAGGATTCAACGTCTGTCTCCCCATTCCATTTATCCACCTCATGGCCAAACAGAGCAGCATTGCGCACACCAACTTTTTTCAGCTGTCGTGGATCAAATGGCACTCGTGTGGTACCTGAGGTTTTTGGCGGAGGGACAGTAGTCACAGCCGGTGCCTTGACCTCTGCCTCCTCGTCAGCATTGACTGATTGAACCTCCACCTCCTTCACAGAGCGAGTCATCACGAGACGTGGACAAGATTTCCATGATGCCGGTCCAAATCGATATAAGCGGCCAACGCGGCCAGCGAAGCTGGGAGTTAATGCGCGTTTTACCCTGTGCCGCGCAACAGCAGGCGTCTCACTTGACGAAGACTCACGCGGTTTTGCTGTGACCCTATACGTCACTAGAGTTCTATGTTTTTTGCTGGATTTCGCTGGAATCACCACAAGGGGTTTGTCGCCATCCTCTCCCTGTGAGGTCACAGTCGTCTTCAGACTGGCGAGGAATCCGTTCATGTCCAATTCCTTCGTTTTGGCCAACAGCGGTTTTGATGTCGCAGTTACCTTTTCTGGCAGCTCTTCCTTGTGCTTCTGTTTAGCGGCTTCCACGATCTCCTTTGCCTTAGCCTTCACCTCCTGCTCTTCCTTAGCCTTCGGCTTCGGTCGCTCGGATGGAGGCAGCACCCGCGAGTAAAACAGCATATAGGCCTTCTGCTGCAGCACCGTGTCGATACTCACCCAACGAACCGTGTCGTCGTTCATTTCGTACCACTGGCCTGACGAACCCTTCACGAAGGCATAATAATGTCCACAATCTGTTGAGAAACCGGCATGCACCAACACCGCGTGCAACTCGTACTTGGTACGGCCACGACGACGGTCTTCGCAACTTTTGCTCATTCCTGATGCGATATCTAATGCCCGAGGAAATTCAATATGCCGCTTGATTTTGCCAAACATGAGATCGAATCGTTTGAGCTGGATCATCAGCACATTTGGACACTCAGCAATTGTGAGGCCCTTCTCAGCACGACTAGGTTTGCCGCAACTGGTGCATTTCCACGCGTTGCGATCATCTAGTTTCTCAATAGCCGTAAAGTGTCGCAGTGCACCTTTCACGCTGTTCACACCATTGGCGATTTCCAACGACAGGTCCAAAAAGTCGTCAAACCTTTCGGAGACATAGCCACATTTCGCGCACTTGAGGTAATTTTTCAGTTTGCCACCAAACATCCGATGCACGAACGTCGTGGAGGCGGCCGAGTGGCTCTCACTCTTGATATGCGCCTTACGAAGACAAGAACGTTGCATGGAATCCAGCAGCAGTCGGAAAAACTCGTGCGAATCCTCTTGCCTTCCAATACGAAAACTTTTGGAAATGTGGCGAACGTTCATCACCAGCTCCTTGGGTTGCAATACTCTCACGGCGTTGTTGCCGTGCACGGACTGCAACAGTCGCGACATGGCACGCACACTGCAAAACCCGTTGCCACCGCCATTTGCGTTGGGGTTAAACCCGTTTTTGCCGAACTTTTTGTTGCTTTTGCCACTCGATGGCAACGCTCCGCCGTTGAACGACGCGAAAACCTCCTTGTCCAACAGGAATTGGGCGAAACACGGAGTGTAGGTCAGGCACTGCAACACCGAGTTGAGGTAGCACGTGTTGCCCAAATTGGCGAAGCCCGGCCCAATTTTCTTGGAATGCTGCCACGTTAGCACCCTCTCCACTGCCTCGGGGGCCGTCAGCTCCTTGGTCTCTTTCTTTTTGGGCTTCTGCTCACTGCCAGACGTTGCGTCCAGTCGGCCAATCACGCGCACGTTGCGCGCGCGCACGAAGTCGATGCGTCGCTCGTTCACCAGGGCGACGGCGGATTTGCACTGCGCCTTGAATGGCAGCGTCGCCGCCGTTTCGCTTTTGGCGGTGCCGGCCTCGGTTTGAGCCGATTTGCCCATTTTGGCGCCGTTTGGAGCCGATCCGACGGGTTTGAAGGCCGGAGAAGCGGCTGCGGCCAGGCGGGGCGACGTGGTCGCCAGCTCCGCCGCACGTGGGGCCATGGCCAGCATTGCGAGCGCGACAGGAAGTGAGCCCGATGACTGGTGACGAGCTGGTGGACGAGCGGCGAGTCGGTTCTAAAATAGGGAAAGGGGTCGAGCCAAAGTACGAAAAATAAATGACCAATCAGATCCCGCCGAAATGGGCTCCGGACTCATTTGCGTTCTGCACTTTGCGTTGTGCACTTCAGAAGCGTCTAGGCTACAGGTCGCGCGGTTGCAAAAGGCTAGTCGCAGCTGAACTTGCTGTGTCTCCCCACTTCAGCTGCGGCTAAGCGCGAGTCTAGGCAACCAAAACGCATTTTACCCTTTGCGATTGCGCTACACTTTGCAGATGGAGCGAGCGCCACTTAGCTCGTACTTGTTGGTTGCTGCGCAATGCCGCAACAGAGCACTGCACTGTCCGCATCAATAGAAAGTGAAGAACTCATTTGGATTCATTGGTCCGAGGACCTTCCCTTTAGGCGGCTACCGCGCCCAGTTATTGTAGCCCATTAAGCATCAGCCGCACGTTCAGTGAACCAACGTCTGCTTTCGTTTGCGGTAGCGTTTGTGCTGTAGGGTCACCAGTCCTCTAGTGCTCACAACAGCTTCTCGCCATGGATTTTCAACTCGCTGGAATGTCGGTAGATTGAATACGTGTTCAAGAGATCGAGCTTTACGGTTATGGAGCCCAGCAAGCTCTGACGGTGGTCGCGCTTGGCCGTGCGCCGGTTTCAAATCGTGGATGTCTCCCATAAAGTATCGCTGGAGAGGATGGTAGGACGCCGAGCGAGGAGTTCACCATGTTATGCAGCTCTGTACTTCGTGCAGGCTCTTCAACTCTTCTCGGATACACAGCCCGTGGCATGGCAATCACAAACAGTGATTATTGGGGCGTCATCTTAACTAAAATACGTCAACAGACTCAGAGCTCTGTAGAACTATGAGTCTGTTGATGCGCTGAAAAAATGACGCCTCCAAAGCAGTCACGCCCAATGGGTTGCTACATGAGCTTGGCGTAGTGAGCCTAAGAAACCAAAACCTCCGCGAATGCCACTACAAAGAGGTTCTCACTTTTCAAACAGCCTCGAGCTTCGAACACCTCAACAGCCAACTCGCTTCACTCGCTCTCTTTCCACGCTTTCTGACGATGGCATCTACCAAGAAGACGGTCATCATCACGGGCAGCACGCGTGGTATCGGTCTTGCCTTTGCCGAGCACTATACCAAGGCCGGCTGGAACGTCATTGGCACGGCGCGCGCCAACAGCAATTTGGAAAAGGTAAGACCGTCGAGTGAAAATATGTGAGCCTTACCTATATTCACGTACACGCCGTATTCACTCGTCTCTTTGTGCTGCCGGGTACCTCCTAGCTGACAGCACTCGCTCCGTTCAAGATCGTCACCATGGATACGAGTGACGAGGCCTCTATTGCCGAGGCAGCTCGCCAGTTAGAGGGTGTGGCTATTGACTTGCTCATTAACAACGCTGGTATCGCTCTCCCTGGTGAGCTCGAGTCCGGCACTAAGGACTCGCTCATGCGCCAGTTTGAGATCAACGCCGTTGGCCCGTTCCTCGTGACACGCGCGTTGCTGCCCAATCTCCAGCTCGCAGCAAAAGCCCACGGCGCTGGCTTTGTGGTGCAGCTCTCATCCTTCCTGGGAAGCATCGGTAGCTATACAAACGAAACTGCACCCTTTTTTAAGCAAGCCGGATACGGGTATTCCTCCTCCAAGGCAGCGCTCAACATGATCACTCGCTCGCTGGCAATCGAGCTACGCGCGAAAAACATTGTGGCCGTCTCGCTGCACCCCGGCTACGTGGACACCGATATGACCAAGGGCAAGGCGACGCTGAAGCCGTCGGACAGCGTGGCTGCCATGACGGACCTCATCGCCAAACTGACGCTCCAAAGCACGGGCAAGTTCTTCAACCTGGACCCACAGATCCCTGTGTCGGAGCTTCCGTGGTAAAACGGCGCATCACTTCAGCCTGCATGGCTCGAGTCTCGAGTGACTCGAATCGAATCAGTCTGTTAGCAGCATGTTGTCGTCAACGAGAACGAAAATCCAACCTGCTTTTTCAATTTGAACACAAACACCTACTGCAATGTTTCCTGCGCCATGGCACTGAGGAAGACTTTATTGCATCCTTGGATTCACGTTTGAGACAGCTACATAAGAAGGAAGTTGCAACACGTATATTTTTTTTACAACAGCAGTAAACTCACTAACAGTAAGTCCAGGAGCTCCGTTTAGGAGCTACACCTTCTCCTTCATCCAAGTGGAGGCATGAAATATCAGCTCAGCTAGTCCATCCACTCTTCGTTCACTCCGAGCGAAGCTTGCGGTATCCCTTCTGGGCCGCAGCACCCGTGTTAGCAGTCCCGGCTCCCGTGGTCGTGACACTCGCACTCGCCTTGCCACCGCCAGTTTGCGTTGTGGAAGCGCCGCCAGTGCCGGCAGAAGCTCCGCCCACACTCGCACCAGCACCGGCCTTGCCTCCGATACCAGCAGCTCCACCGACGCCACCTCCAACACCAGCGCCAGCGTTCCCTCCAACGCCAGCCGTGCCGCTTACACCGCCTCCAACGCCGGCACCAGCGTTGCCACTAGCGCCACCGCCAACACCTGCACCAGCACCGGCACCGACACCAGCGTTGCCACCAACGCCCGCCGTGCCGCTCACACCGCCTCCGACGCCAGCCGTACCACCCACACCACCACCAACGCCACCTCCAACACCAGCGCCAGCGTTGCCACCAACGCCTGCACCAGCAGCGCCTCCAAGTCCAGCAGTTCCACCCACGTTCGCTCCGCCGTATCCATTGCCGACGCCTGCACCGCTCAGACCAGCACCGACACCGGCACCAACACCGCCGTATCCGTATCCGTTGCCGACACCGACACCGGCACCGACGCCCCGTCCATAGAGCCCGCCACCAAGGCCAGCTCCGCCGTGGAGGCCGGCAGCGCCAGCGTTGCCACCAACGCCTGCACCAGCAGCGCCTCCAAGTCCAGCAGTTCCACCCACGTTCGCTCCGCCGTATCCATTGCCGACGCCTGCACCGCTCAGACCAGCACCGACACCGGCACCAACACCGCCGTATCCGTATCCGTTGCCGACACCGACACCGGCACCGACGCCCCGTCCATAGAGCCCGCCACCAAGGCCAGCTCCGCCGTGGAGGCCGGCAGCGCCAGCGCCGTACAGACCCGCACCACCGGCGCCGTACAAACCCGCGCCACCGTGCAGACCCGCGCCTCCGTGGAGACCTGCGCCTAGAAGGCCGAACGTCTGAGCAGCCTCCTCCTTGGCGTGCACGCCGCTCGAGAGTGCGATGGCGGCGAGGCACAGAGCGGTGAACTTGTTGCTGCTGAACATCGTTGACGTCGCTTGTAAACGCTTGAAAGACTTCGAGTGCACCGGAGCTGCTGAGGCTGAGGGTGAGCTCGAGTGAGAAGATTTGGAAATGAGCTTTGGATGGCACGCGTCTGGTGGGTAGGCTCTGTTGGTGGACTCCGTGCTCCTATGCAGGTTCTTCTCCGTACGCAGGCTCTGTTTGCAAGACGGACACCGAGGTAGCCAGCGGTCTGGTGAGCGTGGCCGACAAGACAGAGATAGTGTGGCGACGACAACCAGACACGAGTCGCCAGTGGCAGGTGACGAGCGAGCTGTACACCATGCGCAAGATGCGATGTTGACCACCATCGCCAACAGGGATACGGAGACCCAGCTGAATGGCTGTTTTACCGTCCGAAGTATTCTTTTAGTGTCGACAGGTGTCTTTGCTCAACCAGTCGAGTCGGCTGTTTGGAGACTGTGCTCCCATGTGGATGGACTGCAGTTGATGCCGTCTTGACTGCTTGCGGACGCCCCGCCAAGGTCGTGTCAATGTGGTCATGCCTTTTGAAATGGTTACCAGGTACCAGACAGGCTGGATAATGGTTCTTGTTAGCGGTCAGACGATTGCAATGCAGGCAGCTTCAACTTTTGCTGAACCACTCCAGCAACTTCAACTTTGGCAATACATAAAAAAGTATTAATTCGGATGGAAATGGCTTAAGCCGTAACACAACTACACAAAGTTAGCCGTCCCGACTGCTGCACAGAGACCACCGCAGCCTTCCAGAAAGGGTGATAAACACCATCGGAGCTACTGCCGTTTAAAGTACAGCTAATCCAGCTTGCGAGGGTGTTTGGAAGCCACAGGACACTGACGCCGCATTGGAACAGGTGCAACTGAGTACCGGAGTTTGGCTGATGGTGTTCTTCGCGCAATTGATTTTTCCGTGCTAATGACGCACTGCGTGCACGAAATTGCCTCAGCTAAGAATCTATCGTCGGTTCATCAGTGATGTCATTTCCCGATTGGCACCTTTTTCCTCGAGCAACAAGGAGACAGCTGCTACATTCTACTGCTACGTTTTGCAATGCTGGTTTGCAAAACTCTTGTCGCTTTATGTGTTCTCAGCACGGTTCTATCCGGGGAAGCGAACGCCCACACTTAAACGTATGGCATGCTCAGTGCCAGCGCAAATGTTGTCGCTGGTAAGGGAGGGGCTAATGTCGACCTCAACGGCGGCGGAGCTGGCACCGGCACCGGTTGGACTGGTGGCGCCACCTACGCGAATGGAGATGCTGATCTCGACTCCGTTGATAACTGGGTCACAGGTGGAGCTGATGTTGCTGGCAAGGGGATAGCCGTCGTACATTCGGATGTGGATGCTGGCGTTGGCGTTGGCGCTGGCGGCGCTAATGCGTGGACTGACGATGACGCTGACGCTGACGCTGACCTCGATGCTGGCGTCAATGGTGACGTGGATATATGGGCATCGACATGGACGACAATGTTGCCGGTGGAGCTGACATTGATGAAGAAACAAATAGCGATGGCAAGGCTGGCGTAACTGGCGGCACCAATGCTAATGCTGACCTGAATGGAAGTCGTGTAAAAGGCGCCGCTGGGGTTGATACCGGAGCAGACGATGGCAATGCTGCTGGTACGGATGGCAATGCTGATGCCGGTACTCAGGCAGGGAAACCCGGTGAAGCGACTGCCAGTGTCAATGGCGCCAAGAACTTGGCTGCATCCAACCACTCTCTACTGAAATAAATGCCAGTAGCTCCATCAGTGTTTCCCTCCTAAAACAAATTTATCTCCAAGACTTGCCTCCTAATTCATGCTATCTTTTGTATTGACAAAGTTGAAGTTGCCCGAGCTGGTTCAGCAAAAGCTGAAGTTGCCTGCATTGAAATCGTCTGACCGCCCACCGCAGACAAGGACATTCATAGTCCTTGGTTAAGCCCCAGCTGGTGAACTTTTCAATAGACTTGACCACATTCACCGACGCTTGCACAGACTCCACGGCTACAGCGAGCTTGACAGGGCGTCCGCTGACGGCATCAGCTGCAATCGCATCCACATGGAAGCACAGTCTCCAAACAGCCGACCCGACTGGTTGAGCAAAGACACCTGTCGACACTAAAAGAATACTTCGGACGGTAAAACAGCCATTCAGCTGGGTCTCCGTATCCCTGTTGGCGATGGTGGTCAACATCGCATCTTGCCATGGTGTACAGCTCGCTCGTCACCTGCCACTGGCGACTCGTGTCTGGTTGTCGTCGCCACACTATCTCTGTCTTGTCGGCCACGCTCACCAGACCGCTGGCTACCTCGGTGTCCGTCTTGCAAACAGAGCCTGCGTACGGAGAAGAACCTGCATACGGAGCACGGAGTCCACCAACAGAGCCTACCCACCAGACGCGTGCCATCCAAAGCTCATTTCCAAATCTTCTCACTCGAGCTCACCCTCAGCCTCAGCAGCTCCGGTGCACTCGAAGTCTTTCAAGCGTTTACAAGCGACGTCAACGATGTTCAGCAGCAGCAAGTTCACCGCCCTGTGCTTCGCCGCCATCGCACTCTCGAGCGGCGTGCACGCCAAGGAGGAGGCTGCTCAGACGTTCGGCCTTCTAGGCGCAGGTCTCCACGGAGGCGCGGGTCTGCACGGTGGCGCGGGTTTGTACGGCGCCGGTGGTGCGGGTCTGTACGGCGCTGGCGCTGCCGGCCTCCACGGCGGAGCTGGCCTTGGTGGCGGGCTCTATGGACGGGGCGTCGGTGCCGGTGTCGGTGTCGGCAACGGATACGGATACGGCGGTGTTGGTGCCGGTGTCGGTGCTGGTCTGAGCGGTGCAGGCGTCGGCAATGGATACGGCGGAGCGAACGTGGGTGGAACTGCTGGACTTGGAGGCGCTGCTGGTGCAGGCGTTGGTGGCAACGCTGGCGCTGGTGTTGGAGGTGGCGTTGGTGGTGGTGTGGGTGGTACGGCTGGCGTCGGAGGCGGTGTGAGCGGCACGGCGGGCGTTGGTGGCAACGCTGGTGTCGGTGCCGGTGCTGGTGCAGGTGTTGGCGGTGGCGCTAGTGGCAACGCTGGTGCCGGCGTTGGAGGCGGTGTAAGCGGCACGGCTGGCGTTGGAGGGAACGCTGGCGCTGGTGTTGGAGGTGGCGTCGGTGGAGCTGCTGGTATCGGAGGCAAGGCCGGTGCTGGTGCGAGTGTGGGCGGAGCTTCTGCCGGCACTGGCGGCGCTTCCACAACGCAAACTGGCGGTGGCAAGGCGAGTGCGAGTGTCACGACCACGGGAGCCGGGACTGCTAACACGGGTGCTGCGGCCCAGAAGGGATACCGCAAGCTTCGCTCGGAGTGAACGAAGAGTGGATGGACTAGCTGAGCTGATATTTCATGCCTCCACTTGGATGAAGGAGAAGGTGTAGCTCCTAAACGGAGCTCCTGGACTTACTGTTAGTGAGTTTACTGCTGTTGTAAAAACAATATACGCGTTGCAACTTCCTTCTTATGTAGCTGTCTCAAACGTGAATCCAAGGATGCAATAAAGTCTTCCTCAGTGCCATGGCGCAGGAAACATTGCAGTAGGTGTTTGTGTTCAAATTGAAAAAGCAGGTTGGATTTTCGTTCTCGTTGACGACAACATGCTGCTAACAGACTGATTCGATTCGAGTCACTCGAGGCTCGAGCCATGCAGGCTGAAGTGATGCGCCGTTTTACCACGGAAGCTCCGACACAGGGATCTGTGGGTCCAGGTTGAAGAACTTGCCCGTGCTTTGGAGCGTCAGTTTGGCGATGAGGTCCGTCATGGCAGCCACGCTGTCCGACGGCTTCAGCGTCGCCTTGCCCTTGGTCATATCGGTGTCCACGTAGCCGGGGTGCAGCGAGACGGCCACAATGTTTTTCGCGCGTAGCTCGATTGCCAGCGAGCGAGTGATCATGTTGAGCGCTGCCTTGGAGGAGGAATACCCGTATCCGGCTTGCTTAAAAAAGGGTGCAGTTTCGTTTGTATAGCTACCGATGCTTCCCAGGAAGGATGAGAGCTGCACCACAAAGCCAGCGCCGTGGGCTTTTGCTGCGAGCTGGAGATTGGGCAGCAACGCGCGTGTCACGAGGAACGGGCCAACGGCGTTGATCTCAAACTGGCGCATGAGCGAGTCCTTAGTGCCGGACTCGAGCTCACCAGGGAGAGCGATACCAGCGTTGTTAATGAGCAAGTCAATAGCCACACCCTCTAACTGGCGAGCTGCCTCGGCAATAGAGGCCTCGTCACTCGTATCCATGGTGACGATCTTGAACGGAGCGAGTGCTGTCAGCTAGGAGGTACCCGGCAGCACAAAGAGACGAGTGAATACGGCGTGTACGTGAATATAGGTAAGGCTCACATATTTTCACTCGACGGTCTTACCTTTTCCAAATTGCTGTTGGCGCGCGCCGTGCCAATGACGTTCCAGCCGGCCTTGGTATAGTGCTCGGCAAAGGCAAGACCGATACCACGCGTGCTGCCCGTGATGATGACCGTCTTCTTGGTAGATGCCATCGTCAGAAAGCGTGGAAAGAGAGCGAGTGAAGCGAGTTGGCTGTTGAGGTGTTCGAAGCTCGAGGCTGTTTGAAAAGTGAGAACCTCTTTGTAGTGGCATTCGCGGAGGTTTTGGTTTCTTAGGCTCACTACGCCAAGCTCATGTAGCAACCCATTGGGCGTGACTGCTTTGGAGGCGTCATTTTTTCAGCGCATCAACAGACTCATAGTTCTACAGAGCTCTGAGTCTGTTGACGTATTTTAGTTAAGATGACGCCCCAATAATCACTGTTTGTGATTGCCATGCCACGGGCTGTGTATCCGACGAGAAGAGTTGAAGAGCCTGCACGAAGTACAGAGCTGCATAACATGGTGAACTCCTCGCTCGGTGTCCTACCATCCTCTCCAGCGATACTTTATGGGAGACATCCACGATTTGAAACCGGCGCACGGCCAAGCGCGACCACCGTCAGAGCTTGCTGGGCTCCATAACCGTAAAGCTCGATCTCTTGAACACGTATTCAATCTACCGACATTCCAGCGAGTTGAAAATCCATGGCGAGAAGCTGTTGTGAGCACTAGAGGACTGGTGACCCTACAGCACAAACGCTACCGCAAACGAAAGCAGACGTTGGTTCACTGAACGTGCGGCTGATGCTTAATGGGCTACAATAACTGGGCGCGGTAGCCGCCTAAAGGGAAGGTCCTCGGACCAATGAATCCAAATGAGTTCTTCACTTTCTATTGATGCGGACAGTGCAGTGCTCTGTTGCGGCATTGCGCAGCAACCAACAAGTACGAGCTAAGTGGCGCTCGCTCCATCTGCAAAGTGTAGCGCAATCGCAAAGGGTAAAATG
This sequence comes from Phytophthora taxon juncus, assembly GCA_033558005.1. Classification (NCBI taxonomy): domain Eukaryota; phylum Oomycota; class Peronosporomycetes; order Peronosporales; family Peronosporaceae; genus Phytophthora; species Phytophthora taxon juncus. Next base: position 2,736,731 of record JAUCEE010000003.1, read on the forward strand.
CGTTTTGGTTGCCTAGACTCGCGCTTAGCCGCAGCTGAAGTGGGGAGACACAGCTGAACTTGCTGCAAACCTTTTGCAACCAATGGACTCGATCACCAAGCGCCGCCAACCTCCGTTTTCACATGTCACAGATTCGTCGACAGCCAGGAATACACAAACACGCCCAATCCCATCGCGGGATCCTGATTCCTGTTGACATGACAACGAGCGCCGCCTGTGCTGGCAGAAGGAAGAGCGCGCAGGTGCTGAACATGAAGGCCACGTTGGACATGACGGACCTGGAGGACATGTGCGCCCCGTTCCTTGCCAGGATCTGATGGGCATACTGAGACCAAGCCAGCCATGACTGGAACGTAAGTATAGTGATGGGATGCACGGGGAGAATAAAAAGCAGTAGAGCAAAGAGAGCGTGAAGTAGGAATGACATCTAATTCACTTCGGTTTTTGACCCCAAACCAACAGGTTAACAGCCGTACCAAGACGTTGAAGACCACGTTACATCACCACCATGACCACCACGCCCGCCAAGAAGGCCGAAGTCATCTGGGAAGCAATAACTACTTCCACTGGGAATTCGCCATGCGGATGACGCTGACGAGGAAGGGGCAACTGGCGCACGTGCAAGTGGTGAAGGCCCCGGGGGAGATCACAGAAGCGTGGCTGCTCAACGACATGAAGGCGCTTGGACTGTTTGCTCAAGGCGTAGCGGTGGAGCACCACACCAAGATCCGGTCAGCCACGTCGGCCATTATGGCCTGGAACACGTTGTGCGACTTCTATAACCGCACCACCATGCACAACCGGTCGTGCAAAACGCAAGGGACACCACGTTGATCGAGGTGAAAGAGAAGCTGCTCAAGGAGTACGAGCGCCTCGAGAAGAAGGAAGGGTGCGGAGAGCGCGCGAAAGGTGTGAGATAGTCCTTTGGCGGAAATGCCCACGGCAGCTTGAACCCTCGGTTGAAGGGTAGTCAAGTTGCTGATTGGCTGAGCGGTCAGACTCACATTTACCCCGCTTTAGTGTAGTGACATCATCGGTCGGGCATAATAGAACCCTGACCGAGGCCACTATTGGCCAATTTACCTGGTGGGTTTCATTCGTACCTAGTAGGGAAGATTGATCCCTTGTTCGCACTTAGAGGGAAACCTTGGATGGGCGAACGAAACCTCTGAGACACTAGGAGTTTGTATTGAGACGTAGGACGACAGATAAGAAGAACAAATAAGGTCTCAGGACCAGAAATATCAGTGTGCAGATTCCCCCCAACCACGCAGGGTCAGGTCCGTCTAGGGTAAGCCTAGCTAGCTACTGTAGAGCCTGGATACGCTCGGTTGCCCCGGAATGCGCGCTGGTGAGCTCAAAGTCACTTGACCGAGAGCTCATCCTAGGCGAGGCCAAGAGAAGGAGTGTGGCCGGCGGCGAAGGGCAGAGCGGAGTGCTCTGTGTATTATTGTGTGTGGGAGTGAGCGTCAGACGCCTCCCGAGACTTAACGCCTTGGAGTTCCCCTTGGCACCCCTGTGTAGGCTTGTGAAAGCCGGTACCCTCTTCTCTGAGGGACCACGGGGTTTAGCACGAAAGCGTGAACAAGCATCCTAGCCTTTGCTCGTGGCTAGTGGTGCGGGTACTGAGGTAAGCCTACCGAGGCCGCGGTACACAGAGAGTCAAGACCAGCCCGGTGTAAGGGATCGTTCCTGAGCCTTCAGGTTGATCCACCACTGCCGACCCTCGCGGGGAGGTAGTTGTTGTTGCTGTTGGGACTCGTACCGCTAGATCACGAGAATCTAGCCGTGCTCCGACACGACAAAGGCTTCCACGAACTGCAGCAAGTTCAGGGGCGCAAAGGACTTAAAGGCCGTAAGGGCAGCAAGGGCTACGCCCCCAGAAAGAACGGTGCCTTTAAGGGCAAGTGCTTTAACTGCGGTCAAATTGGTCGCATGAAGCGGGACTGCCCGGACCCGAACGCGGGAAATGACGATGACGCGGTCTTCGTTGTTGGAAAAAGTCGATCGGCAGGGTGGCAGATCGACAGCGGTGCGACGGCGCACATGACGCCCCACCGCAACGACTTGTTTGAGTACAAACACCTCGACTCGAACATCGAGGTGACCATCGCGGACAGCAAGACGATCCGGGTGGTGGGAATGGGGTCGGTGCGCCTGACAGGCATCGATGGCATGCGCATTACGATGGTTGATGTGCTATACAGCCCCGGGCTGGACCGGCAGCTGCTGTCCGTGAGCAGGCTGGCGGAGCGCGGTATGAGCGAGGAGTTCCAACAGAAGTCTTGCACGATCTGGGACAACTCTAAGGCGATTGCATTGGGCAAGAAGGTCGGCAAGGCCTACGTGCTTGACTGCGAGAAGGACATGGCGCAGTACGTGGAGTACGCCGGAGTCGACACTGAGTGGGAGTTGTTACACGCGCGCATGGGCCATTTGAACATGGACGCGCTGGCGAAGACACAGCGCGCCACCACTGGCATGCCCATCATGAACAAGAAATCTATGGCATTGTGCGGGGGCTGCATGAAGGGCAAGCAGATGGTGGCGCATTTCCCGTCTTGATCAATATCGAAGACGACGAAGGTGTTGCAGCTGGTGCACACGGATGTCATGGGGCCTATGAAGAAGAAGTCGAAGGGTGGGGCCCGGTATGTGCTCACATTTGTCGATGATTACTCCAGGTTCGTGGTAGCGTTCCTTATCACGAAGAAGAGCGAGGTGCCCGCCAAGTTCAAGATGCTCATGAACTTGTACGAGAACCATTGGGGTGAGAAAATCAAGTGTTTGCGCTCGGACAACGGCACGGAGTTCATCAACAAGGAGATGGACAAGTTGTGCGCGCTGAAGGGGATCCTTCACCAGAGTACCTTACAGTCCGCAGCAGAACGGCGTGGCGGAGCGCATGAACCGCACGATCATGGAGAAGGCGCGGAGCATGCTGTACTACAAAGGCATCTTGACAATGTGGTGGGCCGAGGCGGCCAGTACGTCAGTGTATCTGATCAACCGGTCCACGACCAGCATGCACTCGAACATGACACCGTACGAGTTGGCGTACAAGGACAAGCCGAGGCTGGGCCACTTGCGCGTGTTCGGTTTGGTCGGGTACGCTCACGTCGACAAGGCAAAGCGTAACAAGTTGGAGCCGAAGAGCTTAAATGTATGTTCTTGGGGTACGCTGATACCTCGGAGGGCTATCGCGTGCACGACTTGAAATCGAACGAGGTCAAGGTGACCAGGTCGATGAAACTCGACGAGCGCGAGGTGAATGGCATTTACGACTCGGCGCCAAAGCAGAGCACGACGGTCATCTAGTCGACGGAAGACGTCGATGATGTCGTGCTGCACGAGCAAGAGAAGCAGCACACTGCTAAAGCGCCGACGGAATCAGTGGCGGAGGATCATGAGGAGAAAACGGAGATGCCCGAGGCCGAGTCGAGCGAGTTGACGAGGGATGAGCTGGCAACTTACCGAAGGACACCATTGGCAGCGCTCAGTGACAACCGCGTCTTCCACCCGGAGCCCGAACGAGTCCGACGCCAACTTGAACCAGTACTTGCCCTTAGGGACGCTGCAGAAGAATACAAAGTGAACGACATGGACGACCCGGACAACGATGACCACTTCTGGCCACCTCCGCCTAAGAGGCCTCGCGTTGACGAAGAAAACCTCATTGTTGAAGCTGTGTTAGCTTACGCTGCCAATGTAGGGGAAGCTGACGATGCGCCGACTACGTACCAACAGGCCATGAAAAGCAACTAGTCCTCGGAGTGGGCCAAGGCAATGAACGCCGAGTTGAAGGCCCACGCAGACAACGGTTCATGGACTCTGGTTCAAACGGACGTCAAGTTCCCGGCCTATTGGGTGCCGATGGGTATTTGTTAAGAAGCGGAACGAGCACGGCCGGGTAAGTGCGTTACAAGGCGCGGCTTGTAGCGAAAGGCTTCAAGCAGAAATATGGCGTTGATGTTTTTGAGACGTACTCTCCCGTCGCCAACATGAACTCGATCAGGGTCGTGTTGTCTGTAGTGGTGGTGAAGGCCTACGTCACAGAGCAGCTGGACGTGGACACGGCGTTCCTGAACAGCAAGCTCAAGGAACAAGTGTTCATGGAGGTGCCGTACGGGGTCCCGAACGCAGACAACATGATGTGCAAGTTCAACAAGGCAATTTATGGCCTGAAGCAGGCTACGAGTGCGTGGTACCAGACAATCCACGCGGTCATCATGCAGATAGGTTTCCGAGGTTGTGGGGCAGACCAGTGTGTCTACGTAAAGGAGATGAAGGACAACTACGTGTACGTCTGCTTATACGTAGACGATATGATCATCGCCGCCAAAACCAACTAGGAGATCAACGAGATCAAATTAGCGTTGAAGAACGCGTTCAAGATGAAGGAGTTGGGCGCGGCTAAGTTCATTCTTGGGATCGAGATCAACCATGATCCCACAGTAGGCACGCTAATGATCAAACAGACGCGCTACATCGAAGACGTTGTCAACCGGTTCAACCAACAAGACGCGAAAGCGGTGATGAACCCGTGCGAGTCAGGCATGAAGTTGACGAAGTTGCAGTCGCCGACCACGAACGCGGAACGCGAGGACATGAGGACCAAGCCGTACAGAGCACTGATCGGATGCTTGTTGTATATCGCGACCTGTACGCGCCCAGACGTGGCGTACATTGTGACGCAGTTGTCGCGGTGTTTGGAGAACCCGGGGCAGCAGCACTGGAAGGCTGCCATACGTGTGCTCCGATACCTGAAGACCACTACGGACTTCGGGATCGTATACTACAGCAACAACGGCAAGGTCATGCTGGAGGCGTACACGAACGCTTACTGGGCAGCAACTTGGACGACCGTCGCTCGGTGTCTGGGGTCATGATCATGATTAGTAACGCGCCGGTCGTTTTCAAATCGAAGTATCAACGCACGGTGGCTCTGAGCTCGGCGGAGGCCGAGTACATGGCTTGAGCCTGTGCACGCAAGAGGTGCTGTGGGCCCGCGCAATGCTCAAGGACCTCGGCCATGAGCAAGTGGGAGCGACGCAAGGGAGGACAATCAAGGTGCGATTGCACTGGCAAGCAACGCCGGCTACAATGCGCGTACCAAACACGTCGACATTAATCACCACTTCATCCGCGAAAATGTGGCGCAGGACACCATCACCGTAGACTACGTCGGACATGCTTACCAAGGCGTTGGGGACCAAGCGGCTCAAGTACCTGGTGGGGGCCAGCAGTATCCACTCCAGGCCTGCGCAGCACTAAGTGGCGAGTGGGAGTGTTGACATGACAACGAGTGCCGCCTGTGCTGGCAGAAGGAAGAGCGCGCAGGTGTTGAACATGAAGGCCACGTTGGACATGACGGACCTGAAGGACATGTGCGCCACGTTCCTCGCCAGGATCTGATTGCATACTGAGACCAAGTCAGCCATTACTGGAACGAAAGCATAGTGATGGGATGCACGGGGGAGAATAAATAGCAGTAGAGCAACGAGAGCGTGAAGTAGGAATGACATCTAATTCACTTCGGTTTCTGACCCCACACCAACAATTTCGCCAAAGTGCTGACGTCACTACAGGACAGCCCTGTTGATGTCGTTGTCGAGATCTGTGCGCTGATCCACACGTGTCCATTGACAGCACAACTGCCGAGAGCTCACTTTCCTGTTTGCGGCACGCGAACCCCGAGCCTTCGACCATGGCCGCCGTCACCGCCGACTACAAGCTCTTCACGCCCCTGAAGTTGGGCGACGACCTCGAGCTCAAGAACCGCATAGTGTTCGGCCCGCTCAGTCGCGGCCGCGCCAATGCCGACCGCGTGCCGTCGGCCGACAACGAACTGTACTACGAGCAGCGCGCGGGGGCCGGTCTCATCATCTCGGAGGCCACCGCCATCTCCGAGCAGGGCTACGGCTGGTATCATGCTGCGGCGTGCTACACCGACGCCCACGTGGAGGGCTGGAAGCGCGTGACTGAGCGCGTGCACAAGAAGGGCGGCAAGATCTTCATGCAAATGTGGCACATGGGCCGTCAGAGCCACTCGAGCTTCAACTCTAAGGGCGAGATCGTGTCGGCGTCGGCGCTGCGTCTCGAGCGCGGCCACACCCGCAACGCCGACTACGTCGCGTCGGACTACGAGACCCCTCGTGCTCTCGAGACGGAGGAGATCGCCGGCGTCGTGGAGTCCTACAAGCACGGAGCTGAGCTGGCCCTCAAGGCGGGCTTCGACGGCGTGGAGATCCACGGCGCCAACGGCTACCTGATCGACCAGTTCCTGCAGTCCGCGACCAACAAGCGAACTGACAAGTACGGCGGCTCGTTCGAGAACCGCGCGCGTCTTCTGATTGAGATCGTGGAGTCGGTCAAGACGGTCGTGCCGTCGCACCGCATTGGTGTCCGTCTTGCCCCGAACGGCGCCTTTGCTGGCATGGGCAGCGAGGACAACTATGAGATGTTCAAGTACACGATGGAGCGCTTGAGCACGTACAACCTGGGCTACCTGGCCATTCTGGACGGCTTCGGCTTCGGCTACACGGACAAGTGCCGGCTCACCACTGCGTTCGACGCCAAGACGGCGTTCAAGGGTGTCGTCATGGCCAACAACAACTACACGCGTGACCGTGCCGAAGGAGCGATTCGCACTGGATCGGCGGACCTTGTGGGCTTCGGACGCCTGTATATCTCGAACCCCGATCTCGCCGAGCGCTTCCAGAACGACTGGCCCCTCGAACCGGAGGCTGGACACGAGGTATACTACAACTCGTCCCTGGGAGGCAAGGGATACAACGATTTCCCTTTTTACCAGGCCAAGGACGAGCTCAGCAACTAGGTAGACCATTGTGCGCAACGACGTAGAAATCGTATCTAGTCGCAGCACGTACTAGAATAATAAGCTCGTTTAGATCATCGTTAAGCGCCCACAGTGATCTACAACATCCTAGTCCTCTACGGTAGAAGGTCTACCTGAAGTAAGATAACACGGGCCCTCAACATCGACAGCAAGAAGCCAACCTACTCAGTTCACGCCACGCATTATATACGCTTCGTCTTGTTTCGAAGCTTACTAGTCGTACTCCCGTCGTTTAGTCTGGCAACACTATCGTGCAGTGAGCCTACAGCTGCACAATCACCTCGGGTTCGTCCTTGAGCTGTCCCCCACCAGCAACCGAGTTCACCTCTGCGTTCTCCTGACCATGCAGCACTTTCGTTTTCTGCCTCTTGACCGGCACGTGGTCCGTCTCCACCGGGACGAGGCTGAGCTCGATGTTCACCACCTGGTCACTGTCATCTGTGACGGCGGCCGCCACGAGGGTGACCGCGGGCCCCTTGCCGGCCTTCACCACGACGCTCACCGTCTGTTTCGTGGCGAGGACCTTCTGCACGACGGCGGCGAACTGCCGCTCGTCCGCGCACAGATAGGGCCGCAGCGTCTCCTTCTTGCGCAGCGCGGCCTCGGCCAGTCCCGTGCGCGCCGCGAACGCGGCGTTGAAGGCGACGGTCCTGGCGGCGGCGTCCAGCACCACGCGCGGCGTCGCGTTGCGCTCGAAGCAGCTGCGCAGCACGCGGCCGAGCCGCGCGGAGTTCGCCGGGCCCTGGGCGCGCGCCTGCTGCTCGGCGCGCTCGGCTTGCTGCTGCGCGATGCGCAGGTCGCCGCGCAGCTGCGCGATGTAGTGCGCCGTGTTGTCCAGCACCGCCTGCTTGTTCTTCTTGGTGTGCACGCCCGCCTCCAGCAGCAGCGCCTTGAGCTGCGCGATGCGCTCGTTGAGCCGCAGCATGCGCTGCTTCTCCTTGAGGTTCAGGTCCTCGCGCGAGCGCTTCTTGGCGGGCGTCGGCTCGGCCGGCGTGCGGCCGGACGGCGCGTACATGACTTGAGGACAGCTGGCGCCCAATTGGGCGAATGGCGCAGACGGGCCGCTGGAAATGGGTACACTTGCGGTGGTTCGGTTCATTTTTTCGGCGACGCTATCGACTGATGTCACTATTCAGGAGCGGATTTCTACTTGAAAGTACCAAGCCTCGTCAGGGATCACCAGTTTCTGATTGTCTAATTCTTTCTCATTCGCTTTCTGTTTATTGGCTTCTTTGGATCCAACACGCTTCAGGTTCTCCACCTCCGCTTATCGGATTTACCACTAGTAAATACTAGAAGCAGGCCCTCACCGCTACGCTGCAGATGCGCCGCGCGATATTCGTAGATCATTGCCAGTAGTCTCGCAATTGCATCTCGTCGTCGTCTGTGTGGCTAAGAATAAAGAAAAAGGCTGCAAGAAGAATATCACAAATACGCTGCTACAGGTATGTATTATCTGCGTTTTTCACCAACTCGAATGCCAATTAAGACGAGAGCTACTGAAAACTGAAATGAATGGTAACTGTGTTTTTCCTGGAAAGGCTTCAAGCACCGCGTACTTGCAGAATAATTTGCCCGTATCGTAGGAATCTAAGCTTGGTAAACAAAAACAAACAGTTTGCCCTTTCGATCCGTTTTCCTTCGTCAAGAAGATGGAGCACCCGTTGGTGTAGCCGAAAGAGTTGACAGGAAGTGGCGGCAGTTTTTCATAGTGTTGACATTGGCATGGGTATGATTGCGTGTCTATTTTTTAGGAACGTCAACTTTGCTTTCATTGGGTGAGAATTTTTGCTGATTGCGTAGATCTTTCTTGAATTGTAAACGAAAACAAAAGGCGAGCCGAGTCATTCTTGAAAATACGGCTAAGCGAGAAGCCCCCAATCCGAAGAGCAACGCAACCGTTTCTTCGTTCAAAATGAGTGCCAAGACTGTTCTGATCACCGGAAGTAACCGGGGCATCGGTCTCGCGTTCACCAAGCACTACGTGGCCAACGGCTGGAAGGTTATTGCTGCAGCCCGCGACCCGCAGAGTGCCAGCGACGTACGTGGCGATCGTTCTCTCAGTACTCATATTAGTCAGTCTAACTCCAACGCTTTCCTGTGCCAGCTGAAAGAGCTTAAGCTGGAAAAGATCGTCCAGATCGATACTAGTGATGAGATTTCTATCACGGCGGCAGCCGAGCAGCTCAAGGGCCAACCCATCGACCTGCTAATCAACAATGCTGGCATTGGTGGTGGAGGCGGCATCGAGCAAACAACTAAGGCCGAGATGATGAAGCAATTTGAAGTCAACGCTGTGGGCCCCTTCCTCATGACCCGCGCATTCCTGCCAAACTTGAAGCTGGCAGTTGCCAAAAACGGCTCAGCCAAGGTTGGACAAATTACTTCTCGCATGGGAAGCATCGCGGACAACGGATCGGGTGGTATGTATGGCTACCGTGCGTCGAAGACGGCACTCAACATGGTGAATTCTAGCCTGGCCGCCGACCTCAAGGGCAACAAAATCATTACCCTGGCGCTTCATCCTGGCTACGTGGTGACCCGCATGACCGGCCACACGGGTCAGACTACCCCTGAGGACAGCGTTGCGGGACTTACGAAGATCATCGCGGAGGCAACGCCTGACGACAGTGGAAAGTTTTTCCACTTTAGTGGAACTAACCTTCCGTGGTAAAACGTTGTTGTGCTGAAGAGCTACGACAAATCTCTTAAGTCGTTGTGAATTTTGCAACGAGTGTGTATTTCGCATTGCAAAATACACGCTTCCTGTTACCTATACCATTAGTAATAGTATGGAAGTTGCAACACGTATATTTTTTACAACAGCGGTAAACTCATCAACAATAAGCCCAGGAGCTCCGTTAAGGAGCTACACCTTTCTCCTCCATCTGAAGACATGAAATCTCAGCTCAGCTGGTCTATCCACTCTTCGTTCACTCCGAGCGGAGCTTGCGGTATCCCTTCTGGGCCGCAGCACCCGTGTTAGCAGTCCCGGCTCCCGTGGTCGTGACACTCGCACTCGCCTTGCCACCGCCAGTTTGCGTTGTGGAAGCGCCGCCAGTGCCGGCAGAAGCTCCGCCCACACTCGCACCAGCACCGGCCTTGCCTCCGATACCAGCAGCTCCACCGACGCCACCTCCAACACCAGCGCCAGCGTTCCCTCCAACGCCAGCCGTGCCGCTTACACCGCCTCCAACGCCGGCACCAGCGTTGCCACTAACGCCACCGCCAACACCTGCACCAGCACCGGCACCGACACCAGCGTTGCCACCAACGCCCGCCGTGCCGCTCACACCGCCTCCGATGCCAGCCGTACCACCCACACCACCACCAACGCCACCTCCAACACCAGCGCCAGCGTTGCCACCAACGCCTGCACCAGCAGCGCCTCCAAGTCCAGCAGTTCCACCCACGTTCGCTCCGCCGTATCCATTGCCGACGCCTGCACCGCTCAGACCAGCACCGACACCGGCACCAACACCGCCGTATCCGTATCCGTTGCCGACACCGACACCGGCACCGACGCCCCGTCCATAGAGCCCGCCACCAAGGCCAGCTCTGCCGTGGAGGCCGGCAGCGCCAGCGCCGTACAGACCCGCACCACCGGCGCCGTACAAACCCGCGCCACCGTGCAGACCCGCGCCTCCGTGGAGACCTGCGCCTAGAAGGCCGAACGTCTGAGCAGCCTCCTCCTTGGCGTGCACGCCGCTCGAGAGTGCGATGGCGGCGAGGCACAGAGCGGTGAACTTGTTGCTGCTGAACATCGTTGACGTCGCTTGTAAACGCTTGAAAGACTTCGAGTGCACCGGAGCTGCTGAGGCTGAGGGTGAGCTCGAGTGAGAAGATTTGGAAATGAGCTTTGGATGGCACACGTCTGGTGGGTAGGCTCTGTTGGTGGACTCCGTGCTCCGTATGCAGGTTCTTCTCCGTATGCAGGCTCTGTTTGCAAGACGGACACCGAGGCAGCCAGCAGTCTGGTGAGCGTGGCCGACAAGACAGAGATAGTGTGGCGACGACAACCAGACACGAGTCGCCAGTGGCAGGTGACGAGCGAGCTGTACACCATGCGCAAGATGCGATGTTGACCACCATCGCCGACAGGGATACGGAGACCCAGCTGAATGGCTGTTTTACCGTCCGAAGTATTTTTTTAGTGTCGACAGGTGTCTTTGCTCAGCCAGTCGAATCGGCTGTTTGGAGACTGTGCTCCCATGTGGATGGACTGCAGCTGATGCTGTCATGACTGCTTGCGGACGCCCCGCCAAGGTCGTGTCAATGTGGTCATGCCTTTTGAAATGGTTACCAGGTACCAGACAGGCTGGATAATGGTTCTTGTTAGCGGTCAGACGATTGCAATGCAGGCAGCTTCAACTTTTGCTGAACCACTCCAGCAACTTCAACTTTGGCAATACATAAAAAAGTATTAATTCGGATGGAAATGGCTTAAGCCGTAACACAACTACACAAAGTTAGCCGTCCCGACTGCTGCACAGAGACCACCGCAGCCTTCCAGAAAGGGTGATAAACACCATCGGAGCTACTGCCGTTTAAAGTACAGCTAATCCAGCTTGCGAGGGTGTTTGGAAGCCACAGGACACTGACGCCGCATTGGAACAGGTGCAACTGAGTACCGGAGTTTGGCTGATGGTGTTCTTCGCGCAATTGATTTTTCCGTGCTAATGACGCACTGCGTGCACGAAATTGCCTCAGCTAAGAATCTATCGTCGGTTCATCAGTGATGTCATTTCCCGATTGGCACCTTTTTCCTCGAGCAACAAGGAGACAGCTGCTACATTCTACTGCTACGTTTTGCAATGCTGGTTTGCAAAACTCTTGTCGCTTTATGTGTTCTCAGCACGGTTCTATCCGGGGAAGCGAACGCCCACACTTAAACGTATGGCATGCTCAGTGCCAGCGCAAATGTTGTCGCTGGTAAGGGAGGGGCTAATGTCGACCTCAACGGCGGCGGAGCTGGCACCGGCACCGGTTGGACTGGTGGCGCCACCTACGCGAATGGAGATGCTGATCTCGACTCCGTTGATAACTGGGTCACAGGTGGAGCTGATGTTGCTGGCAAGGGGATAGCCGTCGTACATTCGGATGTGGATGCTGGCGTTGGCGTTGGCGCTGGCGGCGCTAATGCGTGGACTGACGATGACGCTGACGCTGACGCTGACCTCGATGCTGGCGTCAATGGTGACGTGGATATATGGGCATCGACACGGACGACAATGTTGCCGGTGGAGCTGACATTGATGAAGAAACAAATAGCGATGGCAGGCTGGCGTAACTGGCGGCACCAATGCTAATGCTGACCTGAATGGAGGTCGTGTAAAAGGCGCCGCTGGGGTTGATACCGGAGCAGACGATGGCAATGCTGCTGGTACGGATGGCAATGCTGATGCCGGTACTCAGGCAGGGAAACCCGGTGGAGCGACTGCCAGTGTCAATGGCGCCAAGAACTTTGGGGCGTCACCGTCGACTGGAACCAAGGCGACGAGTGTTGATGCGGTTACAACAGGAGACTCGACGACCACGGCAGCCTCAACTCCGTCCTCTTCAACGGTAGGAGGGGCGTCCGTGAGTGCTAGTGTTACCGATGTCAACGGAGAAACACACTCTGTGTCGAAGACCAGCGACGGGCAACCCATCGCTGTCAACGTGGGAGACAACACTGGTAGGTCGACGTCTGTCGGAACCACTGCCGGAGTGTCAACGGTGGCCGGATCCACAGAAGCTTCGACGCTCTCCCCTTCAACTGGTGTTGACGCGTCCGTGACGATGAATGCTACAGACTCCAACGGATCAACGCAATCCATCTCTAAGACCAGCAATGGCCAAACCTCCAGCAATGACCAAACCTCCACGACCAAAGAGGAGGCAACCACCCCTGCGCCGTCCGTTCCTGAGGATGCTGCTGGTTTGTCCAACTCGACATCTTCGGCCTCTTCGAAAGAACAAAACGCTACTCAAAGTTGAGTTGATGGCACGAAATATGTACGACAGAAGTCCTCTGGGCTCCCGTGCCTCAACGTTTGGCTAGTGTTGTATGTTGAAAGTGTATGTTGTGTTGTTCAAGCAGTGAAGACTGCTCTTCTAGTTCATGAAATCTTACACATTTCACAGTACGTACTTTCGACACAATTTCTCGCTGCTACATTGGCTGCATCCAACCACTCTCTACTGAACTAAATGCCAGTAGCTCCATCAGTGTTTCCCTCCTAAAACAAATTTATCTCCAAGACTTGCCTCCTAATTCATGCTATCTTTTGTATTGACAAAGTTGAAGTTGCCTGAGCTGGTTCAGCAAAAGCTGAAGTTGCCTGCATTGAAATCGTCTGACCGCCCACCGCAGACAAGGACATTCATAGTCCTTGGTTAAGCCCCAGCTGGTGAACTTTTCAATAGACTTGACCACATTCACCGACGCTTGCACAGACTCCACGGCTACAGCGAGCTTGACAGGGCGTCCGCTGACGGCATCAGCTGCAATCGCATCCACATGGAAGCACAGTCTCCAAACAGCCGACCCGACTGGTTGAGCAAAGACACCTGTCGACACTAAAAAAATACTTCGGACGGTAAAACAGCCATTCAGCTGGGTCTCCGTACCTTGTCGGCGATGGTGGTCAACATCGCATCTTGCGCATGGTGTACAGCTCGCTCGTCACCTGCCACTGGCGACTCGTGTCTGGTTGTCGTCGCCACACTATCTCTGTCTTGTCGGCCACGCTCACCAGACTGCTGGCTGCCTCGGTGTCCGTCTTGCAAACAGAGCCTGCATACGGAGAAGAACCTGCATACGGAGCACGGAGTCCACCAACAGAGCCTACCCACCAGACGCGTGCCATCCAAAGCTCATTTCCAAATCTTCTCACTCGAGCTCACCCTCAGCCTCAGCAGCTCCGGTGCACTCGAAGTCTTTCAAGCGTTTACAAGCGACGTCAACGATGTTCAGCAGCAACAAGTTCACCGCTCTGTGCCTCGCCGCCATCGCACTCTCGAGCGGCGTGCACGCCAAGGAGGAGGCTGCTCAGACGTTCGGCCTTCTAGGCGCAGGTCTCCACGGAGGCGCGGGTCTGCACGGTGGCGCGGGTTTGTACGGCGCCGGTGGTGCGGGTCTGTACGGCGCTGGCGCTGCCGGCCTCCACGGCAGAGCTGGCCTTGGTGGCGGGCTCTATGGACGGGGCGTCGGTGCCGGTGTCGGTGTCGGCAACGGATACGGATACGGCGGTGTTGGTGCCGGTGTCGGTGCTGGTCTGAGCGGTGCAGGCGTCGGCAATGGATACGGCGGAGCGAACGTGGGTGGAACTGCTGGACTTGGAGGCGCTGCTGGTGCAGGCGTTGGTGGCAACGCTGGCGCTGGTGTTGGAGGTGGCGTTGGTGGTGGTGTGGGTGGTACGGCTGGCGTCGGAGGCGGTGTGAGCGGCACGGCGGGCGTTGGTGGCAACGCTGGTGTCGGTGCCGGTGCTGGTGCAGGTGTTGGCGGTGGCGTTAGTGGCAACGCTGGTGCCGGCGTTGGAGGCGGTGTAAGCGGCACGGCTGGCGTTGGAGGGAACGCTGGCGCTGGTGTTGGAGGTGGCGTCGGTGGAGCTGCTGGTATCGGAGGCAAGGCCGGTGCTGGTGCGAGTGTGGGCGGAGCTTCTGCCGGCACTGGCGGCGCTTCCACAACGCAAACTGGCGGTGGCAAGGCGAGTGCGAGTGTCACGACCACGGGAGCCGGGACTGCTAACACGGGTGCTGCGGCCCAGAAGGGATACCGCAAGCTCCGCTCGGAGTGAACGAAGAGTGGATAGACCAGCTGAGCTGAGATTTCATGTCTTCAGATGGAGGAGAAAGGTGTAGCTCCTTAACGGAGCTCCTGGGCTTATTGTTGATGAGTTTACCGCTGTTGTAAAAAATATACGTGTTGCAACTTCCATACTATTACTAATGGTATAGGTAACAGGAAGCGTGTATTTTGCAATGCGAAATACACACTCGTTGCAAAATTCACAACGACTTAAGAGATTTGTCGTAGCTCTTCAGCACAACAACGTTTTACCACGGAAGGTTAGTTCCACTAAAGTGGAAAAACTTTCCACTGTCGTCAGGCGTTGCCTCCGCGATGATCTTCGTAAGTCCCGCAACGCTGTCCTCAGGGGTAGTCTGACCCGTGTGGCCGGTCATGCGGGTCACCACGTAGCCAGGATGAAGCGCCAGGGTAATGATTTTGTTGCCCTTGAGGTCGGCGGCCAGGCTAGAATTCACCATGTTGAGTGCCGTCTTCGACGCACGGTAGCCATACATACCACCCGATCCGTTGTCCGCGATGCTTCCCATGCGAGAAGTAATTTGTCCAACCTTGGCTGAGCCGTTTTTGGCAACTGCCAGCTTCAAGTTTGGCAGGAATGCGCGGGTCATGAGGAAGGGGCCCACAGCGTTGACTTCAAATTGCTTCATCATCTCGGCCTTAGTTGTTTGCTCGATGCCGCCTCCACCACCAATGCCAGCATTGTTGATTAGCAGGTCGATGGGTTGGCCCTTGAGCTGCTCGGCTGCCGCCGTGATAGAAATCTCATCACTAGTATCGATCTGGACGATCTTTTCCAGCTTAAGCTCTTTCAGCTGGCACAGGAAAGCGTTGGAGTTAGACTGACTAATATGAGTACTGAGAGAACGATCGCCACGTACGTCGCTGGCACTCTGCGGGTCGCGGGCTGCAGCAATAACCTTCCAGCCGTTGGCCACGTAGTGCTTGGTGAACGCGAGACCGATGCCCCGGTTACTTCCGGTGATCAGAACAGTCTTGGCACTCATTTTGAGCGAAGAAACGGTTGCGTTGCTCTTCGGATTGGGGGCTTCTCGCTTAGCCGTATTTTCAAGAATGACTCGGCTCGCCTTTTGTTTTCGTTTACAATTCAAGAAAGATCTACGCAATCAGCAAAAATTCTCACCCAATGAAAGCAAAGTTGACGTTCCTAAAAAATAGACACGCAATCATACCCATGCCAATGTCAACACTATGAAAAACTGCCGCCACTTCCTGTCAACTCTTTCGGCTACACCAACGGGTGCTCCATCTTCTTGACGAAGGAAAACGGATCGAAAGGGCAAACTGTTTGTTTTTGTTTACCAAGCTTAGATTCCTATGATACGGGCAAATTATTCTGCAAGTACGCGGTGCTTGAAGCCTTTCCAGGAAAAACACAGTTACCATTCATTTCAGTTTTCAGTAGCTCTCGTCTTAATTGGCATTCGAGTTGGTGAAAAACGCAGATAATACATACCTGTAGCAGCGTATTTGTGATATTCTTCTTGCAGCCCTTTTCTTTATTCTTAGCCACACAGACGACGACGAGATGCAATTGCGAGACTACTGGCAATGATCTACGAATATCGTGCGGCGCATCTGCAGCGTAGCGGTGAGGGCCTGCCACCAGTATTTATAAGCTTTAAAACCGACCGGTTGTAACCTCCAGGAAATTTTGTGTACGTGTTGTATTTCTGTACCCATGCGAACTCCGTCAAGTCCAGTTCGTCAACGGCATGGCACTGGAGCCAGCTTCCGTAATTACCTACAGCTCCCACCATTCGCCGTCACATACTAGCAAAACTTAGTCTATCCTCACAGGCGTATGGTGAGTTCAGTTTGGCTTTCAGCTAGCATCCAGTGCCACCCACTCATTGGACTTCCGGATCCATTGACCAGAACACGGAAGCAATGCAAACGTCCGTTTCCGTGGCCTAGGAGACGCTAAAGCATCGAACTCCGCAAGCGAGCGACATCACTGTGCAGCAATCTGCTGAAGCTACCGTGGTTTCTGCCTCAAGCGTTATCATGTGTATGGCAGAATGCGATCGATTTTAGCGCCTGCTACGAGCGAGCACTACGTCAGCGTAATGCGGGAGCTGATCGGCCAAGATTTCATTTACGGTGTTGTGCACCGCGCTCAAGGAACCTCGACGCAGGACGTTACGGTCCAGACAGCAACCTTCCTGAAGCGCTACGTGCTGGCATGCAACGGGCAGTGGTGCTACGTAAATGCCGTAAAAGCGATTGGGCAGTGCGACAACAACGAAGGAACAGAGGGATTTTCGGTCGCGGTTGCTTCATTACACCCGGACGATGTGTTTACCGGCAGGCTGAACCAGCCAATGTAGTTTATCTGCATGACCTTTCCACCGCTTACCTTGTAACCCCGAAAGAGATCAGGAATTTTCAGAACGGTCAATTGAAGAATGCAGTTCACGTCGCGTTTTGCGCGCATGTGGCTGACACCTCAGGCTTCAAAACACCCGTCCGGCTTCGATGGTCGCCTAGAAATAATGAAGAGACACACCTGCATTAAAAGGAGCAGTGGTAGCACGGGCGGTTCAGTTGGCACGCAACGTAAAGCAGTACCAGGTGATCGTTCGCCGGCGCCGGCTTAGTGCTCAAGTCTTGGCTGACCTTAACAGGGTTAAGCCCAACAGCTCTCGTTGTGCCTGCTGCACACGCCGCGTGGGTGGCATAAAGAAGCTGTTTGGGGTATCTAAAAGGGAGACGCCTTTGACGACGGGTAATGGCTCCAAGCAATGTCAACTCTGTTGTTTTCTTGTCTGCTCCAGGTGTATGTGCAAAGTCAACAAGGGTATGGAGACCAAACAAACTGTTCAATTGTGTCAGCACTGCATGCAGCGCATTGACGATGCAAATTACGACAATTTCTGCACTTCAAGCGATAGCCTTCCTCTTTCGAGTGGATTTGTCCTGGTAGAAAACCCTGACGCCGAACCAGCCAGTGCCATGATCGCACGGGCACTAAGCCAAATGCTCGCTTCCGCGACTCTAGCAGAGGAAGCGGTAATCTTCCGCGTTATCAACCCCTGATGAAACTAGTACGCTCAGAGCTAATCTCTATGAAATGGTGAAGGAGATCACACTGTTAGCAAATAAGGAATGAATGTCAGAGGCGTTGCCGACATTTGTCAAGGACATCAACTTTTCGAAAGTAGAGCAACATGTGCGTATGGAAGATAATCAGGGACCACCAATTGCAGATTCATCAGGTCGTCAATACATACTCTGCTACGACGATACCAATGCCACAGAAGGCATTGCGAACGTGGCACGTCATCCCTACCAGCTGATGAAGTATTTCGCCTGCAGTGGATCGACATACACCCAAATATTACTTCCTACGAGATCTACCGGATCTGGAGCTGCTGTGTACCATTGCGCGTGGCGAGCTCCAATGTGACGTATCAATGATCACAGTTATCGGACGAGATGGATGCTACGTAGCCGCATGCACTGACCCCGCATGGCGAGGCGTTGAGGTTCTGCGTGAGCACACCATTTGTGGCTTTACAATAATGAGTGATGCACCGCTGCTTGTCCGACATCCCGAAGCCGATGTGCGCTTTAGTGCCATGGCTTGCGTTCGGCGCTTTGGGATGCGCTTCTACTTTGGATTCCCAATCCGAATTTCGTGCCCAGAAGGAGGTAGCACAATTGCTATCGGGACTTTTTGTTGCGTCCATGTCGGTGCCGCACGAAACACGCATCTTTCCCAGGCGCAGTACGCCTTAATGGCTACGCTTACCGATGGCGCGACGCGCATAATGGAATGCTGAGCGTCCCAGTTACTCGACGGATACTAATAGCCGACACTACACCAAGGATGATAATGCGTTGTTGAGACTTGTGTAAGACTTCAAGCAAAAACATGATGCATATTCTCTGGATTTTATATCCAGAGTTTCTGGATACTAATAACAACTCTACAAATTGATGCTCATACTTATGAAAAAAGATGCCTGAGTATGAACGCTAGTCACAGGTCCTTTATTAATTGATGGAGCTGTTATCTCTTATATATTAGCAAGGATTTACTTAGCCAGAAGGGTGCTACTCTCTCCTATATAATATATTAACGGCTACATTCGTAATTTCGGAATTCCTTATCACTATACAGACGTGGTTACGATTACTTTTAATAATCAATAACCTGATCACAAAACAACAATTATGGTGAATGTTGCTTGTGCCGGCTAGGGCTAACATCGCACGGCTCGGTGAATGTTGTCCGAAGAGAAGCCTTGCAGCCATAAGCCCAACATCTTCAATCCAGCGCGAGGCATTAAGCGCACTGCGACCACGCAAGCCGCGGACCAGTGAAGATCACGTGCCTATTGTACGTAAAGCCGCCACAGTCCGTGAACGCTGTGCAGGAGGCCGACGACTCGCTGGTCCTGCCGCCGCGCGAGACGGAGTACCTCTTGAACACGAGTCCGGTGCACGGAACCGGCCTCATTTCTTCTACAGCGACCGCGGTTTGAGGAGCGTGCAGATGCTGCGAAGCAAACCGCGGTCGCTGTAGAAGAAATGAGGCCGCGAAGAGATGGTTGCTTAGTTTGCAGTCGGCTGTGTAAGTCGTGCATGTTTCGTTATCTAGCGCAGGCCGATAGCTAATAGCTGCGCTATCTCCCTCCCAGTAAATGGCTGTTATAAGCAACAAGGAGGTGGCGGTCCACTTTGACGCGGGCGACAACATCGCGTCCGACGGTTCGAACGGACCACGTAGAGCTCGAGGATAACCTTCAGCTGTAAGCGCAGACCTGGGAGTTTTAACAAATCCAGAGCTTGCACGGCATTAGTATAAGGATGTTAGCCAATCATCGCCTAGGAATTGAGTTCAGAGCGGTTCACGCTGAACTCTGACAGGCATCACCCAGTTGTCAATTCGTCCACAGTCACCTCCACCATCATGATTCATGGGATCCGGTGTCAGACACGTCGTCTGAGAAGGATCGGATGTGAACAATGCAATCTCGATCCTCGACAGCAAGATCCCCCCCCCTTGGCGCAGTTGCTGGGCGGTTCATAACGATGCTTCGGTCGAGTCGCAAGCTCTCATCTTCGTGACTTCATGCCCGCCTTTTGCTCTGCGCTTTTATCGACCCTTGCTCTGTCTTGGTCTCTTGCTGGGAGGCACGAGTCACACGAATCGCTGCAAGGACCGGACGTGGGTGCCTTCTCCTGAAAAACGGGGATCCCCAAGGTCTCGGTGCGCCAAAACGGGCAAGGCTCCCTCGGCGCTCGCGAAACGAGTCCGCCACACCGACGACCAGCAAGCCGATGAAGCCTATGCTGAAAGGCATCCACACCGCGAACGAAAGTCACGCGCCGAAAGCGAGGTCAGTCACCTCTCACCCACTCCGTTTAAAGAGCTCAACGCCACGACGTCGTCATCCATAATCATCGCTCGAGCTGTAATTCCCGGCACTGCCGGCAGTGCTGCGATCGACCACAGAGAAGAGAGCTCGAAGAGGAAGGAACTTGTAGAGACGGGCTCTGCTAGAGAGCTCTATTTCTGCCCTCAGTTGATCAGCGCGAAGGTCTGTCGACGCAGTGGAGACCGCGCAAACTGCGCCTGCAATCCGATCTCATTCCTCAATTTTCCTTGGCAGACCAAGCTCGTCCAAGTTTGGTTTGGCATTGACAAGACTTTTAGCAAGGACAATGGTCTCCTTCACCCAAGCCACCAAGGCCGCGATCGCGCTTCTAGCGCTACCCGTGCTCGCCGCACAGGCCGGCTCCAGCACCTGCGAGGTCACCGACTCGGAAGCCTGCGCCATCGACTCGCTCACGGCCTCCACCGACGACGGCAGCGTGCTCATCTACCCCGGTGGCGACACGCGCTGCGCCTTCGACGACTACACGGACAGCGTGACGACGTTCACGTCCAAGTCGGCGTACTTCTTCCAGGTGTTCCCTGCGGCGAACCAGGACAAGAAGAAGCTGCTGCTGTTCTTCCAGGGCGGCGGCGCGTGCGTGGACAAGTACACGTGCAACTTCGCGCTGGAGTGCCAGCTCGGCGCGAGCCCGCTGATCTCGACCAAGGCGTCCGTCACGGACACGGGCATCATGAACCGCACGCTGGACGGTAACGTGTTCAACGACTACAACATCGTGTACCTGCCGTACTGCACGGGCGACCTGTTCGTGGGCAACAAGTACCTGGAGCCGTACGAGAGCGTGTACAGCCAGGCTCTGGGCAACAAGCAGTGCCTGGGCCAGGACCAAGGCATGCACATGAACGGGTACAACAACACGATGGCGGTGTTGAAGTGGGCGCTGGAGAACTACCCGGAGCCGGAGCAGCTCGTGGTGGGCGGCTACAGCGCCGGCTCGCTGGCTGCTCAGATGTGGTCCGCGTACGTGGCGAACACGTGGGGCGTGGAGGCCAAGTCGACCAAGTTCCAGGTGCTCGCGGACAGCTACGTGGGTGTGTTCCCGGAGTACAAGGTCGCTGCAGGCGAGCTGATTAACTTTTACGGCGGCTGTGGCCTCGTCGGCTTCCCGGACAACATGGTGGCGGAGTGTGAAGCGCAGACGGCGACGGCGGTTGAGATGGTGAGCTCGCTGATGAAGGAGGCTCCTAGTGCGAAGTGGTTGTTCATCGATAGCATCGCTGACAAGACTCAGCGTAAATTCTATCAGTTGGTGCTGCTGGGCATTGCTGGGTACCCTTTTACGAATTTGCTTCCTGCTGATGAATTCTACGGCAACATGACGGAGATCCTGGACGCGTACTCGTTGATCATGAACGTGACTCGTTTCAACATCGACAGCGAGCAGCACGTGTGGCTGACGGGAAATAGCTACTCAAGCGCGAAGGACCTGGATGGAGAATATCTTGGTGGTATTCTTTCTGCGTGGCTTTCACACTCTTCAAGCAACTCGTCGAGTGGTTCTGCCATTAGCTCGTCAAGCGGCTCCTCCGTAAGGTCTGGAAGCGGTTCTTCAATGACTTCGTTGAGCGCTTCATCTGTGAGCTCTTCAAGCGGTTCGTCTGTGGGTTCGTCGAGTGGTTCACTTCGCAGCTCATCAAGTAGTGGCTCGAAGGCTACTTCTTCGTTAAGCAGCTCGTCGGGCAGCAACAACCCGACTGTTGCTCCTTCATCGAGTTCGTCTAGTGCTAGCAGTTCAAAGACGTCATCATCGGCGAGTCAAACAGGAACCCCTACTGAAACCCCGGTGAGCACGACATTGACCCCAACTTCCACTACAAGTATACCGGCATCAACGACGAGCACCCCGGCCTCTACCGAACCCACCATCGATATTCCCACCTACTGCTAATGTGCTAGGCGCACACGTAGTACTTTTGAACTGAACTACTCGGCCATGCTGGGTTTGTAACATTCTTTTGTGCCGACCGGAGAGGAGGAGTTTATTAGTATTGCATTCTTCGTAGAGCAGCTAAGGCCCGTGCCCTTACAGTGACATACTAGTACTGTACTAGTACATGCCATGGCAAAGCATTATCCACAAGTACAGTTACAGATACTCCCGTGTGTAAATACAGGTAAAACGAGATAGCGTCATTTGGAGGAGAAAGGCGAGTACAATTTTTGCTAGCACCGTCAACTGCAAGTTTGAGTAAGCCTCATACTACGAACAGACCTTAACTGTTTCGGCTCAAATGCTCCATCATCTGCTATTCGATCTAGCAGAGAGGGGCTTGAATATGAAACTGCGATAGAAGCGAGCACAGCAATTCCCTTAAAGCCTCCAGTAGTTGTGCTTGCTGAGAGGCAGGAGACGGTGCCAAAGTCTCCGGGGGCGCAGTAGTGGGAGTCGGCTTCTTCGTCGGCGTAGCCGAAGTCGGGGCGGCAGTAGTAACCTGTGGAGCAGCGGTAGTAACCTGCGGGGAACCCGTCGTAGCCTCAGGCGTTAATGTAGGAGCTGCAGTCGTAGCTTCAGGCATTGAGGTCGGTGCTGCTGTCGTGGCCTCCGGGGTCGATGTCGGTGCAGCCGTCGTAGTCCCCGGGGTCGACGTGTGCGATAACCACGAACGCAACACGTCACCCAGGTACTCACCCTCCAGGTCCTTCGCGCTTGAGTAGCTATTTCCCGTCAGCCACACGTGCTGCTCGCTGTCGATGTTGAAACGAGTCACGTTCATGATCAACGAGTACGCGTCCAGGATCTCCGTCATGTTGCCGTAGAATTCATCAGCAGGAAGCAAATTCGTAAGAGGGTACCCAGCAATGCCCAGCAGCACCAACTGATAGAATTTACGCTGAGTCTTGTCAGCGATGCTATCGATGAACAACCACTTCGTACTAGGAGCCTCCTTCATCAGCGAGCTCACCATCTCAACCGCCGTCGCCGTCTGCGCTTCACACTCCGCCACCATGTTGTCCGGGAAGCCGACGAGGCCACAGCCGCCGTAAAAGTTAATCAGCTCGCCTGCAGCGACCTTGTACTCCGGGAACACACCCACGTAGCTGTCCGCGAGCACCTGGAACTTGGTCGACTTGGCCTCCACGCCCCACGTGTTCGCCACGTACGCGGACCACATCTGAGCAGCCAGCGAGCCGGCGCTGTAGCCGCCCACCACGAGCTGCTCCGGCTCCGGGTAGTTCTCCAGCGCCCACTTCAACACCGCCATCGTGTTGTTGTACCCGTTCATGTGCATGCCTTGGTCCTGGCCCAGGCACTGCTTGTTGCCCAGAGCCTGGCTGTACACGCTCTCGTACGGCTCCAGGTACTTGTTGCCCACGAACAGGTCGCCCGTGCAGTACGGCAGGTACACGATGTTGTAGTCGTTGAACACGTTACCGTCCAGCGTGCGGTTCATGATGCCCGTGTCCGTGACGGACGCCTTGGTCGAGATCAGCGGGCTCGCGCCGAGCTGGCACTCCAGCGCGAAGTTGCACGTGTACTTGTCCACGCACGCGCCGCCGCCCTGGAAGAACAGCAGCAGCTTCTTCTTGTCCTGGTTCGCCGCAGGGAACACCTGGAAGAAGTACGCCGACTTGGACGTGAACGTCGTCACGCTGTCCGTGTAGTCGTCGAAGGCGCAGCGCGTGTCGCCACCGGGGTAGATGAGCACGCTGCCGTCGTCGGTGGAGGCCGTGAGCGAGTCGATGGCGCAGGCTTCCGAGTCGGTGACCTCGCAGGTGCTGGAGCCGGCCTGTGCGGCGAGCACGGGTAGCGCTAGAAGCGCGATCGCGGCCTTGGTGGCTTGGGTGGAGGAGACCATGTTGTACGAAGCTGGGTTGGTGTAGCTTGGTGGAGGTACCAGTGTGAACTGGTGGGGTCCAGTCGAAGGCTTGAGCGCTGGACGGGAGAAGAGGAAATGAATTCTTTAGCGTGCTTTTGTCGAGGGTGCTTGTAGCGGATCGACCCGGAAGAAAGCTGCAACCTGTGGTCAGGCGTGACGGACTTGGTGAGCTTGCAAGCAGCGAAACACCTCTACAGACTGCAACTTCCTTTGTCGTGGGGATCTGCTGGGTGACAGGCAGACCACTGTAGTAGCGCTACGCGTCGAGACGATCAGAACGCATTAAGGAAGCTGAGACCGAGCACGTTTTGTAGTCGTCGTCGTCCATTTGACAGATTCAGCGAGGGACTCGTTCGTGAGCCTTGTGCTGCTGCCTGGTCGACAAGCGAGTTTGACGTAGCGCTGTCAGCGTATGAAGCATTAGTGCTCGCGTTCAACTCAACGATCTGTGGCCGAGGCGCGCGCCTTGAGGCGGGGTCGACGGGAAGCTCTGGTAGGTCTTTCAAAATCCGATGTTCCTGCTCACCACGATGAGCACACGCGTATCTTTAATCTAAATCGTCAATTTGCCACGTCCGTGACTCACCCGAGCCACTTCAACGTCGCATTGGTCGATCTTGTGAGCCGTATGGTACGTCTTCAAAGTGCAGGTAACAACCATGCACCCGCCAGTAACAGGGACAACCTCATACGACCTTTCACAGTGTCCCCGACGACATCTATTCATATGCATTTCGCTAAGGTCAAACACTTTCAAATAAACGACTACTACAGCAACAATCACACCAACGTGCTAAGGGATACTTTTCGTTTGTAAGTTTTCAAGCAATCCAAGAACCATTTCCAAACTCACCATCGAGAGCTCAAGCCTTCGACTGGACCCCACCAGTTCACAGGTACCTCCACCAAGCTACACCAACCCAGCTTCGTACAACATGGTCTCCTCCACCCAAGCCACCAAGGCCGCGATCGCGCTTCTAGCGCTACCCGTGCTCGCCGCACAGGCCGGCTCCAGCACCTGCGAGGCGACTCGGAAGCCTGCGCCATCGACTCGCTCACGGCCTCCACCGACGACGGCAGCGTGCTCATCTACCCCGGTGGCGACACGCGCTGCGCCTTCGACGACTACACGGACAGCGTGACGACGTTCACGTCCAAGTCGGCGTACTTCTTCCAGGTGTTCCCTGCGGCGAACCAGGACAAGAAGAAGCTGCTGCTGTTCTTCCAGGGCGGCGGCGCGTGCGTGGACAAGTACACGTGCAACTTCGCGCTGGAGTGCCAGCTCGGCGCGAGCCCGCTGATCTCGACCAAGGCGTCCGTCACGGACACGGGCATCATGAACCGCACGCTGGACGGTAACGTGTTCAACGACTACAACATCGTGTACCTGCCGTACTGCACGGGCGACCTGTTCGTGGGCAACAAGTACCTGGAGCCGTACGAGAGCGTGTACAGCCAGGCTCTGGGCAACAAGCAGTGCCTGGGCCAGGACCAAGGCATGCACATGAACGGGTACAACAACACGATGGCGGTGTTGAAGTGGGCGCTGGAGAACTACCCGGAGCCGGAGCAGCTCGTGGTGGGCGGCTACAGCGCCGGCTCGCTGGCTGCTCAGATGTGGTCCGCGTACGTGGCGAACACGTGGGGCGTGGAGGCCAAGTCGACCAAGTTCCAGGTGCTCGCGGACAGCTACGTGGGTGTGTTCCCGGAGTACAAGGTCGCTGCAGGCGAGCTGATTAACTTTTACGGCGGCTGTGGCCTCGTCGGCTTCCCGGACAACATGGTGGCGGAGTGTGAAGCGCAGACGGCGACGGCGGTTGAGATGGTGAGCTCGCTGATGAAGGAGGCTCCTAGTACGAAGTGGTTGTTCATCGATAGCATCGCTGACAAGACTCAGCGTAAATTCTATCAGTTGGTGCTGCTGGGCATTGCTGGGTACCCTCTTACGAATTTGCTTCCTGCTGATGAATTCTACGGCAACATGACGGAGATCCTGGACGCGTACTCGTTGATCATGAACGTGACTCGTTTCAACATCGACAGCGAGCAGCACGTGTGGCTGACGGGAAATAGCTACTCAAGCGCGAAGGACCTGGAGGGTGAGTACCTGGGTGACGTGTTGCGTTCGTGGTTATCGCACACGTCGACCCCGGGGACTACGACGGCTGCACCGACATCGACCCCGGAGGCCACGACAGCAGCACCGACCTCAATGCCTGAAGCTACGACTGCAGCTCCTACATTAACGCCCGAGGCTACGACGGGTTCCCCCGCAGGTTACTACCGCTGCTCCCCAGGTCACTAGTACAAGCGGAAGTACTGAATCTGAAAACGAAGCACTGAAGCAGTTGGTCTGTTCCATCTTGGCTGTAAAAAGTATCACGAGCACGGACTGCTAAATAACTCCTCGGGCGTTGTGGCATCTTCAACAGAGATATTGGAGGTTAGAGCTGTTAAAGTGCTGCAACTAATGCATTGCAATGATTCTTTCTAATTGTCAAGCTCGTCCGTGGCTCGGTAGGCGGGGTAGTCATTGTAGAACTTGCCACCTAGGGCCGAGTTGTAGTAGACTTCGTGCCCAGCCATCGGCTCGACGGGCCAGTCGTTTTTAAATCGCTCTGCTAGATCCGGGTTAGTGATGTACAAACGGCCAAAGCCTACAAGGTCCGCAGCTCCACTACGTACGACGCCTTCGGCAGTATCGCGCGTGTAGTTGTTGTTGGCGATGATGGTACCCTTGAAGGCCATCTTCGCGTCAAACGCCGTCACAACTCGACTTTTGTTGGAATAGTGCAGATGAGAACAGTCACCATCGAGAACCGCGACGTATCCGATATTGAGCTTGCCGAGCTGCTCCATCGTGTATGTAAACATCTCGAAATTGTCTTCGCTGCCCATGCCACCAAAGCCTCCGTTGGGAGACAGACGTACGCCAACGCGGTACGATGGAAAGACAGACTTTACGGCTTCAACAAGCTCCAGGAGGAATCTGGCTCGGTTTTCGAATGAACCGCCATACTTGTCCGTGCGCTTGTTAGTTGCTGATTGCAAGAATTGGTCGATTAAGTAGCCGTTAGCGCCGTGCAGCTCCACACCATCGAAGCCGGCCTTCTTGGCGAGTACCGCTGACTTGCGGTAGTCATCAACAACACCAGCGATCTCCTCCGTCTCCAGCGCACGCGGCATTTCAAAAGTGGAGACGTTGTAATTGGCGTCACGAGTGTGACCGCTTTCACACCGCAGTGCAGACGCAGACACAATTTCCCCCTTCTTGTTAAAACTAGAGTGGCTCTGACGACCCATGTGCCACATCTGCATGAAAATCTTGCCGCCCTTCTTGTGCACGCGCTCGGTCACACGCTTCCAACCTTCTACGTGGGCGTCGGTGTAGCACGCTGCAGCATGGTACCAGCCGTAGCCCTGCTCTGACACCGCCGTGCCTTCCGAGATGATGAGTCCAGCACCTGCACGCTGCTCGTAGTAGATTTCGTTGTTCTCCGACGGAACACGGTCGGCGTTGGCACGTCCTCGGCTAAGCGGGCCGAACACGATGCGGTTCTTGAGCTCGAGGTTTTCACCGAGCTTCAGGGGCGTGAAGAGCTTGTAGTTGGTAGTAGAGACCATTGCTTCGGCGGTCGTTGGGATTGCTGCTTGGTTGCGAGAAGGCAGTTTGAGGAATGAACAACACGACTGTAGCTGAATCACCTCACGGTGAGTCCTGTGGTAAGAGTTCACGACATCCTTTCGGTTGATTCAACACCTTTCTCCGCTGCGATTGGAGCAAGACGCCTTAGCACTCATAGACGGGTCGAACAGGCGAGTTCCTGTTCATGTCAACAGGGTTGTCGAGTAATCCTTGGCGGAATAAAGCCATCGTACACAAAAGCTGGTGAGCACAACTCTGCTTTGTCATTTTTTTGGTGTGGGTAACTTTGATCATGGTGCTCGAGTAGAGCTGATGGTGGTGTCAAATTCTTCATTACCTCGTATGAAAAGAAAGAGCACAGTATTGTGCGAAAGAAAGTAGCTGCCGATACTCGTAACTACTTACCACGGGAGCTCGGGGCCTTGGAAGTCGTAAAACCTGGACGTGTCGTCCAGCGTGAGACCGGATATAACTTTGGCCATGCCGGCAACAGAGTCTTCGGGCTGCACAACACCGTGACCGTGGGTCAGGTCCGTGTTGACGTACCCGGGCTGCAGCACGACGGCGATGATGTTGTCCTTCTTGAGGTCCATGGATAGGTTGGCGTTGATCATGTTCAGCGCCGCTTTGGACGCACGGTAGCTGTACATCTGTCCGTTGGGGAGCTTGTGGTTGTCGTAGTAGACCTTTTTCACGGGCCCAAAAGCGCCATCTAGGTTGGCGTCGATGCTGCCCAAAAGGCTCGTGACGGATGCGACGACGGCGGTCCCGCTGGCACCAGCAGCCAGCTTCAAATTGGGGTGCAGCGCTCGCGTGGTGAGGAACGGACCCACCGAGTTGATCTCGAAGTGGCGCGTGAAAGACTCCTTGGAGATGGTGGAATAGTCGCCCGGCTCCAAGATTCCAGCGTTGTTGATGAGAACATCGATGGGAATACCGTCGAGCTCCTTGGCCATTTGCGCAATGGAGGCTTCGTCGCTCGTATCCAGTCTCACAATCTTGAACGGCGAGAGGGTTTTCAGCTGGATTGCATCAGCACAACGTTAGTATTTCGGACGTACGAAGATAGAAGGACCTACGTTGTGGGCCTGGTCAACATTGCGAGCAGTGCCGATAACCTTCCAGCCTGCGTTGGTGTAGTGCTTGGCAAAGGTGAGCCCAATGCCTCGGGTGGCGCCCGTGATTAGAACGGTCTTGTTGGTGCTGGACATTGCCGACGAAGCTGAGTGCGTAGTTGCAAGGTTTTCGAGGAATGAGGTCCAGGCTGAGCTAGCCCGAAGTGAGCTCGGACTCGTCCTGCGTAAACGTGTCACCGGGTGATCAATGAGCTTACGCACCGTCCTAGCCAATCGTCGGGCTCGGTACGTAAGCTTCAACGTGCTGCATCCCTGCGGCTTACGCACGGCTAAAGCGTGCTGAAGCTGCAATGCTGTCGACAGCGATGTAGGCTCTCACAAGCGACAGAGTAAATGGGTTTGCAACGAGTCGAACACTTGACGAGCACGCTGCGACACGGTTATCAATGCACTGTCAGCAGAAGTCGTTCCTACAGCTTCAGGAGTTGATGGTGCTTCGGTGCAGCCTTCGGTCTCACACTCAGGGCACTGAGCAAAGCCCTCGACGCAGTATCCACCAAGCTGTCATCACTCTGGGAAAGCGTCCGCAGTCATTTTCACGCGCGCTCCGTAGCCTTCCCATCGACCTGGCCAGATCACCCAACCTCTCCATGTCGGAGTGGGTTTTTCAACAATCAACCCACCCCATACTCCCGCCTGTCCTCCCAAAAGCCCACTCTTTCCAAGCTCGGCCACCCATCATGGCGGACGCGTCGGTGCAGAGCGCGCTGGCCGCCGGCTGCCTGCAGGCCGTCATGAGCCTCGTGCACCCGGAGCTCGCGCGTTTCGTGGAGCTGCAGCGCGCGCGCGTGGCGCGCGCGGACGGCGCGCCTCCGCCCGAGGAGCAGACGGATCTGTCGGGGCAGCTCAAGTTCCTGCGGCGCCACTGGCACAGCCACCTGCGCGGCGCGGGGCTGGACCCGGAGCTGCCGGGGCTGGTGCAGCGCGCGCTGCTGTACCGCAACAAGGTGGCGCACCAGAGCCTCATGGCGCCGGCGCAGTACGAGGCGGCCGTCGCCACCTTCGAGCGGCTCGCGGCCTCCATCGAGTGCAGCGCCTTGGTGCGCCAGCAGATCCGCGAGCTGGCGACCAAAATGCTGCCCTTTGTGTCTTCGGACGGGGGCACGGAGAAGCAGAAGGAGCCGACGCCTTCCGTGCCGCCGCCAGCCTCGCTGGACCAAATCTTACAGCATAACTATCTCTACGAAGAGGACGAGAACGAAAACCCACTTTGGGTGGACTTCAAACTCATCGGAAACGACTACTTTAAGGAGAAGAACTACACAGAAGCCATCGAGGCGTACTCTCAAGGACTAGAAGTCGCGCCGAACAAGGCCGTGCTGCTTGGCAACAGAGCTCTGTGTTTTTTGAGACTGAAGGGGTTTGAACGCGCGCGCGAAGACGCGGAGGACGCTCTGGATGCAGACAACTACGAAAACATCAAGTACTACAGACTGCTGTCGGAAGCTATGATGGGCATGAAGGACTACGACGAGGCCAAGGAGATCTGTGACCAAGGACTCGAGCTGGACCCGAAGGATGAGACGCTAGTTAAGAGGAGGCGCATTGCCGACGCGATGATCGCGAAAGAAAAGGAGGAACATGAACTGGAGAAGAAAAGACTGGAGCAAGAACAACGAGCTAAGGTTGAAGCTGCGAATGCCGCGGCTGCTGCAGCAGCCGCGGAGGCGGCGGCTAACCCTGTCCAGGAAGAAGCAAAGTCTGGAAAGAATAAGACAAACAAGAAGAAGGCCAAGCCAAAGGACTCGACATCAGACATTGAGCTGGTGCCGATGATCAACTACCAAGAAGTGTCTCCGAAGTGGATTGAGACGCATACGCGCGGCTCCCGGCGGTTCGAGACATATCAGGCAGGCATGGAAACGCTTGTTGTGGGAGCAAAGGCACTTCTCCAGGTCACCGACAGCATTGGAACTCCTGGTAGATCGAAGTTGCCGCTGGGCAGTTTGGTCAGCCAAGGTATGGCTTATCTCCGCAAAGCAGGTGAAGCAGGTGTCGCGGAAGCGTGGTTCCGTCTTGGCGTGCTTTACAGCAGCAATGTTCGGAAAGGCATACCACTTACACCTGACCCTTACAAGATGATGGAGTGCTTCCATAAAGCAGCAGCGTTGCGTCCGTTTATTAAACCACCAGGAAACCGAGTGTTTCCGCACCAAGGTGTGGCCGAAGCTGAAAATGAACTGGGAGTTTGCTATCGGGATGGAGTCCCAGCTCCATTCGTCGAAGCGAACCTAGAGAAGGCGTTCCACTACTTTCTGAGATCAGCTGAGCATGATTATCCTATGGGTCAGTACCATGTCGCTAGAGCTTATTCAACAGGCAGCGGGACACCCGTCGACGCGTTTGCAGCCCGAATGTGGGCTTCTCGAGCAGCCCAGCATGGACTGCCCGAGGCTCAAAAATTCTTTGCCGAATTACTTAAAAAGGGTTATGGAGGGAAACGCGATGCCAGCCAGGCTCGAGAATGGACACTGACTGCTTGTCAGAACCAACTTTCAGATTTGTTGAAACGCGATGATTTCCTTGATATTGGCGTCACGGTGTTGGGCGGTGGTGCGATTTCAGAAAAGTTTTCGACCGACCCGCAAGTCTCGCAGCGCGGAAAAGAGTTGTTTCAAGAATTTTACGGCGCGTATTTGGACGAAAATGACAATGATAAATGTGCTGAGACCCGTGCTAATTCTGGCTTTGACAGTACCGACATTCAAATCACTAAAGTGAGTTCATACACACCGAAAGCAACGTCCTCGTCAGACAGCTTTTACCGACCATTTTCTGCGGTTATTGATGCTGAAATTCAGACTCGCGCAAAAGGTGGAAGCGTCACGGCTTACAAGTATCTTGCATCTGAAAAGCTTGTTAGAAGTGCGGGTGATCTACTTGTTGCCGGCGACATTAAAGGCGCCCTACGAGACCTAAAGAAAGCTGATTTGATTTGGGAGCTACCGAAATGTGCTTTTCTTAAGAGGTCAGCAGACCTGCTACCAAGGTTTTTGAAGGAAGCGGCTGTAAGTCTTCATATCAACCCAAGAGATCCCGATGCAGCATATATCATCGGTCGATGGGAGTTTATGAGTGACCAAGATACTCTACTTCATTGGAAGCGGTGCGTGAAGATGCATCCAAGCGAAGCTTCCTTTCACTTCTATCTAGGCACTGCTTATTTAGCTTTTGAACGTTACAGCGATGCAATGGATGCTATGGAAGCTGCGTTGGCTATCGAAAAGAAGCCAGATTGGTTGCACTGGCTCGCTGCGACTATTGTTGGAATGGGTATGATTGATCCGGCGTTGTCTGTTTACAAAGAGTACGTCGAGAGTTATCCCCCCGATGAAAGATTCATTCCTGATGCGTACTATTCTATTGGTGCGCTCTATTTGAAAAAGTACAACAATGCCATGGCAACGGTGTACCATGAACTTGGACAAATGGCGGAGTCAGTAACTATCCGCTTTCCTGCTTTCTATCCAAAAGCTTTATTTGATACCGCCAAGGAAACACTTCGTTCTGGCATGAAAAAGAACGGGTACATGGAGTCTTCTGTCATTGCAAGCGTTATGGCACAAAATGTGATTGAGTGTGGTTTCTGTAATGCGAAGATTAAGCCAACTCAGTTGCTTGGCCACAAGTTATCCAAGTGTCCGCGCCGCATTGTCGTGTGTCAGGACTGCAACGATCGTATGGTGTTTGATTCTCTTCAGGCTCACCGACAAGTAAAACACCTCACCACATGGGGTAAAGGCAAAAAGAAGAAGAAGGGCAAAAGGAAAAATCGCGCAACCAGCACGTCCACCACACCTGCAAATGAAACAATGGCTAAGCCCGTCGATAATGTTGCCCCGATATCCACTCCGATCCAAACTGAAAACTTTGAAGAACTAACCTCTCCGAAGTTTCATTTTGCTGCTTCTATCGTCGACGTATCGAAAGGAAAAAGCGACACCGTTTTCACGCTTCAGACGGTGGTAGGAGGCCACCGCTGGACGCTACGAGTCCACCACAACGCATTGCTGCCAACAAAATCTGGTGCTGGATTTGATGTTTTGAAAGGCATTGATGAACCTGCAGCGGACAGCTCAGTGCTGGTATTTTGGCGCCGCTCTCCACCACTAGACATGATTGATCGACGTGCGCTTGCTGTTCCCATGGAAACGGAAGTATACGGAAAAGATGTGATTGTTTACATCTTGAAGTGCCCCGCGCAAGCGTTAGGATTTGAATTGGCTCAGTTGCGATACAACAAGTACATGGAGCAAGGGTCGCTCTGCTCATACTGCTCGAAGCAAGCAAAACCAGGCGAACGACTGTCAACTTGCAGCGCTTGCTTGATGACAAAATACTGTTCGCGTGATTGCCATAAGACTCATTGGAAGCGAATACATCGCGTTATGTGTCAGAACGAGGTGCTGCTAGGCAACTGTCGGACAATCACGGAAGACGTCACCCCGGACCAGAGAGGATCTTCGGCAGGTGCACGTCAGCAACAACCAGCACCGACGCGTGAAAACATTGCGTCCACAATCACTCAACAGGAAGAGTGCGTGTATGTCGAAAAAACACTGGAAGTTTTGGAGGACATTCTGAGGAATGAAAAGGCTAAAAGAAATAGCTTCTGTGGGGGCCCTGTCGAGTACCACATGTTGCCTCCACGTGACCCCGGGCGCCCGAGGGACATTTTGGGCAGCGTTCGCATTTTCCCGCGAGCTATTGGAGGTTCGAAAGAGTATGTTACCGAGTTCTGCGTGGGCTATTTTCTGTCGTCGCCGACGCTGTTGCAGATGAAAGAATTGCATTACTTTTTCCAAACACCGCCTCATAACCCGATTAAGCTGAAGTGTGATGGAAGCGAGGTGTATCTAAAGGAAGGCGTAGTTCAGACGGATGGCAACACGTCAAAAGGCTATCGTATTTCGTTTGAGATGCCGCTCTCCACCTACTCTCTCGCGGCAACTGCAGAGTTGATCGACTATATTCTTTCATCTGCGCATGTGTACCTGTCGTAATGCTCGTAACTAGAATTATGGATCTCAGTTTGTGTTGATATTCTTGACCCTTTCTGCCTGTTTATTGGCAATTTAGACACTACTCCTCTTTACGCTGGGGTACTCCTTGCGATTCACAGGTAGCTGTTGGCGAGCAGATTTTGTGCTTCACGAACTTCATCTTGCAACGACAGGTTCCCACTCGGCAGAATAGCGGCTTCGCGTATGATGTCAATCGCAACATTCTGGTCTTGCAGCAGCGTCATGAGTGTCGATGACAAATCCACTCGTGACTCCATCTGGAAGATCCTACCGTCGGCACTCACGTGTGAAAAAATGGTAAAGTCAAAGCTGTAAGTTTTGCCAATAAGCTGCTGGATGAGCTGCTCGTCGTTCAAAATATGCGGGAAAATGTTCTCGATAGTTAAGCGTGAGATGCGAAGCGTGGTGACGCCTGTGCTCTTTATGACGTAGACAGCTTCGTCTCGATCTCGACTTGCTAGCGAAGGGTACGTTTTGGCGGCTCCTTCCATCGGAAACAGTTCCAGTCGCTCCGCTCGAAAGTCGACATTGGAGTGCAGCCTCGACATGAAGTCCCATTGCTGCATGAAAGTCTTGAGACCGACGAGCTCCGGAGTGATGATGTTTTCGGCCATGACTGATCGCACAAAGTCCTGGATCTCCATCGTCCGAGGCTGCGCAAAGTCCAGCGCAGAGTATCCGTGCTGCAGCATTTTGTGGTATGTCGACACGACCTTCAAGGCGCCGGCTTCGGCGTTGTGGCGAGCAACGACCCGCGACGCCCGCGCCAGCATCAAAGTGCGTTCCCACTCCTGAGCTCGCCGTTGTCTCTCCTCGTCACGGACCCGCTCCGATTTGCGTCGGAGAGCAGCACGTCGCGCTCGTTTGGCATTAGCACAATTCCGAGATCGCACGACACGAGGATCGAAGCGGTTGCGGGGCTGCGCAATGGCGCCATGCGGCATCTCGTCGTCGTCGTCGCTGATGTCCCAATCCTGGGCCTTGAGCAGCGCTCTACGCTGTGCAGCTCGGCCGGCACATACCAACATTACGACCTGGTTGTAGCGGATCTATCGTCGATGGTCGAGTTTGCTGGTAACACGCAGATAGACGCGCGATGGCCACGACCGGCAGAAGATAAACTGAGCGCTGTCAGGCGAGCTGCTCGCTGTTATAGGCGTTTCGGTCGCCAGTTGACGCCAGTGCTAGCTACCGACGCCTGGCTGGAATACGGCGCAACCAGCATGGGAAGGAGTCCCTGCAGATAGGCACAGCTGTCGCCGTTTCAATGCAGTTTCCAGTGGCGCCTCTGGACCGCAACAAGCCTTCACCGAAGCAGCACCACTCGATGCTGCTCGTCCTGCCATCGACGAGTGCACTTGCTGAAAGGCGAAGACAGCGCGACAAAACCTTCAGGCTGGCGCCGTGAGCAGGCCACCTCATCATTGCTCGCCGCGTTCGGTTTCACGAGGAAGTTGTGCTCAGTGTCGCGAATGCGATGAAGCTGGCCACCTACGACTCAACTGGCCACGTTGTTCACAACCGTAAGGTTTCTAGCCCACGCCAGCTCCTCCCAATTCTATGAGTCCCAATACGATTCGAGCTCCCGGCAAAACGCTGCCCAAGGTCTCACAACCGCTTGAGCTAATGCTCCTGGTCTCCCCATCCTGGTGTACTCATCAGAACGTGATTACCCACGCTGATTGCGTATCGCGACAAGTGCAGGCAAACATGCAGGCAGCTGCGTCGCATTGACCACCACCCGCCATTGCTAAATCTCCTCACTACTTGGCGAACACGATGACAGCCAAGACCGTCCTCATCACTGGCAGCACGCGCGGCATCGGCCTCGAACTCGCCAAGCATTTCACCAAAAAAGGATGGAAAGTCATTGGCGTCGCTCGCAACGCCAGCAAGGCTGACCAGGTGAGTGTGTCATTGTCGGCGTAAGTGAGACCGTGATCTGTTTCGTTAACCTGTTGCTCTTGTTACAGCTGAAAGCGTTGGCCCCGTTCAAATTGGTGTCGTTCGACTGCACCGATGAGGCGTCGATCGCCCACGCCGCTGAGGAACTCAAGGGCGTCCCCATTGACCTGCTCATCAACAACGCTGGAATCTTCATGGAAGGCGGACTACAGACGACCACGAAGGAAATGCTAATGCGTCAGTTTGAGGTGAACACGGTCGGACCCTTCTTGGCCACGCGCGCGTTGTTGCCGAATCTGAAGCTAGCTGCAGAGACGAATGCCACTAAGGGCGCCTTGGTGGTCACCGTGTCGTCACAGATGGGCAGCATTGCGGGTAACACGAACGGCAGCAACTACAGCTACGGAGCGTCGAAGGCTGCTATGAACATGGTGAACGCCAGCTTGGCAATCGACATTAAGAAGTACAGCATTGCGGCAATCGTGGTCCACCCGGGGTATGTGAAGACGGACCTGACGGGCGGACTGGGTGATGTCACCACGGTCGAAAGCGTGCGAGGGCTGACAAGTGTGATTGAAAATGTGACAATGAAAGACACTGGCAAGTTTTACCACTTCCAGGGCCACGAAATGCCGTGGTAAATAGAGACAATCTTCATAATTGGAGAGTGAAATCTAGAATAAGAGAGCGTTGAAAGCCGTTCGAACACTTTATAGTGATCCGCGTGTATGTTCATATATTCAGGCGTTTGGAATTTCCTGCAGTCATACGTGTTGGTAGAGTCCGTCTTTTACTGAGAAATTGATTACCATAAACTTTATGCAGGCATTTTTGCGGCGACATGAGCACGCGCTTTGATTATGAGGACAGACTGATTACGAGGAGCGGGCGGAGGTTTGTGAGGCGATCTCCATGTCAAACTCATTCTCGAATAAGTCCTCCGTTTGGTAGCATACAATTCATCGTCTTCTTAGAAATGGCAAGCAAGACCGTCGGAGCAACTGTGGCTTGGGCCTCTCTTTGTCAAATTCTACTCAGAGGCTGGATGGAATGTCATTGCAACGGCTCGTAAGGAGCCAACCTCGACGATGTAAGCTTCAAAAATAATACTACTTGTATAGTTTGTCTCATATTTCTTTTGTGTGAGTAGCTTGTAGCGCTGTCACCTTCCAAGACTATCTTTATGGACGTACGAGACGATCATCGGTGTTGCAAGCGGCACAAGAGCTCGAAGGAATCCCCATTAATCTTATCATAAACAATGCGGGCACCTTCACAGGAAGCGGAAACATGAATTCGACTACCAAGGACGCGCTCACGACGGACTTTGAGGTTCATGCAGTGGGGCCGTTCTTGGTGATGCGCTCACTATTCCCGAATCTAAAAGCTGGGGCTAAGAGAAACGGCAAATATGGTGCTCGTGTGGCGCATTTGTCGTCGGTCTGGGCAAGCATTGAGACTGGCAGCGGTCCGTACGCCTACGCGGCATCGAAGGCGGCACTGCACATGATCAACCACCGAATGGCCGATGAAATGAAGCGCCACCATGTTGCGACGATTTTGCTAGACCCAGGATACGTCGCAACAAATTTGCCACGCAGTAGCTACGAAGCTGAAGCAAACCGTGTCGTGAATATGGTGAAGATTGTTGAAAAATCGAAACTGAGAGACACGGGAAAGTCTTACCACTTTGAAGGTCACGAAATCCCTTGGTAAGCCAGCAACTCGATTTTTTTGATTAGTAGGCAACAGCAAAAATGGGGGATGATTCATCAATCGCTTAAAATACGATTGCAGTTGCTTACAACTCTCATGAACAATTTTGAAAATGACCGCTCCGCCTAAGGACTTTTCGTGTCTCTAGTGCTGCTTTGGAAGACAAACATTTATAGGGCTTTAGGTTGTCTTGGCAATCATCAAATCGATAGCATATATCGATTGTGAATTGCTCAATAATTCATAATCGTATTATAGTATAATAACTACAAGGTTTAAACTGGCTGCTATCTTATGACCACTTGCAAGGACCTTCCTCGCGGCATTTATCAGAATACTACCTTCCAAGCAAGCAGCTCATCTCAAGTGCCGCAATTCAACCAATGGCCAACAAAACTGTCCTAATTACTGGAAGCAACAGAGGCCTCGGATTCGCTTTTGCCATGCACTACACAAATACTGGCTGGAACGTCATCGCTACTACGCGTAAGGCAACCAACTCTCAGCGTGTAGGTACATTTTTTCCATATTGTTCAGCGTCAGAGTACTCACCTAGGCTTCGTTGGATGCATTTTCAGCTAAAGGCATTGTCGCCTTTCAAGATATTGACCATCGACGTCCAACATAAATCGACGATACTCGAAGCTGCCCAGGAGCTCAAAAAGGTTTGCTGATTAACAACGCAGGCGCTTGGCAGCTTCCATTTGAGTTTTGAATTACGAGCCCGGTCTCGGGTACCTCCATGTTGGACCTTGCCGCTTGCAGGTGGTACCACTCTTGAAATGTCTAAAACCGCCATATTCTCTACAAATGCTTTATGCAGCGTGACTACCAGTATGCTGCTACGGTGAAGCGTACTCCTGCATGCATCCGAGAATGCGAGACTGTACCAAGATCGTTTCTCCTTGAAAATCCATGCAAGGAACGATCCAAAACACCAAAGTAATTCGACTAATTCCGCATTTTGTTTTTTGTGTGTTTCCCCCCGATCACTCCCTCCTCTTGGCGGTAGTCCCAGTTAAATCGAAATACAGCTTGATACGGTTGGGTAAACGAATAACTTCAGCGTCATTGCACTGGAATAAGGAAATTGGTCACAGCCAGAGTGTTCGTTTGAAGCGCTGGAGACGTTGAGTGAGCAGTCAGCTACAGCAACATGACGGCTACAGCATCGACGAAGGCACCACCGACAGCAACCGACATATCCGGACGACCGCATCATCAGTGGAGCTGCGTAACTACAACGTTATTAAATACTAGTAGTTTCTGAGGTTTTAACGCGCGATGTTCATGCAACTACAACTCCACTAGATGTTTCAAAGGTTTTATGTAACGAAAGTACATGATGACATTTACAATCTGTGGCTACTTATCTTAGTTTACGCCGTGCTGTTTCTCACGTAGTATGGCTCCTCCTGGAACTCGGCCGAGCAGTAAGGGAACGTGGCGCCCTCCTCGTCCGGGTTAAACAAGTTCTTTCCGGCGTAGATCATGACGTAGAAACCAGCGACGGCGCAAATGCCAGCGACGCAGACGCACATAGCCTTCTCCCACACCGGCATCTTGTTCCAGAACACCTTCACGTAGAACACAATCGGCAGAATGAGGCTGCACACGGTGATGGCGGTGGCACCAGTAAAGTCGACAAGATCGAGAAAGTGATCACGCAGCAGGATGGAGAGGATGACCAGGAAAACGATCAGCGTGATGCGAAGCAAGACGTAGCGGAGAACATTGGCACCACCCTTGTACTCAGCGAGGTCATCCTCACTGTCGGCAGCGGACAACCGAGTCGAGCACTGCTGCTGCTGTGCAATACGGTCGTTGCTCTCGAGATCGGGGACGGACGGCGCAGGCGATGAAGCAGCGAGGTATGACATCTTCTCTTCAATTTCCATAGCGCGCTCCTCGCTGTCCGTCGCGAGAGGGTCGACCTTGTGCATGCCCAGTACGAGACGCTCCACCATGTAGAAGGCCGGGTGCAGGAACGTCGAGAAGGCAATCGCCAAGTGCAGTTGCATGAACAGGTAGGCCATGACCACCGATCCACGGTTGGCAATGAAGCCAAGTGTGGTCGTGCTGTACGGGTCCGAGGTGTTGGCGACGGAGAAGAGCAAGTTACCCGACATCTGGCAGCCGCCAACAGCGTAGCCGAGAATGGCGAGGGCCAGGAAGAAAGCAGAGGCGATACCCAGGCTAACCATGATGACACGCGGCATGCGCTCGGGCTGCGAGTGCTGGCGTTGCAGGTCGGGGATGACGGTAGCGGCGGCGTAGGCGAGCGAGAGGTTACCGAATGTGGTGATCACCTGGTGGAGCGTCACGTCGGCGGTGGGCGGTGACGGGTGCCCCCGCATCTCGTAGAGCAAGATGGAAATGCCGATAATGTCGGCGACGACCGTGCCCAGGCAGCCAGCGATTGCCATGCCGGAGCTTTCCTTCATCGTCGGGATAAGCGCCACAGGGACAACCATGAGCGCCATGAAGATGATCCAAGTTGCTTGACTGAAGCTGTCCGGGAACAGTACGTCAAGCAAAGTGCCACCAAGCACGAGGAACGCGCAGGGCAGCAGCAGACACACACCCATCTGGGAGATCACCACAACGAGGCGTCCCCACTTGCCGGCGACCCATTCACCGAGGTCACCGTACGTCTTCACGGTAGCAGGGGCGACGAGAAGCACCTTCGAGAGCACCACCGAGGCGTAGATGTTGGCGAACGCCATAAACAACAGCGCGATTGTCGCGAAAACCCAACCGGCGCGAGCGTAGTTAGACGGCATGCCGAGCGAGCCGATACCGCACACGCAGCAGAAGATGTTGAAGGCGGCCTTGGCATCTTCACCCGTGAAGATGGCAGTCGAGCGCGACGTCGAAGCTTGAGGTGCCATGGTGGTTGAGGCCTAGAAGGCAAAATGAAATATGAGCTCTTGCACCGGAAGGCAAAATGGAAGGTATGCCGGTGTCTCGCTATGACAGCACCGGCATGGTCGGGCAGCTCAAAGAAACGCTGCGCCCATCGCCGCTGTCGGGAGCTCTGTTGTGAGGCTACGTGCTGTGCATTCATCCGTTGGCTGTTGAGGATCGAGTTGTGCGGTCTGCGTCCGCGAGGGAGACCCCCGCGTAATATTTTTGCGGCACTATTGTCCCCAGGAGCAGCTCACAATCTCCCATCCTTTAATTTCATCGGGGAGATCCGGTTCTGATACTGCTGCAGCTACAACGTGGAAGTTAAACCGCAGCTTGAAGCGAGCGAGGCAGCCTTCCGGTGCGATTCACACAACGCTTTCGTGGTTGCTGCGTGTTGGGGTGGCTTGTGGATTTGCGCTCTGTACGTAAACAGAGACATCCAGCTCAGCAGTGCATGCACTTTGCCGGGCAAAGTTATCCGTTAAATGGATGAACCTGGACTTTCTAGTTCTACATCGCATGACGGCAGGATTGGATGAGGAAAACGCAAACTGTATAGTTCTACTGTTGCCTGCGGCGCCGCAGGCAACAGTAGAACTATACAGTGAGTGAGGCGAACCGCAAGGTGCAAGTCGGTCGGTTTTCCAGTTGGTGTTGGTCTCGATAACTCAAGGTGCCCGCTATGGACTTCGAGATGCTTCGGCCGCCTCATCACATTTGGAACGGGATGCTCACAGCTGAAACAGACTTAATCAAAGCTGAGCCGGGATGCGCCAGCAACTGGGATCCGATAGAGATCGACCGGATCCCGAGCTTCAAGACCCGACGCGGATGGCGTGCCATTCATCTAATCCCGTCTGCATCTAGACATTTGCCCTTCCATCAATGTGGCGATCAATCCAGTGCAGAACCGCCGAGTCGCACCATAACCCGGCCAGCACAATGTCCCCAGGCGCTGGGGACACTCCACGCGCTGCCCGTCACGAGAAAATTCGGTCCCCAGACCTGTCTCCAGGCATGTTTTTGCGCGGCTCGAGATTTGAAGCGAACAGGATCGATCCTCCGGCTCGAACGCTCGCGCACGGCTTCGGCAGCAGAGCTCCGCCGTGTTCAAGCGCACTAGCGAATACGTGAAACGCGAAAGGCATTCGCGCAGCGAAACGATAATGGCGTAGACTTCCTTCCGGTTCCTCAGTAGGTGGCATGCAGCTTAAGACGATTGCTGTCCATGCGCCAAGCGCAACACATGCCGAGGAGGATATAATCGCCGTGATTACACCACAGTGCATGCCGCAAAAGCAAGCTACAAATCGATGCGGGAATGATTCTTAGAGCCGGCGAGTTGACAAGCAGCGCATCATCCTCAGCATGGAAGCATCCCCGAATTTGACAAAACAACTTGGTTCCCCGACTGCAATCCAGTCCGAATATGTATCCCGCAGAATATAGATCAGTTTCCGTTGTATTCATTCTGCTGCTTTTCAGCACACTACGCACAGAATGGTTAAAGCCCCAAAAGCCAAACACCACCTTGACAAATATATGAAAGATGCAACCGACACAGCCAAACAAAAAGCTCTGGCCAAAATGTTGTTGTATTTATGACACGAGTACACATACATACGCTTGTACATTGTCGTCGCTAAAGACTGCAGTGGTAAGCATTGATTAGCACGCATAGTAGAAGCTAGCCTTCCAACCTGTGCTTCCGATCTCGAGCCGGCACTACATGCACAATATGTATCCAGGAAGAGCGGGGGCCAAGCTGACGATCAGCTCAACTACACGTTCGAGCGTTTGCTAGCTCTGTACGACCCCTGTTTGCGCAGTATACATGTCCGCGTGCACAAACAAACCTCGAGGACCTCCTACAGTACATGTATTTTGCGCAGTATACGTGTAAACAAGCAGGCAGCTTGAAGAAACAAGTGTTCACCTTGAACTACCTTCCAGTGTAAGGATTTGGCAACCTGAACAAATCAATTCTACTGTAGTTACGGTATCAGTTCTTTGACATACCCCCAAGGGGTTGCCAGTTCTTAGTGCGTAGCAACC
This sequence comes from Phytophthora taxon juncus, assembly GCA_033558005.1. Taxonomy (NCBI): domain Eukaryota; phylum Oomycota; class Peronosporomycetes; order Peronosporales; family Peronosporaceae; genus Phytophthora; species Phytophthora taxon juncus. The sequence goes on from JAUCEE010000003.1 coordinate 2,779,021, forward strand.
CCTTGGGGTTGCTACGCACTAAGAACTGGTTTCTTTAAGCCACTGGAACTGGAAGGTGAAATTTGACCATAGTGGTAGCAGAAAATAACAATAATGTAATATGTAAGCCTATTAGTTCAAGAGCTGTTAACTTCACAGTAAACAGCTTACCAAAATGTTCCAGCGTGAAGGTTAAGATAAACACTGTCCATACGAACATTCGCCCCTGGACTTACATTGCGTTGGTCTCCAATACAAACGCCAATTGTCGTATGATGGAAAAACCCAACCGTCGTTGAATTTTAACGTGCATCACTACCAGTGAGAACACCTCGAGCCACACGTATACCACAAAGGTTACCGACTGTGGAGTTCAGCTTTTCCATCGTTAAGCCTTTGGTCTGTGGATAACAGACCAAAGGCTTAACGATGGAAAAGCTCGTGAATCACCCCCCCATCTATACAAAGATTAAAGGTATAGCCCATAAACCATTGGGATCACACATTCGACATATTCAATGAGCACGATATACTCACAATGAAACATCAGCTGCGCTGCCTCACGAATAAGTATCACTTGTTCTCAGCCGTACTAATCGAACTTATGAGTGCAACTTTGTTTATTGTTTAGGGGCGGGTGCACGATACTGGGATGATTAGCATCGTCGCTTTTGACTTTAACGGGTAGGTTGGTGAGATTTGAAGTGGCCGACAATGAGATCGCAGTTTGTTAATTAGCTCTGCGAAGTACCGCGTTGCATGTGAAACTTTTTCTTTTTTTTTTGCCCTTTCGTTTGATGGATTCTCAGAAATGGTTACTTTAGTATCTGCACGCTTACTGCAGATATCACTAGATAATCTCAAATCAGTGGAGAGTACAGACGTAGTCCTGAAGTTGTAAACGAATCACAAGACGTTATGCCCGGGTCCATACAAATTTGCACTACAGTAACAATCAGATCAAGCCTGCGGTCGGGATTCTCCCCCATGTTATTCACAGTGTGGTTCGATAGTAGGTTTTGGACCATTAGGGTGTTGGGGTGCATACTACGTAGCGACAGGATCGAGGAAAATGCATCGAAACCAATTATCACTGTAGAAGCCAGGGGTGACCTGGCAGTTTGCATGCAAGTGGCAGCAAACAATGCGTGAGCCAGCTTAACTGAAACACGATAATGCCGGAGGCATGTTCCTCTAAAAAAGCTGACACAGATGCCATCCCGTTCTTGAAAACCAATTTAATCAGCGGCAGCAGCGCAACAAACACGATCTGGCCGGTAATAGATAATGGCACAAACACAGCACTAATACCAGTATAGAAGATGGCGATGATGCCTTGTGAAATCATGACCTGAATCTGACCTAGAAGTTGTTTTCTAAGGTTCGGGGTGTTAGCGATTGCTGCACGACCCACAGAAATAAGCGAAAAGAAGGCCAGAAAACCCCAAAACGGCGGCATAGTCAACACAAAGGAAAAAGGAACTGGAAACGCCCATAAAATTGCGAGAGCTAGTGAAATACACACATGACAAAGCGAAGTTGCCAACGAAATGACCACCAATTTCCATTTAGAGATCGAAAGCCATTCATTTGGACAGATAGTCCGAGACCAACGGTAAAACTGATTAGTCCATAGCGTATCCATAGTTACTTGCCCACTCTTCTTGCGGTTTTTGGAGAGGAATGAGTTCAAGTAATACGACCAATGCAAGAGCAGGCAACGGGGTCATCAGACAAACCACAACTATACGCTGTATTCGTCCAGAGCGTCAACTGAATCCAAACTGCGATGAGCGATTTGCAGGCCGTACCATGAGCGCATTACATGTCTGAAAAAATCGTCTAAGCTCTGACGATAATCTGTTGCTTTTGCTGGCCGAGCTGGGCCTGGCTGGATTCGTTCAACCGGAACAGTTGTCATATCACCTTTTATCGGGTGGTGCAGCGGGCAGGTCAGCTGATGGCTTTTGGTCTATCGTATTAAAAGTTAAAAACAGTAATCACGTACAATCTTCTCCAGGATTAGACATCAACAAAGGACAAACTGATATGATAGAGATATCTAGATACAGCGGGTGTACGCTGTGAACGCAGTCGATTGCGGCTTGTTAGATCATGGCTACTCTACAAGAAGCCAAATCGGAGCTAGGTTCTTTGCAAGCGTCTCATCCAAATAGTTACGAGATCCAATATAATTACCTTTCCTAAACTAAGTTAAGGCCGATTTCTCCTTTGTGAATCAATCGAGATCCGACGCACCTTGCTACTTCGTGATAAATGCTTCGGGTGCTGTGCGCTGAGAAGTGGCATCCGTTGGAGTCCTTTAAACTATGAAACGAATGGGGAAATTGTCGATTAATATATCAATATATGATCTGATCAATACTTCTCGTTTATTGAGCTGTACCGTCAAGTGAAGGCAATTGAAGCAGAAAACATACATGAAAAATTCAAACAATAATGGGAGTCACCACCACAAACGTCATACTAAATGCGTTAACAAGCGCCACTACATGTTTTAAAGAAAACCATTTTCGATGACATTCTGATCCTCATGGACATCCTCGGTTAGCAGAAGGTTGCCATGCTTGGTCATCGTCGACGATTCCACCATCTTAATCGTCACAAACGGATCTTGCAGCAAGTCCAACAATGCTGATGTAAGGTCAACCTTGGACTCAATCTGGAACACCCGGCCACTAATTGCATCCACGTACGCAAACAAATTGAATGAGAAACTGTACTTCTTGCCAATAAGCCATTGTACCAATTCCTCGTCATTCAAAATGTGCGGAAACACCCTCTCAATCGTTGTCCTTGAAACCTGCAATGTCGTGGAGCCGTGCGTCTTGACAACAGTCACATGCCGTTCAACGCCTTCGTCTTCGTCACCAAAGTTTCCATCCATCAGTGTGTTGACTTCGATGCTTGCGACTTGACACTCGATGCTTGAATGAAACTGGGATAACAGTTGCCACTGGTCGATGAACTGGTCGAGTCCGGTATAGTCCGGACTCTTCAATTCAGGATCGAACGTCGACATCAAATAAGTTTTGGTTGCTTGTGCTTGGACGGGGAATCTCACAGGATCGATCCCCCTCGCAATATGGGAAAAATAGATTTCCATGACATGGTAGGCTGCGTCTTGCGTGCTTCGTCTCACTTGCAACTCTCGCTCGCTCATGAGCATCAGTTGGCGGTCCAATTGTCGGATTTGTTCCTGGAGTTCGGCTGCGATATGCTTCGCCTCTTTTTCCAGTTGGCGATTTCGTTTTCTCGCGTTCGCCTCGGCCTTCTTGGCATTGGCGCAGTTTTTGGACTTTGGACGGCGACGGCGAAGACCCGGAGGGCGTTTGGGGCCGATCAATGGGGTTTTCAGCGGGAAACCGCGAGAGCCCAGCGGCAATTGCTCGGGCGAAGATTGCGACTGCGTGTTGAGCAGCGAATGTGGGTTCGTGAGCAGAAAAAACTTCATCTTGATGCGCCACGGACGCTCAGACGTGCTAGGGTCCCTGTGGTTTCGACTTTGGACAGAAGCACAGTTTCGCACCTGTCTATCGTGACTATTGCGGCTGGATACGGCGTTTTGATTGGCAGATATCTGTGAATATGACGGGAGTATGGTTGTAATTGGATGGGATTGGCTGGAGAAGTTGAAGTGGCTAGAATTCTAGAATACGCGGCAGTCTGCCAGACGGAGGATGGAAAATCTCGAGCAAAGGAGCCATAGCGTCACGAGAGTGAGTCTTTGCAGTGGTGGTGTGGTCTGTCGAGGCTTTGGAGGTTTTGTTTCGTCGGCAGTCGTGGTTGCGCAGCTGAGGTGGTCGTCGATGCAAAGACCCTGCCAACGGTGCCAAAAACCACGCACAGCCTTTGAGTAAACAACTTCACACGGTTTGAGTGAACCGTGGGTGGACCAGAGCGCCCAACTGAATGCGAGATCATTTTGCGGAGCATCGGCGAGCCATATCGTACCAGCGAAAGCTGGCAGTTGGTCGACAGGCTCAACGCACTGTGCTCCCAGCTAACGTGGCCGGATTTTTGACGTTTCGAAGCTAACGTGTAAAGCGTCGTGGGAGAGTGGCGCTTGTCGGCAGACGCGGCCGACCGCCCCAATTTATACACGATATACACGGCTTTCATTCGGGTCGGGCCTTGCAATTTACTTGGCTTCAGAGCTGCATTAAAGAAAGATAAATCTGTAAGCATCCCCAGCATGTAGTCGAAAGAGCGCATTGGCCGCGGTGGCGTGTCCAGTACTGCTGTGTAAAGATGGTTGACCAACGCGAAAGCAGCATCGTGCCAGTCTGTTGCTGGACACAGAAGATATGCTAAAAAAAACGCATTCGTGTGTGAACTTTCACCCTGTGACAAACGTTTCAGGAGCACCATTCCGCCGGCCGACAAAAGCGGCTTTAGCATTCGTAAAATCAACGAATGTACGGCAGTTGTGTCGGATGCAACACTGGCAATTCCGAGGCCCCGTCTTCGAGGTGTAGTCTTGCTTGCATTTAACTTGCCGGCTACAGCAGGAGTAAAATGTGGCTACTTGAACTCGCTTGGAGCAACACGTCAGTGACTGTTGTTGGCAGTATCATTTGCTGAGTTGAGTAGTCGCAATCAGTAATTGTGGCGGCTGCCGCGTTTCATGACTCTTTATAATCGTCCGTCACCTACCTTGGTTGGTTTAAGGTAAGTGTTATCGCCAGTCCTCCGAGCTCGGACGGTTCTTATCGTCCTACCGTTGTAATGTAAGGTTTAGTCCATCAGCTCTTTAAATATTTCCCTACTCGACGAGAAGCTTTGTGGCGTTCTGGGGGTTTACCTCAAAGAAAAAAACGCTACTGTTCCCGTAGTAAAATGATCTTCCTACCGGTGGTGTTCACTGCTTGCCAGAACATGGCAGCACACGGTGCGAGCCCGGGGACGCTATCAGTTCAACTAAAACGAGCACGGACGGCCACAAGCATCCTCCCGTTTTCTCTTGGCGCCAGCAAAACCATATCTACGATTTAGCCACCGAGTCGTTTCTAGTGCACCGACCTGACTTTAAGTGCTGGCAGGAAGGTGGCCCTGCCGGTCGAGGGATTGAAGGCTGCATAAGGATGGTGGTCGGCGGTTCAGACAACAACTGTCCCTCCGCCGCTTGCTTGCTACCGTCCCAACGGAAACGCTCGATTGAGCTCGCCACACTCCTGAATTCACCTCGCGACAGACCCGGTTGTGCCGTAAATTAACGCTTGCGCTGCCATGGATTTCTTCTCGCTCACGAACCTACATTTCATTCGAAATGCTCGAGCTGATATCCCTATTATGGCGTCTCGTGCTCATTTGAAGCAAGCTGTTATCATGGGGCCGAAACGCCCAGCAAGTCCTCGTCGACGTCGGCTATCGAAAAGCTGTGCCAATGCCAAAAGATCCGAGCGTAACAAAAGAAAACGCAGACACCAGCAAGACAAGAAGTCGATGAAGGATTCAATTAAGCTTCAGGAGCAGATTCGCCAATTGGACGAGCAGTTGACGCTAATCCACGGACGAGATGTGGTAGCACGCCAGAATGCCCAAGGCGCTGCGTACAATGTCATGCGCGTGTACTTCGACCGCATCGTCCGTGGATTCGACCCAGTTCGCTATCCTGAACAGGCGAGGGCAACACTTGACTTTTTCAACGCGGCGTTCGTGAAAGACCTGAAGACAAACGACTTCACAGGTCGTGACAAATACTTGGAGCAATGGCAGCTCGTCAACGAATGCCATGCAAATGTCGGGTGTAAGGCTGCAAGCATTGATGTGTATCCTTTCACCGATGAACACCTCGTCGACGGAAACGAGGAGCTGGAAAGGCATGTGAACGTGGTAAAATCCTGTGGTGCGACGACCCTGCAGATCTCGCGCACTACGATTGAGCGCATCTTTCCACACATTTTGTCTGATGAACCGCTGGTGCAGTCGCTCATAGGCAAGAAGTACAGCTTCTCCTTCACACTAATCGCTTACGTTGACGAGCGCGATGGTCGGATCTTCCAAACTGAATCAACTGTCGATCTCACGTCCGCTTTGCTAGATATGCTGCAAGATCCGTTTATAACGATCAAGATGGTGGACGCTGCAGCGATGACTAAGCGCGGGAATCTACTCCTGATGGAGGACGTGCACGAAGACCAGAACGTTATTGAGAACGGATTCCTATAATCTTGGGTAATGAGTAGGATTAGCTAGACTTGGCTCTAGCGAATAGAGCAAGTGTGCAAGAAAAGTAAAGGCTTCGCTTAAACATACTGACATGACACTGAAGCCCTTATCCCAAACAACTTAAGGGTGTAGTGAAGACGTGCGTAGTGAACAACGGCGTATCAACATAAAACTAGTGTTGTATAATATAAGTGTTCGCAAAGCTTGCATACTTTTGAAAACTAAAACTCTTCACGCTTTGCTGCCTTCCTAGCACGTGTGTTCGTGCAAGTCTCTGTCAGAGGAATCCGTGCTCAATAATGTTCTGATCCTCCCGTACATCTTCGTGAAGAAGCAAGTTACCCCTCTTGTTCATCGTCGTCGAGTTAACCATTTGCACCGTCACGAAAGGGTCTTGGAGCAGGTCCATCAGCGCCGACGTGAGGTCAATCTTCGACTCGAGTTGAAACACACGTCCTGTGACAGCGTTCACGTAAGCGATCAACGTGAAGCTGAAGCTGTATCTCTTTCCCATCAGCGACTGCGCGAGACTCTCGTCCGCCAGAATGTGAGGGAACACGCTCTCAATGGTCGCACGGGAGATCTCGAGCGTCGTGACGCCGTGGGTTCTCACGACGTGGATCTCGCGCTCGTCTTCCACCTGCAGCTTCTCATACTGATCGACGATCTCCACGCCGTCAATATGACAAAAAACGCTCTTATGGTACACCGACAGCAGTCCCCACTGCTTCATGAGGTGCTCGAGACCCGTGAAGTCCGGCGTCTTGAGCGCAACGTCGAACGTCGAAAGCAAGAACTTTCTAGTCTCGTCCGCCTGCTGTGGGGCTCCTTGAGGGTCAAACCCTCGCTCTATGCAGCGGTAATACGTCTCCATGACCCGGAGCGCTGCTGCCTGCGCGTACTGATGCGCTACGATGCCGCGAGCGCTGCAGAGCGTGAGGCGTCGGTCCAGTTCGAGGATCTGCTCCTTTAGTCGCCGCGTTTTCTCCTCTTCTTCGCGGATCTGGCGGCGTCTGGCGCTGCGGAGCTGCTTCTTGGCGTTCGCGCAGCTCTTGGACAGCACGCGGTGGCGACGGTGCGGCATCTTGGGCCTGGTCGGAGGGGGGCGAGGGGGGCACAGGAGCCGCATGACGAACGCCTGCTCTTCCGGCGGTTACAAATAGTGCGACCAGCGAAAGCGTGCGATTAATGCAACTTCAAGCTGCGACTAGCGCGAAAGAATGCATTGGCGAGCTACCTGCAGCGGCCTAGGAGCGTTGTGGGGAGATCTCGATGGGATCCTCGCTGCGAGAAGTGCTTGCACGGAGAAATCACTTAGACCCACTCGTTGCGCAGGATGTGGCGACGGCCGTTGATTATTGCGGCCCGGTACGGAAGATGTCGAGAAGCTGACGACGAGCTCTCGTTGTCTTCGTCGTCACTGTCGTTGAGCTGCAGTGCATTGACGAGGAGAAGGCGCTCGTGGCTGCCGCTGGTCGTCTCAGCAAAGCCGCATTTGCTAGGCTTCATCTCGAGTGAACTGCTTCGACGGACACGGAGTGAAAACTCCGAGCGCTGGAACTCCTTGCGCAGATCCTCCTCCATATCGGTCATGGAAGACAGCGAGCTGATATTGCTGGAACTAGACGCTACCGAAATGCGGGAGTTGGTGCGCGGGCGCTTGAGACCGCAACTTTTCCGGTAAGTGGATTTGGATTCACTTGTCTCCTCTTCTTCATCCGCAGAAGATGGCACCTTCGAGCGACTCCTCCAGGCAACAAGTTCGTGCCGGGCAAGCAAGTAACATCCTCGCAAAGTCCTCACTGCCGTGGTTGCAGCCTGGCTTCTCCACTTCATCAACCAGTGTCGGCGAATTGCAATCCCTCGTCGAGATTCTTTTGACTGCATCGTAGCTCGTATGGTGTCTTCAGGGGTGAGATGGCTGTCGCCGGGTTGATTCAGGTGCTGGTTCGCAGACGTGTTGTCCAGACCACAATTTTCACTGTTGATGATAGTCGATCTCGGAATTGCAGGCACTTCCTCGCTGCTAGTCAGGCTAACTCTATTTACGCGTCGCTTAGACCGAGCTAGGCGCGCCATCGCCCGTAAAGCTACACGTGGACCAGACATCCGCATGCAATCAACAGCTACTGAAGCCAGGCAGCTGTTGAGTTGCTCCGCTGCGTGACGTCTTGCCTTGAAAACAGAATGTGAACTGATCCCGAGCGAAAACGATGCTGAATAAGGTTGGTGCCCAGAAGAAAAGGCGAAAAGCAAATAAGTCTTCAGTCTTTCGCAAGAGAGGCTTTCGCAAAGGCTGGTCTTCTCTGAAGGAAAGACTGGAAGAGGTAAGAAGATGTCATTGAAGACAACAGCACGTCGACTGGAAACTCGTCATCACAACCATACGCCAAACAAAATTGATTCGTCGTTGCTACCTTGCCATAATTGCTTTACCCGAGCGTTGCTAGGCGCTTGGCGCGGATTTCGAGAACATTAGGCAGATGAAGTGGATCTGCACTATCTATTTGGGTATTGAAATCGTGATCATTCTGCATACTCTTGAGATGTTCATTCTGCAGGCTTTTTGTGTTGCCATTCAAGGTTTCTCCGTTGTTGGTGCTGCTACTGCTGGCATTACTTGCCACTTCGTGGTCGACTTCACGATGAACGCCACGTTGTCTGAGACCTTCTTTACTTCGACGGAGCCCTTCGTCAAACTCTTCAGCTGAAATAGTAAGTAGTGATCCATTGACTTCCTCGAGAAACGCCACACTCGACACTAGATGAGTGAAAAAATACCCAGGTTCCGACACCAGCTTGCTTGGACTTCGATACTCCAGGATGTACGCTACGTTACGCTTAAGCTCAGATGGGTTGGCACGCAACACTACATAAATCAGTGCTGGCAAAAATTCATCCGCAGACGGAAACTTGCCACCTTTCTGCGACTTGAGAAATATTGTCAGGTCTTGGCACACACGTAATACGCCATCCATCTTACGTCTCGGACTTGGACATAGTGTCATGGCCTTAAGCTGCCCGGCCAAGCGAAGCCACGTTTGCTCCTCCTCTTCGGTTTTTGGCACCGGCAAGTCTAGATGCTTGAAGGTAACGAAGCCCAACAAGCTAATCCGCTCGTGCAAAGCCTCATCTTGGCGAGCTACATCGCTCGATGGGGTCAGCGTCTTTGCGTACAGCTTTTCCATCAGAAACGCCTCCAGCACCTCGTGCAGCAGGTCAACGCCATACTCATCCCGCACATGCAAGAACTTCAGCGACACTTCTCCTACTACCGTCTCTCCTTGCAACAAGCTCCTCAACTTATTGCTGTGTTTGATCTGTTCCACCAGCTTCTTGATGAAATCGTGAACTTTTCCTCCCGGCCGATCACGTGTAGCAATGGCCCTCAGCATCGCCGGCAGATCCCACAACTCCGCGCGCTTCACGAAGGACTGAATACGGTACACCAACTCCGCCGCCTGTGCGTTCTTCAGCAGCGCCACCAGCTCTCTGAACCCGACCAGAAATGCCATTTCTCGGTCGTGTCCCGTCAACTTCCTCGTGCGTGGACTGTGCGAGCGCTGCCACTGGTCCAGCAGCGTCTCCTGCTCTTTCAGCTCCTGGAAAAGTGTGTGGTAGCGTCTGGCTGAGTTCTGGGCGTCTGCAGCCGGCGCCGTCTCCTCCTCCGTGAGCTCCAGGTCCGTGGCTAAAATCTTGTGCTTGAGCTCGTCCAGACTCTCGAAAAACTTGTGTAGCTCGCCGCTGACGCCCTCCAGCGCCTCGCGGCAATGGCTCGGGATGGTCGAAGCGGTCAGCGACGTCGGGAACTCACCGCTGCCGACCGGGAGACTCTTGAATTGGCGCTCGTCCACTCCGTCCACCCAGGACACGCGATTGGTTCGTGCAGCCAGCAACAACTCGCTGCGACGCTGCTCAGACAGCACGTAGGAAGGCGCGGCGGGTACCGTTGGAAGCGCCGCGATCTCCGCATTTTGGGACTGTCGACGGGGTGTTGTATCGTGATTCACAGCGGCGGCGGTGGCGGGTTTAGCGCCGCCACCTCGGCCCCAGAACATCATGATACCGGACGAGATGGATACGTCACAGAAGTAACGGTAATGAAGTAGAGCCTAAGTAGCGTAAATGAAGTAAGGTGATAGAAGTAACGCTAGCGGCGATGACGCCGTGGTCGCATTTTGATCGACGGATACTCAGCCCAAGAGGAAAATGGCGTTTTTCGGCAAACTTCTCATCGCGGTGGGCGCGCTGCTGCTGGTGCACGCCGGCTACTACTCGGTGCAATGTACGCGGCGTCGTCTCGGGATTCTGGGGGTGCATTTTTTGTGGGGATTGACGCTGTGCTCGTGCTGCTAGACGAGTCGTACGTGAAGCTCACGGAGACGGCGGACGCGCAGATGCCGCCCTTTGAGGTGCCGTTTTGGCCAATCCGAGCGGGGAATCGCTGCCTTTTTCGCTGTTGATTGGCTAAAAATGAATCGGTGCTGCTGCAGGTGGTGGTGGAGCTCGTGGCGTCCTTCCTCATCTCGCTGGTGGGCGTGCTGCTCACGTCGGGCGAGATTCTTCCCATCCGGTCCAACGAGGCTATGCACTCCAGGTGCGGCAAAAGAGGAGTAATTTTGAGCTCGAGAGACTAACTTTTGTGCTTTTGGGTGTCGTAGGTCGCTGGCCACCGTCATATCGAGCCCGGACTTCCACGTGTTCAACCACCGCGGCAAGGCGCTGCACAAGCGCGTTATTTCATAGAGAAGTGCTGGCTGGAAGGACAGATATAGCTGCAAGGTGAAGTCGTTGACAGGGGAGCAATGCTTGTTCGGTAATGGTGGGGTAAGAAGATGACCTCCTCAATGGTATAATTGCTGTGTGACTTTGCTGCAATTGCTGTGTGCGGTTTGCCTTCTATTATCATAAGCTTATTCGAAATTTGTACGGCTCTATTCTACGACGGACTGGCATGATACGACGCTCAGTTGGACATGAGGTCGAGGTCGTTGCCGATAGCCTCCATGGTGTCCAGGTAAAAGCTGTCGAGCTCGTGATCGATGTCAGTGAGTTTGTACTCGTCCATCAAGGTTTCAAACTCGGGGTGCTTTTGATCGCGAGGGGTCATCCGACGCCGCGCCGCAGCTGCACCTGCCCGAGAAGAGCCAAGTGGAGACGGCGACGGCATCGGCCAAGATGACGAAAACGGCGTTCCTTTGCTACCGAAGCACTCGTCAACTGCCGCGGCCGCGGCAGAGCGAGGAGTTGTGCCACTTGTGAAGAAAGAGCCGTCAGAGAACGGTGATTTTCGGGCACTGGCAAGCGGTGCAGCTGCAAGCTGGTATAGTTCGTCGCCATGACCACCATCGCTACCATCCAGGTTGGTCTGCTCCAGGAAGTGACTCAATCCTTCCTGCTCGATACTGCTGGTACGAATGAGCCGGGGGTGATCCAGCTTTGATGTTTCGTCCTGTTCGTCGTTTGATTGTCTACTGCTGTTGCTAGTAGTGGTGCTTGCGTTAGACTGCTGCGAGTTTGGCATGAGGGGTATCTCTGCGAGCCGAGGCGTCGGCAAGTCGAGGAAAGTGTCCGCGTAACCCCCCGCACCGCTGAAATCTAGATCCTGCCCCCACATATGCCTGGTGCTCGTGCAAGAAGCGTCCACACGGAAATTGGATGGCGTTCCAACACCTGGGAACCCGGACGAGCTGGAGCCTACGCTGTAATCAAGATCGAAGTCGTCGAAGGTCGCTGAGCCGCAGTTGAGCTTGCGCCGTGGTGTGCGCGGCTTTGGTTGGTCAACATCAAGTGCCAAACAATGTGTGGGCCGCTTCTTCGATCCTGCCTTGGTGGTCCTTTTCGGTCGGCTCTTGGCTTTCTTTGTCGAGGTGGCAGTAGGCACAGCAGAAGCTAACGGGAAGTCTCCGTCAAGTGACGATGAAATGAGGCGCGAAAATGAGGGTGACTCAAGTTCGAAGCAGCCTAGACCGCTGTAAAACATAGAGGATTGCCCAAGTGCCAGCGCGTCGGCTTCGCTCATTGCGATCTGACTGTCCACAATCAGCCCCGAAGACATCGTCGCAAACTGGCTGTGTCGGTGTGCATTGCGCTGGTGGGAATTCAAGCTCTTTTCAAGTGCTGCAGCGCTAAGCTGTGCTGCACTTCTGCTGCTCTTGGAACCTGCTCGTGATGCTCCGGCACGACTACGACTGCTCTTCTTAGCTGAGCTGCCCCTGCTGTTGCTGTTCGACCTGCTGCTTGAGTTGCTACTTGTGCCTGCTGCTGACGGTGGCAGCGGATTTCCATTTCCTATCGGCTCGCCAGTCCCTGCAGCTGCAGCCATCCGCTTCTTCTGAAGGTTTGCTACCCATTGGTCTCGAATCGCGTTTCCTGTTGAAGGCGTTCCAGCTTCTGTCTCCAGCATCTGACTCTGTTACCATCGCGCGACACCTGTAAGCTAAATGAACAGTGTCGATCCACCAAGAAGAGCAAGCTCTAAACGCACCCGGTGAGCGACGGAAATAGGAGACAACAAAATTGGCGCGGGGGCCGTCGCTCCTCGAGCATTAGGAGTGTTCTTCTTGACACTTGGTGCTGCAGTGACCATCGTTTCTCTGTTATCGAGCTTCCGTTTCTATACTCGTCAGCAGTCACGCTTTCGGTGCAGCTCAATATACAAGAGGCAGCCCGGCGCGGCAGATAGACGATGAGTTCGGATGTGAGGGGTCAAGCCAGACAAACTGCGTGCACGGACTTGCTAGCGTGGCAAGGCTTGAGGATTCCGATGGGAAGTTTCGTGTGCGCCGTCCCATCGGAGCTGCTAGTGACCATGAGCGCAGGCCTCGTTTCAAGCAGATGAACGAAACTTGAAACGACTCAATGGAAAAATGGCTTGCAGGCAAGTACTCCAACACGCCCACAACAACACGCTTAAGTGGAAGGCTGGCCGATCCGTTACGCCCCGTTTCGCTGCTTCAGTTCGTTACGTCGACTTTATGGGACCTCTTCAGCTAGGCCGTTGGGATGCAGGCAAGTAGCCCATCGGTGCTATTCAGGACCAGGTCGAGGGAAGGAAACCGGTGAGTGTTTTGCGAGCTTTCTGTCCTCCTTCTCGGTCGCCCTACCACTCTCTCGACGTGCTTTTCGTGGCTTCTCATGGCACCCAGACACGCACAAACGAAGTTATCGTTTGCCTGGACCTTTGCAGCGGCGTGATAGCTGCAAACGGCACCATCTTGCTGGCCATTAGGAAAAGGGATAAGATCTCATGCGCACCGTTGAAATTAGTGCTGGGCTAGCCAAGCCAGCTCACGGCGTCAGTGAATTAAATTCTCGGCCCGCCCTTTGAAGCAGTGGATCAGTTTCTCCCGGTACTGCACCTCTGCCAGGCCGTTGGCGGTGCCGCTCCTGGCTCGTGAAAACTGCCACTCCACTCATCAGTTGGCTCACTGGCCCAAACGGAGCCGTCAGACGCCAGCATGAAGTGATGACGGCTATCAACGGCACCAGATCAAAGGGAAATTTGCAAATGACTACGCAAAATACGAACACCTCGGCCGCCACGCTGCAGCTCGCCCTCGCGAACTAAAGCAGCAGTTACGCCTCTCGGGACGAGATGGCTACATGCTTCTAGTAAACTTCAACATGCCATCGCAGAACGTGTGGCCAGCGCCACTCCCCCGTCAAACCTGGTAAAGACATTCTCCCCCCTGTCATATCGTCTTCACTCCACAAATGTATCATCACAGGTCGCCTTCAGCCGTACACTCCACTAAACTGACCTCACCATGTAGCCATATCGGAACATAAAGGTTTCGGTGGTACACACTTCTGATAACGCGAGGAGCTCAGTGGCAAATTGACCTCCCCCCCCCCATGCCTGGACTAACCCCCGACCAACTCGCTGCCTTCCAGCGCGACGGCTTCCTCGTGATCCCGCAGGCGCTCGCGCCCTCCACGTGCGACGAGCTGCGCGCCAGAGCCGGCGAGTACGTGGCGCAGTGCGACGTGAGCGAGCACCGCTCCATCTTCACCACCAACGAGCAGACGCGCCGCATGAACGACGAGTACTTCCTCGAGTCGGGCGACAAGATCCGCTACTTCTTCGAGGAGCACGCGTTCCAGGAGGACCAGAAGACGCTGGCGGTGCCGCTGCAGGTGGCCATCAACAAGATCGGCCACAACTTGCACAACCTCGACCCCGTCTTCGAGAAGGTCAGCTACGCGCCGGAGGTCAAGGACATTCTCAAGTCACTCAACTATGTGCGACCCATGGCGGTGCAGTCCATGTACATCTTCAAGCAGCCGAGTATCGGTGGAGAGGTTAAGCCGCATCAGGACGGCAGCTTTCTCTACACGGAGCCGCAGTCGGTGGTGGGCTTTTGGTGGGCTCTGGAAGACTGCACGCTTGAAAATGGATGTCTGCACGGCGTCCCGGGATCGCACTTGACGGTGCCGGTGCGTCAAAGATTGAGACGCACGACCAAGGAGCAGCAGGAAACGAATGGAGGACTGCTGCTTGAGAATGTGCCTGAAAAGGTGGAGCCTTTTGATGTGAGCAAGAGCCAACCGTTAATCACGAAGAAAGGAGATCTTGTGCTGCTACACAGCTCATTTGTGCACTACAGCGAAGCAAACCGATCGCCGAACTCGCGTCATGCGTACTCGATCCACGTCGTTGAGAGCCATAATGTTTCGTATCCAGCGGACAACTGGCTACAAACCACGGGTAACGTTCCCTTCAAGCCGATGTACGAGAGTTAAGTGAGTTATTCAAGTATGAATGGAGGTGGATAATTGCAAACTCTCTTGATTGTATTCAATGCCAGTTATTTAATGGGTAGTGTTTATAATGTTTATTTCAGCGCGGTTGTCAGACCTCTTTCAAAAACATAGCTGCGTCGTTGACAATGCGGGTTACATCGTTCACATGCAGCTGGATGGTAGTTGCGTTGTCCTTAAAAGCGACGCAATCCGAAATACCTGGGAAAGCTGCACCTGCGTACCCTTCATAGAAACCAGGACCAAAAATCACGTGCCTGTACCAAGGACGGTGAGGAAGCCCGGACTCCGAGATCAGGTGACGCTCCAGCAGAACAAGCTTCTCATTCCAGGTGCGACGACCAATTTTCTCAGTTGCATCCATCGTAAAAGCGTCAAGCTTTAAATGGAATATGTTAGCACTGACTCTAAAATGATCGATTGCTGTGTGAAGCTCTGAGAAATCGACGCCGACAATTTTCTCTTCCAGTCGAGCGAGGTCTTCCTTCATTACGACCGCGTAAGTCGTGTAGTCAAATGGCAGGATTAGGTTATCTGCGAGACGAAGACCAAGAAGGCCCCACCAACGCGCTGTTGACACATGCGTTGAGTAATTTGGATTTCCGAACCTCTCGGCATACATAAGGCTGTCCATGGAGCTATGATAAACGCCGTACTGAGCATGGTTAGATATAGCAAAGCCCATATCAACCGATATAATACCAAGGTGCTGGTAAAACGCTGAGTAATCTGAGCCTGAGCCCAGCAACTTAATGAGATGGTCTGGTCCTAATGTTCCATCATCTGTACCATTAAGCTGTGCTCGTTTGGTTTGTGTCTGAGTTTTCCACTGCTCGTAGAGTGTTAACTCCGTCTCGTTGCCGAAAAACTTGTTTGCTGAAATAGCTTTAGCAGTATTGAAGAGGAATGCAGCAATTGATGGACTGGATGCCGCATAGACCAATGGCCCGATGGTCGAGTCAACATTCAGATAGGCAACGGCCTGCTTTGTCAGAGTTTCTGCGTTGTCTTCAGCATACTCGGTACTTCCGAGAAGACCAGGCTCTTCGCCGTCCCAAGAACCAAGTACCAAAGAACGACGTGGCCTCCATCCTTGCTTCATCAATTCGCCTAAACCTCGTGCAATCTCCAATAGCACGGAAGACCCGCTACTCGGATCGATACCTCCACAGACCCAGGCATCACGGTGATTTCCCATTAGTACTTGCTGATCAGGTTCCTCCGAGCCTTCGATCGTTCCAATAACGTCCCATATAGGACTGACCTTGTTGTCCATTTCAATATCAAGGTTAACAATTGTAGCTTCGTCGTCTCCGACGTGATACCCATCAGAAAATGTAAGTCCTCCTTGCCACGCATGTAGAGCTTTCTTACCACCTAGTGATGCTAAAATGTGCTTGGCTTGGCCATACGAAAGAGGCAAAGCTGGAATATGCGGAATTGTCTTGGCATCTTCATACTCGAGGTATGGTGCTCCAGGTACAGACGCAAAACCTGGTGTCAATGGGTCTCCAGCTGCGAGCGATAGAAAAATGGTTGCTCCGCGCTGGAAAGAGTCTTCTGGTCGCCAAGGACCTTTTGGGTAAACCGGTCCCTGGACGAAGCCGTCTTCGTTGGGATCTGAGTAAATAAGCACTCCCGCCATGCCGTGAGCTTCGGCAGCCATGACTTTGAGGCCGCGATAGTTCCCACCGTATCGAGCTAATGCAATTTTGCCTTTGAGGGATACATTGTTCGCTACAAGCCACTCAAAGTCTTCCGGCTTACCGAAGTTGACGTAGACCACAGATGCAGTGACATTACCTGTGGCAGCGTACGCGAAAAATGGAGGTAGGGCATTTTCATCACTAGTACACTCATCTCCAGCTACCTGTGCCTCCGTCAGATTGAGTTCTCTTGCAGCTTCAACAGGCTCGACGATTGCCAGGTGACGGCGCACTGGTGTCGAAAGCAACGTGTAATACGTTTTGATCTCCGTCTTCAGCCCGTACGACTCGAACTGTTCTGCTGTGTACAATGCAGTAGCATAATCTTGCTGGGTCCCTGCAACATGTGGAACACTAGATCCATGTCATTCCGACACGAAGACGTTAGTACAAATTCCGATCCACTTTCATGAATTATCACGGCTCAAGACTCACCTAGAAAATTTGTGCTGGAATTCTCGCAATCTTTCAATGTCCACTCCATCCACGAATGACTTCTCAATACCTTGCAGCACCGCTACTGTATTGTCCAAAGCAGCTTCTGCATCAGTAAGCGATGCCGTTAAAAAGTCTACATTTTGATCACCCCTGTAGACACTTGCGTATCCCGCTACAGCGAAAAACATGAGGGCAGCAACTCCAGCCGCTCGTCTTAAGGCTCTCGAACCATTTCGATTCGACGGGGTCGATTGAACAGGAACGGCCGAGTCGAAGGTGCCGTAGACGCCGCCTCGGGCGGTTTGAAACGGAGCTCGCGACGGTGCTCGCTTGTCAACCATTTTTGACTGCTGACCCTCGAGTCGAAGGCTCTGCAACTGGTTTGCGTTGTCGATGTCGTCCCAGTAGCTGAATGGGAGGTAGAAGGCGAGTACCAAAGAGGAGGGGCTGGAGGATGCGAGGGACCGAGACCGACACAGCACCATATTGAGGGATGCAACTAACACTCAACACACTCGGCGCATTCAACACTACGACAGTAGTAATATTTAGAACATTACGCCGGCAGTTTTTTTCATTACCGTAATTTACCACCGAGAACATTCCTAGAACGTCCTTTGGGCCAGCTGTTATTTCAACGACGCAACCTCTCGACAACTTGAGAGCGAGAGCAACGTCTTTATCCAGATAGTCAAAACCCGAGCCTGTTATCGAGAAATATTCATCCGTAGGTGTAGAATGGATACCAAGCTCTGTCAAGGATCCTACGGTCGTGATGTTTGCTTGATTACCATAAGCCAAAAACATTTTAAGCTCCTCCGCATGTGATATCTCCGGTGGTTGAAACACTTGCTGCTGCTATAGCGTTAATACCACTAATGCTCCCTGTTGAACCAAGCACCAATGCCTTCCTCTTTCCTGCAGTTCCTTCAACGACTCCTGATAATGAGTTTAGCTCACTCGCTGACGCGGTGATTGCAACGCCTCTTAGCTGACGGTTAGTAGGGTTGATATTTAGCGTTGTCGCGTTCATCGTTTGTGTTCCTGATTTGGATATGGTATCGCAAGTCAGCGTTGGCGTTGCCATTGCGGTGGATGCTGTAATCGTCCCCGAGCAAGTTAGGTTGCGAATACCATTAAAGTCTTTGGTTGAGTTTAGAACTACGGCTTGGCTTATGCCAGCTGCTCCTTCTGTGATATTGATGTAATAGTTTTAATTAAACGTGGTCCCAGAGAGCTTGAGAGATGGAATGTCAAGACCTGTCTCTCCAGCGCTTAAGGTCAGACTACTACACGAGAGCGCCCCGATACCACTGATATTACCAATTGTCCCAGGAACCAGTGCGACCCCTGGTGTTGCAATTCCTTGTGTAGTTCCTGTTAGATAAGTTAAACGTAGTCATTCTTACCTGTTTGAGCGTAATCATAAGTGAGATAGCTACTGGCATCCAACGTCAGATAGAATGCGGGGTTATAAATCGGTGATTGGAAAATCGGTTGCGGATATGAAAACCTGAGCTCATCGTTGATGTTTTTGTCTCGAGCTATATAGATCGAGTGATTAAAGACACGATCATGAGTGCTATTCCTGGCTTCGGTGGTTCTCTACCAAAAAAATACAAGTCAGCCGCTATGGTTGATATCCCAGCGCTTGACATTAAAACGTTGTTTAGAATGGTGGCCCTTGGACCATCGTTCAGTGAGAAAAACAACCTATGTATGGTCATTCTCAAGCATTCTCCTCAAGCATTTGCTCATTTAACGATTATAGCTCGAAATCCTCACCAGGAACTGTATGAGTATCTTCGCGACAAACCGGATGGATTCATTACGTTTGCTAATCCAGATACGCCTCCAAGTGTAGATCAAGTACGCCATACCCCTATCAGTTCAAACAAACCTGAGCTTGTCATCATAGACGACTATAACACTGATAAGCTACTCCAGAAGAATGTATTCTTACACTACTACACAAGAGGTCGCCACTTCAAATTGAGTACCATTTTCCTAAGCCACAGCTACTTTGCTACTGATAAGATGATTCGCTTGAATTCCGAGTATGTAGCGATCCTCAAGGCTAATTCAAAGCGTGATATTTAGATGGTTGTGAAAGATTTCAATATTAAAGGAGTTGATGAGCGCTCAATCGTCTATTACTACAACAAACCAACTGAGAGAAAAGGTCAGATGCTATTTATTGACTCGGTCAAGAGGCAGATCCGCTACAACTTCGACAGACCTATCGTGATCGATAAGTAAATCAAATTTATTGATCAGAAATATAGTTAGAATCATATAATATTACAATGGCACGCTTCTTGAAACTCGACTCAACCAATCTCGTTCAAGATGGATACAACTCAACTTGGAGATATTCATTTCCCGGTTCGGCAGCTGACTTCGGCGATGTAGTCTGTGCTGCACAATCAATCACGATGTACAATTCCAAATATAATGTCGATTCGTCCCTGTTTCAGAACACTACAATCAAAATCGAAGTACCCACAGCTGCTACAACAAGCATCGTAAGTGTTAATCTCGCAGATGGTATTTATACCTATGCTGATATCAATCGATCCATTCAGGCTGCTCTCGTTAATGCGGGGGCGTACTTAATCAACCCATCTGGAAAAAATGTATTTTATATCCAATTATCAGAGAATAGCGTGTATTATGCCGCTCAATTTAATTTCTCTCCAACCCCAACAACACTACCGACGGTTGGTGGAACTTGGTCAAGACCTGCTACAGGTCTATATTCCTCTGGTGGTACTGGTCTGCCGACTACTACACGTGTTCCGCGTTTGATCATCGATAACGTTGAGTTGGAAAAGTAGTTGGTCTGACTCATGGTACTTACCCATCATCCTCACCGACAGTTGCAAGTGCTCAGCTCTCGAACATCATCCCTCAAATTCACCCTACATCAGCCTACATTGTCAGATGCGATCTGATTAAAATGCGTACGTCGTATCTGGCGATATTCTGAGCGCATTCAATCGGGGCGATGCTCTGGTAGGTCAGCTTATTTCATACAAACCAAGTCAGTATGCATGGATGGACTGTCTCAATGGCTCGCGTACCTCAATCACGATCAGTATCTACAATCAGAATGATCAGAAAGTCAAATTCCGCGATACGTCAGTATCGATCATGCTACTTTGAAATTAAAAAAATATAATTGTTTAATGCTATATTTCTTCTTATAATCTAAAACGGCTTCCTGTCTTAGCATTATTTCTCATTGCTCGGATCTTAGCCATGTGATCTTTAGCTTCTTGCGACCCCTTGGCGAGTTTCTTACCTCTCGGTTTTGAAACACCAACGCCGTAGCGACGACGGACTTCACCACGTACCGATTTGATAAGTGTTTCGTGTCAGGCTTCGTTGCTTTGCTTAGTAGGTATCTCTCAGCTGCATCTACTCCATCCGTGAGTACTCCTTTTTTCTTTGCGTAGCCAAGAGCGGATTTAGTTGCCTTCTTAACGTCAGCTACTGAGACACGACCTCCTTCTTTTTCCACATCACTATCGCTGTCATAAACGCCGATGCCTGTCATAGAACGGATTGCTGCTCTTGCTGGGATAGCTCCTTGAGGAGCCCCGAGAGCGGTTGCAAGGGCTGGTACGGCCATATCTGCTGCGCGAGACAATAATCCTGTGTTCTTAGCGAACTTAAAGGCTGATTTGATACCTCCCCAGACCTTAGACCAAATAGAACCACCTTAGGCCCTCTTGTATCCCTTTTTGACCTCGTGTCGTGTGATGTCAAGACGCACACCACGACCCGCCTTGCGTGCCTTGATAGCTTTCTCATATGAAGCTGGATGGAGATGGATAACGGAGCCGCTGCCATTGATTTGGTCAGCTGTCAGACTTAGCTTACCAGTCTTGAAAGCTTTGGTCAGCTTTGGAGCTGGTACGTCGCTTGAAATAGTTAGTTTGCGATACATTATTGCTATATAGCTTGAAACATTTATTAAGGAATAGTTAAATTCAGATCTTTGAATCGATTTAATAATTTCATCCTTTTTTCTGCTTGCAATATAACCAAAGCATAGACCATATACCACAGTAGTCCCCATGCGTACCTTGGAATTGCTTTGGATTGTACTTCCCGATTCCATACTTAGTTGGTGCTACTTCGCCCATAGAATCGAAATATTCTCCATCATGGACGCATGTCCAATGTCCAACATCCATATTGGGTTGTCGCAACAGTATCAGGTATGTACCTCTCTTCGAAAGTGGCTGCGTTATCTCACTCGACTCATAAATATTATCGAGATGAACCCCAATCTTTTCAGCAAGTTCAATGAGGTCATGATCTGACGAAATTGGTTTGATGAGGTGCGACATAATAATTATTTTTCGCTAAAGTATATTAGGATCCATGTAGATTCAGCAATGAGTGAAACTCAACTATCCGATCGGTACTTGTACCAAAGCTCGCTCAAGAGCGATCCGGAGATTAAGGTATCTTTCGGAAAGCGCGTACCGTTTGTAATCGATCTGAACCAGGGTTCTTACCAGAATGGTGTTATTACGATTGGTGCTACTGCTGAGCTGAACGGCTCTGAAGGCTTTGCTTGTCTCCGTGATGCATACATCATGCTTCCATACAAGGTATCGATGAAGAAATAGTGCTACTGCTCAGACCGCTGCTGCTAACCGATTCTGTGCCACGCTGTAATGTGGCAACTGGAATGTTATTGATAGCATGTCCCTGGAGCTAAACGGTAAGACCATCGTCTCTATGGCTGACTACAAGCTGTTTGGAACAATGTCCGCGCTCAGACTGGCTACAGTCCCCAGTACGTCGATAAGCATGGAGCTGAGTCGTTCCTATTCCCTGATGCTGCTCAGTCCGTCTCATACAGCTCTGGAACTAATTCCCTTTACGGCGATGGCTATTCGAACACTGCTGCCTTCTCTTCAATTTTCTCCACTTCTGCCCCTGCTGAAGGTGCAACGATTTCTAACGATGGTCTCGCAAAGCGTCTTCTATCGAACCCTCCTACCGCTGGGGCTGATTTCTCATCGTCGGGGCCTTCGGTAGGTGGAGTTGCTACTGCTAACGCGATTATGGAACTTGGAGCTACATGCTCAAGATCAAGAATACCGACCTCCACCTTATTTTCAAGGAGCTCGACCTCATGGCTAATCCTCAAATCCGTCTCCGTTTCCGTGTCATCAGGGTACTTCTGCTATTGCCGTAGATGCTACAAAGGATATGTCGCTAACAAGTACTACTCTTGCCTCGGGCAATGTATGCCCTGTAATGGTTGCTGCTTCTTCTACTGGTAATCCTATGGCTGGTGCTCTTGCAGCATCTGCTGGATTCAGCATATCGTGGGGTGCTGTAGTCAATGCTCTTGAACCCACTAGTGATGGTACCTATATGCCTTTCACGAGTGCTCGATTGTATGTACCTTTTGTACATCTCGAAAACCCTCAGGCAATCATCTCTAAACCCGTCAAGAAGGTTCGATACCACGATTGTTATGCTCAATGGTTCTACCAGCGCGCTGGTAGTGGAAAACAAGCGACTCAGTATAACGCTGCATTTGACCTCCAACTATCTGCTTCTGTCAAGAATGCTAAATACGTCATCCTCCTTCCGTTTGCTGAGCAGACTGGTAATTTCGCTTCGGCTGCTGTTCAGGAATTCCAGAGTCCTTTTGATAGCGCTCCTTGAGTTCTCCACCCTGGTTCGTCGATTCGCAACTTTAACGTGCGCATCGGCTCCTCCCAGGTGTTTGATATTAGCCATGAATACGACTTCCATCACTTCCACAATGAACTTGCTAAGATCTCTTCGATCAATGGTGATCTGACTCCTGAACTGGTGAATGGTCTTCTTAACTACCAGACATGGTCTCTAACTAACCGCGTTCTCATTGCCGATGTTAGACGCCTGACTGAACGCGATGTTCCTCAAGCCATTCAGGTTCAGGGCGTGAATGCTATTTGCCAGGGTACAAATATGCTCGTGTTGGTTGTGAGTGAGCAGGAGCTAAGCTATAATCGCTCGACGGGTGAAATTTTAGATTTTACCACAGCTTAGATTCTAAAATTTATGAAACATAAAAATATTTTTTAATCTCTTAGTTAAGTTTCCTTGAGTAGCTTAGGACACTTCTCAATCACGAATTCACTTTTACGAAGGTAATCGATATAGCTGGGATCCATTCGACTAATCTGCTTAAGAGTCTTACCACGATACTTGCCCCAAGTCATCATATATGAGTTATCGTTAGAGAGAAACGTGGAGTGAAGAAAGATTTTGATATCCTCGCTAATGTTAAGAGTTGGTTGGTTGGGCATCCATCGACAATAACCAGGGTCAGATGTATATACTTCTTCGATTGGCTTGCCCTTGTATTTTCCAAATGTGAGTTCGAACGACATGTTATCTGTTGGAGGGTATCTATATACATAGCCTCTTTATTGTTTTTGAGAAGAAAAAAAATAATTTGGAAATCATGAGAAATCCTGTGAGAGTTAGAATTAGTTAAAACCACCAATCTCTTTACCGGTAGCAATCCACGATCTAATTGTCTTTGGTCCAGGCATCATCTTTACTCACTTTTACGCTTAGGAAGTGAACAGTGATGAGCATAATTCCAACGCTTAGTAGCTTTTCCACAAGGACACAAAACCTCTTCATGATTGAAGCTGTCGAGTATTGTAATGTTCATTTCCTCTGCTGTATCAACATTCATCTCTGCTTCTGGATATTTAGAGATAGGATGAACGTAACATCGATCTAAAGTTTTGGACTTCGGACATTGTCTTCCATTTTTTGTAAATGAAATTGCACGGTTATGGTCAGTTGTTTGGATCGGTTGATCGAAAAAATGATATGGACTTTACATAACTAAGATTCTTATATCAGGATCAATCGGCTTTATATATATATATATATCAAATTTTTACCAAGTGATCGAGCGGTTTTAAAACTTCCCGAATATCGAAAAGACGTTGCTCTCGCTCTCAAGTGGTCGAGATTGAAATAACAGCTGGCCCGAAGAACGTTCTAGAAATGTTCTCGGTGGTAAATTACGGTAATGAAAAAAACTGCCGGCGTAATACTCTAAATATTACTACTTACGACACAACTTCGGTCCAGAAGCTAATTGCGACATACACGCGCTCGTGCCGTAAGATTAGCTGAAAACGGCTGACAAGAGCGACGTCATGCACTGCAATGTGTGACGTGTGAGGCAGTTTTATTGACATTAGAACGCTGTCTACAGTTTGAGTGGCCTCGAAGGCAGCAATTACAAGTCTATAGCAAGTAGTTGGCAGCGTTGTTGACGATGCGAGCGATTGATTTGCGATTCTGTCTGTAGAGTTCGTAGTCGAGCACACTCTTAATCTCGCTCCATCTCCCATTCAGCGGTTCAGCGGTTCTAAAACTTCCCTAATATCGAAAAGACGTATGGTAGTTATACGAGAATGCTTACGTTTTCGGGATCTAATCTGACGCCCGTCAAGTTTTAGATCGAGGTTCATAATGGAGCAAGTGCAACAGCAGCGAATGCGTCATGGATAGGAAATATCACAAACAACGATCTTCGTTTTGGAGTAAATAACTCGACTTCGATGATTCTAACTACGACAGGGCGCCATGCGATAGGAACAACAAGCTCTTCAGCGCCTCTGCATGTCCCGGGCAGCAACAATATGTATTTAGAGCAGGAGGTACGACAGTGTATCGCCTCAGGACCGATAATGGGGCTACAGAATCAGCACTAGGACCGATAACGTACGATATTGCTGCTATATTTGGAGGATACATCAGCTGTTCCGCAATGGCGATGACATCGGATCGGAAATTGAAACGAAACATCCAACCATGTCCCTTTGACCGCGTAAAACGTCTCTACGATAGTTGTGAGGTTAGATTATATGATTGTTTTAGAGATCGACAACCGACCTGGTCAGGAAGTGGGACTCATAGCTCAAGATCTCGTCTCAGCCCATCTAACCGATTTAATCAGTGTCTTCTATCGCGATGATATCGAAGAAGGAGAAGTCCCATCGCTTAAGCCTGGCAAAACGCAACTTTACGTTTATTACAGTCGGATTGCGGCATATAACATGCGTATGATTCAACATCTGTTAATGGAGATAGATAGATTAGAAGTTCTCTGAGCGAATATAGAATCATGAGCTCAGCTTATAATTTCCGCGTTTTAACTCATAGAGGTAAGCAATATGATGCTGTGTTTGCTGGCGGTAGAATTGTACCTTTTGGCGCTATTAAGTGGAGTGGTGAGCCTTATCAACAGTATCGAGATCGCACGACACTAAGGGCATATCGAGAGTATGACCACAAGGATAAGAAGATGTCCAGGGGCATGAGCCGATTAAGCAACGGGCTCGACGCATACCGATGCGACATCTTAAAAAACTCTACGAACTGTGGAAAGAACTTCTCAAGGCAAACCTCGTGGCGTTTTCCGACAGCCCATGGGCATCGCCTATTGTCATCGTCCTCAAGAAGAATGGCGTCGACATTCGCTTGTGCATCGACTACAAGCTGGTAAACGCCATCACGGCGATAATGGAGTACGCTATGCCCTTGGTGGATGATCTGCTCACGGACCTGGAGGCACATTTGTGGTTTTGCTCACTTGACGCAGCAAGCGGCTTTTGGGCCATCATGATGAGCTTGCGAGCACACAAAATTTCCGCATTCGTTTGCCCACTGGGGCACTTCGAATGGCTTAGAATGCCCTTCGGCCTCAAGAACGCGCCAATGATCTACCAACGCATGCTCGACAACGCATTGTGGGGGTTCGTACAGCCAAAAGGAGGTTGGCGAGTTTTCGCCGAAAGCATGAGGACCGCCGAAGAACAAGCTCGAGCTATCCACGCCGGCGCCGAAAATTCAACACCAGTTCCTACGAGCCCTTCGACGTTCACGCGGACAAAGTTTGCTGTTGCCCACGAAAACTCGCAGATCCAGTGTTAGATCTGGTAAATCACCCAGACACAGACATGTTTTCAACCAACGAGTCTGATCAGTCATCGCTAGTTCCAGTGTTCGATCGCCGATCTTTTGTCGACGACATTTGTTTCGGCGGAGCGACATTCGACGACTGTTTGAACACTCTGGACAAGCTGCTGGCCCGCTTCGAAGAATGCAGGATCAGCGTTAGCTTTACGAAGAGCATATTTGTGCAATCACGGGTGGATTTCCTATCTCACGAAGTTTCGCGCGACGGAATACGAGCGGACCCTAAGAAACTCGAGGCAATCACGAAGCTTCGTTTCCCAAGACCAAGAAAGGAATGCAGTCCTTCCTTGGGGCACTGAATTATTACAGCAGATTCATCCAGAACTTTGCAGTCTACGGTGCCGCCCTTTACCAGCTCAAAGATGAAGACTTTACAACAAGGGGTGACCTCACAGTCGCACGCCGAAGTTTCAAAGCACTGCAACACCAAGTGGCGGCTGCACCGATACTTCGACACTTCGACCGAACAAAAGAGGTTCACATCATGCTCTTCGCCAATGAGTGGGCACTCAGCACGACGTTGCTGCAGATGCATAACGACAAATTACATCCAGTCAGATTCTGTGGCCGCGTGCTCAAGGACGCAGAGATGAATTACCACCCGGCCGAAAAAGAGGTCCTAGCGCTGCTTCTGGTGCTAAAAAACTGCTACACTCAACTCGACGGGCGAACACTCCGAATTTACACAAGGTTCTCAACGCTGGAATGGATAAATAAGTCCAAATCACTCTTCGGCAGGGCAACCCAGTTCGCAATATTGCTCTCCCCCTGGCATTTATTGTTCAACGGGTAAAAGAGACAGATTGCACTTTCGTTCAGCTACTTCAGTCGTCGGTGACAAGTTTTATTGACCTCGATGAATCATTAGCACTCGTTTCTCCACCAACCAAAGGGTCCCCGACAACTCGTATGGACTCAAAGCTGGTGTATACACGCCTGCTGACAACCCATAGCGGCTACGTCGTCTCATTCGATGGCTCGGCGAAAATTGAGAAATATGGCGGCTACGGCAGTTGCTCTTGGATTGTGTGGCTACTTCCGGAATGGAAGATAGTGATTGCAGCAAGCGCTTACCTGGAAAAGACCACGGTGAACATTGCCGAGTACACATGAATGAATAACGGTGTTCTTGCAGCGATTGACCATGGTGCCGAAGACTTAGTCGTCATCGACGATGACGACTAAGTCTCCAGGCTTGCGATCCAGCAATCCCTAGGGGTGCTAGCGTGCCGGAAGGAATCGCTGATGACTCAACTGAGCCGCCACAAAGAGATTACGGCAAGACTTCGGTCAGTCAAATACCTCCACGTAGTCCGCGAGTATAACGCTGCCGCCGAATCCTTAGCGTCGGAAGCGCTCGAATCGAAGATGTCGAAAGTAATTCTCAACGAATCCCGGAAGAGCGAACTTTGCGAACTCAACAGGATTAGTGAAGTCATCTACGAAACATCGGTAGACCAAGGGGAGGTGAAAATACTTGATCCGCGAGGCCCAATTCAACATTCAGCACTAAACGACTCTGCCACCGTATCAGTGGTGACGCGGCGACAAGTTAGACCCAAGAAGAAGCAGGTGCAATTCACTGACAAGCCTCCCGACAACTCAAAAGAAGTTCCAAGACCCCTGCCGACAACTCCAAAAGCTGACGATGTAGACCCAGTAGCTATTCAAGCAGAACGTCGGAGTCGAATCGCAAAAGCGCAAGATGAAGAGCTTCGTTGGTCTAATCTCAAGCTGTTTTTACGAGGCGAAGTCGAGAAACTTGGATACAAAGCCAGGGATGCTCTCAAAATTGCCGACAAGTTTGTTCTACCAGATGACGGTGTACTACAATACGTAGGGGCGAGTCGTCGGGAAACACGAGAAGATCAAGAAGAAACCCATTTACGACTAGTTGTACCCACCACGATGATTCAAGAAGTGCTACAAAGTTGTCATGACTCCCTGGAAGGCGGACATCAAGGAGTTGTCCGGACATACCAACGTGTCAAGCAAGATTACTACTGATTTGGCCTTTACACAGACGTTGAAAAGCACGTGAAGTCATGCCCGGATTGCAGTTCCAGCAAAAGCCGACCTCACCTTCGAGGATACTCTCCAGGCAACGTTCTAGCTGAACGACCTTTCCAAATAGTGTCTATGGATTTCGTAATACCGCTGCCGAAGTCTCGACGAGGGAACACGGCACTGCTACTATACCAGTGCTACTTCACTGGATTTGTCATTGCTAAAGCAATGTCCGATACGTCGGCGTTTATGGTGGCACAAGGTTTCGAAGAATGTGTGTACCGAAGATTTGAAGCACCATCTCTTATCAGACACGACAGGGACCCGCGCTTCATGAGCGAGGTATTCCAAGCCTTCGCCGAAATGATGCAGTCAAGGTCCAGAGCTACCCTGAGTTATCGGCCACAAGCCAATGGACAACAGGAAAGGTCGGTGAAAACAGTGATGCAGTCGGTCAGAGTTTACGCCGAAGACCCGCTCCAGCAAGACTGGATGAAATTGCGGAACGCTTAGTCTTCGTTATCAACAATTCTTTCGATCTAACGCGAAAGGAGACTCCTTTTTTCCTGGTCGACGGATGGGATGCGCGATCCACGCTCAAGGCAATGGCTACTTCACTCCGTCAAGGCTCTGGGAAGCAGACAGACGCGATAAAATGGCGCCAAGAAGTCAACAGACAACATGAAATTGCCCTCAAGATGGCTCAAACATACCGAGCTCATTAGAAGGCCCGCCGAGCTCAAGAACACAACGAGAGCTTGAGTCGCCGGGAACGGGCAGATATTCCACGAACAACACGCGTTGAGCCTCCGGCAGACGCTTCTAACGACCAACCAGGAGGAACGGATGCCACGAACGAAGCACCGAAGTCTCTCTTCGAGCCAGGCCACAGAGTATGGCTCTACATGGAAAGAGTCAAGCCCGAGTTCACCAAGAAATTAGCACACAGGTGGCATGGACCCTTTCGTATCAAGAGAAAAGTGGAAGAATACGCTTATGAACTCGAATTGCCGGACCGAAGCGGATACCGCTTCTACCCAGTCGTCCATGTATCCAGGCTCAAGGCCGTGAACGAATATGGCGACCGGCCGAAGACTCGCTTGGCTCCAGATATCACCGAAAACTCACGTTTAGACTTCGACGAAGAATTGCTGCCTGAAAATAGCTGGGAACCAGATCATCTTACCGGCGAATATGAGGTCGAAGCTATTCTAGACGACCGAACTCCAAATGTCAACCAGTACCGAAAGAGTTGTACGCGAATTCAAGGTCAAATGGGTCGGCTACGACGACCCGACGTGGGGACCAGCATCGAATTTATCCTGCGGTGGGCTCCTCTACGACTATCTGCGTCGAAAGCGGAGGGACCAACGATTCCAGATGGTCCATGTCGCCGACGAAGACTGACACCGACAACTGGAAATGAATCGAACTGTACTTGGGGCAATGCAGCCCAAGCTACAGACGAAAGAAAGCTACTGCAGCACTACAAATTGCATGTGATTTACGCTACCGACTGGAAAAGAACTACGACTGAATTTACTCCAGAAGTACCATTGGAACTACGACCAACATGAACTCACGACGCCTGGACACTCAGTCACGAAAACTCAAACGAAAAGAAAACCTACGATCCCTCCGACGCATCACCACCGTCCTCACCAGCAATCTCAGCCGCTGCTGACACCTGCGCCAGGAAAAGCAGGTGATCCGGATCTTCGGTGGACGGCGCAACAAGAGTGTCGTTGCTCGTGGCCAACCGAGCAGTCGCAGACGAAGCATCCTGAGCAAGATCAGGTGAAGCAGGCCCTCGGAAGTCTGAATCCCAGCCTGCCGAAATCTCGGACACGGTCAGAGCAGGATCGACTTGAATCTGCCGACCAACTGACTCTCGAGAGAAACCCACTGGAGCAACTTGGAGCCCGACGGCAAGACGGCCGAGCTGCTCTAAGCGAGGCCCAGCAATTACACGCTCTGAAGACTCCGCACCCGTCTCCATTAACAATTCTTCAAGTACTTCACGCGTGACGACAGAATTTGGAGGAGCTGGTGACGAACTTTCGGCAGGCGCAAGGTTGGATGTGCCATGCGAGCCCAAACATACTTGAACTGCATGAGTCTCCACGGCAGTCGTAGCAGACGGAAGTTGGCTTGACCCATCCGGAGACGACGACCCGACATCTGCTGGGGCAGACGAAGACAACATGTCCATTGACCCCGAAGATGACGGAGCAGTCCTGACAGCAGGGACAGAAGCGCGAGCGGGTTGAACGCCTCCGGGGCTACCCGTAGAGGTCTGCGCACGCGCACAACAGATGAGTGACAACCTTGAACAAACGACAAGCACCGAAATCTCAAACTCACCGCCATAGCAGACGGCCGATGACTGCGCGGCACCCCAAGCAACTTGAGAGCAGCGGCAACAGCTCCTGACAACAGATGGCGCGACTCCGACGTGGCGCCGACAACAGAGGCACCACGACGCTCACCAAGATGCCGTGGATCGCCTCGCGGTGGGGGCAGTTGTGGTGTTGAGACTCAGCTGGGAACGGAGTTGCCGGTTGCCGCCGAAGTTCCAAACGCTGACAAGTTGCCGGGATATGGGTTGAAGGATTCCCTGGCCATTGATTGGCTAATATCCACTGGTTCTGATGTCTCAGAGTCAACCCATCGAGTGACATGACACTATTTCCAAGCCGAAACCCCCGGTCAAGATCCGTACTTAGCCGAGTATTCGGCGACGGTTCGAGTCTTCGGCGACTAGTCCGAGTCTTCGACGTGACCTTTGAGTCATCGGTGGTTACACCCAAAGATCGCAACGGACATGGGAAGATCCAAAACGGACGCGTTTATATTAGACATTTGTATAAGACTATAGGAAACTCTAGATAAGAAACTAATGCCCATTGGGCACTAATACAGAACAGCTTTTCCTCCCAACCACGCAAGGGTGAGTCCGGCTATCGGTAAGTACACGTAGCGTCTGTGTCAAGCCCGGTAGGAAGGATTATGTCTGTCGGTGAGCACGCCTACTAGTGTAGCGAGTGTTCATCCTGGCAGGGCCAAGAGACAGTGATAGTGGCCGTGTGTATTAGGATTGTGTGGCGAGTTGTCGCCATTGACCGGAGGAGCGAGAGCGCACTCCCGTCGACTCTTACCGCCGGAGCTGAAGCTTCGGCACCCCCGTATCAAAGCCGTGACTGGCTGGTACCCATCCTTCTGTGGGACTGCGGAGTATATTTGCGTGTGTAGAGCATCCTAGCCGTCGCTCGTGGCTTAAGGTGCTGGGCTTTGTCGGTGGCCTGTGGTAACCACGGTACACAGTGGAAACAGCCAACCCGGTGTAAGGGCAAGATCCTGGGCCTTCAGGTTCGATTTGCCCGACAAGCTCCACGAGTCTTCGCGGACTCGCGGAGTGTTGTTGGTGGGAAGTGTGCCTACATATTTTGGACGTGTTCCTACACGACATTCTTTTCCTCCCGATCAATAGAATATACCAGTCTCTCCGAGTTAAACTCGAGCAAATTCTGGTATCGAAATCCCCCGAGGGACATATCTTTACGCGCGGAGTTGCACTTCACACAGCTGATCAAGATGTTGCCGTCGATGTGGCCAAGCTTAGTGTTGATACGGTCAGCTGAAGCGGTGTCAGCGGTCAGCTGGTGGTAGCGTAGACCACATAGATACCTTTGCTTTTGCAGCAATGTATTCAAGTGCTCAAGTGTCATACCAAATTTTCGCTTTGCCTTAGCATCCTGATTCTTGTACCCTCCCATTCGCTTAGCTGGGAATTAGAATGCGTTAGCCGGCTTCTTATCCGGATATTGGAGATTATTAAAGCAAGTCTGATACATGACCTTCTCCGAAGACCAGGTAGCGACACCCCATCCGCAAACATATCCAGATCGAAACGCTTGAATAGTTCTCGTTGAGCCTTGATAGCCTCGATGAATGGGACTACGTCGAGATTGTTGTACCAGATCAATAGGTCCTTAATCGATTTCATCTCGTAGTACTCCCACACGAACGTTACGTTCGTAGTCATCCTTGGTGATGCTTGTTCCTCGGAGCTTGCTGTCAAAGGTGACTTAGGTGGGATGGTAGTCTGATTTAGTACATTGAATGCAGTTATGTACTCGTAAGGGAAAAGACCTTACCAAGACCATAGACACATCTAATTTTGTCATCACATTTACAGCCACCGAGATATATTGTAAGATTTATATCGTAGCTGGTACCAGCTGGTACATAGTTGTTAATATCGAGCATTTTCATGTCCGATGTAGCAATGCACATGTAGCTGGGATTCTTGATGACAGATTAAATGTTGTCGGTACCAATAACGGCAAACAAATCCTTTTTAATCAAGTTAATATCGTATCGACCAGAATTGAAACCGAAAACTGGTACCTGATCAATCTGCTGTTTTAGCTTCCCGTAATCAGAGATTTGATTACCAAGCCAAGACTGCTATGAAAGTCAAAGAAGCTGGCACACTTTCCTTGTTCAATCCAACCCTCGACATCAGACATCTTGTAGGTCTTACCAAGATTGACTCCTGGAATTTCCATACCTGTCAGACCGTGAGCGTTGATGATTTTCTGTAGAAAAACAGAAAATCATCAAGCGACTTGTACTTATTGACATTGTACTGCTGGATCTTCAGGGATACACTGCCGATGTATTTGAAGATATCCGTAAGTAGCATCTTTGGATCATCATTTACAAAGCAACGCACCTCCTCGGTTAAACTATCAGCTACTGGTACAGACACCGGGATGTGCTCGTTCGTGAAGACAGTATTCTCTCCGTGTTGATTCGCGGTAGGCTTAAGGATAGCCTCAAAGTCATAAACGATGAAGTGATCGATGTACTGGTCAGCATTCTTGATTGAATACTTTGTAAGCTGTGATCGTATTGCGTTCTGAACTGGTTTGTAGATAGTTGACTCAGCTGGGAAGCTTTCGATATTCACGAGCTTGCACTGATTCTTTTTGTGGTTTTTAACCTTTCAGCGCTGACGAAAACCATTTCACACTTAGGACATTGATACTTAACCTGAAGCATATCGAAGCATGATTCTCGAACGATAAAATATCCATAGCTTCATACCCCTTGTCCGATCTACGAATGCATTCTACATTTCCAGAAACTACATCCATCTTATATACGTTAATACCAAGTTGGAAGCAGTCTTCAACCTCATCGAGCTGTAGTAGGTCAATGGGCTTGAAACTCCTAAACAGGCTCAACGAATATTTAACCCCCTTGAAAGAACAGTAGCGCTTGAATGCCTCCTTCACCTGAGCCTGAATTCTTCGAGGATCCTTCTTAGGGCTCTGGAGTGTATGCCAGGCGATACAGTGGAAGACGCACTTGTTGTTGGTCTTGGGGAAGTTGATCACATGCTAGTTTTCGCGAATAATCTTAGGGATGACAGCTTCGCTATCCCTGAGAGCATGGTCGCGATGGTAGATGAAAATCTTGAATGCAGTGATCGCCTTTAGCTTATTACCCAGAGCTGGGATAGTTCAGTTTGTCAGCCAACTCCATAGAACGGATTTCCGAAATCACCTTCTTTTGCATATCAGTCTTGCTATTAATAGCGATAGGATTATTGAATACATGAGTATTAGCGAGATTTGGGTAGAAGTAGCGAGTGTCGTCAGGATCGGTCTTGCTTGCAAGTTCGTAACCGAGAGCAATATTTATTTCAATTGAGTCGAAATGACGTTCTCGAGCTTGTTGTAGAAATCAGAAGGCTCAACACCCTCGTACAAATGTGATTCCATGTGATTATCATTGTAATAACGGTACTTAGGATCAGCCTTATAGTCGGGCGACAAGTGTTTTTCAAGGCTATCAATAAAACATTGTACTGCTTAGCTACTAATCTCTTGTTGATTAGACGCGAAACGTTGCTAACATAAACCATCTTGCCCGTTCTACCACGCACCTTAACACGGTAGCTACTACCCCATTTAATCGGTTGGATATTTAATCTCTTTAATCCTTCGAGTTCGTATGCAAACATGTTGCCTATTTATTATTGGGTATATTATTCTTCGTTGATATGACTTTATAATATTTGGATCTTGTATTAGGATCGACTTTATATCACTGGCGCCTTTTTTTCATCTCAATAAATATTAATTAATCACCTAAGTTCGGTTTCAGGGCTAAGTTCGTTGTCGCTTTGATTAAGTTCGATTTTGGGCTTCCGCTTGAGCGCGAATCTGGTCTCTATTCTTATCGTCGTAGCTCTTCTGATAGCACAATCGCGCTTCGCGTGTGCGCTGGTAGTAGCGCTTCTGCGCTGCATTAATGCGCTCCTTGTTAGCTTGGTATTGCTCAGGTGAGTACGCCATCTTTCAATATTACTAACTTTATATTTATCAGGACGAAAAATTGTTCAGTTTATGGAAAGGAGTTTAAACAAGATTTTTTTTCCTTCAAACACACGATATTAACATTAGACGAGGCTATCAAGAGAGAATCGTCCTCACGACTGTGTGTCAAGCAAGGAGCTCAGTATGTTTTTAACCACCAATCAGCAGCACAACAGCATCTCGAGCACAACGAGCGACATGACAGCATGAGGAGCAGCAGCAGAGAATACTTCATTTT
The DNA here is from genome assembly GCA_033558005.1 of Phytophthora taxon juncus. Classification (NCBI taxonomy): domain Eukaryota; phylum Oomycota; class Peronosporomycetes; order Peronosporales; family Peronosporaceae; genus Phytophthora; species Phytophthora taxon juncus. The sequence continues at coordinate 2,813,760 of JAUCEE010000003.1, forward strand.
AAGAATTTACGCATACATGTGAGCATACATGGGCATCGATTGCACCACGTGTTGCGCATACTCCATACGCCTCGCCATGAGAAACTCTGGTTCCACCACATCTGCCATCAACTCGTATCGCTCCATCATCTCCTCTGCACGATCATCATCCGGCTGGGGCAAGAAGTCATCAACCTTGATTGTCTTGAAAGGTCCAGGAATGAATGACGGAGGAAGTGGGGCAGACTCCGTTCGTCTCAGTACGGCTGCCTCGATAAATCTGAACGCGATCTTTAAATACTGCAACGTAACTTGGGTCAGAACGTGCTTGTCGCTGAACCAAGAGAAATGCCAGTGGTCGTTTAAATCCGTCAACAAACTCAGCGGAGAGCAGTTGAGAGGCGCCTTCATGCTGCAGCTCACAAGCTGACCAACCGCTTGAGGAACATGAGCTTTCTCGACCTTCTTTTGAGTTCAATCACCATACATACCCCAGCCAGCGTTATAAGCGGATTCATCTTTCGTCCTTTGATAAGCAGTACGTCCGCAGTACCGTTCATTCGGAATGGAAGTCTTGGGTCCTCAATCGTCAGAACTCCCTTGTCGTTTGCAATATCAGCCAACACAAAGTTTCCTCCATTCAGCAGCGTCGCAAGGTGTTACTGCAAGTACACCATATACCCAGTGCTCTGTCCATTCTCCGAAACCTTGGGAATCCACATATAACCCGGGATGGAAGTATCTTCTGGTTCATCGATGTCCGTAGGAACGTTTTCGGTCAAGCGCATCTTCTTGACAATTCGCTGCTCCATTTCGTATTCAGATCGGAAAACGAATACGCAGACGCCTTCTCATCTCGTTCCCTGAGAACCTTATTCATTGACATCTCCACTTGCTCTACCGTCAGTGGCGTTGTCGCTGCAGACATCTCGTTTAAGGTACCATCTTGCTTCGGAACCACCACCAGCACGTGAACCACGTCCTCTCCAAGCGAAACGTCTGGCCCAAACAGGTCCGGCTTGTTCAGCTTCCACGACGCGCGCAGCTTCTTCATCTTCGATGTGTCAACTTTATTCTGTAGCATCTTGTCTAGGTCATCGTCGTCCGTCAGCCACGCGCCGTCTTTCTTCGCCAGGAAGAGCTGCAGCTTGTCTGCATCGACATCCTTCAAGTCGTTCGGCTTTTTCGCCTTGATCGCGTCCTGCAACTCCCAGACTTGGACGCCATTGTCGATCTTCACACCAAACACGCCTCCTGCCTTCCCGACAATAGCGCAACACAGTGATACCTCTACCATCTTTCCTCGATCTGAAATGAGGAAGAAGGGAGAGAATTTCTGGGCGGAAAAGAAGGCGTGTCACATAGACTTCCAACTAATGATGAGACGCCACGCGTTGCGCTATTCCTTGCGGTAAGAAACAGTGATTCAATATCTAGGGACGCGCCCTCTCGCTCAGTCGTCGAGCAGCTCGGAAACTACCTCAAGATTCAAAAGATGTCTCTTTCGCTCTCAGGTGGTCGAGAGGTTGCGTCGTCGAAATAGCAGCTGCCTCGAAAGAACGTTCCAGGATTGTTCTTGTTGGTAAATTACAGAAAGCCGGCGTAATGTTCCATGTCATACTACTTATCGCCGCTCACGTTGAAGATGTGCTTTGTCAATTGAATAGCAGCGAAAAAGACCTCAACAATGCACCACCTCTGCTAGTTCTGGAAGTGCTTTCAGAAAAGGAGATCTACGACGCATTTCCATTGCTGCCGGATGTGTAGCAGGAGCGTCGGCACTTGTAAAAGTTTTATCCAGAGAGGGCGAATGTCATTCCCTCGAAAAACGTGGGGTGCTAGGAAAGGTGTGGTGAGCCCAGTACAGCCAAATCATTCGCTTCAGAGGTCGAAGCGCGAGGGAAGTGCACATCTATCAATACGCGAGGGTAGTGGTCGAATCTCTGTTCCATCATCAATGCCAGATACCTATTTTAATAAAAATTAATTTTTTAAGTTCAGTTTCGTTGTTAGGTTCGGCTTTGTCATCAATTAGTTCGGTTTTAGGCTTTCGCTTGCGAGCTCGAATTTGGTCTCGGTTCTTATCGTCGTAGCTCTTTTGATATGACAAGCGAGCGTCGCGTGTTCGCTGCTAGTAGCGCTTTTGTGCTGCCTTAATGCGCTCTTTGTTAGCGAGGTATTGTTCAGGTGAGTACGTCATCTTAGTATATTACTAACTTTAAATTATCAGGATTTAAAAATAGTTGACTTGACAGGTTACTCGATAACAGCATGGGATCTATCATAATTATTGACTTAGTTTTCGGAAACAATTGTAAGCACCCGTTCTCACTTCGACTTTTCTTGTTTGCATTCCTGCTGGTGGTCCGACAACGCGCCGTAGATCATCTCGCACGTATCTCGCAACGTCTTGCTGTCTATTGTTTTCGCTGACCCACCAATCGTGCAGGAGTCCATTACGTGTTCTCACCGCTTTGGTACAGCTGCCACTTGATGAAGTCCGTCACAATGCGGTAAACGACATACACACCTTCGCGGTCAGCAACCGCTTCGCATCCGACGAGCGCCTGTGCTTTTCCTTGATCGAAGTCGTTCCTTTTGGCTTCTACAATACAGATCTTCGTCTTACCGCGGGTGAGCACGAACTCAAAAAAAACGTTTGCGTGAACATTGTTGCCGTCCACCAATTCTTCGACCTCGAGGTTTACGTCGTCGAACAAGTTGCAAAGCATAATGAGTACGGGCGCGATAAAGTGATAAACGCTTTGCTTCCTTGGCTGCGTCGGCGTATCCGTTCATCGCTTTCGGACGTCGTCGACGTGCGCTTGGATGGTCTTCGCATCATCGTAGAACGCGATGGCGTCCGAAAAGCGGCACCTGCATAGCCTTCGTAGAACCCAGGACCAAAGATCACGTGTTTGTACCATGGGCGGTGAGGCAGACCTTCTTTAGTGATCAAGTGACGCTCAAGTAGCACCTGCTTTTGATTCCAAGCATGCAGTGAGTCAACATTGGCGGCAAGTGTAGCGTTCGCCGCGAATGCATTGAGTTGAGCGTGGAAGGATGTGGCACTGCTAGTGAAACGCGCAATCGCCTTGTGCAATTCACTGAAGTCCACAGAGCGGCGCAAGGCTTCTACTTGCTTTTCGAGAGCTGCAAGATCCTCGGCCATAACGAAGCCGTACGTGGTGAAATCGAACGGTAGCACCTGGTCGTCGGCGAGTCGCAACGCAAGTAGGCCCCACCATTGCGCTGTGGCAACATGCGTTGCGTAGCGGGGGTCAGCATACAGCTCGGAGTACATTATGCTGTCCATGGAGCTGTGGTAGACGCCATAGGCAGCGTAAGACAGCGTAAAACCCAAGTTGGCGGAAATGATGCCAAGGTGCTGGTAGAAATCCGGGCCAGAACCCATGAAGCTGATCAAATGTTCAGGTCCGAGTGTTCCATCACTGGCACCATGAAGAAGATCGCGGCGAGCTGCAGCTTGCTTTGTCCATTGCTCGTACAAAGTTTTTCCCGGTTTCATCGCCGTGAAACTTGTTCGCAGGGACAGCCTTTGCTGTCGCGTAAAGAAACTGAGCAATTGCTGGGCTGGCGCTAGCGCTGACCAAAGGACCCATCATTGCGTCAACGTTCAGATATGCCACGGCTTGCTTCATGAAGAGTTCGGCATTGTCTTCAGCGTACTCCGTACTACCGAGAAGTCCGTATTCCTCGCCGTCCCAAGAACCTAAAATCAATGTGCGCCGAGGTTTCCAACCTTGCTTAAGCAGCTCGCCATAACCACGAGCTATCTCCAAAAGCGTTGACGAGCCACTGTTTGGATCAATGGCACCGCAAACCCAGGCGTCACGGTGGTTGCCCATGATCACAAGCTCACCCGGCTCCTCGCACCCCTCAATCGTGCCGATTACATCCCAGATGGGGCTTACTTTGTTATCGATTTCGATGCCCAGGTTTACCACTGTCGCTTCGTCATCGCCGATGCGGTATCCATTAGGCAGCGAAAGACCTCCTTGCCATGAAGCAGGAGCTTTCTTGCCGCCCAAGGACTGCAATATATACTGTGCCTGACCATAAGACAGAGGCAGCGCTGGGATGTGAGGAATGGTCTTCACATCTTCATACGGCAATGGTAAGACCCCTCCGTGGACGGCCAGCCAGGCATCATCGGATCACCTCCTGCCAGCGACAGATACTGCAGCGACCCACGCTGGAAAGAATCTTCTGGACGCCATGGGCCGTCAGGATAAACCGGGCCTTGCACGAATCCATCCTCCTTCGGGTCCGAGTAAATTAATACGCCAGCCATCCCGTGCTGCTCCGCCGCCATAACCTTCAAGCCACGAAAGCTGCCGCCATACCGCACAAGCGCAATCTTCCCTTCTAGTGTGATATTGTTTGCCACTAGCCACTTGAAGTCTGCTTGCCGAAGTTCACGAACACAATCGACGAGGTCACATTTCCTGTCGCAGCGTACGCCACGAAGGGAAGCAAGGCACTATCATCACTGGTGCAAGCATCTCCAGGCACGGAAGCTTCCGTCAAATTCAACTCTCGCGGTGCCTCAGCTGGATCAACAATCGCCAATTGCCGACGAACCGGTGTTGACAACAGCGTGTAGTACTCTTTGATCTCGGCTTTGATACCAAACGACTCGAACATCGTCGCCGTGAACAATGCCATCTTGTAGTCTTGTTCAGTGCCGCAGCTATGCGGACACTCGAATACGTGTGCAGGTACTCGCGCATGTTGCCAGCTTTAACGTTGTCCACAAACTGCTGGTGCAAGTCGGCCGTTAATAGTTCCACGAGATCTTCATTATTGCCCGCAGTCGCCAAAACTTCTTGCACATTGACAACTGCACTGGAGCTCGTCCCTGACTGGGCTACATACCCCACAGCAAGAAATACAAGCCCCACAACGCCGACAGCACGTAGCAACGCCCCGAACTTGGATTTTAAGCTGGAAGTCGTAGCATCTGTTTTTTCAGTTCGTGGACGTCCGTCGAAAGTGCCGTAAATGTCGTCATCATCCACAGACTTGGTCAGTACAGGGCCTCGAGGCTTCTTTGCCGACGGGAACGGAGCCATGTCTGCGTTGGCGCAAATCCCAGAGTGCTCTAGCACACAGGAGGGAAGTCTCCGCTATGCTGGACGCGGATGAGTGTAACGGTCGCGGACGCTGATTGGGTGAAAATGGTAAACGAGTAACGGTCCGCTTCAACATACAGTACAGCTTGGCCCTGAATGACACGAGATGCTGCTGGTTGCACAATTGCTGCATTCGAGTTATGGCCAGGGTTGATTGGCAAGCATTGGGACATCTGCACACACACTCATCCAGAAATCGAATTGAGCGCAAAGCAATTAGTCTACGTGTCATCTACACGGCGTCTACAGAATTGAATGTCGACTTGGACAGGAGGAACGCTGCAGCACCGTCGAGCACCTTCACCACGTCGTCGACGTGTGCCTGGATGGCATCGGCGCTGTCGTGGAAGGCGATACCGTCTGCCAGACCAGGGAAGGCGGTGCCGCCGTAGCCGTCGTAGAAGCCTGGACCAAACACGACGTGCTTGTACCATCCACGGTGCGGTAGACCAGACTCCAACGTGAGGTGACGCTCCAAGTACATGAGCTTGTCGTTCCACAAGGTGATGTCATCATTCGATGCTTCAGGGCTTAGCGTTGCTAACTTTTCGTGAAACACTTTGGTGTTGGCGTCAAAGTTAGCAATAGCACGACGGAGTTCAGCAAAATCGACAGCATCAACACCAGGATATCGCTCCGCTGCAGCCTCTAAAGACTGCTCGAATGATGTGACGGCCTCACGCATTACCAGTCCGTAGGACGAAAACTCCAAAGGGAGAACAGCGTTGTCTGCCAATCGTAACGCCATCAGGCCCCACCAGCGTCCTGTTGTCACGTGAGAGATGTAGCCTGGGTCCGCGTATAACTCTGAGTACATGATACTGTCCATGGTGCTATGGTAAGTGCCGTAGCTGCCGGGTAAGGTAAAACCAAGATTGGCAGACACAACGCCTAAATGGTGGCAAAATCCTCCGAAATCACTTCCTGTACCCAGCACTGTGAGAAGGTGGTCAGGGCCGATTGTGCCACTAGTAGCACCCCCAAGCCTGTATGATTCCGTCTGCGTCAGCCATTGCTGGTAGAGTGTCTTCTGGGACACTGTAATGTTAGCGAAGTCGTTAGCTGGGATGGCGTTCGCAATCTGAAAAATTAGTTTGGCAATAGAGGGCGATCCACCAGCAGCGACAAGCGACCCCAGCGTTAAATCCACATTGAGGTATGCGATGGCTTCCTCTTTCAGTTTCTCTGCATATTCTTCCACAAACTCTGTACTGCCAAGTAGCCCTTGTTCTTCAGCGTCCCATGAAGCGAGTACAATTGTTCGCTTAGGTCTCCACCCCGACTTTAGCATCTTTCCAAACACACGCCCAAGCTCCACAAGTACTGCAGTACCGCTGTTTGGGTCAATGGCGCCACAGACCCAGGCATCGCGATGATTACCAAGTATTACTTGCTTTTGTGGTTCCTCTGAGCCTTCAATGGTGCCGACCACGTCCCAAATAGGCCCAATAGAGTTATCCATCTCCAGATCCAAATGAACGACAGTTGAACCATCATCACCAATATGATAGCCACCGTCAGAGAACATCAAGCCACCTTGCCAACTTGCTGGCGCTTGCTTTCCTCTCAGCGCCTTTAAAATATGTTTAGCCTGACCGTACGAGAGCGGTAGCGATGGCAAATGCGGGATCGTCTTCACGTCTTCATACTTCAGATACTTGGCACCAAGAACCGACGCCCAGCCAGGCGTTAATGGATCACCACACTCGTTATAGATGGATCCTCGCTGAAACGAGTTTTCTGGTCGCCAAGGACCGTCAGGATACACTGGTCCTCTGCCAAATCCATCGTCTTGAGGGTCCGAGTAAATGAGTACGCCTGCCATTCCATGCTCCAGCGCTGCCAGCACTTTTAGACCGCGGTAATTGGCTCCGTAGCGCACCAGCGCGATCTTCCCCTTAAGATCAACGCCTTGGTCCACCAGCCACTGGAAATCCTGCTGGGAGCCGTAGTTCGCGTACACCACCGGTGCGGTCACATTTCCCGACGGTGAGTACGCCAAGAATGGCGGCTCGGCACTAGGGTCTGTCGTGCACGCATCTCCAGCGACTGAGGCTTCAGTGAGATTTAATTTTTGGGCAGCGTCCGCAGGCTGTATGATCGCAAGACGGCGATGAACGGGCGTGGACAGCAGTGTGTAGTACTCCTTGATCTCTGTCTTGATCCCGAACGACTCGAACTGCTCCATAGTGTACAGTGCCGTCTCGTAGTCCGCCTTGGATCCAGCAATGTGCGGTTTGCTCGAGTATGCGTGTAGGTATTCACGGATACGTGTAGCATCCACTTCGTCCACGAGCTGTTGCTCGACGTCGTTCAGCTCCGTTTCGAGGGCCACATTATGGTACAACGGACCATCACCGCTGGTTGCGCCGTCCTCTGCATTGAACGCTGCAATGGAACTCGAGCTTTGCATCGACTGGAAGCCGTTGGAAGTGGCAAACCCCGCTACGAGCAGGACACCTGCCACCCCCGCCACGCGGAGTACCGAAGACTTGTGGAATCCTCGCGTCAAAGTCGAGGAAGTGCTCGACAATGCTTCGGCATTGAGCTGGCGGCCGTCGAATGTGCCGTAGATGTCGCTGGACCGATCCGAATCGCTCTCCATGACAGTAAACTCCAAGTGGCAATGGAGCCTCTGCAAGACACCGCAAGTCCGAGAATGAGCGGATGATACATGCGTATCTTGCGATGCACACGACGTCATAGATACACTCATACAAATGCCCTTTCGAGCCGATTGCTCATCATGGCTACATCAGTGGATATCGGTAGACCATCGAGGTTCGCAGCCTCCATTTTTCACTTAAGAACGACACGTAGATATCTCGTTCGGTCAGAACTTTGGCGTCTTTCTTTTAGTCGATGGAGAGTTCATTGAAGCCGAGGCGATAGACTGCTTGCGCGCCAGAAGAAAACTTGCGTAAGCTCCTCGAGCGTATATCGACTTCAAAGATTGATGTAGTATTATAGCTGTGCCGACAAATTTATCCAGCTGGCAATGTTTTGCTTGTTCTTGTGCTGTTACTGACTTCAACAAAGCTATCGAGAACGTGCGCTTAGTGCTAGAAGAGAGTACCTAATATTTATCCCCGACTACGGCTCTAAGATATGGTATCTACGTAAGTGGAGCATGCCATATTCTTTGATATCGCACACCTAATCTGTGGTGGCAGCTCTAGAGTATCTGTTTTAGTCCATGCATAAAGCAGTCTTGATTTCAGTTACGAGCTCGGTTAATCGAGCTGCAATGGAATGCACGGTAACCACGACCATCACTATTGGCTGGGCACTGTTGAGAATTACATTGACGAAGATATCATGATGGCCAATGTGAACAGTGACGCCAGTCCTCTCATGCTGTGGTATGAGCGACTTGGTGGGTCGCGGTGTTGTGGCTGTACTAACGGATTCCTATTCTAGAATTTAAACACGTTATTTTACAACGAGGTGATGCATTTTTCTGAAGTAGTGTGTAAACTTCATAGAATCTAATACGCCCAGCTAGTATCGCTGATCCATCAGTTCGACTTTAATTCATGAATCTTGCTGAGGATCGTTGCCTTTGGGTTCCTAGATTATAAAATATTTATTATAAAATATGTCTTTAGTGATAGCAGTGTCATTGATCTAGTTTTAGTCTAGGTAGTTAAGGACAAGAGGGCCAAAATTTCATAAGCTCAGCATTTTCAATTGTTTTTACGCTGCCCTGGCGACCACGGATTTTTATCCTGGATCCTGCCCAAGACACGTCCAAAAAATATGCCCAGGACGAAAGATAAAAAAGTTTTACTTTCCCCTCTCCTTAACACAGGTTGAGCCACAAAACAGCACTTTGACAGCGCTGCTGCTCCCGTTGGTCTGGAAGCATTCGCTTACACTATCGTGTTGGGAGCACTGACAATGCCCATACATTGACAGGGACTCTTTTGCCTGTAATGTTGGATTCCACGTTTCTCTACATAATTAATAGAAGTTCACAGCAGAACAGGGTGTTCTTCGTCTTCGGAGATGGTTGTGGCATATGTAGAAGATACACACGAATCTTTCGGTGGTGAAGCGAATAAATCTAAAGGTCCTGGTCGCGTCTTGGACATGTCCATGATTTTAATCCTTGGTCGCAACGCCTGCCTGTTTTGTTCTGAATGCTTATGGCTGCCCTCACTGAAATTCTGTCTGGGTTCTTGTCGATAACGTACGTGAAGTTGAAATGCACAGGTAATGCAGGGTGAGCTTCGTACGGGCAAGCCAAAAATGTTCAAGGAGCTCTTAGAAACATAACATAATAAACAACACTCACAAGCTTAAAATGCTGTCGTAAAATGTTTTGAATGAGCTTACTACTATGCTTTCGTTTCTATTTTCCCATTTCCTTGACTTGCCTCAAGTAGAACTGGTAGTACCTGTAGTTGCCGTGTTTCACCATCTCTTGCGGATTTAAATTTTCGAGCCCCAGCACCATTTTGGCGTAGAAGTAATCTGTTTTCTTTCGCATGGCTAAAATTGTCATCCTCGCTGTCATCTCCGCCTCCGATGCGCCAGTGCTGACAGGCACGGGGATCCGGGCACTGTAGTAGTTGTTGATTGAGATCCTATCGAACGCCAACACGTACTCCTCGTAAAGCTTAAATTTGTCCGTTTTCAAAATCGTTTTGAGCTGATCCACAGTGTGAATATCATCGAAGCCCAACTTCACCCAGGCCGAGTACGGGGGAGCTCCCTTGTACAGCAAGTCACCCAATCCATACTTTCTACCAAGAAATTTCTGGAAATGCTTGTAATTGGGATGTCTCCTGAGCTTCTTGCCTGACAGTTCTGCCAGACCCAGTGTGGCTTTGACCTCGTCATCTGCTTCCTTTGCGTTTGCCCATATCTTTACTTGCTTCGACAGCTTCCAGTGTGTCTTCACCTTCGACACGATACCTGATATCGGGTTTGTCCTCCCCTCTGCATCCGAAAACTTGCTGTGGTGTGCATTAACTGCACTGTTGACTCTCAGTAATCTCTCGCTGGCGACGTTGTGCTCAACAAGGTTCGGTGAAGCGCGAAGTGGAGACTGGCCCAAATCTACACTTTCTGCCGAGATAATTTCGGTAGTTGATACGAGTACAAACAACATCACAAGTAGAATGCGAATGCTATACATCCTGTGTCTTGTTGTGAAGAAAAATATGCTGGTGCTCTTGAAAGTGAATTGAAATCTGACGGCCTACAGATCGGTGGGGGCTGTAGGCATGGTTGGTTCTTACATATACAATGGTCTCAGAAATTGATGCACACATGGTGATCGGGAACAGATTTCACGGTCTGTATCTGCATTTCAATACTCTAACTCAGAGTCCAAGTTCGATTCGCCTGGCCATCACTTCCCATTTTCCCATCTTACGGTTCGAAATTAGTCTGTCATTGGCTGACTATGGATAACGGATGATGGCAATGATCACAGATAGTGCTTGGACGTGGACACATCAGGGTTCTTCACGCTGCGGTTATATAATTCCACCTTCGATAGTACACAAAACTGTATGAGCTTTATAATACATATTAGAAGAGAGACACGTTGATTGTGGAGGCGGGTCCAGCGCTGTGAATCACAGTGTGATTGCACCTCAGCTCTGAGGTGGAATCTCCAGACAGATCCCAAATGAGAGATATCCGGGAGTCGATTGTATTTTCTCTTTTCTGCGATTGACTAGCCGTGGCGCCGTGCATTGGTGTGGATAATTTCGCTCGTGTTAATTGACACACTCAAAATTTAATGCAGGAGAATCCACATGCTTGATATTCAGAGCCTATGTTTCAGACACGGATGGTGGTGTTTGATAAATTACTCTGGGCTCACAAAGTACTTGGCAGCAGAATTGACTACGCGCGTGACTTCATTCACATGGATCTGGATTGTAGCGGCATCGTCGTAGAAGGCGAGGCAATCCGTTATTCCAGGGAAGGCTGCACCGGCGTAGCCTTCATAAAAGCCTGGACCGAAAATCACGTGCTTGTACCAGGGACGGTGGGGCAGCCCGTCGCCGGAAAGCAGTTGTCGCTCGAGTTGTACAGCCTTGTTGTTCCATGCCTTGAGCGCAGACGTTGATACATCCGGAGAACTCTGCAACTCGTTTGCTTTTGCTTGAAAAATATCAGCGTTGGCGTCAAACTTCTCGATTGCAGCATATAGTTGAGACAAATCTACATCCAATTCCGCGTCAACAAGACGCTTCTCCAATTGCTTGAGCCCTTCACGCATGACAAGAGCGTACGACGAGAATTCGAACGGGATGATAACGTCGTTTGCGAGACGCATAGCAAGCACGCCCCACCATTTCGCCATACTTGCATGAGAAGCGTAGTGCGGATCACCTTGAGTTTCCATGTAGTGGAGGCTGTCCATGGAGCTGTGGTAGGTGCCGTACGACGCATAGGTAAGACCAAAAGCGAGGTTCACTGAAATGACTCCAAGGTGCTGATAGAACGGTGTGTAGTCCGAGCCCGATCCCATGAAAGTAATTAGATGCTCCGGTGCCAGGGTCTTGTCAGCCTTATCGCCGGCAGCAGGCAATCCTCCAGGGGTAGCGCGCGACTCCCTCATCTGTTCAGACCACTGATCTAGCAAACTTGCGGCACCATCAATTGAATTGTTGTTGCCGTTGAACGGGTTGGCTGGCAGCAAACTCGCTGTGTCCTGAACGAACTTGGCAATGGATGGAGCAGAGCTTGCACTGATGAGGGGACCAACAAGTAGGTCGACATTGAGGTAAGCCACAGCCTCCTCCTTCAGCAGCTTAGCGTTATCTTCGACCCACTCCGTGCTGCCCAACAGTGCGTACTCTTCGCCATCCCACGACCCCAAGACAATAGTGCGACGAGGTCGCCACCCAGACTCAAGCAAGTCACCAAATCCGCGAGCAATCTCCATTAACGTAGCTGATCCACTGCTCGGATCCACCGCACCGCATACCCATGCATCGCGGTGGTTGCCCAACACAACGCGCTTGTCTGGCTCCTCGGAGCCCTCGATCGTCCCTATAACATCCCAAATGGTGCCCACGTGGTTGTCCATGACGACATCTAAGTTCAGCACCAGAGCACCGTCATCTCCGAGCTTGTATTCAAGCGGTAATCCTCCCTGCCAGACATCGATAGCCTTCTGGCCGCCTAGGGCAGCAAGAATGCGGCGAGCCTGGCCGTACGAAAGTGGAAGTACCGGAACGCGCGGCACGTTGGTCACTTCTTCGTAGGTGAGACGCGAAGCACCCTCAACAGAAGCCCAACCGGGCGTCATGGGATCTCCCGAATAGAGAGGAATGTAGTTGACAGAGCCACGCTGGAACGAGTCCTCGGGGCGGTAGAAGCCTTCAGGGTATACAGGACCACGCGTGAAGCCGTCTTCGTTCGGGTCCGAGTAAATCAGCACTCCCACCATGCCATACTTTTCAGCCGCCATCACCTTGAGTCCGCGCATGTTGGCACCATATCGCACCAGCGCGATCTTGCCCTCGAGCGTGACATTGTTGCTTGCAAGCCACTCAAAGTCTTGCTGCGTGCCAAAGTTTGCGTACACAACAGACGCTGTCACGTTGCCTGTCGCCGAGTACGCGAGGAACGGCGGCAACGCCGTCGGGTCCGTCGTGCACGAGTCGTCCACAACGGAGCCCTCAGTCAAGTTTAGCTCCTGAGCATGAGGCTCCGGTGCCACGATAGCCAGATGGCGATGCACCGGGTAGCTCAGCAGCGTGTAATACTCCACCACCTCGGCTTGGATGCCGAAGGATTCCCACTGCCGGGCCGTGTACAGTGCCGTCTCGTAGTCCTGCTCCGTGCCGCAGGTGTGCGGCTTACGAGCAAATGCATGCAAGAACTCGCGCAGCTTGTCCGTCTTGACGCCGCCCACGAACTTTTGTTCAACGCTGCTCAAAGCAGGCACTTTCATCTTGTCCATCGATGTTGTCCCTGCAGCCACATTTTCCGTCGCCGATGGCGGCGTCCAGGTCTGCAAAGTGAACAGGTAGCTGCCCAGGAACACCAGCACCCCCACCAGACCAGCAACTCGCACTGCATCGCCGAAACGCCGTTGAGACGAGACATTCACTGCATCTTCACTTGGACTTGGCGCTTGGTCGTGCGGCGAGGTGCCGTACGTCTTCAACGGCGCCAAGGACATGTTAGGACTGTGGGCCTATTCAGCGCAGCGCAAATTGCAGACTGACGGCACTGACTGGCGCTGCAGCAGATACACACATCACGCAAACCGCGCGGCCTGACCATGCAGAGGCAGGACGCCATGCAACCCAAGTGACGTCGACCAGATGAGTGTAGTGCATCCTGCAGGACGCCCGTCCTGCACGCGTTGAAGTGGTCCCATCTGCTTCTCACTTAAGTCCGCACCAAAACCTTGATGTGCCGCACACTACGTCGTACCAACAGAGCGGTACAGCGCAATAGCCTCCACGACCATGGAAGCGGACGACGCTAACGCGCGGCTGGGCGTGCACGTGGAGGACCTGAGCCGCGAGACGCCGCCCAACCCGTTCCTGTTCCCGCGCAGCTTCCTGCGCTCGCACGTGCTGCACGACGCGGCGGGCATCCACCCGTTCCTGCCGGCCTACCCGCCGCAGATCCTGCAGTGGCAGCAGCCGAACCCCATCACCGAGTCCTGCGCGGGCAAGTTCTTCCTCTCGGCGGCGATGGGTGCGTGGCGACTGGCTGGAGCTGCTGGCGACGCGCTGACTGACTGACTGCAGGCTACGCCATGGGCAACGTGTTCGGCCTGGTGCTGGGCAGCTACGAGGGCATCACGCCGCCCGTGCCGCTGCCCGGCCAGCGGGAGCTGCCCAAGGTGCCGTGGCGCGAGTCGGTGAGGCTGCTCTGGTCGCGGTGTTGTCTGCAATTGGCAGGTGGCTGAGTCTTGTTGCGCTGGCTGCAGATGGCCGGATCGTGGAGAGTCACGGCGGGCAAGTGTCGCTACTGGGGCAACAACTTCCTCGTCATTTCCGGTGAGTTCAGGCGCTATGGGGGTGACGAGGTCGAGCTGACGTGGACTGTGTGCTGCAGCCATGTTCTCCGGACTCGAGTGCGCGTCCGAGAAGATCCGCGGCCGCCACGACGTGGGCAACGAGCTCGTGGCAGGCTGTGCGACGGGAGCAGCGCTGGCCGCCGGCCAGGGCTTCCAGGCGCAGTGTCTCGGCTGCGCAGGTTTTGCGGCGTTCTCGTACGCGATCAACGTCTTCACGGGCGGCAAGTTTTAGGGATTGCCAGACTGCTACTTCCTGCTCTCGTGGTGATAGAACTCGCTCGACGCGAGCTTATAAATACAGAAACACATAGCAAAGAGAACGCGAAAGGATGGAGTACGTGTGTAGTTAAGACAACGACGTCTAGCTGCGATGGAACCGAGCTTACGAAGCCATGTAGCCGCCGTCCACGAGCAGGTTGATGCCGTGGACGTAACGCGCATCGTCCGACACGAGGAACGTGACCGCGTTGGCCACATCCATCGCCTTCCCAGGCTCTTCAGCCGGGATCCGGTTGTTCGATGCCGGGGCGAGACAATCGTCACGGCTAATCGAGTCGTCAATAAAGCCCGGTGCGACTGCATTGCAGATAATCCCGCTCGCCGCGTACTCCGCCGCAATCTGCCGCGTGAGCTGCACGATCGCCGCCTTGCCCACGCCAAACGTGAAGTGGCCCTTGCGCGCCACCATGCCATACAGCGACGAAATGTTCACGATGCGGCCGCGCACAGCTCCATTGTCCTGCGTGAGCATCTGCTGCACTGCTCTCTTGCAGCTGAGGAAGACCGCCTTGGCCGACACGCCCATGGCTTCGTCCCACGCTTCAGCGTCCACATCCACCAGCGCCGTCGGCTTCACCCCACTGTCCTTAGGCGCCGGCACACAGTTGACCACAAAGTCGATCCGTCCGAACTCCTTCGCGATGGCATCGTACGTCTTGTCCACGAAGCTCCAGTTCTGCAGCTCTCCCTCGAACAGCTTCACCGGCGTCGCTCCGTCCAGAGCCTGGATCTGAGCTTCCACGTTCTTAGTTTGAGCCGAGTTCAGTGCATCAGCGCCCTTGGCCCCCACAATGGCGAGCTTGGCGCCCTCCTTGGCCAGCTTGACGGCGATGAGCTGCCCCAGCCCCACGTTGCCGCCCACCACGACGCCCACGCGACCCTGCAGTCGCTCGCCGCTCTTGCCGCTCGTCTACAGCAACCAACCACCAACGCCGCACCAATCAGCCTCTAAAACCACCGCAACGACGAGTAATTCCAGCGCCAACTCACCACGGAGGCCACGGCCTGCGCCGCCCGCGCCGCGTTCTTCTCGTCGTTGAGCTTGAGCGCCGCCGCGATCTCCTTGGGCGTCAGCCCCTTCTTCTCCAGGAACTGCAGCCGCTCCGACAGCGGCGTGTCCTGCACCTTTGGGTGCTGCAGGAAGCGCACGCCCTGCTGCACCAGCTCGTCGCGCACCGACATGACCCCAAGAGCTCCGATGTGCTACTGACGCGCTGTTTACGCATGCTTCAACGTCACTCGTGTGTACCACTCCACCATTACGAGGTCCACACTCTTCTCATTACGTGGGCCACGCTACCTGGGCACAATCCCTGGGTTGGTGTGTCGCACACGGACGACTCAGATGTTCCATTTCAGCCAATCATGAGGCGCGACAGCGGCGCGGATGAGTGTATCGCAGTCTGCTAAAGGGCGTGCAGGAGGCACCTCGCCATGATGCCGCTGTCGACGCCGCTGGCGAGTCCCGCGCCCGGCCGAGAGGCCCAAGACGTCCGCGAGACGCTGGAGACCAGTGAAGAAGCTTACGGCACTTTCTACGGCCGCGTGGAGCCCGAGATCCGCGCGCGGCCGCGTGTGTCAACGCGGCTGTGGCGCTCCGTGGGTGTGGCGGCGCTGCTGCTGGTTCTGGCGAGCTACATGCTGCTGCAGAGTCGCTACGAGGTGGTGCAAGGCTCAGAGACGGCTGTGGGCGCTTCAACGAGCTCTGACAAGGCCGGAGAGGCCGAGAACCAGCAGGAAGAGACGACGACACTCAGTCACAAGCACAAACGTCAGGAAGAAGCACAGGACACGCTCTCCGAGCTGGAGAGCAAGTTCCTGCACAGTGTGGACACCACAGAGATCAGGAAGTTCCACGGAGCTTATGCCAGTGTCCCGCACCCGGCGGGCAGCCGGCAGGACTACAAGACGGCGCTGTTCACCGCCGAGCAGTTCGAGTCCTTCGGTATCAAGGCCGAAATCGTTAAGTACTATCCGCTGCTGTCGCTGCCCATTTATCGTCGTGTGAGCATTCAGTCGCCGCCTGAAGCGGCCAGAGAGCTCAACTTGACGGAGGATAGCATTCCGGGAGACTTGTGCACGAGTAACGAGGACGCGCTGCCGCCGTTCCTGGGATACTCGGACTCGGGTAACGTCACCGCCTCGGTTGTGTATGTCAACTACGCCAGACCTGTGGACTTTCAGTGGCTGAAGGACAACAATGTCACGCTGGAAGGCAAGATCGCTTTGGTGCGCTATGGTGGCAACTTCCGAGGACTGAAGGTGATGCTCGCTGAGCAGCATGGAATGGCGGGTGTGCTCATCTATTCAGACCCGCTGGACGACGGCTATGCGCAGGGACCGGTATACCCGAAAGGGCCTTGGAGACCTGAGGGTTCTTTCCAGCGCGGGTCAGTGCAGTACAACTCCATCTCGGGTGGTGACCCGCTCACGCCCGGCTTCCCGTCGCTGCCAGGTGAGCCATACTTGAGCAAGGAGGAGTGCAAGACTATACCGCATATCCCGACACTGCCGCTTTCTTACGGACAGGCTCGCTACATCCTTGAGGCCCTTGGTGGTAAGAAGGCCCCTGAGGCTTGGCAAGGCGCGCTAGAGCTAGGCAACGGCGGCTACTTTGTGGGTGACGATGAGGCAACCGTTCTGAACTTGGATGTGGCCATGGATAACAGCATTGGACCTATCTGGGATGTTATTGGTACCATTGAAGGCACGGAAGAGCCTGACCAAATGGTGCTGATCGGCAATCACCGTGATGCATGGGTGTGCGGTGCTGTCGACCCATCGAGTGCTTCGGCCGTTATGCTGGAGATTGCTCGCGGACTCGGTGACTTGCTAAAGGATGGGTGGCAGCCACGCCGTACGCTTGTCATTGCTTCGTGGGATGGAGAAGAAATGGGTTTGTTGGGCAGCACGGAGTTTGCAGAGGACCACGCCGAGCTGCTCAAGAAGCAGGCCGTGGCGTACGTCAACGTGGATAACGTTGTCGGTCCGTTTGTTAGCACCGGTGGCACTCCATCAATTGCCAAGTTCCTGCAGGATACTGCTCAGCTCATCCCTGGCAACCCGTTCCATGGCGTGGATGTTTCCGAGAGTTTATACGAGCAGTGGGTGAGCCAAACTGCTATTCGACGATCGAGTTTGGCGGTTGGTGCTGATGATGGGACTCTGGCACCAGACCACCTCATTCAGTTTTTGGGATCTGGCACAGATTTCACAGCCTTCTATCAGCACCTAGGTATTATCTCCGCCAACCTAGGCTACACCGTTGGCAATGCGATGTACGGCACGTACCACAGCACCATGGACAGCATTCGGTACATGGAAACTGTTGGTGACCCGCACTACGCTACGCACACCACGATGGCTAAGTGGTGGGGCTTGATCACGCTGCGTCTAGTGGACAACGCCATCGTTCCGTTCGACTTCTCAACGTATGGGCTCGTGATGCAAGAAGACCTGGCCGGTTACGAGAAGATCACGGTGGAAATGGGCCGAACTGTGGACTACGCGGCTCTCCATGAAGCGATTGAAAAGTTCAGCAGCAACGCCGAGGTCTTCCAAGCCCGCGTTGCTGAATTTGCTAAGACGAGCCCCAAGAAGAAAGAGAGTCACAAGAGCGAGGCCGAACGCCACTTCTGGAATGAAAAGCTCGTGAGTCTGGAGCGCTACCTGATTTCGGACGCTGGGCTTCCGCACCGCCCGTGGTTCAAGCACATGATCTTTGGACCGGGGTTCTACGAGGGCTACAAGGGTGCAGCTTTCCCGGGCATCTCAGACTGCATCGTGTTCGAGGACGACAACGCTGCAATGCAAGCGCACGTGGATGATGTCGCTGCAGTCATTAATACGGCGGCGGCTTATCTGACGTCCGCTTGAGCGAGGGAGGAACAGAGTTTTGCATGGTAAGGATGAAGGTGAAGCAGAATAGATGCACATTGTGTCTAACGAGCAGGAAGAGAGCAATCATCAGAGAAACAAACAACCAAATCAATGAGACGGAACCTTGCTGCCAATTGGCAAAGATGACCACGAAGAACAGCAACTACGATGCAGTTGAAGTGCCTGGCTCAATACCAAGAACTTGATACCTCGACCTGCGCCTTGACATGCAGACAATAAGATCGTAACTACCTGTGCAAACCACTTCAAACTGCAGTCCGACAACGGGCACGGCTTACTCAACTGCGTCACGGCAGCCCCAAGCATGAAGCCGTCCTTGCTTTATGATTCTTGACCGCGGATGTGTAGTCCTTTGCTGGGTGGCTGGCATCGTGCGGGCAGTCGAAGCGGTATTCGTGACCGAGGACAGCACTGCAGCTTGCGCCGCCACACGCAAAGTGGACCTGTAGGAGCGGGATCATCGCAACCTGCCTCGACAGTGGAGACCGCAGTCGCCGTTCCTCGACCCGTCTGTACGAGGACACATCATGTGGGCACCACTCCAGCTGGCGTGTTCGCAATGTGCGTGGGTGATGACAGGCGAGCAGGGCCTTTGCTGCTTCACTTCGCGTTTTGCAGTCTTTTTCGATTATGTCGGACGCGTACGGCACCTTTGGGGCATCGGCTCCGTCGTCTCGACAGCGTGAAAGCCGCTGGAAAAAAGCATTGTCCTCGACTGGTGTTCGCGTTGGTGGCGTTGTTGCTGTAGTGCTGGTGGTTGTTGGCGGCTTTCTCCTGTTCCAAAGCCCGTCGTCGACTTCGGTGGGCAAGAACGTCTCTGTTGGGCGTGATGCGGCTGTGTTGACATCGTCGGAGCGCACCTTTATCGACGGTGTTCAGCCCGAGAAGCTACGCGAGTTCCTGCACTCGTATGCTAGTGTGCCTCACGTTTGCGGCACTGAACAAGACTACAAGACCGCAGTGTACACTGCGGAGCAGTTCGCCGCCTTCGGCCTCCAGGCCGAGATCAAGGAGTACTACACGCTCTTGTCGTACCCGATCCACCGCCGTCTCGCTATCGTGTCGCCCGAGCAGAGCGTGCATGAACTCAACCTGACCGAGGCGTCTGTGCCCAACGATGCGTGCACCAACAACCCGGACGCACTACCTCCGTTCCTCGCGTATTCAGACTCGGGCAATGTCACCGCGTCGGTCGTGTACGTCAACTACGGCACCCAGGCAGACTTCGACTGGCTGGTGAGCAACAACGTGACTCTGGAAGACAAGATTGCTTTGGTGCGCTACGGCCGCAACTTCCGTGGACTTAAGGTCGCATTGGCAGAGCAGCATGGCATGGCTGCTGTGATCATTTACTCGGACCCCAACGAAGACGGATTCGTTCAGGGACCCGTGTACCCCGAGGGCATCTATCGTCCCAAGGGCTCTTTCCAGCGCGGTTCGCTCCAGTATTTGTCGCTGGCATCAGGTGATCCGCTTACGCCAGGCTGGGCATCGGTCCTTGGAGCCCCGCAATTGAAATACGAAGACGTTGACAGTATTCCACACATTCCGGCGCTTCCGCTGTCCTACGAGCAGGCAGACATTATCCTGCGCTCAATCGGCGGTCAGAAAGCACCTGAAGCTTGGCAAGGCGGTCTCACGTACCCGGAAGGCTACCGACTTGGTGATGACGAAGCGCTCGTGCTCAACCTTGATGTGCTCATGGACAACAGGGTTGGTCCGATTTGGGATGTAATCGGTACAATCCAGGGCGAAGTTGAGCCTGATCAACAAGTCCTTATCGGCAACCACCGTGATGCCTGGGTTTGTGGTGCTGTGGACCCGAGCAGTGGCTCTGCTGTCATGATGGAGATTGCACGTGGTCTGGGTGAGCTGCTTAAGCAGGGCTGGAAGCCCCGCCGCACCATAGTGCTCGGCTCGTGGGATGGCGAAGAATTCGGTCTACTCGGCAGTACGGAGTTTGCGGAAGAGCGGGCAGAGGAACTAAAGCAGAAGGCTGTCGCGTACATCAACGTCGACAATGTTGTAGGTCCATTGGCTCTTGCAATGGGCACTCCGTCGATCGCCAAGTTCATCGAAGATACTGCCAAGGCCGTGCCTCCGAATGAGTTTTTTGGCAAGGGTGACAATCGCAACGAGCCCGGCGAGAGTTTGTACGCGCAATGGGCTGCTCAGACTGCGCGCCACCGCTCGCAGATTTACGGTGTGTACGATGGTACGTTGGCGCCAGACCACCTCATTCAGTTTATGGGCTCTGGTTCGGACTTCACCGCATTTTACCAGCACCTCGGTGTCATTTCTGCGAACCTCGGATTCACGCTCAATGGTGCTGTCTACGGTACCTACCACAGCAACATGGACAGCCTCATGTACATGGAGACTTTGGGCGATCCGCACTACGCAACGCATGCAAACATGGCCCAGTGGTGGGGACTCATGACCATGCGTCTTGCCACGGATGTCGTCGTACCCTTCGACTTCACAACCTATGGACTAGTAATGAAGGAAGATCTTGCTGGTTTCGAGAAAAAAATTGCTGCGATGAACCGCAGTGTGGATTTTACTGAGCTCTACGCGGCTATCGCAAGCTTCGGAGAGAACGCTAATTTATTCCATGCTCACATTCAGCAGTTTGGGGTTGCTAACGATAGCAACAGTGAAGTTTTGTTGCGTGGCTGGAACGAGAAGTTGGTATTGCTGGAGCGTCACCTCATTAATGAAAGCGGCCTGCCCCACCGTCCATGGTACAAGCACGTGATCTTTGGCCCAGGCTTCTACGAGGGCTACCTCGGTACTGCCTTCCCTGGCATCTCGGACTGCGTGGCTTTCGGCGACAACAGCTCGACGATCCAAGCGCACGTGAATGACGTCGCTCGCATAGTCACCGATGCTGCCAACTTTCTAGTTGTTATGTAGCTGTTAAGACTGGAACTGTTTGAGGCAGTCTCAAATGCACCTAAATTCACATGAACATTCGCCCGAGTCATCTCTTTTTTTTTGACAAACCATGCGTATGAAGGTGTTACTTTGCGCTGCAAAATGTCCGGCCATGGGTAGTCTTGAACATATTTCGACGTCGATGTCGAAATTCTTCTGACACAAATAGGCTTGGGCCTTCGGGTCAATAGAAATGCTAAGCTGGGCATTGGACTTCAGCCGCACACGTGCCGATTACAGAAAACAGGTTGGTCGCCAACTACACCCGCAATGTTATCGGTGAGAATATTCTAAGTCGCTGGGTGTATTTGTGACTTAAGGTGATAAAACGATCGTAGCTTTCCATCGACTTCACAAGCTGGAAAACCCCTCCACGACTATTGATCAAGGCGAGCACATGAATATTTTATGTTGGAGTATCGGCACAGTATTCGAGGTCACCTCTGCAGTCTGGTCAGAAGTGTGTTTCAGCTGAGTAAATATCGTAGAAAACCTTACAACTGGTGTTTGGAAGACATCGTAATAAGAGAAGCACTCAAATTGGAGAATTTATTCTGTGCTTGAGCAATGAAAAAAGGTTTGAAGATCTCTAGAGGCGCTGAATCTGGGAAACTTTAACCTGGCCGATTTTGACTTTCCTCTGGTAGCTATATGTTGGATATGCTGGCCATCGCAAAGTGCTCGAACTTAAGTAATTTTCCTGGAGCACGCTATGGTACAAGTGATTCGGCGGAATTTGAATATCTTATGCACCTGGTTTGTCAGCTCCACTATCCGTTAAGATGGACTTGGACTGGGTTGGAATGAAGCATTCAGGTACGAGCCGTCCATGAGTGACGTTGATGGAGCATCTACTGGATCGTGAAAGGCGTGACATAAAGAATGGTGTAAATTGATATTTCGAACCCTTTCGTTCTGCAGCCGCAGAAGGCCACATCGATATTCTGCAGTATCTGTACGAACAACGGGTGCTGACCCCGGTATGATCCATTACCAAAATCAATTCAATGCCGCAATTCTTGGAAATGGGGGAAATCGGAGAATTGGAGGCAGGTGTGCTTCATTCAAAGCGAACGCTCTCATTTGAATTAACTGTGGTGGAAACGTAACAGTACTTGATTGCGCATTGGCTTGCTCCGATTTTTCACAATTTAAACGATGCATGATTTCACAGTTTGGAAACGCTGCTATTCCTACGTGCTATTTACCCGGGTGCGTTTGTCCCACAACTCCTATCTAGAGCGACATTTACCACCATTCAACCACCTGATGTATTCGGAGACTACTTCATGGTGCCAGCAGTCTTGACGTATTTGGGAGCTAGATACAGTAGGGCGTTTGTAACTTGCTTTAGGAAATAGCAGTAGCAACGCCACCTCGTGTGCTGAAAGGAATGTCGTTCCGCTCCTACCCTTTCCCGCTGCTTTTCGTTCCATTTTTGCAGTGCTTTTAATTGACGTGCAAACCTGCTGATTTGTAATACAAGATCAGCACAAAAATAAAAGTTGACTTGCCATACTGTGAGAATTATTATATTTTAAGTTTCCAAAATTTCTCGTGATACAACCACCTGGAGGAAAGGTTCGGCCAAGTAGTAGCTGGAGGGAAGGTTCGCCCAAGTAGTAGGATGACGCAAAGTCATCACGCACACCCCACCATTGGTCATACCCCAGCAATTTTTGTTATCACTGCCGCGGTGCCATCACTTATATGTGTCACAACGGGCTAACATCCCAGCACTTATCCATTTTCGTAATGTCATCACTGAGGAGTAGGCTCACGTCGCAAAAGGGGAAAACTTTGCTATCATATCCGTAATGTAATCACTGATGTGTAGGGCTCACGTTGCAGAAGGGGAAAGCTTATATACTACATGAATTACAGTTTTAAAAGTAATTTTTTGTGCGTTAGTATCGCACAAGGGTGAGATTCTGTCGCCAAGTCTTAAGTTTGCTTTTTACTACAATAAGAGATCCAGATTTCTATAACTATTACTGTGAAACGAAACCGAAATTAAGTGTACTCTTAGCCAAAATGCATCTAATTGCATGCCACTCAATCATACTTTTGTATTCAAGTAGTACGTACAGATATTTTTGTTAAGTACATTAGAGACGTATACCGCTAGGGTTAAGAATTCACACAGCTCACAACCCGATGGTGATGCTGCTTCTCAGTGCATTTTTCCTCCTCTGCGCATACCTACGGTAGGCGGGCTAAACGTTTTTTTTTTTTCACTGAGGTTGATTTGATCGTAGATACAGCAAGACATAAGGCACGTTTCATCGGTTGGTGTGCTGTGATCATGGTTTGAACAGTGGAATGGGGGAGCACGGGAAGCGATGTAAGATACAACTATTTTGTAGCGCGTGTGACTAGATAGCCAACCGGACCGCTGACGATTGCAAGCATTTTGCAATTTCCCCTACGAGCATCAGCAATTTATTTTCTACTCATGACTCTGTAACGTTATAGCGTTGGTTTTGGTCACGTTCCTTGGCAACGTCGATGTACTGTTGGCGACCACTGAATCCGGTGAGAACGCGGTCTTTTTTTTCAGGAATGCATCATCACTTCATTTATCTGTTACAAGAGCAATAAGAATATTGGAGGAAGATCACTGCGCGTGGGCAAGGCAACCAATACGGACGAAATGGATCCTGAAGACAGAGGTGTTCTTACATCTCTCGTCGGAAATTTAAATACACGAGTGAATGCGGCAAGAGAAGCGAATAGAATATCCAAAGAGGTGAAGGCGTGGGTGAAGTCGGGGAAGTCTGATTTCGAGGCACAATCGTTGTTGGGATTGGCAGGAATGTCAGATGATGTGGCCAGGATCAAACCAAATTACGAATACTTCGAGAAGTTTTTGATCAGGAAGTATCGCTTCAGCGACATGCTAATTGACGAAACTCCCACGTATAATGTCTGGGTGACAATAGGTTTCGGTAACATTCGCACTGCGGATCAGCTGCCGATTCTCTCGAACACGGCAAAGTTTAAGCTTTATGAGCGCTACGTAAAAGCGTTTGATCGAGTGACAATCAACAAGCTCTACAGCTACCGCACTCCCGTACAATCCAGCAGTGGAGCATCGGATGCTGAGATCCGAATTATGATGTTGGCCAAGCAAAGACGACCCGACCCATACTACGCCAAATGTGTGCTGGGGATCAACAAACTAAATGCACAGGCCGTCACGCACCACAGTAACTACAAGTACTACCAACTCTACTTGAAGCTGGCGAACCAAGCAGCTTGATAAGCAAAGCTGGTTAGAAGCAACAAGTCACGTCTGTCCAACAACTAGTTCACGTAGGATTGGTTGGCTTGCTAAGACAAAATGGATTAGACATGCAATTTGTCTCTTACTACTGTTGTATTGTATTCGTGGCGTGACCTTGTCATAAAGCTGGTAGCGACCAGCTCTGAATTTGTGTTAGCCATACCGACTGTAACACCACTGAAGTCGACTCGAGGAATAATTATTCTGTAGTCACTTGCAACGCACGGATTTCATCCATGAGCGTGTCACACGTATCGTAGTGAAGTAGATGCTTGCTGCAAAAACAGTGACAATAGCCTTCGCAAACTAACCTACCAAACTAAAGCGGTGATCAAAGCTTCTGCTAGCGTATTTCAAATTAAATATTAAAAAGAGGTGCACTTGTGGTAAAAACTATTATTCTAAAACTCTTTAGAGGAGCCTCTTGGAAATCAACACCATTTCTTTACAAAATACGGTTGTGTAACTGTTCATATTTTCTTGTCTAACTAGTGCAGGGCAGGTGTATATGAAAACGCAGCTCTTTATTCTTTTCTCAGCAGAGACCTCCTACGATAGTTGTTTACACCACCTCTAAGCCTCACCAAACCCTAGTATGATGCTCAAAAAGGGCGTTTGACTGGACGAAGAGCTTCATTTGCAACGATATCAACACTAGGGGCTGCTTGTTGAACACTGTCATACATTAGCGGCTCAATTTTGCATGGTGTTAAATGACGATGACGTCATTTTGGTTGTCGACTCTATTCTTGATGAATTTAGGAAATCACACCTGGACATTTGAAACTGGCTGTCAGATACAACATCGATGAAATATTGCGCTTTCATTTTGGGGTCATATGCTATAAAATCAATTTGTCCCGTTCCAAATCCTTCTACAAGCTTCAGGGGTCTTTGGAGCACTCAGTCAACTTTCTAAGACTTGCTTAACAATAAATAATGTGTTGCGCAAAATCAAGAGTGGATGAGTGATGATCGAGTAGAGACCTAAGCAATCAATTCGGTGATGTTCTCTAGTTATCCCTATTTCTTGAAAACTATGTTTCAGTTGCTAGAACAGCCGTCACACCATATTGATTCATGCCACTAAATCTCCATAGTTGTCTTTTATTAAAATTTTATTGGAATTAAGCTCGAAACAGAAATAACAATGTTTACGACTTGTACACACCGTTATCTATTTACAAAGATTGGTTCAAGGTACAATACAACCAAAAAACAGTTAGATTGCCCCTGAAATGGTGCTCTGCTAAGTTGTGCGTTATTGCGTTGCACCATGACAAACATTGTGTTCCTATGTGTGTGCGTCAATTAGAGTACCTATCAGTGGCACATCCAAATAATTCTCAAATGGCATCCGCTCACGAAGAAAGTCTTACATATCTACATCGCTATGCCCCACTGCGTCATCGCTGCACTAACTGCTTGCGTTAATGAATTACATGATTGTCGATGGTGACAACAGCAGATACTGCACCAGTGTGGCTTTCCTGAAATAGTTGGTTTTAAACTCCGTGCAGGAGTGGCAGCAACGTACTCTATCTCTTCAGTGTAAGTTGCAGTTGCTCCTCACTGTACCTACAATGATTTCTTGCAAGCGTCACACACGGAGTTGCCGCTACATGCCCAATCCTAAAGTCATTCATTGAATAATCGTTATTCAAAGGTAGGTAATACACTAGGAGGCACAGCGCTTCTCTTGCCCGAGAAACACATTCGTAAAGATCACTTTGTGATCTGCAGTCCTATTTGAATATGCTCGTATTAATTTTATCAAGTCTCGTTAACAAATAAGCGTGTCGCTCCTACCTGGTGCATTTAAAAGCTATACAACCACGGCAGAGACAGCTGAGGCACGAGAATGCAAGTTCATAATTAAATTGCCTTCGTCCTATGAAGGTAAAAAAAAATACCGGCTATGTTTGATTTAAAATATCAGCACTTGTTCGCTTCTTAAGATTGCAGGGCCGTGATTATGGTTTCAATGCAGATAGATGGGGGAACACGGGAAGGATGTGAAAAGCGTACCCCTATTACTTTTTCCTTGGTAGCACTAGCTCCGCTGATGCCTGCACACAGTTCGCAATTCGCTTAAACGATCACCAGCAAGCTGCTCCTACTCTCCACCATGTCTGTGTACCGTTTTATAGTGTTGATATCGGTTGCTTTCCTGGCAAATGCCAACGTGCTTTTGGCGGCCACCAAGTCTGGAGAGAACGCGACAGGATTTCCGAAGGTCCCACTCTCTACGCATGTACCTGTCGCTAATCACCACAATGATAATGGAGGAAGATCACTCCGAGGTGCGGTGTCTGATGCTGATAAATTAAATTTGACTGGTACAGAAGATAGGGGGTTCATTTCATCCATCATCCAAAGTTTAAGACACACGTGAAGGTGTCGAAGGAGGCAAACAAGATGTATAAAGACATGCAGGCGTGGGTAAACTCCGGGAAGTCTGATTACGAGGCGCAGTCGTTGTTGGAATTGGCAGGAATGTCGGACGATGTAGCCAGAACCATGCCAAACTACCCGTATTTCGAGTTCTTTCTGATTAAGAAATATGACTAGCGCAAATTGCTAGTTCACGATACCCCCACGTACAATGTCTGACTACGGACCAGCTGTCAATCATCTCGAACACCGCAAAGTTCAAGCTTTACGAGCGTTACGTGCGAGCCTTTGACCGAGCGTCGATTAATAGATATTATAAAGCCCGAATTCCCGTGTCGGTGAGCAGCGGAGCGTCAGAGGCAGAGATGACGGCTAGAACTACGCTTCTAGCTAGGCAGCGACGACCTGATAAATTCTACGCTAAGACAGTGCTGGGACTCAATCGACTAAGCGCACAAGCGATCAAGAAACACAAAAAAAAAATAACTACAGGTACTACGAACTGTATCTAAAGCTGACCAAACAGACTGCTTAGAAAGCAAAGGAAGGATCGAGCGACAAATTTCGTAAGTTCTTACTAGGGAAAAAAAAAAAAAAAAAACAGCTACACAAGCCCAGAAGCATTTTGTGAAAAGAAGGTTGGACTCCTTTATTTTTTAGAAAGCTCAGAATGTGTCGCCAACTAAAGCTAATACAGCTAATGGAGGACTCAGCATGGCGACCTTCAGGCGTAGTCACCATAACGTAGTCATGAAGGTTCAAATGATGGTGCTTCATGATCGGGGAGGTGGGTACAAACTGTGAACTGTGTCTGTAAATGATAAAATGCTACGCAGAACTACTTCGCCGCCAAAAGAATGCCCACAAGTTAGTCTTGGTCTCCACCGTCGTTGCCTCTGTCTTGGATGTGTTTTAAGCGTTTGGCGTAGTGCGCCATCTCGTTGGTCAGCGCCCGCTTGAGGCCTGGTACGTGTTCCTGGCTCGCTGCTTTCGTCAATGCGTCGCTCACGGCGATGACGCACTGAATCAGATGCATGCGCTCTGCGTCCTCACTGGGTGCTGCAGCGCCAGCCCCAACGGAATTCACCTCTCTGTGCTCAGTCCGTTGCGGTGGCGTCACTGCAGCGACGTTGCTACCGTCGTTGCTGCTGGTTTCGTCCGCCTGAAGTCGCCTACGAGTGTCGTCCCGCCGCTCCTCTTCTGCCTTCTTTTCCAGCACTTCAAGCAGCAAGTCGACGAGGTCCTCCTTGGTGCGGTAGGCCGCGTACTCCTTGGTGCGCACCTTGACGCCCAGCGCCGTCAAGTGCGTGCGCAGGTCGTCGAACCTACAGCTCTCGGCAGCGGCCTGCAGCTCCCGCGCTCTGCCCTCGCTGCAGAGTCGCTGCAGCTGCTCCAGCGTCGCCTTGCGCGCCATCGTCGGCAACTAAAGTGTCGGCAAGCAACATGGCTACACCCGTGATGACACCAGATCCAACAGCAAGTTGAAGTTCAGCTTACGTGTGGTACACAACAGAAGCCACGTGGACCACACATACCATCACTCTGCATGTCACTCCTCCGATCCCCCGCATCACTGACAACCGCATCCATTGTCGCCACTTCCGCACTCGCGACCATGGGCAACGAGGTGAGCCGCCCCGCCGGCGACGTGAGTCCGCAGAACTCGGGCGTCGTGCCGCCGCGCTCCCCCTACACGCCGACGGGTGGAGCCTCCCGCCGCGCGCAGAGCTTCAACGCGTCGCTGTCGCCGTCGTCGCCGTCGCCGCAGCCGAAGCCGCAGCGGCGCTCGAGCAGCAGCGCCAACTTGACGTCGCCTTCAAACCCTAATGTGGCAAACCCTTGTGGAAACCCCAATGCAAACCCTAGGAAGGAGCGCTCGATCCAGCGCATGGATAAGGCCATTCGGCGCCGCGTGCGTGGGGGCATCACGTACAACATGAAGCTGCTGATCCGCGGCGCCAAGGGCACGGGCAAGACGTCGCTCTTCCAGCGTCTGCAGGGCGAGCCCATCCCCGAGACGCACCAGTCCACGCCGCAGCTGCAGTCCGCCACCATCAACTGGAGCTTCCGCCAGAACCTGGAGGAGAACGTCAAGTGCGAGGTCTGGGACGTCGTGGACAAGGGATTCGTCCCGGTAGAAGAGGACGGAGAAGTCTCGACGCCGTCTCCTGAGACGGTGGAGCACGGTGGACTGCAGACCCAAGGCAGTTTGACTGCCGAAGCTACGGCGGCGGCAGCTGCGGCTGCTGCAGCCATGCAGAATGGGACCCACTCCGTGGCTATTGTGGACGCGTCCACGGTGGACGTGTACCATGAAGCGCACGGAGTCATCTTCCTGTTAGATGTTACCAAGTGGGACACGCTGGAGTACGTGAAGCAGCAGCTGGACAATGTGCCAGTTCATATCCCGACGCTGGTGCTGGGCAACTTCAGAGATCAAGGCGCGCAGAGAAAGATTTTCAAAGAAGATATCCAGGAACTGCTGTATGGTTCAAGTGATCGGCCGCAACATCAGCAGTGGAGACGACCGCTGGAGTTGTTGTACTTCGAGTGCTCGCTGCTGAATTGCTACGGGCTGAAATCGCTGCACCAGTACTTTGGCATCCCCTTTTTGCAGCTAAAGCTCGCGACTATCAGACAGCAGATACGCATTGTGGAAGGCGAATTCGCGCATCTAAAGCATGACGTTCAAGCTACAATCAGTGAACAGCGATATGCGGAGTATGTTGAGCATATCAAGGCTACAGGCTCAGATATCCGAACAGGAAGGCGTGGCTCTGGAAATGGAAACACACCACCAGCTGCATCGCGGAGCAACTCCGTTCGGTTGTCCCCAAAGGATGCAAAACCTGTAGTGTCGGAAGATGCAGATGATGACGTTAGTGTAATGAGCAAGGAAAATGGCGCTTGCACACCGCCAAAAAACACTAGCCCAGTCCACACCGCATCTAGTTCTGTGGCAGAAGCATCACAAGTGGAAGAAACAAAGTCAGTGGATATGGAAGATTTGCCTGCACGAAGCAGCAGTGCTGTAATTCAAGCAGCCCCACAATTAAAGTTTGAACACAAGGAAAGTGTGGCGTCGATCCCTGATGGAGTGGCTGAAATTGATGTTGAGGATAAACCTGTGTCCCCAGAAGGCCAAAAGAGTAACACACCTGCAACAGATAATGCAATGTCGGGTCGTGCTCGAAAGGCGTCAGTCGAAGAAGTGATTCATCTCGAAGACTTTCAAGTACCAAAAACGCGCACCAGCGACCTGGATCACTTTTATTCTGAAGATGAAAGCGACGAAGATGCTGGCGATTACGACGAGGATGTAGTGGTTGCACCTGTGGATGGGGCGATGAAAGCCAGTATTAGTGGTGTTTATCACAAGCAACGCTTTATTGACTCGGATTCTTCTGATTCGGATGAAAGCGAAGAACCAGCGTCTCTGGGCCGACGAAAAGTGAAGGCGCCTCGAAAGCAATCCCCTCGCAATACAGTCACCAGGCAGAGAAGTGCTCCTAGTCAACCAGTCCCAAAGCCTCCGGTGTCGTCGCCGGCGCCGCCGTCTCCCCATCCGCCATCATCCTCTTCACGTCCTACCCAAAGAAGCAGACCAGGGTCACCAGCAAGATCACAACCAAGCAGCCCTGCAAAGGAACGTCAGCCGTCTAGTCCGGCTACCAGTGCTGCTACTTCAGTTACTCCAACACCTCCTACAGCCCCACCAACCTCTCCTTTAGCATCTTCCATCCGCCATTCAAGTCCAAGAAACAAAAGCGATGTGGGCATCACAGGATCACAGAGAGAAATGCCAGTATCTGTGTCGCCTTCTCACACCGATAAAAACGGAGTGAAGAATGGCTCTTCCTCGAGTGAGGAACCTGAACTGACTGGAACAGAGAATGCTGTTGTTCCAATCAATGATAACGAAGAAACACTCGGAAGCACAATCAGGGAAGAGTCTCAGGTCATCTCAGGTGATAAAACTACTCTCAGCCAGCAGACTGGTGGTGGCAGCGTTGCAGCCTCGGTAAGCGATGTCGAGGAAAATGACAGTGATGAATCGCTTGTCACCGGAGATAAGGAGGTGGCTGCAACGAAACTTCTAACTGAAGAAATTATCCAACCAAACGCATTGAACGGGAAGGAGGCCAACAGCGAGCCAGAAGAAGTTGCTCGTGTTTCAACAATCGATCGACAAAGCAAACTCGTCGAGAATGGAACTGACGCCGGTGGCAATGATGCTGAGCTAGAACCGAACGCTGAGACGCTGACGTCATTCCTCGCAAAAGACGAAGACGACAGCAGCGAAGAGTGTGGTGATGACGGTCCAAAGGAGGAAGTTGCTGCAGTTTTAGAAGCAGTAGTGCAAGCACCTTCAACTCTTAACCCTCATAGCCGTCGCCCAGAGGTACAAATGAGTGATGATGAAAGTGGTGGCGATGACGACAGGAAAGAGAACGCATCATTGTCTTTAGCACCCCTTCAGGCTTCGTTGCCTATTCCGGAGTCCGCCTCACAGCTGTCAGCTTCGACAGGGATCGTGAACTTGGCAAGCCAGGATGACTTATCAGGCCATTACCACAAGCGAAACTTAGAAGAGGCTGGTGATCTGCTGTCTTTATCAGCCCTTCAAGCTTCGCTACCATTGCCTGGACAATCTGTAATGCCTCTGTCGTCGACCATGCATGAGCGTATGACAGTTTCTATGGATTACAACAATGAAGGTAACAACCATGAGGCGCCAGGCAAAGCTCTGCAGATGTCAGACTTTCAAGCAAGTTCTGTTGAGGGCTCGTCGTCGACTGCACCGGTGGCACCTGATTTCTCCAATGTTGTTCCAAGCTACGATCTGGAGGCATTTTTGAATGAAAGCGACAGCGACGCAGAGAACACACCACCGCCGAGTTATACTGAGCCGTCAAAGCAGGTATCGAGCGGTCGAAAGGCAGTCGTTGAGTCGAGCGGAGAGGAAGACGAAGAAGACTTAAATCGATTTTCGGGCTACAGCATCAGCAAGAAGGGCAGGTCCGAGCGGAGACGCCAGCAAAAGGAGGATCTTCGTCAGCTAAATGCTGCGCTTGACAAGACGTCACCATGGGATGGCGAAAGCAGCGATCCTTTCGCACCGTCGACGGGCACTGCTGCAGCAGCCTCCGACTCCTCGTTTGGAAATTCTGACGTGATGGAGGCTATTCGGAAGGCTCAGGAAGAAGCCATGCGCATGCTCCCTACAAATCCAGCGTCTGTCGATGATGACGCGGGCTCCAACTCGTCGAAGAAGAGGCACAAGCATAAACACAAGAAGGAGCACAAACACAGGAAAGGCGAGGACGGTTCCAAGGAGAAATCGTCTAAGAAGAGCAGCCGGAAGTCCGGGTCGAGCTCGCGCTCCAAGAAACGGCGTCCGCATGTTGAGGACGACCTCGCATAAAACGGGGCGGGGTCAGCACGCGCGTGATGGCTAGCTATCCAGCAAGGTCTACGCATGCTGTCTGACTGCGACCAGCAAGACACTGAGCGGAGAGAATATAGAGAAAGTCGAGTAGAAGTATCGTGTGGTCTGGCCAGCGCAGTCGGCGGAAAATGAGTGTGTCGCTGGCCACGCAAGGCCGATAGTTTAATCAACGGGCCGGAGCCGAGCTGGCCTGATGTAAGCAGCGCTACGTGAGATGACCAACGCAAAATCAAGCTTGCACGTTCGCGTTCAGCGCGCTCAAGGCCGAAACAGAATTGCGTTTTGATCCCTATAGCGGTGTATTACGGCCGCCCTGCCCCGCATGAGCAGTGTCAACAAGATTAGCAGGGCCGTTTCCGCCGTAGCTAGCGCTGGTAGCGCGCTGCGTGACCCCCAGTCGGCAGATCTTGCCAGTTGCACGACGCTCTGCCAGCAGCGCGCTTGGGGCGGTCTAAGGTTGCAACGCAGGGATTGCAGACACTGGTGATGCATCGGCGGCGTTCTCGAAGCTCCCGTTCACGGCGTGGTCGCAGCCCATGTCATTGCACCTCTGGGAGATCGCAAATGGCGTTTCTAGCGTGTTCTGGAACCGCATTGACGCCGGAAGACTGCTGACCCGCTGGGACGCCATCGACAACACACGGTAACGACGACCAGCGAGCCGGCGCACTTTCGGTTTTGCTGCCAACGTCACGCGTCCCACCCCCATCAGCGCTTAGTCCAGCATGCACATGCTGTTCCAGAGCGAGGCGGCCTACCGCCGGCGCCGCGCGTGGATACCGCGCGACGGGGACGAGGCGAGTGCGACGGCAGCGAGACCCAGGAGCGGCGCGGTGCTATCCGATCCCAGGCGGCCTCGCGCGAAAGGGAAGTCGCACAACTGCAAGTCGGCCAAGCGCGAGAACAAGGCGGTGAAGCGCCGGGCGGAGAAGCGGGAACCGGAGTTGGAGCTCGAGAGCGACGTTGACGGCGATGTTGAAGACAACCAGCAAATCGACGAGGCCGAGCAGCAGGTTGAAGACAAACACGTGCTGCAGGACGAGGTGCTGGCCATGCAGCAGGAGATTGAGACGTTGCAACAGCGACGACTGCTGCTGGACTCGGCCATGATCAACGCGCGCACCAACGCCGTGGCGCACGCGATCGATCTCACCAAGGGCTTCTACGTGCATTTTTCCAACGGTTTTGACCCGCTGAACCATCCTGAGCAATCCAGACAAGCCGAGACATTCCTTCGAGGGATTATGAGGAAAGACGTCATCTGCACTGAATTCCGAGGCGTCGACTTGTTCTTGGAGCAGTATAAGGTGTGTACGGAGGGGCATGCGTCCATGCGCGTGTTCGTGCATGACATCGTCGTCATCAACGAAGACCTGTCGTCGCGAAGTGGGGCCATCCAAGTCCTCGCCAAGGCCGTGGCGCGCTTCCGAGTGAGCCGCGCGACGCTGGAAAAGTTCTTTCCTCTCATCATTGAAGATGAAGAACTGACACAGCAGTTGATCGGCAAAGAGTATGCGATCCAGTACGACAAAGTCTTTCACTTTAAGCACGGCCGCGTGTTCCAACATGAGTCGCAGGTGGACTTCTGCACTAGTATGCTGAAGATGGCCCAGAACCCGTTCGTGGCCATGAAGCTGCTCGAAGCTTCTCTCATGACCAAGCATGGCCACTTAAAAATGGACAACAACATCGAGGAGGACATGAACCAACTCGAAAATACGGTGCTGTGAAAAGAAGTTGTAGCAACGCAAGTAAGACGTCAACGTAATGCAAGTGTATCATTTCCCTGCAAGCCACGTTTGACAAGGGCGTCACCTGTCTAGATGAGGAACGAGATGAAGCCGTTGAGTCCGCTGGCGAGCACGCAGAGCTGGCCCAGAGTCCAGAGCAGTGCACGGTGCGGTTGCTTCTGGTTAACGTACGCAAAGGTGTGCGCGATTCGAGCAGCCGTAAAGACGCCCATGAGCACGCAGTTGGTCTCCTCCTGTCCGCCGACGATAACTGAGCCGATGAACACCAACAGCCCCAGCGGGATCGTCTCCAGGTCATTCTGCACCACTCGCTTCCAGCGGTAGTCTTCGGCCCGAGCTTTCTTGAGAGTCTCCGACACCGGTTTGTCGTCCTCAACCAGCCCGTAGGTTTGAGCAGGCAGACCGTCCTGACTGAGGAGTCCGTTGTCCTCGGGTGGACGAGCTCCTGCTGCGAAGGACTTGCCACCTTGGATAGACACAGTGATGAAGAACTTGATAAACAGGATCAGTGAGCACGTCGAGTACGTCTTCACGGCCGCATTAAGATCCACCAACGCAGTCATCTCTTAGCTTTCGTGTCCTCGGATTCTACTTGTTTACTGCACGGCGCTTTGGAGAGTGAGCGGCACCACGGGGCGCGTCTCCACACACGCGCAGAGAGCGTCCCAGGATACACGCCGCTGAGCAGGTCTCTGTGGAGGAAGGAAGGTCTCCGAAGTCTTACCCTGCGGTGCGACTACCATCGTCAGACAGTTTACGAACGCTTAGTGTTGATGCAATGGGGTGCACCAAGCAGGCAGAGTCAAGCACGTTCACTTCATGCAATCCAGCGCTTCGTGTTTGCATGTTATCGTTTTCAGCGCCGTGTAGGCAGACATTCTGCTGTTGTCCGTTTCTCAAAAACTCCTTTAGCCTACTTTGGCAAAACTTACATAATGGCACTCACGGCATTGCCGACTCCAACCAGGGTAGCCACCACACCCACGCCGTAGCTCAGCGAGCGCATTGGCTGCAGTGCATACGCGTAGGCGTACGTGTGCAAGCAGCGCGCCGCAGTGTAGGTGATCACCGCACGATAGTGAACATTGGGGTCAGCCTCAGCCATGATCCCAGCACCGAAGATGAGGAGCGCAAATGGAATGGACTCCAAGTCGTTCATGACGATACTCCCCCAACGCTGACCAGCTTCGAGAACCTTGGTATCGTCGCTTTTGTCCATACCGAACGTTTGCTTGCGCTTGGCAGCCGCAAGCTTCGTGTCCTCGGGCGGGCGTCCACCAGTGGCAAACTTCTTGGAGCCTTGGATCATCGTAGCGGCGAGGAACTTGAGGTAAAGCACCGAAGTGCACGCAACGTACACGCTTACGCTCCCGGCCACCATCGCGAGTTCTGCGGACTTGGCAAATCCTCTTGTTGGCGGCAGAGCAAACAGGATTCTGTAGTAACGAAAGCATTGTGCTCCTTCTGGGACGCGGTGATATTTTGCTTGAAGCAGTATCTGCGAGGCCCTGAGACGATTAACGGAGAGAACGGAGCGAATACACATCTAGCTTCTCTATTTACTGCAACTACACAAGACTATATCATGACTTAAAATTTCGCTTCTGTCGCGAAAATGTTTTACACATAGATGATAGTGCTGGGCGAATACTTGCACAGATTGCCCGAAGGACCCGCGCCAGCCTCGTCCGGCTCGCCACCTGACGTCGTGCCGTCCGACCACGCGCACACGTTGATCTTCTTGCCCTTGATCTTGATGTTCTCGAGCGTGGCCTGGTCGCCCCAGTTCTGGTTCACCGTGACGAGGCTCACGCGGCCGTTGACGGCGTACACGTTCTTGACGATGACCTTGAGGTTCTTGTAGCCGCACGTGCCGCAGGAACGGTAGAGCTTGCCGAAGTCCTGCACGTAGAATCCCTCGATGGAGACGGTGCCGTAGCCGTTGTGCTGCACCACCTTGTCGGTGGCCGAGCGCGCGCCGCCGCCAATGACCTTCGCTACGCTGCTCGACGAGCCGCCCTTGATGCTCAGTGCGTCCTCGCACACGTCGTCCCACCACACGTTCTGGATCGTGCAGCCGCTCTGCTCGCAGTGCACGCCCTCCATTTGGTCCTTGCCGATGATCACGTTCTTGAGCGTGCCACCGGGCTCGACGCGGAACACGGCGGTCTGCCAGCCGGACTCCTTCTGGCCGCCGCACTTGATGTTCGAGCGCTGGAACGTCTTCATCTTGCCGTCGAACACCTCGCCCTTCTTCACCGTGTAGGGCTCGTCGAAGTACTCGTTGCCCTGGCTGGTGGGCCACGCTCCGGTCGGCATCGGTGCGGCCTCCGAGCGCATGGAGGCACCCGACACGATGGCTGCCGTGGCAGCAAGCGCGACCGCGACGAAAGAGACGGCGTTGACCATCGTTGTCGAGAAGTGAGCTTGGTTCAAGTTGGTCGCTTGGTGTCTCGCTTGCTGCGGAGAGCGCCAATTGAATAATGCGCGACCGGGTTCTTTCAGCGCAGCGAAGGCTGCCACATCGGGGCTGCTGCAGCGAGGCAAGTGAAGCAGAGCCACTTGTAGCCCAAATCCTGTCGCTACGATCTGCGTCGTTGGGCTAGTCTCCTGAATGCCAGATGCTGCTGCACATAAGATTACCTTGCGCTCAAAGGCTTGAGGCAGATCGATAAGCGGATCAATCGATTGATGATCATCGCTTCTGTGCATGGTGTGCATGGTGGCGGACCCCTACGACGACGCGATCCGCACCAATACTAAACGCCGTGACTAAAGCAGCACGCAACGGTACTTCATGTGCAAGGCCGCACAATGCGCGAACCTCCGCACGGACGGTGCGGAGACCCGAGTGGATCGTTGTTGCAAGACGGCACCTGGCCTGGCGGACGTGCCGCGCCGATGGGCGCCAGGTGGCGACTACACCAACGCCACAAGTTCGCGGACGAAGACGGTGGCGGCGATAGCATCAAACAACAAAAACACGGACGGCGGAATGCCACTCGGTCGAGTTGGCGCCGTCGTCTCGGCGCAGCTCGACTAGTGCAGCCAACGCGAGGTAGGCGCAGAATGTCGTCGTCTCTAGGAGAAGGAGAAGTGGTTATAGTTTTTCTCTCTCTCTCGCTGACGATTCTACGGATGTACGCAACAGCCGGAGCTGAATACAGTAGTGGGATACCGACCACGATCACTGCATACGGTAGTTTACGCAGCGATCCTGTTAGCGATAGGCTTGCGCGATGAGCGCAGCAGCTGGGTCATACAGCTCGTGGTTGGGTGGGTGGCTAGCGCGAGCGAGGGCCGGAAAAGGTAAAAACAAGCAAGGTAGAGTCGCGCGTTGATCGCACAGCAGAAACTCGGGGCTGAGTCAGCTTGCTTGACACCTCTATGGCTCGCCACCGCTGGTGGTCACGCAATACCCATGGTGCTACTCCGTGAAGCAATTGTTGCTGCATCTAACGTGCCTCACGCAGCTTCGTTGACTTGAGTCCATTACGCCAGAGATTAATTTCGAGACACACGCTGGGTTGGTCGAGCGACTAATGCCAGCGTCGTTGCTTCGACACGATGTGCAGCGAGAGCGAGCTACAACTAGCAAAACATCAGTTCTTCGCGAAAGGGTCGACATAATCCGAGAAGATTTGAGCGAGTTGGTCTTGGTAAGGACTCGTTGGTAAAGTTTTTCGATAACGACAGACCAGAGACTATCCTCATCGGTGGTTGGTGTGCTGACAGTGATAACATTCGATAGGACCAGTTACTTTCTTGGCCACGCGGAGCGATAGAAGTGCATTAAGTGAATCATCGAAGTAGGTACAATCATTGTTTTGTGAATGTAGAGCTTAGAGTTTTACAACCTGCCTTCGATTTAAATATCCCAACGCCGGTAACGAGAACGAAAGAAATCTATTTTCAACGCCTAGTAAATTCTCGGCAGCGCTTATACTGTCTTGAAAAAAGCATTCACAAAGCGCCGATATACTACATGTATCCTACATGTTCTGAGCAAAACGACATTCGAAAAACTTTACCAAGACCAACTCGCTCAAATCTGCTCGGATTATGTCGACCCTTTCGCGAAGAACTGATGTTTTGCTAGTTGTAGCTCGCTCTCGCTGCACATCGTGTCGAAGCAACGACGCTGGCATTAGTCGCTCGACCAACCCAGCGTGTGTCTCGAAATTAATCTCTGGCGTAATGGACTCAAGTCAACGAAGCTGCGTGAGGCACGTTAGATGCAGCAACAATTGCTTCACGGAGTAGCACCATGGGTATTGCGTGACCACCAGCGGTGGCGAGCCATAGAGGTGTCAAGCAAGCTGACTCAGCCCCGAGTTTCTGCTGTGCGATCAACGCGCGACTCTACCTTGCTTGTTTTTACCTTTTCCGGCCCTCGCTCGCGCTAGCCACCCACCCAACCACGAGCTGTATGACCCAGCTGCTGCGCTCATCGCGCAAGCCTATCGCTAACAGGATCGCTGCGTAAACTACCGTATGCAGTGATCGTGGTCGGTATCCCACTACTGTATTCAGCTCCGGCTGTTGCGTACATCCGTAGAATCGTCAGCGAGAGAGAGAGAAAAACTATAACCACTTCTCCTTCTCCTAGAGACGACGACATTCTGCGCCTACCTCGCGTTGGCTGCACTAGTCGAGCTGCGCCGAGACGACGGCGCCAACTCGACCGAGTGGCATTCCGCCGTCCGTGTTTTTGTTGTTTGATGCTATCGCCGCCACCGTCTTCGTCCGCGAACTTGTGGCGTTGGTGTAGTCGCCACCTGGCGCCCATCGGCGCGGCACGTCCGCCAGGCCAGGTGCCGTCTTGCAACAACGATCCACTCGGGTCTCCGCACCGTCCGTGCGGAGGTTCGCGCATTGTGCGGCCTTGCACATGAAGTACCGTTGCGTGCTGCTTTAGTCACGGCGTTTAGTATTGGTGCGGATCGCGTCGTCGTAGGGGTCCGCCACCATGCACACCATGCACAGAAGCGATGATCATCAATCGATTGATCCGCTTATCGATCTGCCTCAAGCCTTTGAGCGCAAGGTAATCTTATGTGCAGCAGCATCTGGCATTCAGGAGACTAGCCCAACGACGCAGATCGTAGCGACAGGATTTGGGCTACAAGTGGCTCTGCTTCACTTGCCTCGCTGCAGCAGCCCCGATGTGGCAGCCTTCGCTGCGCTGAAAGAACCCGGTCGCGCATTATTCAATTGGCGCTCTCCGCAGCAAGCGAGACACCAAGCGACCAACTTGAACCAAGCTCACTTCTCGACAACGATGGTCAACGCCGTCTCTTTCGTCGCGGTCGCGCTTGCTGCCACGGCAGCCATCGTGTCGGGTGCCTCCATGCGCTCGGAGGCCGCACCGATGCCGACCGGAGCGTGGCCCACCAGCCAGGGCAACGAGTACTTCGACGAGCCCTACACGGTGAAGAAGGGCGAGGTGTTCGACGGCAAGATGAAGACGTTCCAGCGCTCGAACATCAAGTGCGGCGGCCAGAAGGAGTCCGGCTGGCAGACCGCCGTGTTCCGCGTCGAGCCCGGTGGCACGCTCAAGAACGTGATCATCGGCAAGGACCAAATGGAGGGCGTGCACTGCGAGCAGAGCGGCTGCACGATCCAGAACGTGTGGTGGGACGACGTGTGCGAGGACGCACTGAGCATCAAGGGCGGCTCGTCGAGCAGCGTAGCGAAGGTCATTGGCGGCGGCGCGCGCTCGGCCACCGACAAGGTGGTGCAGCACAACGGCTACGGCACCGTCTCCATCGAGGGATTCTACGTGCAGGACTTCGGCAAGCTCTACCGTTCCTGCGGCACGTGCGGCTACAAGAACCTCAAGGTCATCGTCAAGAACGTGTACGCCGTCAACGGCCGCGTGAGCCTCGTCACGGTGAACCAGAACTGGGGCGACCAGGCCACGCTCGAGAACATCAAGATCAAGGGCAAGAAGATCAACGTGTGCGCGTGGTCGGACGGCACGACGTCAGGTGGCGAGCCGGACGAGGCTGGCGCGGGTCCTTCGGGCAATCTGTGCAAGTATTCGCCCAGCACTATCATCTATGTGTAAAGCATTTTCGCGACAGAAGTGTAGTGCTTTGGTGAAAACTGTAGTGTAGTCAAAAGTTCAGTTTACAATACGAATGTGAGTTGTTGTTTGATGTTGTATCGTTCATCCAATTTGGTGCTAAAAGCTTGTTTTTCACCTAACTACTTTCTTTAAACTTAGTACTTACGAGATGCAGATCGTCAACTTGTTACTGTACCACACTGATTACGGGCACGCGAAATCTGTTGTTACTCCAGCTGGAGGGCCATCCTTTTGCCTTAGGTGCCAGCTTCCAGCCGTTTGCTTTTAATCTGGCAGAATATAATCTGTTCGTTGTCAAACATGCAATCAGGTAGATAAGAAGATGTTTGTGTGGCAGCTGCTTTGACTGTTCGCCAAGTAAAAGCCATGAATGATCTCGTTTCGACATCGGCAGCAAATCCGACAGCCATCCGATAAGATCGGATTGTGGCCGAAGTCTACGCATGCAGGGGACTGACAAAGGTGCAGTCGCCTTCTGGTGAAGATATTCAGTGCTTCAATTAGGGAGAGGCAATGGATGTGGGATTCGAGCAAAACACCTCCCAGCACGTTAGCATTGCACGGCCTTATTCATTCCAAATTTTCTAGCATCGTGAACCCAAGTCTCCACAGCCTCGATCCTGCTGCGATGAAGTTCTCTGCGTTCTGCTCACTGATCTTTGGCACTATCTTGCTACTTCTCGTCAACCTATCCAGTGTCAACGCCCAATGCTCCGATGTTCATATTGTTTTCGCTCGTGGTAGCGGCGAAATGCCTGGTCTTGGCATCTGCGGGAGCCCATTTGTAAGCAGTTTGACCTCCAACCTCGCAGGCATGAGCGTCTCATCGTACGCTGTCAACTACCTCGCTTCGGTGACTCAAACAAGTGCAGGACCCGGGGCTACTGATATGACCAACCACGTTGTCGCCGTAGCACAGCAATGCCCAAACACGGTGTTCGTTCTGGGTGGCTATTCTCAAGGCGCCAGTGTCACCGACATTTCAATTGGGATCAAGACAATGCTCGGCATCGGCCAAAGTATTCCGGAGACACTGGCTCCGCGTATCAAGGCAATTGTCACGTTCGGAAATCCACTCAAACTCATGGGCCAAACAGTTGAAAGTTCCAGCCAGCTTTACGGGTCCAAGGCAATTGAGTTCTGCAACTTTGGTGATCCTGTCTGTGCAAATGGCTTCAATACAATGGCGCACATTACATACCCGATGGATGGCAGTGTGACTAAAGCAGCGGAGCAGGCTGCTGCATTGGTGAAGAGGGGTGCGAGAGCATTGCGCGGATGAACTTACGAACACAGGTTAATTTCGTCGATGTGACTGGTGCTGAGTGAAGATGTAGCTTGGTAGCAAACTTTAAAATGTGTTTGATGTTTTTAATGGAGTTGCTTTTCATAGTCGAGGTTAGTGTTTTTCTAAAATATGTCGCGACTTGTGCAAGCTTTGCACTGGGTCGTTTTATAAACGTTGGAATGGATCAAATGATGCCTAGGTAGTGCCTGTACATCATGCAAACATATGAAAGTAGGTAAGAATTTTCACCACGTACGATTCAGAAAACCCACCCTTACCGAAATGAGGGATGTCGGCGCGGCCAGCATAACCATCCAAATAATAAGCTTTGCTTGGATAACCCGTGAGTGCGTCTCGAGTATAAATGCTAGTTGATACATCGCATTAAGACGACAATTTTTCTGTAGCACCAATGCTAGCAAGACGAGAGAGATCATTTCGAGCGATGCGTAAAGTAGCACCCAGCTCACCTTACTTCCCACATTATTCACGGAAATCCCTTCAAGTTCGCCATGATCTTGAGCGACCGGAAGATGCATCATTATGAGTAGGTATACAGCATAAATGATAGGAATGACGGTCTCCAAATATTCCGCGGTTATTAAGCATTCCGTCGTGAAGAGGGCACCAAGAGATTTTTCAAGTACGCTAATCGGGTTAGCAATTTCTTTTTCGATGACAGAGAATTTGCTTTTCTTGGTCCCTTCGCGATTCTTTGGCATAACTTGGTTCGGGAACAACTGAAAATTGCCACCCTGTCTTCCTGAAACTGAATTATCTCGACTTCCTTCAAACTGAGAAAGTTTTTCTGGTTTTTCGATGAATGCAG
Source organism: Phytophthora taxon juncus (assembly GCA_033558005.1). NCBI lineage: Eukaryota > Oomycota > Peronosporomycetes > Peronosporales > Peronosporaceae > Phytophthora > Phytophthora taxon juncus. The sequence continues at coordinate 2,856,106 of JAUCEE010000003.1, forward strand.
CATTCGAAGGCGACAGATTGCTTTGTGTGAAAGATCTTAAACGAAGTTGACTGGAGTTTTTGCGTACGCTAAAGTTGTTCAGCATTTGACAGCATGCTGCACGTGCAGTATCTAAAAGTCCCATATCCACCATCACGCTGTTGTTTTCTGTGGTTTTGATATTTTCTAAGATCTGTGACGTAATTCGAAAAGTGCCATGATAAAATGCAGAGCATCAATAGAAAGTATCACAGATACTATCTAAGTCGAAGGGGTTATCTGCAAGCACATTGCTATGTAGAGTGCGTTAAAAGTCTCAGCGCTAAACATAACGGATTGTAGAAACGAGATCTTCTACATGATCGGCACAGCGTGCTACGACATTTTCATAGTAAGTTTTGACAGGAAGCAAGAATATCATTGGGACCTCCAAACCCGTTTGCCCGACAGCTTTGAAAACTGCTGTGTAAGCTAAATAAATCATTCCAGTCATAGCCTCAGCAGATAGGAGAAGCACAACCTTTATCAAGATCCTGGTGCTTTTTACAATTTGAGCCCACGTTTGCGACCCACAAATACCACGAACAAGTCCCATCATTATTGGAATTTCTTGCGGCATGTGATCAAATTCATGAAAGGCACAGGAAATTTCCACACCACTGCCAAATCTATTCCTATTGAGGTGAATACCACACTTGTACAACAAACCAACAGAAGATGTCTCGCAGATGTTTTGACGCCTCTTACTCGATGCTGTAGCTCCATTGGTACAGATAATGATACGGTTGCGCTCGCCACAGCCAATCGAGTCCAAGTTCCGTAGTTTGACCGCCAACCATTTTCGGGAGGAGCGAGAGGCACACTTTCTTGGAGCAAGACGATGATGATCATCGGTAACGGAGTAAGTAGGCACACCATGGCAACGAACCGGTGAGGTCGAACGTGCATACTCGTCCAGGGCAATCATCCGCTCAACGGAATATCTTCCGCGACGGAGAAACCTCTGTATTTTCTAGTGGAACGATTGGCTTGCCCTTGGCGTTCAAAGCACTCATTTGCTTAAGTAAATACAAGGGTCCAAAGATGATAACTTCCTGAAAACGAAACGAACCATGGACAGTATATATGGTACTGACACAAATTGCACCACTTGCGCCACTGCGTCCATTATAATTCAGTTCTCAGGACGGTATCTCAATCATTTTGTTGCTGGTCAACAATCTAACTCCACCTCTCGGACGTTCATATTTTTAAATATTTAAGAAATGCGATTCTTGTACGTAGCATCATCCCCCATTTCGCGCGTTGTCATTTGCCGTGAATTAATTACCCAAGTGCTAGACCTTTTACGTTGTCGCACGAATCGATGTGGGTGTGTTCCTGAGTTGCTAGCCCTTTTGCACCTAGCCGTACGTCGCAAAATTGTCTGGCCGGCCAAAAACATACCAACGGCTTCATTATGTGCTTAGAAACCTTTGAAGCTGAGAGGCTCTGGATCAAGTAGCGTCTAATGCTTAAGCGTGTCAAGGCCACGAAAACTGCAGATCGCTGTGTAGATAGACTCTGTAAGGCTCACAGCTTACAGTGAAACTGATTAGTCCCAAGCTATTAGTTTACGACGTCATCAAAGCGGTTGGGCCTCATGCTCTACTGACATGAGAGTCATCACCTTACGCGATTGTTATCATGGAGCAAGTTAGCGTGAACACATCGCGGTTCAGTCCCAACGTTTCCTTGTATTAACATCACGCGAGCTCTCCTCCAGAGCTCATTCTCCTAGTTGCAGACTGCTACCAACTCGAGCTCGACCGCCGCTTACAGAATGGCGGCGACGGCGTTGCCGACGCCCACGAGCGTTGCCAGAGCGCCCACGCCCCAGGCGATGGCGCGGTGCGGCTGCATGGCGTGCGCGTACACGTAGGTGTGCAGGCAGCGCGCCACCGTGAAGACGGTCATGGCGCCGGCGTGCACCGTGGGGTTGCTGCCGGCCAGGATGCCGCCGCCGAAGACGAAGAGCGCGAACGGGATCGTCTCCAGGTCGTTGGCCACGATGCGCGTCCAGCGGTGCTCGGCCTCGCGCGCCTTGAGCACCTTCTCGTCGTCCGTCTTGTCCAGGCCGTAGGTCTGCTTGCGGCCCTTGCCCAGCGTGGCGGCCAGGCTGAGGCTGGCGTCCTCGGGCGGCCGGCCGCCCGAGCGGAACTTCTTGCCGCCCTGCACGCCCGTGGCCAGCAGGAACTTGAGGTACAGCACTGAGGTGCAGGCGATGTAGACCTTGACGTTGCTCTCGACCATGGCGCTTGGTTCTCCGCGGATTCAGTTGTGGCAACCTGCCACGCACGACAAGGGATTCCGACGGCTCACAGACGTCCGCGGGGGGGATTTGTTGACTCGACCGCGGCGTTTACAAAGACGCGAAGGCTGTCACAAGCGCGCAGGCACATCAGCGTCGACGTGGGGCTGTAGAGAGCCCATGCAAGTGTTCAAGGACAAAGTGTATTGATTGTTGGTGCGGGTCTTAGCTCTACGGAGACTCTCAAGCGAGGATGGCGACGGCGGCGTTGCCCACGCCGACCAAGGTGGCGAGCACGCCGACGGACCAGCAGATTGCGCGGTGAGGCTGCAGGGCGTTCACGTAGGCGTACGTGTGCAAACAGCGTGCGACAGTGTAGACGGTCAGTGCTCCCGTGTGCACGACCGGGTTGCTGCCGGCGAGGATGCCGCCACCGAACACAAAGAGCGCAAACGGAATCGACTCCAGATCATTGAAGATGACGCGGCGCCACCGGTGCTCCACCTCGCGCGCCTTGAGGATCTTCTCGTCGTCCGTCTGGGTCAGGCCGTAGTCCTGCTTCATCTTGCTCAAGCCCAGCTTTATGTCCTCGGGCGGACGGCCGCCCGACACGACCGTCTTGCCGCCCTGGATCCACGTGCACGCCAGGAACTTGAGATACAGCACCGAGGTGCATGCCACGTACGTTTTCACGTTGCCGTCCACCATGCTGTCTTGCTGGAGATTGAGCAGTCGGTGTCGATGCGAGCCGGTACAATGGATTATGGTGACGATCGAGTGGTGTTCGCGGCCGCTGATTGTGACGGTTGCCGCGCTGTCGATCAAGCAGGAAGCAGCAGCGCCGCTGCTAACACGGATGCATCAACTTGGTCGAGCACGAACGAGAGGATTTGCTGTCCGACGTATGTACTCAGCAAGCTGTCAGCGGCAAGCAAGGCACGTCCTTCAAACGGCTTCTGCTGCAAAGGAGTGAGCGAGGTCGACTACAAGCGCATGAATTGGATTGAAGATACTGCTGCTATTGCTATCTACGCCACTGTCTAGGACGAGAAGGCGCCGTAGAGCGCGTTGCCGGCGCCTGTGGTGATGAAGATGACGCCGAACAGCCAGCAGAGCGCGCGGTGCGGGTGCATGGCGTTGGCGTACGCCACTGTGTGGAAGCAGCGCACCGCTGTGTAGCCGACCATGCTGCCGACCTGCACGACGGGGTTGCCCTTGGCCATCACGCCCGCGCCGAAGACGACGAGCGCCAGCGGGATGGACTCGAGGTCGTTCTGCACGATGCGTCTCCAGCGCAGCTCCGTGATCTTGGCCTTCTGGAGCTTCTCGGCCTCCTCCTTGGTGGTCTCGGGCGGCGTGACCAGGCCGTAGTTCTGCACCGGGTTGCCCTTGGCCAACGGCAGGTTCTTGTCCTCAGGCGGGCGGCCGCCAGCCTCGAACGTCTTGGTGGCCTGGATGCCCGTGGCCAGCACGAACTTGACGTACAGCACGGCGGCGCACGTCACGTAGGTCTTGAGCTCCGTGGACGCCGACATGGTGTTGCTGTGGGGTTGCTGCGGTGAAACGCGGAATGGATTGGCTTCGCTCCGTTGCGGCAGGACCGACGGCGTCGTCACGCACGGGGATCACGCCGGACGAGAGGCTCACCATCTCGAGCTGCAGCGGACCAGGACCTTGATGGCGTGAATGACCGGCGCGTCATTGGTTCATCCGGCAGTTGATGGACGGTCCCACTCTGATGATTGATTGACTATCACGTCATGAACTTAAGCGGGAGATAGCCGGTCGGCCTTAACTTTTGACTCGCTTCATGGTTGGATAACTGAGACCACGCAACGTATTCGAGCTTTATAATGGATTTACGTTTGTGCACTCGGTTTCTAGCTGAAGACGCCGACGGTGGAGTTGACGGCGCTGACGAGGATCATGAGCACGCCGATGCGCCAGCACCAAGCTCGGTGCGGCTGTAGGGAGTTGGCGTACGCGTACGTGTGGAAGCAGCGCACGAGGGTGTAGATCGCCATGCTGATGACGAACAGCTCCTTGTTGCCGCCAGCGAAGACGCCGCCGATAAAGACTAGCAGAGCGAGCGGGATCGACTCCAAGTCGTTCTGGATGATACGCTTCCAGCGGTGCTCGATCTCGCGCGCCTTCATAAGATCCGCGTCGATCGTGTCGCCGAAAAGCCCGTAGTTTTGCTCTCGCCGACCTTGCGCGAGAGCGAGGTTCTTGTCCTCGGGCGGACGGCAGCCAGCGTCGAAGGTCTTGGTGGCCTGAATACCCGTGGCAATGACGAACTTCAGGTACAGAATCAGAGAGCACAGCATGTAGGCCTTCAGCTCAGTGGATCCACTCATGATAACTGGAAGTCTACGTGTGTTTGGCGGTGGTAACCTTGGCAAGACGACGTTTAACGCGGTGTGTTTGGGCCTCACTGTCGAAATGGGGATGTAGCCATCTTGCCAGTTTACGTAAATCGCCGTATTTCAGCCAATAACGTGTTGATTTACGTCAGCACTGGGCTCCCGTTTAAGTTCATAGACATGTTCAACATGCTAAGACAGATCCGAGGCCGAGTGCTTCGCCACCGAACCTCTGGCTGTCATTGCACCTGTTGGCTGCGCTGTATAGGGCCCGGTGACATTCGTCAGCGCTGGAGTATCAAGCGCCAGAGAAATAGAATGCACGCGAGCTGGTCTTCACCTGCCATGGAAGACCTGCATCAGCTTGACATCAGTTAAAGGCGACATGAATTGGATGGTTTACACTCTGCTCTGCGTCTCGCAAGCCTACGGCATCTAGATCCTACGCGTACACACCGACAACAGCATTGATAGCGCCGGCCACGATAGCCACGACGCCAATGCGCCAGCACCAGGCTCGGTGCGGCTGCAGCTCCTTGGCATACGCAATGGTGTGGCAGCAGCGCAGCACGGTGTAGGTGGCCATGGCCCCGATCTGCACGGTCGGGTTGATGCGGTCCTCGATGGCCACGCCAATGCCGAACACCACAAGCGCCAGTGGAATAGACTCCAGGTCGTTCTGCACGATGCGGCGCCAGCGGTGCTCCACCGCGCGGGCCTTGATGATCTTCTCGTCCTTCTCGGCCTCCGGGTCCATGCCGTACGTCTGTTTGGGTCGGCCCTTGGCCAGCGGCAGACTCTTGTCCTCCGGAGCGCGGCCACCCGCTTCAAAAGTCTTCTTGGCTTGGATCATGGTCACGCGCAGGAACTTGAGGTACAGCACGCTCGTGCACACCACGTACGTCTGCAGCACGGAGGATCCCATTGCGATGTGTCAGTTGAAGCCACTTGAGCTGCCGGAGGTTGATTCGGAAGTGACACGCATCGTACCCTGGCATAGTTGCCTTTCGTAACCGGGTGTAACCCCAATGGTACCCCTCGTATAACCCGTTACGTCACGTGGCACAAGTATGGAGCTGCTCGGACTGTTGCTCCAGTTGCTTGCGGTGCTGCTACTGGTGGCGCTGGTGCTCGCGCTTCGAGTCTGGCAGGTGGTGGTACCTCGTCGGGTGAAAGCGTCGGTCGCCAGCTACTCGGATCCGCTATTCCACCGCCAAAATGCGGCGAAAACCAAGTCTGGACAGCGCCAGATCCGCGTCATGGCGGTGCTGGGCTCCGGAGGCCACACCACGGAGCTGCTGAAGCTCATGAAGCGACTCGAGAGGGAGATCTACACGCCCATCACGTTCGTAGTGGCAGAGACCGACAAGACGAGTCAGGCCAAGACGGAGCTGGACTGGAAGCCAACGGAGACCGACTCCTTCGCCATCATCCCGCGTAGTCGCGAGGTAGATGCAGTGCAGTGGAAGCAGGGGATTGATGGCGTGAAATAACCGGTATGTGTCTGTGGGTGGCAGGTTGGGCAATCGTGGTCTTCTACAGTGTGGACGACCCTCCGCTCGTTCCAGTCGTGTCTGGGGCTAGTCTACAGTCGCCGCCCTCAACTCGTGCTGTGCAATGGACCAGGTACGGTGGCGACGTTGCTGTCAATAGGAAGATGTTGGCGAGATTGACGAAAGGTTTGGACACTTGTTCTCATTTCCGCTGCTTGCAGGCACGTGTATCCCGATCTGTGCGGCGGTGTTGCTGTTCCGCGTGCTGGGCGTGCAGACGGACTCAAAGATCGTCTTCTGCGAAAGCTTCGCTCGCGTTCAGCACTTGTCGCTCACGGGGAAGCTGCTCTACTACGTTGCAGACGAGTTCGTGGTGCAGTGGCCGCAGCTGCAGGCCAAGTATCCACGCACGAAGCACCTAGGTGTTATTTGCTAGAGAGCGCTGCAACACCTCGCTCTGTCTCGAAGAAAGCAGTGTCAAGACCGGCTACCCACATGCTCTCTCACTCCACTGCGTCTGCATTACAACTCGTAGCTCGTAACCTGCCGCCCTGGATGTCTGTTGCACCAAGTCGGGCTTGCTAAGTGAATCTTTGTTATCTCAGTGCATCGATCTCATGACGTCGTGGCATCACTCCTCGCTTACAAAAACGCAGTCTATCTGCCCATCCCCCTGACAAACGCACTGAAGATTTGTTATCTCGACTGACCCGCGCGTCGTGCGGTCGTCAAGTCGCCGGCCCGCCCTCACTATCGCCGGCGCGCCCGTCCAAGCCAGTAGCGCAGCTTCCAGCCGCCGCCAAGCCACCATGCACGCGTCCGTGGGCCGCGTGGGCTCGTCCTCGGGCTCGCTGGGCTCCAGCGCCGCCAACGCCGGCTTCAAGGCGCCGCCGGCCGCCGTCGAGCGGGTAAAATGTGTCAATGCCCTTATCGGAGCTCCTCGCCGGTCGTAACGGGCCTTTGTGTCTACGTGCAGATGATGACCGTGGCGGCCACGCAGATGAGCTGCGGCAACCCCGAGGAGAACATCAAGAAGGCCGAGTCGCTCGTGCGCATCGCCAGCTCGCGCGGCGCGCAGGTTATCCTGCTGCAAGAGCTGTTCCAGTTCTCGTACTTCCCCATCGAGCTCAATGCTGGCAACTTCCAGCTGGCCACGACGCTCGAGGAGTCCGCGCTCGTGCAGGGCATGGCGCTGCTGGCCAAGGAGCTGCACGTCGTCATCCCCATCAGCTTCTTCGAGCGCTACAAGAACTCGTACTACAACTCGTGCGCCGTCATCGACGCCGACGGAACGGTGCTGGGCGTCACGCGCAAGATGCACATTGGGGGTGAGTTGCAATGCAGTGACGAGTGCTGCGCTCGAGGGACTGACGTCGTTGATGTCTGGTGTCAAGACCGCCTCGGATACAACGAGAAATACTACTTTACGCCCTCGGACGACCCGTTCAAAGTGTGGAACACGGTGAGCATGGACCCTCTTGGAAAAGATGCCGTGTTGTGTGGCGGTACTGAAGAATGGTATCTTGTTGCTGCAGCGCTACGGCAAGATTGGTGTGGCTATCGGATCAGACCAGTGGTATCCGGAGGTGGCGCGCAGCTTGGTGGTTCAGGGCGCGGAGCTGCTGCTGTACCCGAGCGCTATGGGAAGCAACCAATACGACCCGAACTTTGACGCACGTGATCAGTGGCAGCGCGTGATGCAGGGACATGCTGCGGCCAGCATGGTGCCTGTTATCTGCTCCAACCGCGTGGGCTCCGAGGTCGTGGACGGCATCCCGGTCACGTTTGTCGGCTCTTCCTTCATTACAGGCCAGACTGGCGAAATGGTGCGTTTATTGAGTGTCTCTTTGGAAAGCGTATGTAGAGCGTGACTAACTGTCTTAATCGCATTGTGTTGTATTGTGTTATAGCTTAAGATCGCTGATCGTGAGTCCGAAGGTGTGCTAGTGGAGAGCTTCGACCTCGAAAAGTTCCATGTGCGACGAGCTAGCTGGGGCCTTGTGCGCGATCGCCGGCCGAACCTGTACGGAGCCCTCATGACGCGTGACGGACCCCAATAAACTCCTCTGAACGAGTATGGTAGAATGAGCTTTGAGGGTTGCAACGCAACGGACAAGCCATCAACCGACAGAAGCGTAGAGTGCGTGTGCTGATCTGTCCTATCGTCGACGTATTGTCCGGCACGCAGCAACATCCAAGACAAGAAAGATTTCCCTCTAAATGTAGCTCTGTGCCAAAATTGACGTGTTCGCCTTGTGTATTTCTGTTGAAGTGGCAGCCTGCTGGTTTGGCGAGGGCAGTTTGACATTCTCCTGCCATCGGCTTCAGTGAACAGCATGAGCACCAAAGTTACGACAGGTCCAACGCCCCGAGTTGATCGGCGCAACAACGCTTTGCCTGCTAGTCGTCTGCGTGAAAAGCTGGCTGCTCGTAATGGACCACGACACTCGGTGTACTGGGTGCAGCCCAAGAAGGGCGAAGCACAACTTCCCAGCTACGCCAACGTGATGGAGGCCACCAACATGGCTGCGGCTGCCAAGAAAATCGAGTATACGCTGCTGGGTAAGTACACCGGCGACTGGAAGGACGGGCAGAAGCACGGGTACGGTGCGCTGATGTACGCGAACGGTAACAAGTACGAGGGTGAGTGGGTGGAAAACAAGCGTCAGGGTCGAGGTGTGTATTGGGTCGAAGAAAAGAAGAAGCTGCGGAAACAGTACGCAGGCGAATGGTACAACGACCACCGTCATGGGCGTGGAACCTCCTTTCATGAAGATGGTGGCAAATACGAGGGTCAGTGGCTCAACAACAAGCGTCACGGCCACGGTCGTATGATCTACGGCGAAGATCAATCCGTGTACGATGGCGAGTGGGTGCACGGCGAGCGCTCTGGCCGGGGTTCGCTTGTGTTGGGTAAGTTCCACGATCTGCTTTTTGCTGCTGTTTGCATTCCGAGCTAACTTGACCTGCAACAGCAAATGGTGATCGATACGAAGGTCACTGGCTCAACGACAAGAAGGAAGGGCCTGGTCGGTACTTCTACAAGGCTACCCGCAAGATGTACGAAGGAGAGTGGGTTGACGGTGCCCCAAAGTGCGGGACATACCATGACGACACGGACTTCAGGATGCCAGACGATGATCTCGATGACACCGAAGGGCACAACGCATTCCAGCTGCCAGAGGTGAGTTCCCTACGAGTGGGAGTGGGTTAGCAATGTCATCTCACGTGTTTTGCTGTGGGCAGCTGGAGCTCGCTCACCCTGACCAAGTGTTGAGCGAGGGCGTCGCTGGCATTCGTCAGGATCGCGTTCGTGAGCGCGCCTTCCACGACTCTGCCGACGACGAGAACGACGACGCAGTGGATGAATACCCAGCAGCTCGCCGCAGCTCGATGACAGCCACAGAACTGGAGCCTGGCGTCGTGGTGTTCGACGAGCAGATGCTGCGCGCGATCCAGAGCGAGTTCGCCGCGCTGCTCGCCGAGCAGAGCGCCGCGCTGGCCGAGAGCCCCGACAAGCAGTCAGTCAAGACGCGCAGCGGCTGCATCCCGTGCTCCCGTCTGTTCGGGCTGCTGGACGTGCTGCAGCTGGACGTGAGCGAGGAGCAGCTGAGCGAGCTGTTGCGGGAGATCGGCGCCACGCCCGACACGCTCGTGTCGTTCGCCGAGTGCGTGGACATCCTGTCGCTGCTGATGGAGAGTCAGGAGGCGCCTCTGCTGGAGGACGACGAGGACGACAGCAGCAACTACTAGGCAAACAGTAGCAAAAAAGTGAAAGCGTCCGAGTCTCTGTTCCCTGCCTTCTACCCTGTCCGTGCTGGTCCCTCTACGTGAAGCGCAGGCCGAGCGCCGCCACCACGTCGCGGTACTTGTGCAGGTCCTTGCGGCGCAGGTACTTGAGCAGCTTCCGCCGCTTCTCCACCATGGCGATCAGGCCTCGTCGCGAGTGGTGGTCCTTCTTGTGCTGCTGCGCGTGCGCCGTGCAGCGCAGGATCTTCTGCGTGAGCACGGCGATCTGCACCTCGCTGGAGCCCGTGTCGCCCGGGAAGCGCTGGAAGGTCTGGATGGCCGTGGCCACCTGCGCCTGGTTCAGCTCGCGCTGCGACGCGTTGCGCAGACTCAGCACGGCCTTGAGCTGCTCCAGCGCCTTGCGCTCCGCCTCGTCCTGCGGCTGCGCGGCGTCCAGCTGCAGCCCGAAGCGGTAGCTCTGCTCGGCCGACACGCGCGGCGGCGCCACGTACGACACGCAGCGCGCGGCCGGCAGCGACGCGGGGCGCGCGGCGCGCGCGAGGCGGGAGAGCGCGAACATGGCGGCGAGTGTGCGATTCTGTGAGGCCAGGAATGGATGGCGAGGTGGCGGGCCGACGCCAGTCTTCCGGATTAGTGACGGGCGAACTTTTTCCAGTACAAGGGGGACTGGTTACTATCGACTTGGGCAGGGAATTGTGTCTCGGAATAGTGACGGCGAGAGCTTCGCCAGGCCAGGTTGGTCACGTCACGTTTAACGTGAGTTGAAGTTGTCGGTGTTAATGGCTACGAGTTGGGTTTTGTTTGCTGTCACGCTGGCTGGCGTCTACCACTGCGAAGCCAGCTCTGCGAAGCCCGGCGAAGGTCAATCCTACCTGCGCTGAAAAATTGCCTCGTGTCTTTGGCCACGCTGGCCAGTCGGCATCTCGCCACCAGTGACGCTGCAAGCTTTGACTGGACGCCCCGATGAAGCTCTGCATGCTGCGGCGCTCTGGATGTAGGCACGAGCACGTCGAGCGTAGTGAAGTCAATCAGGCTTGCTCGCTTCAATGCCGAGGCTGTGGACGCCGCCGCCGGCTCGTGACGGCCGCGCGAACATTATTACCGTTCGCTGGCCTCTACTGCCCGGCTCATACGATGGTGAAGATGGATACATGGACAGCGGTTGCGCCATCCTCCGCCGCAGCAGATGACCACGCGAGCAATAGCACCACGCCATCATCGCCACTTCGAGCTTAGCGGCTTGATTTTCCTGGACAGGCGACGACGGTGCCTGACTCCCGAGCCCCACGTCCGGTCTCACCTTCTACAGTAGTAACTCGTGTCCAACGTCCGATCACGGGTAAACATCCGCGGTGACGTGAACCACCAGAACCGCTCACGAACAACGCAATGCCACTCGCCAATTCTCATTCCCCAATTTGCCTCGCAGTCGGCACGTGACCGTCCTCCTCGCTGCCCACCATGGAGCCGATGGCGTCCCCGCACTCGCACTACGTCCCCGTGCTCGAGCGGCACCAGCCGAGTCTCCCGATCCTCTCGTCGGGGCGCAGCTCGTCCACCGACATCCAATACGAGGCCATGCCGCCCGTGCCCGACGCCAATTACGTGTCGACCGTCGACCTGCAGTCGCCAACGCCAACGGCTCCACCACCCAAGTACTCGGCGCTGCCCACTCCACTCGGGAACTTGCTCCGGTCCTGGCTGGCACTTCGCTGGCGACTGTCACGCAGCGTCTTCTCCGTCACGGTGCCCTTCCTCACGTCCCGCTTCGACGTCAAAGCGGGAGACCTGATCCTCACGCTGCCCGTGAGTCTCGCTCTCATCGCCGTCACGGCGCTGCAAGCCAAGGACCGGGAGGTCGGAGGCTCCGGAACGCCGCCAACTTTCGCCATGCTGCTGGTCTTCGCCTTCGCAGTGAGGAACAACTCGGTGCTGCTGGCACTCACAGGTATCTCGTTCGAGAGAGCGCTGCTGTACCACAAGGTCGCGGCCGTCGTCACAATCATCTTGACGGCACTGCACGGCTTGGCCTACCTGCTCGCCCGGAACCATGATGAAGAAGAGGACGAAGGAAGCACCGCATTCACGGGCATCGTGGCCTTTGCAGCGATGGTGGTGCTGTTCGTTTTCTCGCTGGGTTTCTTCCGTCGCAGGTTCTTCGAGTTCTTCGTGCGCGTGCACTGGATCCTGTTCATCGTGGTCATCGTGTTCGCCGTCCTTCACGGCGCCGCCTTAGCGCTGGTCGGAATCGTCCCGTGGCTCATCGACATGCTGTTCCGACTGGCCTACCGCCCCAAAATCTACGCTCGCGGGTCTCTTCTCAAAGGAAAGAAGACGACGGCGACCAGCACGACGGACTTGCCGGCCAACGTGGTCACGAGCAAGCGCATGGGCGTCATCGCTCGCGACCAGCTGAGCGTCTCGGCGCTCCCTGGTGACATCGTCCAGATTAAGTTCCCACGTGTTCGTAAGGACACCGGCGAGGAATTCAAGTACGAGGCTGGCCAGTACGCGTTCCTCTGTGTGCCAGCTCTCTCGAGTCTGCAATGGCACCCGTTCACGATCTCGTCCTCTCCGCACGAGCCGATGGTCACGTTCCACATTAAAGCGCTAGGAGACTGGACGCACAAGCTGCACACAATGGTTTCTGCTGCCGAGATCGGAGGGTCTTCACGTGGTGGAGCAATGGTTGCTCCGTTCGATCTGCTCGTAGATGGCCCCTACGGCAATGTCTCCGTCGACATCGAAACTCCCAGCACATACTCGCACTTTGTGCTCTTCTCGGGCGGCATCGGTGTGACGCCCATGCGATCGATCGTCAACTGGCTGCACCACCAAGTCAACACTGAAGGACGCCCCAGCGTCGAACGCGTGCACTTCGTCTGGTCTCTCCGTGACCGAGACACTATTGAGGCTCTTATTGGTGACCAAGCTCGGAAGCCTGGAGAGCGCAGCTCATCGTACTTTCCGCACGACCTTGTGTCCGCCCACGTGGACCAAGAAGGCGTATTTTCGAGTGAACTCTACCTGACGCGAGGTGAGCGTGACTTGGAGGGGTCCTGGGTGGACCAGCAGCTTGGAAGCTGCCTTCGCTACAACTGCCGCCCAGATATTGCTGCGACGCTGCGTAGTCTCGGTGAGCAGGCCAAGCAAAGTGGCAAGGACCGCGTCGCAGTGTTGGTTTGCGGACCCTCCGCCATGGTGCGTGGCGTCATCGACACCAGTTTGGCACTGACCAAGGAGATGAAGGTGAGCTTCGACGTACACAGCGAGCTGTTTGAGTTCTAGATGGCATGGAATAGATAACGTTAGGATTAACTTGATTCAAAGTGCGCTAATAAAATACCCTCATTACGCCAAACAATAAAATAATACTAGCAGGACCACGCACGCTGTTTGTCAGGAGTTACGATGACGGAAGCCAGAACGACAATAAGTGGCCTGGTGCTTGGAGTGGCACCGACCCTAGGAGCCGTTATAGCGCGAGACAAAGTCGCCGAAGCCAGGGACGATGTTCTCTGTGCGTGGATCCACCTTGCTGTCGATGCCACCCGTTATGATTTTCACATCTGTACGGAAGCAGCAGATTCACGGGAAAAAGAGTCAGACGATCGACTCGAAAGCTGGAAACGCAGTATGGACTTACTCGGATAGCGGTTGCAAACGTTGACAATTCCGTCCGTAGCTGCAAGGATCACTACCAGCGAAATGCTGGTTTGAGGGGTGCCGACGCTGCATAATGCCTGATCAATGCCATGCACAAGGATCAGATACGACCGCAATGAATGCATAGCGCAGACGACTCACCTCGATAGCCTTGCATTCCGCCTCACCCGTACTCAGCGTAGAGGAAAAGAGCAAAACCTTGTACTGAACAATGTTGGCCGGGAGGTCCATGTGATCCAGACGCCACATTAGACCACCGTGTCGATCCAACGTTTTTGCCACATGAATCGACCCCTGCGGTGCTTCAGGCTCCATTTGATGGAACAGCACGAGGAACGGAAAGCCCTCCGCTCCGATGGCTACACCGCAAAACTGGTGCCTGAGTTCCAAGCCGCGGTAAAGATGGCCGGTACCGGTGATCACTTCCACGCTTTCAGTGCCGAGGATCGCGAGCGATTCCTCCAGTAGAATCCTGCATTCATACGTGCGATGTCAGCAACCGAAAAATGATAAGTGAAAGAAACAGAACTTACATAATAAGACGGCCTGCCACACGTCGGAACGTCGCACCGTTCGAGCGGTTGTCGCGCAGCATCGTCATCAGCAGCAGCACCGAGTTGGCGCGAACCTCGTGCACCATCATCTCTACGCCTGGGGGGCCAACAAAGCTTTCGGCTTGGTCCCTACGAACGAACAATACAAACGGTTAGTGTCCAAACTGCAACCAAATTTTAAGTCCAGTTACGCACATTTCCTGCGCCGACTTGACCAGCATATTATATCGCGACAGGATCTCAAAGCGGTTTTTCTTGATGTGGCAGATAGCCGCTCTGGTAACTCCGAATTCTCGCGCCAACGCCGCCTGCTTCTCTCCGTTCTCAATCCGCTTGATGATGTTGCGGCGGTCGGTATCCCGCAAATACCGCACTCTCTTCTTCGGCTTCTTCTGCGCGCCGTCGTCCACGACAACTCCGTCGTCTTCTGCTTCATTGTCCGGGTCCTCAATCACCGACGGCGCCGTCTGTGCGTTTGCCTCCTCGTTTTCAATCTCGGCGTCTTTCGGCGTCCCGCCAGTCGACGACGAGCTCGTCGCCGGGATCTGAACCTGAGCTGGTCTGGCAATTGGAGGCGGCGGCGCCGGCCCTGGCGACGCAACTATGGGCGCCGCAGGTGCATCAATCTGCACGGGCCTCGTCCTCTGCGCCAACACCCTGTTTTGAGAATAGTCCGTCCTGTTTTGAGAATAGTCTTCTGCGTCCCTCGGTCTCCGGTCACCAGTCCTTGGCGCAAAAGTGGCGACTATTTGCGCCGAGGGCGCTCGAAAGTGTCTGCCGGCGGCTTGGGCCGTCGTCGCCGGCGCGTGCGGCCGCGTCCTGTCCACGACGATGCGCTGTCTGTCGCCTGCGTTCTCCTCTCCGAGTGGCGCGCGCCAGACCTGCTGTCTCTGCTCGTAGAACTCGCGCGCGAGGCGCTGGCGGTGCGTGAGCGTGCGGTGGCGCTCGCGCAGCTCCTCGTAGAACGCCTCGCGGTCGTAGAGCGCCTGCTCTACCTCGCGGTAGTGCGGGTAGGACGGCGCGTATCGAGGCGCTTGACGCGCCGCGCCGTCCGACCGCGCGCCATACGCGCTGCGTCTTGTGCCGAAGGCCTCCGGCTCTCGGTTTGCGCCGACGTTGGCGTTTGCGCTGGCGTTTGCGCCGATGTTGGCGGGCAGGTTGCCACGCCACTCTTGCGCGCGAAGCGCCGCTGCCGCTTGCGCCAAGCTGCGAGCCACGGACGAGCCGTTGCGAGGCGCCGCGGTGGGCGGAGGCGCCATGACTGCAAATGGGTCTGTTGCCGGCCGGTTGCCGCGGTTGGGTGAGCTGTCGCCTGCCGCCGCTGGAAATCTTGACTGTGTGTGTGGCCCGAGGCCGATTCTCGCCCGGCGAGAGGGGGGCACCACACTCGCAGTTTGTATGGCGCGCGCTGGAACGGCGCGCGCCCTGTTGCACGGGACGCTTAAAGCGAGTTGGCGCGCACGCGACAGGCGCACGCCAACTGCAACCCCGCCAGCGCTGATACGGGTCACGCACCCGCGTACTGCGATGGCGGCATTGCAGTCGACGATTGGTGATCGCCTCGAGCTCGAAGAAGTTACTTCGCGGAGCACACGAGGCTTGTCAACGGACTCTGAAGCTTTAATGTTGCGTGCCAGCGTCAGTTCACCGTCAGTGTACGCAATTTTTGAGAAGGTTTTGACAAATCTTGTCCTTCTCACAAGAGTTTTCGTTCAGTTGATTCGGGTCGGTAAACCAGAGAAGCAGGTTTTGGCTTCGCAGCGACGTGTCAATTGATTCGCTCGAGCTTTGAGCTTGCCCATTTATTTGATGAAATAGCCGTAAAGATTTCTGTCGGGTCTCTCATAGCTGAGCAAAGGCGTTTTTTGCTTGCACAACAAGAATGTCATCGAGCGCCGCTGTGCAGGAACCTAGTGTCGCTGGACTGCAAAAATTTTTTTTTTTTTTTGGGATGGATTTGCGTTTGTCCATCTATGTGAGAAATGCTTAGCGAAGGTTTAACAATGATCTCGACGCAACTTGTCATCTTCTCATCAGGAGGAGATTGCAGCTAAAATGCAGCAAGTAGCAAGCAGACTCGCAATTTCAGGCTAAAGGCTGAACGTTGTCCGATGAATCCGCGGTCTGCTTTCCCGAGTCGAGCTGGCGTGGCAGAATGAGCCTGCAGAAGCAAACCCCATGCCTGAGACGACGCAGGAGATGAACTTTCCATCGCGCCAAGCAGCGCTTGACTCGCCGCGCTAAATTTGGCTGTCGGGTGGCAATCGCCCTGCAAGTCGTTTCAACAATGGCCGTGTGGGTCACGTCAATGGAGCGCGCGATGCTATCCGCCGTGATAGGGCCTCGTAAAAACGATTCCTGGGAGCGCGATTTAACCGCTGACGCAGCGGCTGTAGGGAAAATCACTGCTGTGCAGCGATGAGAGCACGCCAAAAGTGTGTTGCGCAGTGCCCATCATCGGCCAGCTCGCTGCTGCTGAGGCCAACATGGCCAGCGGACAGCGGACCGCCATCCATCCGCAGTAGCTGATGCCCCTGCGAACCTCTATCGGTCGGTCTCACATCGCGGCGCGGAGGGTTTCGCTGGTTTTCTGGCGCCGCGCGTCCTTTTTGCCCGAGGTCGCTCGTAAACGGCAGCTTTCCGCGACAACTCGCCTTCTTTTGACTTCGCCACGTGCGTGTTTATCGGCTCCTGCTGGCGTTCAAGCACATGGCGAAAGCAGGCGCCGCCGGGACCAGCGCCGCCGGCTCGGGACCAGGCTCGCAAATATTCGCGCGAGCCGCAACGTCCACCCATAGTTGCGATTTGAGCCTGACTCAAAATTTGTTCCGCTAAAAAGCTCTCCTTTTGTTTCGCGGAACAGCCAGCGGCCAATCAAATACGAGTATCCAAGGACCAATTATTAGCGCGCCAAGCAGCGAGGCCTGTGGCGCCATGCAGCGGAGACTTTGGCGGCGTCTCCGCCGCGGCCGCGCCATGGCGGTGCTGATCGAGCTCGTCACGCGGCGCTCAAGTGCTGCAGCTGTCAAAAGCGCGGCACGACGAGGCTTTTGGTCCCGCCCCGGAAAGGGTCCGTAAACGCGTTCCCCTTTTCGCGCCGCGTATTTCTGTCGCCCCCGCGAGCCTTTGGCGCTTGGAAGAGGCGGCACACGGCAACTTGCTTGCTCGCGCTCATATCGCAAAAGCCCGCGGAGCGCACGCGATCTCTGCCAGTGCAGCTCGGTCCCTCGGCGCCGGACACAATTGCCGATCGATCGAGGGTCGGGCCCTCATGGATTCGCAAGAACGAGACACCCGGTTGTCCCACAACGACGACGAGCGTCGCACCGCGCAAGTTGAAGCGGACTGCAACACCTTGCAGTCCATGATGCAGCAGCCTCTGGGCGAGTTCATGGCGCTGCATGCGGCGGGCAACGTCGACGGCGTCGGCAGCTCCACGTCCAGCACGTCCAGCGGCAGGGCCGGCCAAACCAGCGACAACAACAGCAACAGTGACAACAACAGCAGTCAGACGCCAAAAACGGCGTCCACCAGCAAAGAGGACGAGCCAATGCAGCAGGAGGCTAAAACAGAGGAAAACGCCGCCGAGGGCGACGCGCCGCACAAAAAGCAGAAAAAGCGCGTGCGGTACCTGCGCGACACCGAGCGCCACAACATCATCAAGCGGATCGAGAACGGAGAGAAGCAGGCGGCGCTCGCGCGCGAATACGGCGTCACGCGGGCGGCGATCTGCCACATCAAGAAGAACCGAGAGGAGATCATCACGCGCTACGACCTGCTGATCAAGCAGACGCAGGAGATCGACCGGGCCGAGAACTTCTCCGACCCGCCCGGAGAGAACTTGATGGTGAGAGAGATCCGCTCAAGCTCCGTACTGCTGCTGATGACAACGCTGCGCGACAGGAGGTCCGGTCCAGCAACGTTTCGTCGAGCTGCTGGAAGGCTGATCATGTAGGGCGTGCCAGACGCTGGCACGGAGCTTGCTGCGCCGACGTACTGACTTGTGTCGTGGCTCTGCCGTTGCAGGCTGCTGCTGGAGGAAGCGCTCGCGATCATCAGCGCGCACGCAATTGAGATGACCACATCGACAGGCTATTTAACGTATGGTCTCGAGCGGACGGACGACTTTTGTGGCGTGGCCATCGGCGCGGAAGGGTTCCCGTTCCTGGTGTTATTTCACCAGATGGAGCCGGACGCACCGCAGGGCTCGATCCACGTCGAGCAGGAAACAGATCAGCAGGGTCAGCACAGTTGGCGACTGGATCACATGGACTTGCCGAGCGACATCACGCGCTACCGGGTTTTGCTCTTCAGCTCGACAGTTAGTACTGGTGGTGGCGAGTGCAAGGCCATCGATGCGCTCTGTAGTCTAGGCGTTCAGCAGGACCGCATCACTTTGGTGGTCATTCTGTGCTCCACGGACAGTCTCGTGGTCATTTGCAACCGCTTCCCAGGTACGTAAATCGCCCTAGCAAGCACATGATGGCCCCTAAAACTCACTGCTGACGTTCTTGTGCAGGCGTGCGAGTCATCACCGGCGCCATCGATAGTAAGGTGGACCCGGAGACGCAGGCAATCATCCCTGGCCTCGGCGACTTCGTCATGCGCTACAACGGCGCGTAAGTAGCAGTCAGTTCAGCGGATCAAGCTCGAGCTGAACTCGTCTGGGCCCTCAGCTCGACAAGCAGCGAGGCGAGTCCCCAGACGGCACGATAACGAGCAAGCAGCAATAGGATTCGCTTAATGTGCCCTATGTACAGCCTCGTCCACATCAAGTGGACGCGAGTATCATTATTATTAGCTGTTTCATTCCACTTGGGATTTGTATGCTCGAGCAAAAGATACTAACTTGAAGTTGTGTGCGACTATTGGCCGGAGATCATCCCGATGGAGAACTTAGTGCTGCTGCAGGCTGTCGCGGGCGTGGCTCGCGCCGTGCGATCGCTCTATGGGCCCAATAAGCTACGCAAGCAGGTCACCGGTAGGAATCATGACGTGCAGGTGTGACCTGGTGCAGGTCCTGAGCTTTGGTGACTCGCAGACGAGCTGGACGAGACACTATTCTCTGCAGACGCGTACACAGTGGCTAGCACCTTGCAAAGTCAGAATGCCGGCACTGCCATTCTGCAGCAAGCTCTGGACGAGCAGCGTAGAGTCTTTGGCACGGTAATCTTAATGTCGTTGTGTTTGCTCTTGTTGTTGGACTTGCTGAGTGATGACCTTGGATAAGTAGGGCTGCACCACGATGCTAAGCTTGTGTGGAGTACTTGCGGATGCTGCTTTCGAGCTGCACCGTCAAGGGCTGTCGATGTAAGCTCCAACTGTAACTCGTTCTTCTCAGGTGTCTAATTAATGTTGTGTTGTTAGAGACATAGTCCAACAGGCTTTGTCTTCTGTCGAGGCCTGCTGTCTGAAGGTTGGTGATTTTACTGGCCCTGTGGGTCGCGCACAAGCTGAAATGATGTGTACCTGTGCTGTTGAAGACAGCCAAGCACATGCGGCTGCCGCTAGATGAAGTCCTGCCATCGTTCCAAACGTTGACGAGGCCCTCTCAACTAGCGCAGTTGGGAAGACTGCTTTCTTCAAAGTGAGCTTTTTATTCGTGAGCAATGTAAGATGGTATTTTGAATCTTTAACTGTTATTTTTGCCTAGCGACGAGAGCTCCACCGCTACATCGTTAGCGGTGCGAGTAGCCTCAATTCTTGATCCAGTTCGATTCTGTGGCGACGAGGAGCTCCCACTCCGTGAGCTCATTACGACACGCGTGGTGCTTGGTGGTGCGACATCGGACTGTAACTCTCGCGTATTTGGTGGTATTTTGCTCCCTATCGAAGATGGGTTATCGCGAGACATCTTGCGTCGCCGGTTTAATTTTTCTGGTGGTACAATTGCAATCGACGGAGGCATAGCCCTTATTGATGGAGACGTGGAAACGGTTGATTTCGCTTTGGATTATTCTGTTCAGGTCATTTTTGCGCATGGCGAGGTCAGTGCGCAGGTCTTGGATGCATCTGCATCTACCCCAAACGCTGGGATCTGTATTCCTGTGTCATCCTACGACTTTCTCCACAAGCTTGCGGAGATGAGCGGAGCTGAAATTGTGGACTCGTGCGAAGAAATATTACCCAGTACAATTGGCCATGAGTGTCTTCTTATGCAGTTGCACAACCTCGCCGTCCATAAAGTGTCGGATAATGAAGGCGGCGATGAGACGGTGTCGTTCTTCTTGCAAATCAAGTTGCCAGACGCTAGCCACCAGCCCCATGCATCAATTGTTGTACAAGGACCGACTCGGTCGCTAGCGGTGGAGGTCCGTAACGACACGAGTAAAATGGTCTGGCGACTGCGTAATGCATTGCGCTCGGGATACTTGCTCCCTGGGAACGGAAGTCTGTGGTGCGCCAGTGCTGCAGCTGTTGCGCTGGCTGCAGAGACCCTTAACGAATCCAGCAAGGAGCTACTGAATTTTGCAACTGCATACCTTGCATACCCGTTGGTTCAACTTGGTGTTATTTTGCTTGAGAATTCGGGCGGGTGGAAACCAAACAGCGCTGACAACTCATTTTTTTCCAGGTTGTCAAAGGTTCGGAATGTTCAAAACCGCTTTGCACGCGGCGTACACGATGTAGGTGCTAGCAAGTTTTTCTCACGTTACTACGACTTTCGAGCCGCTGAATACGCTGTCATACCATTAAGACTAACGGAACCTGAAAGTGAAGATGGCCGACTGTTTCATGCTGATGAGTATAAGACCACAATTTCAGTCATCCGAGGTGCCTTTCGGGTGCTTCAGCTTTTGCTGAACGTCGATCAACTTCACGTCAACCAAGACACTTTTTCGAGCTGTTGCTAAAGGCACAGAAGCACCGGCACAATCGCTCTAATTTCATAAGCAATTCCACACGGCGTATGTGTACTTGTTCTGTTGACGTAGCGTATATTGCGTACGGCAGCGAAATCGTACGCGAATACAGCAACGACAATGTGTTTGGCGATGAGTCGAAGAGCGAGAATACTGGTTGATAAGTAAGTACCATATTCCTTAAACTAGGAAGCGGCTGGCATGAGGATTACGGTACACTTCTTTGTCAAATACTTGTACTAGTATTTACAATCTTGTCGACAGAAGATTACGGGACTTTTGCTTATTCGGGACGTTTGGAATCCAAGCTTTGGATTTAACGGTCGTAATACATGTATGAACTCACTGGCTTAGGTCCAGTCAGGCCACTTTTCCTTTTGCTCGTCCACCGCCGCTGTTTATGCGTCTTAGTCTCATTATTTACTGGACAGCTCTATTCCTACTGTCAACTCTACCGACGCGACTGTGGATCCGAGAACTGATGTTGCAGACCAAATTGATGTAATCTCTAATCGAATCTTGAGGTCTGGCAATCGAGTAACTAAGGACGATGAAGAGAGGATGTTCAGTAGTAGGGTTACCGAGGGTCTTACGAACTGGGCAAAGTCGGTGTCAGGGCTGCTAAGACTGGTGAGCAGCTTCAACAATTGCTTGCTAAAAAAGCATCTGTGGATGATGCCTTCACGGCGCTCAAGCTTGACGGTGGTGTGAACAAGATTCTTACACACACTAACTGGAAGAGTTGGAACACCTACATAGGTATGCTTGGTAAACAAAGCGATGAGGCAAACGTTGCTGTGATTCCAACGTTGACAAAGACCTATGAAGACGAAGCAGTGGCAAAAATGCTTTATGACACAAAGATGAATACTTAAAGCAAAACGACGAGAGAGGAAGCGACTGAGCTGCAGGCTGCACAATTTCAGCTATGGATAGCCGCCGAGAAGTGTCCGGATAGCAAAGCTCATATACTACAACTTAGTACGAGGAACTGGGACGTACTGGAAACTGTGGTGGGAATACGTAGACGCGCATGCCAAACCCGCTTCAAAAAAGAATTAGAATCGCATGGGAACACTTAGCCACGTTAACGCTATAGACGTATGCAACAGCAACGATAGCCACCAAAATACACGTTGCAATGAACATCACAATTCTGAACGAGTGCTTACAGGGAAAAATTGAAGGTCCCATGCTTTACCGCGGAAAAGACGTTCCCATTTTTTTTCCCACTCTCTTGAAAAACAAAAATTGCTAACACTACGGACAAAATACTGCATCAGCGATAATTGGGCGAACTGTTTAGTTATACTGAAGTACTACAACTGGTACTGGAGTGGGTTTAAATGTAATTTTTATTATAGGATGTCTAACAAAGCAAAACTGGCATACGGCTTTTGATTCATTGATGTTTCCTCTGGCATTGTTTACCACCGAGCAAATTCCTGTTTTATTCGGTGCTTATTATCCAACAAAAGCACGAGCGCAAGGGTATGCTAAACTGCATCGCGCACCGTGCCAACGTACGCAATTCCTCTGCGCAGAGTCTGAACAGCAAGGTGTCACACAAACCTTACGTGTAGGGCCCCAGGACGATGGTGCAGATACTTCGTAACATAATTCCATTCCTTAAATCTTTATAGCTTTTTACTATTATTTCTACGTGCTGTCGCTCTATTGCTTTCGCTCGGTTGGCTGTTTTGTTTGAAAAGCAGTTCACAGCTCGCAGATTCTAAAGACACAATATGAAAATTATGGACTGAACTACAACTAACAACTAACAGCTGTATTATCCGCTCAAGTGAGAAGCCACTGGTGGTTTTATCAAATGCAGGGAAGAGGATGTTTTCTCTTAATCCAATGTGCTGCATCAGAGTGCTATTCCAGGAAGCGGACCAACAGAGTGTGGTGCTAATACACTATTTCGAGATGAGCACTGTTCTCAGCTTGCATTTCCGCGAAAGTCAACCAGCCCCGACGTGATAATGGCAACAGCCCCGACATTGTCTGCAGGTGCGGCTTCGCCAACAAAAGCTGGAATGCCCCGACGTCAGGCTGCAGTGGTGCCACTCGATTACTCCTTCATGGGTCTTACGTCGCTATCAGGTTCGTAGAACTGACTAGTGATTGACGTTCCATTGTTTTCTAACTTTCGTACCAGAGATGCAGCAGCACGACCCGGTGAGCGGCACGAAAAAATCTCAGCCCATTGGTATTTTATCAGCAACATCTGGAGAGAGCTCTTCGCGTACGAGTGTCGAGGTTTCTGCCAGGCTGGATGCTTCAGCCGTACCAACCCGTGCTGTTGGCACAACTCCCAAGAAGCGACCTCTATCACTACGTGTGAACAATAACAACATATCTAACCTAGACGACATGCACGAGGCGCTGCGCTCCGTGGTCGATTACCCCGGAATGCTACAGTGGCTGGATCTATCGGGTAACGAACTCGAGACTATTCCACCCGAGATTTTCTCTGCGTACCCGGAGCTGTTCACCTTGCATCTCCACGGGAACCTGCTCAGCAAGTACTCTGACATCGATGCGCTTGCGAAGTGGCTGCCGCGCTTGCACTCGATCACTCTACACGGAAACCCAATTGAGGAGAAGAAGCACTATCGCAACTATGTTATCGCGTCCTTCCCGAAACTTAAGCAGCTCAACTTCAGCTCCGTGACGCCAGGGGATCGAGACAAAGCTGAAACCTGGGCGAAGATCTACAAAAACAATCGTGCCAGCGGAGGAAAAGGGCGTCGCGACGATGACCCTTAGTAACGACAGTATCCTAGCAAAGTAAACCTAATAGTCTAACACGAAGCTGCGTGCGTTGGCATCATAGCGTTCGATTCAGCACCACCGAAACGGAAAGCGTAGGTTTCCGCTGGCATCTGATACTATGGGCAGACCTGCGTCTACTTGGCGCTGTCCGTTCCGCCTGCACCACGCTGGCCTGCAGGTCAACTCGCCAGTTTGGCCGCCGGCCGAAGGGCTATGTAGCAGTGCGCACACCAAAGCCTGCAGACGTCGAGGAAAAACTGCAGCGCTGACGACTGCGGCCGAAGCATCTTGGTCGCTCCTGTCCGACTCCTATAACGGAGACTTCAACCACTTCAACTAGCCGGTCCGCGCGAGCCGGTCCAGAAGATCACGAGGAGGAGTTCGCGTCGAAGTTGCGGCGTGGGGTATCTGCGTGCGACGTCCCGAAGTTTGTGGCGTGCTCGTTGTTGAGCTGTGCGCGCCGATGTCAGTACATGTACGCGTCTCACGCAGCGCGTGGCACTCGGCTTGCCTCGAGTTTTGTCGCGTTTGCGTGATGGTGGCTGCTCCGTGGCTCCGTGGCTGCGGGCGAGCGAGATATAAATCACCGGCGCTGATTTCTTTCGCGGCGTGGCGTCGTGGGCGAGAGCGAGAACGAGGCAGCCGCGAATAAGACGCACTTGCACTCGGTTCAGACGCGGTGCCCAGTGGCACAGTCCGCCCTCTCTACACTAAGAGGGGTGTAAGGAACGAGAGAGACTAAGAACGAAGTGGAGACGAGGTGTTGGCAATGAATGGGGTGGCCGGCGTCCAGGGTGTGTGGTGACCGGAGCGTGTTGGCTTTAATCTGCTCGAACTAGATCACTGCTGTTGCTGCGTGTTGTCGGCGGTGTCTGACCCGCTGGCACCGGCAGCGCTATCCTCCACCGGCTTGTCCTGTGTAGTATCCGCAACAGTGACGTCGTTGCTGTTTGCAGCACTTAGTTCCTGAGCTTGGTCGCTCGTCAGCTGGGTCTGCTGCGCCAGCTTCTGAGCAGCGCGCAGCACGGCGTCCTCCTCGCTCTCCTGCTCCTCCTGCTCAGCTTGTTCGGCGCTGGCGCTCTTGGGCAGAAACGGCTCGCCGGGACACAGCGCCTCGAAGATGGCTCGGGCGTTGGCGCTCGCGCTTTCGAGGTGGATCTCGAGCGGG
The DNA here is from genome assembly GCA_033558005.1 of Phytophthora taxon juncus. NCBI lineage: Eukaryota > Oomycota > Peronosporomycetes > Peronosporales > Peronosporaceae > Phytophthora > Phytophthora taxon juncus. The sequence goes on from JAUCEE010000003.1 coordinate 2,881,010, forward strand.
CTCGCGGTGTTGCTAGACGGTTTCTGCTGCTCTAGGGTATGTGCGTCGGGGTCGACTTCGGTCATGGACGTTTCGCACACCCACGCGTTGGTGGGGAGGTTCTTGGTCTTGGTGCTGGCATCTATGGCCGTGGTGTCATCAGAGGCGAGGTGGTCCATGGTAAAAATGGCCCGCCAGGCAATCCGATCGCTCCAACCTGGCTTGGTTGTTTGAGTGTTGGTGGTTCCTTGTGATGCATCCTCTGTAGTAGCATCAACTCCCGCCTCAGTTGTGCTTTCACCAGTAGCATCTTTCACCGCTGTCTTCGCCTGATCAGTACTTTTACCGCCTTGCTTGTGTTGTAGCTCCACGTCCGAGCTCAGGATTAAGCGTCGGATCACTGTCTGCATCAGGCTTCTCTGTTTCTCTGGGTGATCAAACCACTCCGTTGGTAGCGGCATTGAGACCTGCACAAGGAAGTAGCCCTTTGGACATGCGTATGCTCCGACATCGAGCTGAATAACTTGAATAGCAAACGGATTCTGGAATTCGCTATCTTCGGGTGGGATGACGAGCATCAAGCGGCTCATGTCCTTACGCAAGGATAACCTGAGCACAAACACACCACGCAAAAGTTGACCGTGAGCTCGCGATGTTTTTTCACTGTTCGTAAGCCGAAGGTTGTCAACATAGCTGCCGTTGGTCACAACGTGCTTCGTGCGCAGGACATCACCATCACTGCATCGCACACCGTGGAGCGCCTTGGTTTCAGTGTCCAAAACAAAGCCGTCAATTGGAGCTCGTAACACGTAGATGCCGCCGTACACGGCGCTAAGTCGACAGAAACTCTGTGCAAGCTCACTGATGCCGTAAAGTGGTGCCAAGAACGCAGTCCCAGTAAAGCGTCCGATAGACGCTACATATCGGTAGACTGCCGCAAGTCCGTCCCGAGCGGAAATCTGATTCTTCTTAGCTGGGAAGCTCGCCAGTCCGACACAGTACACCACCACCTGCTGCAACTTTGTGGAGAGCTTAAAGTGCTTCTCTAGCAATTCTTGGAACGGGCGGTCGAGATACTCTTCCAACGCAGTGTCCCCATCGGCCTGGCTAGTCTTATTTTGTGGACGCTTAAGCGCACGTCCAAGTGCCAGGGTTCGCTCATTCTTGGTCTTGACATCCTCGTGCAAAATGTGCGTCTCGCCGTAGTCAGCCACAAATTGCAGGAACTTCATCAGCTGCCTCTTCTCCACCATCCCTAACAACTTGCTCTGGAACACGTCCTTCTTCGAGCACGGCACCTCCCAGACTGTGTCCGGCTCCACGCCGGCCTCAGTTTTAGCCCCAGACGCGTCCTGCTGGAAGTGGACGTAGGTGCGCTCAATAGCCGCAAACTCGAGGTATCTCCCTACACCCGACGAAATCAAAATCTCCACGAGCTGCTCTGATGACAGCATGAGCCGTGGATTCACGTCGATACTGAAGGACGATGACTGCCGCAGCATTTCTTCCTTGACAGCTTCGTCAGCAAAACCTTCATCCAGCAAACGACACTCAAATGAGCTCTTCATCGGCAAAACCCGTAGGTTTTGCTCATCAATGGCAGCAGATTCACTGGTTTTGCTCTCGACTTGAGCGTTCTCCTCCTCGTCACCGAAGTTGCGAGGGGCGATACCCTCGTTTTTCGTCCATCGCAGGAATTGCGCCAACGGAAACGACGCGTAGTTGCTTCCGTAGTAGTCATTCTGCAGTAAGAATGCAAAAGCAACAAAAAGCACCGAACAGTCGTTAACTCGCTGCAACTTTGCAACTTACTGCGAATTGCCTCACCTGGTCCAGATGCAACACTTTCTTGCCAACGCGAGCCAACGCTCTGCGCCAATCACAACAATCGTTAGCACCCTTTCTGCCCTTGCAACTTTAGCAGCCTAGCCCTACCCTGCCAGAATGCCCTCCACCATGCCGGTGCCCACCAGCAGCACGTCATACTCGGTCTCCTTCAGACTTGCGTCCATCGCTCTCTGTCCCGGGGGCTAGTCCACGTAGGCGTCCACTGAGGCGCGCAGGAAGAACTCGAAGAGCGGTGCGACCTCCAGCAAAACTTTGGTCAGCCACGAGCGCAGGAACGAGATGTAGAAGGACACGGCCGAGAACGCAACGCAGACGACAAACGGGGAAATCGTGGCGGCGAAGTGACCTCGTGGGAGGTATTCCGAATGAGTTGCAATTTAGCGCAAATACCTATTCTAACGCATATTGTTCCTGCAAAATGCAAAATCATAGGCACCGTGGAGCCATCTCAACAGATGTGTTGAAGTTGGATGCATCAAATACAGGCCGGAAGACCATCCCAGTACGGATATCGATGCCTGCACCAAGACCAAGAACCTCCCCACCAACGCGTGGGTGTGCGAAACGCCCATGACCGAAGTCGACCCCGACGCACATACCCTAGAGCAGCAGAAACCGTCTCGCAACACCGCGAGCCCGCTCGAGATCCACCTCGAAAGCGCGAGCGCCAACGCCCGAGCCATCTTCGAGGCGCTGTGTCCCGGCGAGCCGTTTCTGCCCAAGAGCGCCAGCGCCGAACAAGCCGAGCAGGAGGAGCAGGAGAGCGAGGAGGACGCCGTGCTGCGCGCTGCTCAGAAGCTGGCGCAGCAGACCCAGCTGACGAGCGACCAAGCTCAGGAACTAAGTGCTGCAAACAGCAACGACGTCACTGTTGCGGATACTACACAGGACAAGCCGGTGGAGGATAGCGCTGCCGGTGCCAGCGGGTCAGACACCGCCGACAACACGCAGCGACAGCAGTGATCTAGTTCGAGCAGATTAAAGCCAACACGCTCCGGTCACCACACACCCTGGACGCCGGCCACCCCATTCATTGCCAACACCTCGTCTCCACTTCGTTCTTAGTCTCTCTCGTTCCTTACACCCCTCTTAGTGTAGAGAGGGCGGACTGTGCCACTGGGCACCGCGTCTGAACCGAGTGCAAGTGCGTCTTATTCGCGGCTGCCTCGTTCTCGCTCTCGCCCACGACGCCACGCCGCGAAAGAAATCAGCGCCGGTGATTTATATCTCGCTCGCCCGCAGCCACGGAGCCACGGAGCAGCCACCATCACGCAAACGCGACAAAACTCGAGGCAAGCCGAGTGCCACGCGCTGCGTGAGACGCGTACATGTACTGACATCGGCGCGCACAGCTCAACAACGAGCACGCCACAAACTTCGGGACGTCGCACGCAGATACCCCACGCCGCAACTTCGACGCGAACTCCTCCTCGTGATCTTCTGGACCGGCTCGCGCGGACCGGCTAGTTGAAGTGGTTGAAGTCTCCGTTATAGGTGTCGGACAGGCGCGACCAAGATGCTTCGGCCGCAGTCGTCAGCGCTGCGGTTTTTCCTCGACGTCTGCAGGCTTTGGTGTGCGCACTGCTACATAGCCCTTCGGCCGGCGGCCAAACTGGCGAGTTGACCTGCAGGCCAGCGTGGTGCAGGCGGAACGGACAGCGCCAAGTAGACGCAGGTCTGCCCATAGTATCAGATGCCAGCGGAGACCTACGCTTTCCGTCTCGGTGGTCTCCAGGGTGGTCTTACTCGTTGGGAGACCTTGACCGACCGACCACGAGAGCCGAGCTATCGTACGTGGTCCATCACTAGGACCCCCAAGGTCGTCAGCGCCGCATCCGCAGCCGAATACCAAGTTGGACTTGCGGAGGAACATCTTTGTGGAGTAGAATTGTCTTTCGGCGCTGCCCATTGAACGTGGCCGCCGCGGCAATGCAAGAATTCCCACTGCCAATGTGTGGGCAACCAAGTGCCAATTGCGCGGCCTTCCCAGCCTGGCTCATGTCGCGATGCCTTCGCGTGGGGGCCACGGCTCGAGGCGAGGCAAGTTGCAGCGCCGATTTTTTCTTTGTGGTCCGTCCACGATGTCGTCGTCCGGTTGCGAGGGCTCCATATTCGAAAGAACGGCCGTTTCCGCGCTAAACCGAGGGGTCCGTACTCTTTACGAGTCTATATTGCTCTCTATTTCAAGCCAACGTCGCTACAGCCGGGTGTCATTTGGCCGTTGATTTTCCCTCCTTGTTTGTGGACCACACAAAACTGTACTCCAACGCTGCGCCGTCTGCCAAGTCTTTCATCGCCGTTTCACCTCACACGGGGCAAGCGTTGCGGCGGCGGAGACCGACTCACACAACCGCAGCGCAGCGTGGGCCCCTTTGCGCCTGCCGGTACACTCGCGCAGCACTTTCGAGTTTACCGCCGAGTGCGCACGCGCCGCGCTGTAGACGCCAGCGGACGGTTCACCCACAGTCGTCCATGGGCAACAAACTGTCGCCGTCCGGGGAGCAGCGCGCGCCCTCCAGCAGCTTCTTCAAGCCCAAGCGCCGGCCGCAGTTCCGCCACCTGGTGTCGCCCTCGTCCCCGTCGCTGCAGCCGCGCGACCACGCGCACAAGCGTCGCGCGCGCTCGCAGAGCGAGGGGGTGACCAGCGACTGCGGCACGGCGGTCTCCACCACGGACTCGCAGCTGCCTCGAGGCTCCAACTCGAGCGAAAAGGCTGCGATGGGGCCCTCGCTGCCGCTGGACCCCACCACCGAGGAGGAGGAGCTGTCTGCCAGCAGCAGCAACAACAACGTGAGCGAACACGCCGCCGACCAGGCCAGACGTATTCGCGAAGCCGAGAAAATCCTCCTAGAAGTTGCAAAAGAGTACGCTGCAAAAAGAGCTGCCGGTCTAGTGCCCACCAAGCCGGTGCCGGCGCGCACGCTGCTGTGGGAGGAGATGGAGCGGAGAGCGCAACGCGTGCGAGCAGGAGTCGGGCGACGAGGCACTTGTCTCTTCGGCCGCGACTCGGACGAAGGCCCGTGCGGCTGCTCCAGCTACAAGAAGATGAAGAAATTGCCGGACGGACGAGAAAACACAGGCGGAGTCTGCGAGTGCTGCAAGCACGGCGCTCCGTGGCACCGACTCACAGGGGGCACCATGGCCGCCACAGGAAGCGGCATGACCAGTATGAGCATGCGGTCGTCCGCGCGATCGTCCATGCGCTCTCGAGGCACGCGGAGTCGAGCCAGCAGTCGCAATAGCAGGACTGGCAGCGCGCCGCAACAAACGCCGATCGACGGCTCCATGTATTCGCTGGGCAGTGACTACTACGACGACTACGATGACGAGTACGATAGCGACGAGGACAGTGACTTGGACGACGAGGATATTGCCAATGAAGTGGCAAGACCATACGGCATGATGGACGACCCCACGCCGCCGCTAATGCACGCACACGCCCGAAGCGAGGGCGACGCGCTAGACCGCAGCTCGCTCTTCTCGAACGGAGACAGTTTCGGGCTACCGCCGCGGCTTTCGAGTACCAGTCGCCACCTTGATAAGCTGCTGAGTGCCATCGCCAAATATCGGGCGATGGGAATGTCAGAAGATGAGATCGAAATCAAGATCCGAGAGGACTTCCCGCCGACCGAGCGGCTATCGTATGGAGGCGGCCATTCTCCTCGACCAACGCGTGCTAGTCGCTGAGGTGCCAGCAGACTGTAACATTGTAAATGACTGTAGATAGCCTGGCAAGTCAAGCACAACACAATAGAACTCAAGTTTTGGTATCAATTAGTTTTGTCCACTACGCTGATCATTTGACGGTCTTCATCCATCATGAATGTCTACTAGACATACGCATGATCTGTAAACGATGCTAGTAGACGTCGTTTACAGATCACTTGACTTGAACTGCGTTAAAGTGCGACCGATGACTCAACATGCGCTTGATTAAAGGACGCGTCAATTGTAGGCAACAAGCTGCGGTATCGCTGGCTGGTTGCGCTGGAGCCAGGCTGATGCTGTGTTGTCAAAGTTGTCAACGTCGCCACGGGGTTCGCAAGTGACGAGGCTGAAAATGTTGCGTCCCAATCCAACGGGTCCGTGGGTAGCATGATGTGGAGCAGGGCCGCAAACGCTTCAAAGCATGTGGTGCTGGTATCTAGCGCCTCGACATTTCTCGCAATTGCTTTGGCAACGCTTGTTCCTCCGTACCAGTGTTACTTCTGTCAACACCCTCGATCGGGAGTGAAGCTTCTCCATCGCTATCTCGGGTGAGAAAACTGGCTAACATACCACTTGAAGTGGGTTTTTTGGTGGTGATGCCGTCGACCTCGTTGGGAGGAGCTCGAGTTCCAGTTGTAGACTCGGAGTCGGAATCATTAGCGTCAACTGCACATTCAGTCTTCGCTGAGGTGACCTCACTACTGGCTACTATCGATTCATGTCTGCTTTTAAAAATCGCGAACGGCATGAAGTAGCGCTTCCCCCCAGCGCTCTTCCATGTCATTTCTTGAGCAAGGCAATCTGTATTGCGTCTTGAGGTATTTATGAGCCGAAGTGCAAATTCCCAGTGCCAATCGAGAAAAGGGATGTTTGTGCAGCACCTGAGCAAACCCCTCTGAGCTCAGGGAAAGCAAGTCGCAAGCTCGTACACTTCGTACAGTGTAGGCACTGATAATGCAACCCAATAGACCCCGCTCACCGAAGTAGCTACCGTCACGAAGACCTACAGGTCGATCCAACAGTGAGCGGCTTTGCATTTTCAGATGCCCCTTGATCACAAAATGCATGGCTCGTACGATGCTGCCTTCTGTCACGACGTTTTCGTCTCGCGGGTAGCACTCGAAGCGTAGTCTCTCAGCCAACGATAGTGTAAGTGCCTCGACCCCTTCTTCACCTTCCCAGCAGACTGGTCTAACAACCTTCATCACAAACCAGTCCACCGGCTCTTTTGATGTTTGTAGTACACAAGCTGTGTGGATGGAATGCGGCATCTCTGTCAGGAGCTCTTCGTAGTTGACTCCTGCGTGTGAAGATCACAACGATGTCATAAAGGCATATGTGCGAAGCTCGAGACGTTCTCAAGAAAGCGCGCAATCTCGCTCCAGAGACAGCATCGCTGTATGCGTTCCAAATCGCTGTTTCTTTTATTGGCCTAATCACGATGTCATTCGTGATCGGTGAGCTTGCAAGTCTCTTTATCTCGTACATTGGTCTTGAGGTTGATTTCCGGAAGAATCACATCGCCGTCGAGTTATATCTGACACGATTGCACGTCAGCGACGCCGTGGTCGCGAAGAATAGCCCTCGAAGGAAGCGTAAAGCAAGTTGCGGAGAAGAGGGGTTTTCAGGGTCAGAAACCTCAAGCTCCTGTGAAGGAAGCCACCCTTCCCACTCCGAGCCAAATCCTGCTTGCATAGCGACCGCAAGGTAAGCACACGCAGCCCAGTAGATTATCAGCAGGTAAGGTATCCACACATGCCAGAAGCGAGTGATTTTGCTAGCCACGCTGCGTCGATTTAGTTCGTTTAAGTAGCTCATGACATTAAAAATCTTTACACAACGCAGCAACTTTACCCACGAACTGCATTTGAATGCCGAGAGGAAGCCATAGGGAATAGCGGCGATGACATCAAAACCTAATCTCTCGTTCTTGTACACGCTGCGCAAATTCTGGTCATAGAGCTCCATGGTAGCCGGCGATTCTTGTATATGCCAACTGAACCATATTTCGGCGATGAAAGCAATTTCGCATTGCAGTCCGACAGCTTTGACAATGGAAGCAGGAATCGTTGGGCGATCCATTGAATCCACCATAGAGCTGGTAAGGCACCATGACAGCAACGTAAATGGTACAGCACACCATAAAGCGTAGCCAGAGGATGTGGAAATTGCTTTGAACAGCGACACCGTATACTATACAATCTAGCACTTTTAGAGAAGGTAGTATAGTTTGGCCCACCCACCGATACCCGCGCTCATAGATGATCTGATAAGATTAAAGTGCACGCTGTTGCTGCGTTGCAAACGAGAGGAGTACATTTTATCCTTTGAGCGTTCTGCTCGCTCATTCATGTCCCGGGACCAACTGCAGGCTATGGAAGTCATATTTCCCACCCTGAAGTCGGAACTTCTTGCTCTTGAGCAGCGATTACTAAGTAACAAGTTGGCTAAGATGGACATGGACACTCACAGGGATTTGCTCGCAGAGAGGCGCTCTACGCCTCAACTATTGCAGAATGTGCTCGCCGGGATAAAAAAAAAATTCATGTGCTGGTGTTCACGATCCAGATTCGTCATTTATTCTCGCATGGGAAACTTAGGTATTTATCGTAATGACGGTGCAATGCGTACTAGTCATGTTTCAGGCGTGCTTCCCAATGTCTGCACGCGATAATATCATACCACTTGCTGTTGTGGTTCTTCGTCGCTGTTCCTCGCGAGATAACTGCACAAGTCGAGCTTGCTCGCGGTGAATACTAGCGATACTTTCTGCTTCCAGTCAGGATATCTATCAAACACAGTTTCAAGTGATTCGCGCGACAACCTATACAAAATACAGGACGTCTGCGCTTGAATGAACGCATTACGCTGGGCATTTGTGAATAATCCGTTCTCGCCGAAGTAGCTAACGGCTGATATTTCATTCACCTTTTTCATTTGATCTTAAATATTCATTTGCTGCGCACTCGGAGCAACGCCAGCCTTTTTCGGCCCAGCTCGATTAGAAGTGCTGGAGCCACCACCTTTTCTTGCCAACTAAGTCTTCCACAACTGATCTAAAGGTTGGTTTCGTGCGATTTAGTACCCGTGAAGGTAATAGCACATTTAACACACCCGAGAAAATGAAAAACATGTCACTGCCGTTCTCGCCGAACTTACACATAAACTCACCGCGCGACACGAGCACTTGAGTAAATTGAGAAACTAGCATTCGAGTGATAGAGCCCTCCATACCCCTAAGAAACTTCACTTTTTCGATCATGGACTTGAGGTGCACGAGGCGTATATCGGTCAATAATGAAGGTGGAAGGCGTGGACAAGAATGTGTTCCTGTGTGATAGTGTGGAAATGCTTAAACAAAAGAAATGTCTTAATACGTTCCTGGAGTGTTCAGGCATTCGAAAATGGTCCAGCAACTGTCGTACCGCACCCATCTTGGCATTAAACTCTTTTGTCTCGGAGCTTGTGAGCTCGATAATATCCGTAAAATTGCCAATTACATAAGCAAATAGGAAGAAACCCGTTGTCTATGGTGACAACACTGAAAAAACACTGTGCCGTAGTTTTCGAGAACTCCGGTTCGCTTGAGGCCGACATCAGGCCAAATGACCAATACAATGAGGCCATATACTGCAATATGTTCGACCCATGTTCCAAGTGCTCAGAGGGCAGCCAGTGATTCTCACCAAATACTGTCTTCTTTGTTACAAAACTACTAAAAAAGACTTGGGACGGCAACTTTGGGCGCAAAGTTAAACCAAACACATCCAAGAACATGCGATAGCATGAACGTGTAGTAGAGCAGCTTGAACAAGCGCAGCTCGGTTGTGCGTTTCAGATATCGTGTCTCTAGCGCGTACAGTTGCCGGGGAACCTTAAACAGTCGTAATAACTTGTTTATATTCAGCAAATTCCACCGCTTACACGCTCCAGTTGACGATGTTAAAGTGGTAATAGCGACGCGATATCCAACGCGAAGGCGCCTGACTTGAAGTAGGCACGCTTAATCCCTTGAAGACCCATCATTTTGTTGCTATATTCGTAGTATCCTAGTCGCGATCGAATATAAATGTCCACAACAAATGAAACCTCTAGAAATACCATAAGCGCATCGGCATTTTGATGCCCGCTTTCAAGGACAAAAAGCAGGATACAGCCACTACTGGCGCTAACGTGCTCCATGTATCCGTCTCCCCGCTCTTGTTGGGTAAGCACTGCCGTGCCAAAAAACCTCCCGCGAGGTATTTCACGGGGTTAGCCTCCCATTTTAACCACACATACTTCTCCCTCGAGAAGAAAAAAACATCCCTGTAACATAGTCACCGTGTCGATAAACATTTTGCCTTGCCCGTACAAAAAAAAAATAAATTGGGCGTTCTTAATCAACACCCCCTCTAGCTTGCTCCACACAGGTCGTGAACCCTGGAGCAGTGCGAGCGTTTGCAATACAGGTAGACAGATACTTTGCAAAAGATCTAAGCGAACTGGTCGTGGAAGATCGGCAAGCAATTCGCTGATAACAGCGCCGCGGTGTGACGACATCCAATAATCAAGAAAAGATTTACCACGATGATAAATCGCTAGTGGGGCTTTTTGTCGACGTAAGAAGAGCTGGATCCGAGTGCTGGTAGCGAAAAATTCCTTTTGCTAAAAAAAATGCAGAGGCGGTAAATCGTTTTTGGACGTTGTCAACCACAACCGCCGTAATCAAAAAGCCACTAAGCATTAGAATCAGTGCAGCGACTAATTGAACGTCACTCTCAGGCTCCACACTTTTCCCTGGAGATGCAAGAACTCCAACTGCATAATACAGAGAACGTGAATATTCCAAAGCAGTAATCGCCAGCAGCTTGCTTCGGTCGGTTTTCTCACTAAATATTGCGCCGTTGCAGTCTTCCAAGTGCGTTGCATTTAGTCTACGCAAACTCAAGCTGACAGAAGAAATCCACGCTTCTTCTTCACTTGGGTTAAAACCTTCTATGTATGATATGCCAAAATGGACGCTACGATGTGGAACATCATAAACAACAGGACTTCGAAAAGCATGAGCTGCCGTTTGCTGTTAAAATGAACAAAAATTCGATCTCAACCAACCATTTTTTCAGGTGGAAAACACGTAGTAGGCGTGGCATTCGCATTATACCATATTTTGGCAAATACTCGTAAGGAAGAGCAGCTACTACATCCAAAACGAAGCTGTTATGAAAATATCGCTCTGCACTGCGCTTTGGGTCCATTATTTTTTCAGAGTCGGCTATAAAGGATAGATTAGCGCTAATAGCAATGTTCAACAGCAGGCAAACGTTTGAGAAGGTGTCAGCAGTCAGCGTCATCCAAGATGGTCGCTGCCGAGAGGAAAAACTATTGAACTGGAATCATAATCCAGCAATACAAAATGTTTCCGAAAAGCAAGAAAAGCCACCACATACGGGCGCGGGAATGGTGATCAATGCATCTCGGTAGCAATATTAATCGCCAGAGATTAGTGTGCTTATATACAGTTGTGCTTTTCAGTTCTTGACGGCGATTGTACGGGTTCAGTGTCTTCCTTCTCGTGAGCTGCTTACCATCAGTAAGGTTTTGCATCGATAAAAGGGATGCGTCTTTGTTGGCATTCGAGGTCAAATTTTCTGCTCCAGTATCTGTGCAGGTATCTGGCATTGATGATGAAACAGAAATTCGGCCACTACCCTCGCGTAGTGATAGATGTGCACTTCCCTCGCGCTTCGACCTCTGAAGCGAATGATTTGGCTGTACTGGGCTCACCACACCTTTCCTAGCACCCCACTTTTTTCGAGGGAATGACATTCGCCCTCTCTGGATAATACTTTTACAAGTGCCGACGCTCCTGCTACACATCCGGCAGCAATGGAAATGCGTTGTAGATCTCCTTTTCTGAATCCAGAACTAGCAGAGGTGGTGCATTGTTGAGGTCTTTTTCGCTGCTATTCAATTGACAAAGAACATCTTCAACGTGAGTAGAATGACATGGAACATTACGCCGGCTTACTGTAATTTACCAACAAGAACAATCCTGGAACGTTCTTTCGAGGCAGCTGCTATTTCGACGACGCAACCTCTCGACCACCTGAGAGCGAAAGAGACATCTTTTGAATCTTGAGGTAGTTTCCGAGCTGCTCGACGACTGAGCGAGAGGGCGCGTCTCTAGATATTGAATCACTGTTTCTTACCGCAAGGAATAGCGCAACGCGTGGCGTCTCATCATTAGTTGGAAGTCTATGTGACACGCCTTCTTTTCCGCCCAGAAATTCTCTCCCTTCTTCCTCATTTCAGATCGAGGAAAGATGGTAGAGGTATCACTGTGTTGCGCTATTGTCGGGAAGGCAGGAGGCGTGTTTGGTGTGAAGATCGACAATTGCGTCCAAGTCTGGGAGTTGCAGGACGCGATCAAGGCGAAAAAGCCGAACGACTTGAAGGATGTCGATGCAGACAAGCTGCAGCTCTTCCTGGCGAAGAAAGACGGCGCGTGGCTGACGGACGACGATGACCTAGACAAGATGCTACAGAATAAAGTTGACACATCGGAGATGAAGAAGCTGCGCGCGTCGTGGAAGTTGAACAAGCCGGACCTGTTTGGGCCAGACGTTTCGCTTGGAGAGGACGTGGTTCACGTGGTGGTGGTGGTTCCGAAGCAAGTTGGTACCTCAAACGAGATGTCTGCAGCGACAACTCCACTGACGGTAGAGCAAGTGGAGATGTCAATGAATAAGGTTCTCAGGGAACGAGATGAGAAGGCGTCTGCGTATTCGTTTTCCGATCTGAATACCGAAATGGAGCAGCGAATTGTCAAGAAGATGCGCTTGACCGAAAACGTTCCTACGGACATCGATGAACCAGAACATACTTCCATCCCGGGTTATATGTGGATTTCCGAAGTTTCGGAGAATGGACAGAGCCAGAGAACTGGGCATATGGTGTACTTGCAGCAACACCTTGCGACGCTGCTGAATGGAGGAAACTTCGTGTTGGCTGATATTGCAAACGACAAGGGAGTTCTGACGATTGAGGACCCAAGACTTCCATTTCGAATGAACGGTACTGCCGACGTATTGCTTATCAAAGGACGAAGGATGAATCCGCTTATAACGCTGGCTGGGGTATGTATGGTGATTGAACTCGAGAAGAAGGTCGAGAAAGCTCATGTTCCTCAAGCGGTTGGTCAGCTTGTGAGCTGCAGCATGAAGGCGCCTCTCAACTGCTATCCGCTGAGTTTGTTGACGGATTTAAACGACCACTGGCATTTCTCTTGGTTCAGCGACAAGCACGTTCTGACCCAAGTTACGTTGCAGTATCCAAAGAACGCGTTCAGATTTATCGAGGCAGCCGTACTGAGACGAACGGAGTCTGCCCCACTTCCTCCGTCATTCATTCCTGTACCTTTTAAGACAATCAAGGTTGATGACTTCTTGCCCTAGCCGGATGATGATCGTGCAGAGGAGATGATGGAGCGATTCGAGTTGATGGCAGATGTGGTGGAACCAGAGTTTCTCATGGCGAGGCGTATGGAGTATACGCAGCACATGGTGCAATCGATGCCCATGTCTGCTCACATGTATGTGTAAATTCTTAAAATGAAGTATTCTCTGCTGCTGGTTCTCATGCTGTCATGTCGCTCGTTGTGCTCGAGATGTGCTGATTGGTGGTTAAAAAAATACTGAGCTCCTTGCTTGACACACAGTCGTGAGGACGATTCTCTCTGATAGCCTCGTCTAATGTTAATATCGTGTGTTTGAAGGAATAAAAAAATCTTGTTTAAACTCCTTTCGATAAACTGAACAATTTTTCATCCTGATAAATATAAAGTTAGTAATATTGAAAGATGGCGTACTCACCTGAGCAATACCAAGCTAACAAGGAGCGCATTAATGCAGCGCAGAAGCGCTACTACCAGCGCACACGCGAAGCGCGATTGTGCTATCAGAAGAGCTACGACGATAAGAATAGAGGCGCTCGCCCAAAATCGAACTTAATCAAAGCGACAACGAACTTAGCCCTGAAACCGAACTTAGCTGATTAATTAATTTTTTTGAAGATGAAAAAAAGTCACCAGTGATATAAAGTCGATCCTGATACAAGATCCAAATATTACAAAGTCATATTAACGAAGAATAATATACCCAAGAATATATAGGCAGCATGTTTGCCTACGAGCTCGAAGGATTAAAGAGATTAAATATCCAAGCTATCAAATGGGGTAGTAGCTACCGTGTTAAGGTGCGTGGTAGAACGGGTAAGATGGCTTATGTAAGCAACGTTTCGCGCCCAATCAACCAGAGATTGGTAGCTAAGCAGTACAATGTTTCGACTGAAACCCTTGAGAAACACTTGTCGCCCGACTACAAGGCTGATCCTAAGTATCGTTTTTACAATGGTAATCACATGGAATCACATTTGTACGAGGGTGTTGAGCCTTCTGATTTCTACAACAAGTCCTTTCGACTCAAACGAGTGCGTTTAAGATAAATATTGCTCTCGGGTACGAACTTGTAAGCAAGACCGATCCTGACGACACTCGCTACTTCTACCCAAATCTCGCTAATACTCATGTATTCAGTAATCCTATTGCTATCAATAGCAAGGCTGATATTCAAAAGAAGGTGATTTCGGAAATCCGTTCTATGGAGTTGGCTGACAAACTGAACTATCCCAGCTCTGGGTATAAGCTAAAGGCGATCGCTGCATTCAAGATTTTCATCTACCATCGCGACCATGCTCTCGGGGATAGCGAAGCTGTCATCCCTAAGATTATTCGCGAAAACTAGCACGTGATCAACTTCCCCAAGACCAACAACAAGTGCGTCTTCCACTGTATCGCCTGGCATACACTCCAGAGCCCTAAGAAGGATCCTCGAAGAATTCAGGCTCAGGTGAAGGAGGCATTCAAGCGCTACTGTTCTTTCAAGGGAGTTAAATAATCGTTGAGCCTGTTTAGGAGTTTCAAGCCCATTGACCTACTACAGCTCGATGAGGTTGAAGACTGCTTCCAACTTGGTATTAACGTATATAAGATGGATGTAGTTTCTGAAAATGTAGAATGCATTCGTAGATCGGACAAGGGGTATGAAGCTATGGATATTTTATCGTTCGGGAATCATGCTTCGATATGCTTCAGGCTAAGTATCAATGTCCTAAGTGTGAAATGGTTTTCGTCAGCGCTGAAAGGGTTAAAAAACCACAAAATGAATCAGTGCGAGCTCGTGAATATTGAGAGCTTCCCCGCCAGCTCCTAACGCCATTCGATCACTACTTACAAAGTATTCCATTAAGGATGCTAATCAGTATATCGATCACTTCATCGTCTATGACTTTAAGGCGATGCTTAAGTCTACCGCGACTCAACACGGGGAGAATACTGTCTTCACGAACGAACACATTCCGGTGTCTGTATCCGTAGCTGATAGCTTAACCGAGGAGGTGCGCTGTTTTGTAAATGGCGATCCAAAGATGTTGCTTTTTTTTACGGATATGTTCGATTACATTGGTGATGTATCGGTGAAAATCCAGTGACCCACCGGTGGCTTTAGTGGAGCTGGCTTGGTGTCCGACTTGGCGTTCGACGAGACTGGCTCATCGACTTTACGCTGACCAGCATTACGACCGGTTTGCTTGCTGTCAGACTCGTCGGACGTCTCAACGACCTTGTTGGCGTTGCACGGTCGACTGCCTTCATCGCCAGAGCTTTCGCCAACCTCGGTTTTGTTGCCGGTAAGCTCTACCTCGCTGTAATCGTTGGGACTCCACGCTGGGTGCTTCCCAGGTGGAAGGAGTCGAATTGTACCCCCGGCAAGGTAGAATTCGTCGTGGCGTCGTCGACACCACCCAGCGAAGCCATCGCCGACGCGGCTTCAACTTTGTCGGCAGGTGATGTGGGGGAACCCCTCGGCGAAGGTGCCGGAGAACTTTCAAACTCTTCCGTTGGAGCGTAAGAAGCTGAAGAGGCAACCGGGGATGGAGCTGCCTTGGAGCTTGCAGCTTCATCAACCGGATCATCGCCGGCCTTCGTCTCAGCGGGTGACTCCAGCGAAAGAGGCGAAGGTCGACACTCAGTCAACAGTACAATCTCGATAAGTACAAGTCGCTTCTGCAAAAAATCATCAATGCCCACGGTCTGACAGGTATGGAAATTCCCGCGTCAATCTTGGTAAGAAGTACAAGATGTCTGATGTGGAGAGTTGGATTAAGGAAGGAAAGTATGGCAGCTTCTTCCACTTTCATAGCAGTCTTGGCTTTGGTAAGCAAAGGTCCGACTGCGGAAGACTTAAACAGCAGATTGATCAGGTACCACTATTTGGCTTTAATTCTGGTCGATACGATATCAACTTGACCTATTTGCCATCATTGGTACTGACCATATCAATTCTGTTATCAGGAACCCCAGCTACATGTGCATTAACTCAGACCGACTCATCCGAGTCTGCTGAGTCATTAAAAAAAAACACTGATTAATGGATACTCCCAAACAAACCCTGAGGTCTCAACTCCAAATGTTCGACCTGTGATGATCGATAGCTTCAAAGATTCCATCGTCACCTGCATTCGTAATACCAAGCTTGACGAACTTAAGGTCGTTCGGTGATTTGTAGAGGGTATGACCATTTTTCGATCGAATCTGAATTCGATAGCCGTCTATCCCTACGACTTCATATACGAGAGTACCCCACTTCGCTGATTCTTTTCCAAACTGCTTTTGCTTCAGTCGATCAACAACGGTTTGCCCGACTTCAAACTCGTTATCGACCATCGTCATTAGCTCGCGATTGTGGTCGAGTTCGGATTGAATGATCGTACCCTTCGCTTCGTTGGGGGTCATGTCAATCACGCTATGAGTCGTTGAGTTATAGTTGTCGATAAGATCTGCTACTAATCGCTTAGTCATGCGAGCACCGCTGTGCAACAGGCGTTGCTTGATTGTGCGATTGAAGCGTTCGATTTTCCGCATAGTTGAGTGCTCACTAGGCTCGTTATTAAAGTGAGTTATCTTAACCTTCTTGAAATAGGTCTGGATGTGTTGATTCATGAATTCAGAGCCGTTGTCGCTTGTGATGACGCGGGGGTGATGCATCTTCACAAATGCCTTGATCGCTTTGAGAACTGTGTCCGCCTGTTTGTTAGGAATTAGGTCAGCGTAGCCGATACGAGAGTTAATATTCACTACGGTGAGCAGGGGCCTTTGCTCCCAGAAAGCTAAATCCATTTGCCAAGATTCCGGATTGTTGCTTGCCATATGAAATTGTTCAAACTTACTTCTTTGACCTTGGAACTGTTGGTTTCCCTATTGTTTGCGTACCAATCTTTAACATCTTTGAGTTGTATAGAGCTATCAATTAACCTCGCCTTCTCATAGAGCTTTTGGGCACCAACAAAACCAGTTTTTGGGTCGTGGTAAGGCTTAGATAGACGTGTATCCATTATATTAGATCAAAGATCAAGATCTCTATCAGCCAGCTTATATATCGAGAGGGACAGTACCTATACCATTCGGGAGAACCTTTCATTTGTCGTAGAAGTAATTTAAGGCTGTCTTCTGCTGACGGTAGGTGATCATACTCTTCGTCTCGGAGCAGATGCGGAATTCCTTGTTTGTGCCTTCTATCGAGTTTCTGGTCTTGACAACCTTCTCGAAGTTGTCCGGAGATAATGCTCTTTGGTTCAGAGACTTCTGAACACCCTTGGCCGATACTATAACCTTCGGGAGTTTAGTCTGCTTATCAATCTCGTCTCCGAGGTAGCAACAGTAATTCTTTGTTTAGTCTGCTTATCAATCTCGTCTCCGAGGTAGCAACAGTAATTCTTTGAGCTAAGGCTGACCATAGCATTGCAACGGAACTCCTCCTTAAACAAACCCGGAGTACGGCGATCATAAGCCGCATTCTCGTCAGTATTATCACGAGGGAACTAATCGTACTTGTGGTCCTTAAAGTGGTCAAGAAGCTCGGACTTAACACACTCCTCGAAAGGCTTCTCACAGCTAAAGGCGATGTAAGCCGAGTCTGTATCCATCTGAAGTCGCAGCGATCTAAGTATTTATCGATGCAGTCGTAGTAGAACTGAAGCATACGTAGCTTGGCGAGCTGATAGATCGCAATCGATAGGTGGATCGGATTATCGAATTTGATTCGTCGCTTCTTGAGACTAACTTCATAGGTGCCGGCAAGTTCCTCAACGTCACGGAAGTTCTACCTCTCCACGATGGCTCTGACCTTCACACAGTCAGGCTCATACTTAACCTCCTTGTGCTTGGACTTGTCCATACCTGAACGTCCGAAAGCTGCATTACCTACGAGCTTCATCATATCAGCGATCATTTCCTTCGACTTATCGACATCTCTATCATGACGGGCATCGGATACGGCCTCCATGAATGGACGAAATGCCTTGTAAGAGCTGGCCTTGATAAAGCTGTAAGTCTTAGTAATCTCCATTCCATGCTCGAGGTACCACTTAAGGAGAGGAACATAAATTAAAATTTTCTCGCCGAAGTAGCTCCCAATGAGCTTGCGAGCAGGCTTAGCGCGTGCTGCACCACGAGACTGGTTGAACTCATACCTATGAGTACCAATCACATTCTCGTTGTTGCAGTCGATCTCTATATTCTTGAGAATCGGTGTCATTTCAGAGAAGTACTCCTTGACGTGCTCGGGAGTCCGGATGTCGCATTCGAGAAATCCGAAAATCTTATCATCCTTGATATCTTCAATTATATCATCGTACGCTTCAATCGTAGTGAGGCGTCCACATGGCATCTCATTTCCGAGAGCCCACAAGTACAAAGCATTGACATCATATAATGATCTTCTTACAAAGTTTGTCACCTCGGATTGTAGTCTCGTTGCGCTTGGCAAATCTATTGAAGATGATTGACGGACCACCAGCAATATTAGCCTTCATCTTATGATAGATCTCCTTCTCCTTGTCAATTGAATAGACGAGCTTATCGGAGTTATGTTCGATTATCTTCTGGTATCTAAAGGCCGCAGGGGACATATCCTTGCGAGCAACGTTGCATGCAATACAACTCATCATGATGTTGCCGTCGATATGGCCAATGCTGTTGTTGATTCGATCGGCTGAGGCATTCTTCACATCGAGCTTGCAGAAGCAATGATAGCAAGTGTAGCCTTGCTTGCGTGGAAGTTGATTGAGGTGGGTGATACTCATGTTGAAATCGCGTCCGGCCTTGGTGTCTTGGGTCTCGTAGCCGTTGAATCGATCTATTGGGAACTCGAATGCATCTCCTGGAACCGTTTTAGGCATTTTCAGCCCCTTGAAACAGGATTGATACATAACCTTCTCAGATAGTCCTGGAAGAGACACTCCGTCCACGAACATATCGAGGTCAAACTTCTTAAAGAGCTCTCGCTGGACCTGAATAGCTGAAACAAATGGCTCAACGTCGAGGTTGTTGTACCAAATGAGTAGGTCCTTGAGCGTTTTCATTTCGTGATGGTCCCAAGCAAACTTAACAAACTCGTAGTCCTCATCCTTGATATCAGATTCTCGTAAATCGCTGTAGAAGGCTGACTTCGGTGGTAGCTTAGTCTCGTTGAGAACATCAAAGCGTGATGTACTCGTACGGGAATACACCTTTACCGAGACCGCAGACACAACGACTTGAGTCTTCACACTTGCAACCACCGATGTAAGTCCTTAGGTACTTATCATAGCTTGTTTCAGCAGGTACGTAATTAGTCATGTCAAGGAACTTATAGTTCCTGGTGTTGATATAACTTGGGTTCTTGATCACCGAAGTAATGTTCTTTGCTCCAATAGCTGTGAAGAGCTCGTTCTTGCAAATATTGATATCGTAGCGGCCTGAGTTAAACCCAAATACAGGTACAGAGTCAATAACTTTCTTGAGATCGTCATACGGATTCTTCTGAGGAATGCCAGCATCGCGATGTACCTCAAACAATGATTCATACGTACCATTTCTAATCATGTCCTCGATCTCCTCAAGCTCGAAGATATGAGAGATGGATTTTCCAGGTAGATCTATACCTGTAGGAGGGTACTTAGCCAGGATCTTCTTAATCAAAGCTTCGTACTTGGAAACGTTGTATCTTTGGATCTTTTCAGCAATGTCCTCGAAGTAAGCGAGTAGTTCCTTAAACAGCTCCATCGCTGACTCATTGACGAAGCAACGTAACTCTCGAGTAAGGCTGTTGCATACGCTGACAGATACAGGAATGTGTTGATTCCTGTAAATCGTTCTATCGTCCTCGTTGAAGGATAACGGCTTGAGAATAGCCTCAAAGTCATAGACGATAAAGAGATCGACGTAGCGATTAACACCCTTGATATCAAACTTGTTCAATAGCTTACGGGTCGTGTTTTGAGCTGGTCGATAGATCTTTGGAGTCTTCGGAAGTGACTCAATTACCTCGAACTCACACTTTGGCTTCTTATGGTCTTTGAGCTTCTGAAACGTAGCAAACACAGCTTCACATACGTTGCAAGGGATCTTCGAAAGCACCGTGTCAATATTGGTGAAGTACATCGCGTGGGACTTGTAGTCAAGAATGTTAATACGGTTCAGATAGTCTTTCTTAGATTCTCGGATCAAAGAAACCTCCAGCGACGACTGATCAATCTCATAGACATTGCTTCGGAGTTGAAAGCAGTCTTCCAGCTCGTCGAACGCCAAGATATCGATTGGTTCCATATCCTTGAAAAACTTAGCTGAGTATTCGATACACTTGTACTCACAGTACTGCTTCACTCGGGTCTTGACGAGGGAAACCATGCGCTTCTTCAAGTCCTGAGTCTGCTCTTCGAAATGGTACGCAATGCAGTAGAACATGCACTTGTTGTTTGTGTTGGGAAAATCAACGATGAATCTATTTTTCTTGATTGGGTCGGGGATGGGAATGTTCTTACCAAGCGTGTGATCGCGATAGATAATGTTGACCTTAGCCATGGTAATCTCCTTCAGCTGATAGCTCGACGAAGGATAGCTGATCTTCGAAGCAAAATCCTGGGATTGAAACTCATCCATGACTTTGCCCTTGATATCATCCTTACTGTTGATGGCGATCGGTTTCCGGAATACCTCCGTGTTTGAAGCTGGCCAGTAGTTTCGCTCCAAACCAGATACGCGGTCGATGAGTTTATATCCCAGCTGAACTTGAACCTTGAAAGCCTTCTTCTGGCTCTTAAGCGTTGAGCGAACCTTGTCAAAGATCTCTCCCTTTGAGTAGTATTCATATAGGTGGGTTTCACGAACGTCGCTCTTCGTGAAGGAGTAACCAGGTGGTTGTTTGTAGTTCTTGTTGAGGTTGCGTTCGACGCGAGCCTCGGGTAGTTTGTATGTCTTAGCGAGCAGGTTGCGGTTGCTCGACTTAGAGAAAGATCCAATATAGTTGGCGCCCGCTCTGGTTCCTCACCCTGTGACGCGGAAGCTGTCGCCCCATCTCTTGACTGGGATGTTAAGTCGCTTTAGTGCTTCGAGTTCGGATGACAACATAGTATATGAGTTCGGAGATTTGTCGTTCGAAAAACTGGAATTACTTAGTATATTGGATCAGTCTTACAACAAGATGGATGACTTTTCCACTCGTGGCTAATATATAAGAAAATGATGATAGGGTCTATCATCTACAGAGCGACTCTGCCAGCTTTCTTACCGCTGTATTTTCTTGTGGCGCTCTATGATCTCGTCGCGGTGCCCATCGTCGTAAGCCTTCTGTCTCGCAAAGATTTGCTCACGGTTTCTCTGGTAATAGCGCTTCTTGGCGGCAAGGATTGCGGCCTTGTTAGCTTGATATTTTTCCGGGGAGTACGCCATTGTAGTGCTTATACTTAGTGGAGTTTTGTTAAGATAAGATAACTGGTGTATTTGATTACTTCCGGATCTCGAAATATCCACAAGTTGCGCATTCACATTTGATCGAGGTCTTGTAGCAACAAGATTTATCTGGTCTACACCTCATCCTATCACCAGGATTATAATATTCGACCTCCTCTCCAACCTTAAGGACATCACCGCATCTGTAATGACCAAACTTCTTTCTAACGATTGGATACTCCGGTTGCTTCTGAAACCATGAAAGTTTCATAAGGCGAAGGCAGTATGACCGATCGTTGAGCATCTCCTCGTTCGAAGCATACTTAGACTTGAAGGATAGCTCAACCATGGTAGCTGAATGCTGTACTATATACTTGGTATACCAAGTATCAGAATGAGCTTACTTTTTCTCCAGTGATGAGATCGATAAAAGATTATTAAAACGATGTTGATCTTACTCAAGCATATTTTGTTTGATATTACTAAGTGTTAGCCCACTCCAAGATGGTAAATTATCAGGCGGTGGTAGTAATAGACTCCATGCTTTGTGCTTCGGGAATGAGCAATGATGGGCAAAGTTATAGCGAGTCATGTAGTCCCACATGGATAATCAACAGTCTCATAAGGTTGTTGTTTCAAGATTTTGAGATACGAGCTTCAGCGGTTTTGGAGCAAAAAATGTGGGACTCAAATCTTGTTAATGGGTGCTTGAAGCATCGATCCTTGGTTGGAGCAGATGAACAAACTCGTCCATTTTTCGTGATATAGTTGCACATGTTTAAACTACTGAGTAGTGTGCTCGTTATTATATCATAATAACATCTTTCAAGATAGGGTCGAACGTGGTCGAAAATATGACTTATTCCTCTGAGAGCCTTAGAGAGGATTTGCCGGCATCTCTAATCATCGGAAATTTCACCAAATCGAACCCTGACAATATTAACATTTAGATAGGTGCTATGTCGCTTGTACAGCGATTGGGTGAGGTTTTGGGTTTCTCAACATATGGAGGTAGGGACAGGACTGATGCCTGGTCTCTTACCCCCTGAAAAAAATTCGTCCCACAAAGGGGGTTGGAGTCACTACTCGTGCTGAGTATATAGTTGCTCCGGGTATCGTCGAAGTCGCGAACACGCCGCAGTGGATTCTAATAGAGGACGGCTTCTCTGATTACTTGCAGCTCGTGGATGACTTCAAGGCAAACGCTGGACCAATGTCGTTTGACGACTACGTCATGACGCATACGGACCCCTTCGCCTTGGCTATTGGCGACTCGGTAGACGGTCGATGTGGGTCCCACGCGCTTGCGCGGGCGGCGCTAGTCCTTCAACAAGGTGATTGGTTTACGTGGGCTTCTGTTGATGCATTTTACCCTGCGCGAGTTGCTGCTGGTCGTCCAATTCCACCGGCCGGGGTGGTGTGGACCACACTCTACGACTTCGTCCGCTCTCGCAATCGCGATATGCGTAGTGTTGGTGGTCTGGAGATGTCGGAGACGGTGATGGCCGTTAACCAGCGGCAGTTCAACATCGTGGGGCCTGGTGCTTGTGTCGCGTCGGAGTACATGCTGCTGGTGCCTGACGTGTACCTCTGCGCGGGGTACCATCCCCCACCGCTCCGCCGATCGCACGCGTTCTTACTGGAAGTGACGGGTGCGGGTCGATTTGCGTCTAACCAGGACGTCTTCCGCCAGCCGCTGCTGGAATACGCCTTCTCGTGGCTTGCTGGCATTCAGTTCGTGCGACGCTTGGTAATTCGGGGTAACTAGCTGCAACCTTTCAAACTGCATATCTGCATAAAAGCGCTAATACCACTTGATCCAAGATCATACTCAAGTCAAGAAAAAGCTCTCTTTCTTGACTTGAGTATGATCTTGTATCTTGACTTGAGTATGCTGCATAAAAATGTAAGTTCATAATAAAACAAACTGTTACCGTTGCGTCATTTACGGCGCCTTTTTCGTTGTCGCTGCTATTGTTTTATCTCGTATTCTTGGATAAGGCCGGAGACTTGGTGAAGATTTTCCAATGTGGCTTTCTCCTCACCCACCCACTGAATGTGGTACTCCACGGCTCCCAGCCGCTTGCGCTTGCCAACTACGGCATCCACAAGCTGTCCGATGCTTCCGTCGTGTAGAATGATGGTCTGGGGTTGCGATAGACGTTTGGGCTTTTCGTACGGTTTCAAAGACCCGGTGTTAAACCATTGAGTGAAGCTTGAGTCTTGGGGGCAAGTTGATCTCGTATGCATGCTTGTGGACGGTACGCACGACGGAGTAAGGGCCGATCCACTTCGGGCCGAGCTTGCGCGAGTTCGGAAACCCCGAGTGTGCAGTATCCAGGTGCTTGGTGCTTAGATAAACACGGTCACCGACTTTGAACTCTTGCTCTCCGCGTCCACGATCGTAAACATCAGCCATACGAACTTGAGCATCCTCTAAGGCTTCTTGGCACAACAGCAAAATTACTGCTTGGTGGTCTGTGAACTTGATGCCTTCGGCTTGCCCTCTGCGCATACCGCGTCGATTGGATGTCGAAGTGCTGCGAGTGGATTGTTCGGTACATTTCCAATGTCGGCTTTAAACGGTGACATCTTCATACTCGAGTTTACTGCGGAGTTGATTGCAAACTCGCGTTCGCTAAGTGGGCGTCCCAGTCGTCTTGTCGGGCTGACACAAAGCAACGCAAACATTCTTCCAGAGTCCGGTTCATGCGCTCTGTCTGGCCGTCGCCTTGCGCTCGATAGGCGACTGTCATCTTCAGTTTCGTTCCCACTTTGTCAAACACGGCACTCCAAAATCCAGAAACAAACTTGGTATCACGATCAGAAACAATGTCTTGAGGTATTCCATGTAATCTCCGAATGTTGTCAATGAACAGCGTTGCAACTTCTGGGGCAGAAACAGTCTTTGTTGTCGCAATGAAATGCGAACGCTTGGATAATCGGTCAACAACGACCCAAATTGAGTCGTGACCTCTCTTTGTATCTGGCAAGTCTGTAGTGAAATCCATCGAAATAGAACGCCATCGTTCGTCAGGAATTTGCAGTGGCTCCATCAGTCCCGGAGCCTTCGAGAGTCGAGGTTTGTTGCGTCTGCCGTTTTCACAATCGGTAATATACTTCTTGATCGTTCGCATCATCCGACGCCAATACCAATCTGCTCGAAGCTTGATGTATGTCTGATCCGATCCTGGATGTCCGCCATAGTTGCTATCGTGCACTTCAGCGATAATACGATGCTTGAGCTTCAGCACGTTTGGGACTACAATGCGAGGCTTCTCGTCCGTCGATCCTTGATACCAAATCAGGTGGTTATCCTCGAAGTAAGGCTTGTACTGTTTCTTCAAGGTCTGTCGGCCACTGAAGTCGTATCCCGCTTTCGATCGCTCGCTTAACGTCTTGAATTACTTTGTCATTTGCGTATCCAGCAATGATGTCTGCGATGAGATTATCCGTTGATGTGACTTCTGCAATCCTGAGCTGGTAACTGGTCTCGTTGAAACTTGGTACAAGTAGGTCGTGAAACTCTTTCGTCTCCGGTTTTAAATCCGACCTTCGACTGAGAGCGTCTGCAATACCATTCTTTGCTCCTGGCAGGTACGCAAATACTGGTTGATACTCGGCGAGAATATCATACCATCGTGCTAAGCGTCGATTTGCCATCTTCTGCCGAAATATTCCCTCAAGCGAGTTATGGTCTGTCTCAATCATGACAGGTTTATCCAAGCAGTAAATACGGAAAGCGGCTAGCGCGTTGACGATTGCTAGTAGCTCCTGTTGTTGAGTCGGGTACTTCAGCTCGGCTGACTTCATCTTGCGGCTAGTGAATGCTATTGGACGCTCAACACCATCAACGACTTGGAATCGCACTCCACCGACCGCGAATTGACTTGCATCCGTTCGCAAGTGCAAGTGCATCTGTTGAAAAAAATCAGGAAGGTGTAGCACAGGTGTCTCTGAGAGTCGTCGCTTCAGTTCCGTAAAATTCTTCAGCTGTACTGCACTTATAGTGATCTTTGAGTTCCGTTGATTCTTCTTCTTCAGCTGCGTGAACAGAGGAGCTGTCAACTCAGCGTATTGCTTACAGAATCGCTGAACATATCCGGTTAGCCCAAGAAAATTGTGAAGCTGTTCTTGTGTCCGTGGGACAGGCCAATCCCGAATCGTCTGGACCTTGTCTGGATGAATCCGAACTCCAGTGCGACCGATAAAATCACTTAGACACGGAATCTCTTCAGCACAAAACACACATTTGGACAACTTCACGTACAGCTTGTTCTTCTTCAGAATTTTCAATACATCACGTAGTGCTTGCAGGTGCTCATCGATATCCTTCGACTTAGTGAACACGTAGATATCGTCGTAAAACGAACGCGTGTGCGTCAAGTTCTTGAATAATGATGACGTCAAACGATGCATTGTAGCTGGTGCGTTGCTGACACCCATCGGCAACACCAAATATTCGTAGAGTCCACTTGGCGCTTGAAAAGCTGTATACTTCACATGGTCCATCTTCATGCGCACTTGATAATACGCTGACATTAAATCCATGCACGAGAAATAATAAGAGCTAGCCATACTGTCGAAAACATCTTCCTTACGTGTCATCGGTACACTCTGTCGGATCGTGTTATTGTTCAGATAGCGATAGTCATGGACGATACGCCATCCCACAGGTTTGCGCACACAAAATGTTGGTGCTGCATGAGGACGGATACTTGGTCGAATCAACCCCTTAGAGATCATATCGCGTACCCACTTATCGATCTCCGTCTTTTGTTCCGGTGATAGTCTCCATTGCTGCCGATATATCGCAACATTCGGATCCTTCACATCGATTCGGTGCTCGATATCACGCTCCATGGGTAGTCGATCAGGGAGTTCTGGCTTGAACACGGTATCCTTGTACTCCTTGAGCTCCGAGTAAACTGGATTATCCTTGAATGTATCCCAGTCTGTATGCAAGAATCGCTTGGCTTTCTTAGAACCAACGTTGTCCGGTTCGTCGTTCCTCTTGAGGTCTCGCCCGATTAGCTTGATTGTATCGTTCGACAGCACAATCATAAAATCATGCTCGGGTGCGTCTTTCGCAGGCGGCCCTAGAAACTTCCGCAGTTTGTTCTGAGTGATATACTTGGTCTCGACTCCTTCCGAGTCAACCACTCCAAGAGTAAACATTGCCTCAACCTTGGCGTTTTTCCGCTCTCGCTTAGAGAGTTTTCCCACGTCTTCAACTGGTCTTTCATTAGTGTCGGCCCCGTTCTCCAACAGTGTTTCTGGCACGACGGCTCGACAGGAATCACGGCTTATAGCAGACGAGCTATCGCTGGTCGCAGCTCGGTGAAGCCCGGAACCTATAGTCTGACTGCATTTCCCACAGGGAGTCGGAGTTTCAACTGCTGAGGCTCCAGCTGAGACGTTATTCTTGAAGCATCGACGTCTCCAGTCGATATCTGGTTGCACATCCACAAAAACTGACATCCCGAGAACACAATCAAATTCTTCGGGAATGTCGAACACGACAGCGACACACGGATAGTTCGGAGCGTCTTGGAGGTGAATTGCGATGTTCACTAATTTCAGCATAGCTTCCCCAATCTTGCTATCTCCTAACTTGATCTTGATTGTCCGATCCGTGTAGACATTGGTCTTCAACCGGTTGTTCTTTACGAATCTACGTGAAACATACACCGTCGTAGCACCGCAATTCAACAAGACACTCGCTTCCATCTTGTTTTCATCTTGGATATAATTCATATGCGCGGAAAATAATGGTGCTCGGCTGTACACAAGAGGGTCTTCGCAAAGCAGATTCAACATAGCCTCGTTTACGGTTAAATCTTCCTCGCTAGCTCTTGCCACGTCAGGGCCCTCAATACTGGCGTGGCTTCTCGTTTCCCTGGTCGCTCTTCAGCTTGTTGCAGTCGCGCTTGAAATGACCGGGCGTCTTGCAGTAGTAGCACATAGGTCCCTCCTTGGTCTGCTTTGCAGGTGCGTAGTGACCGGGCTTGTACGAGCGACTCTTGAACGGCTTCTTATTTTCTGACATGTTCGGACGCGGCTTTCCCCGAAAACGTTGCGCACGCTCTGGCTTCTCCCGATCGACCTTGCGATCACCTCCGAAGTGGGACATCTCGTATTTGACAGCCTGGTCCATATTCTCAGACAGCGTTGTTGCATTTTGCAGCTTGACGTAAGCTTGGGTCGCGCGCTTGAGCCCATCGCCGTAGTAGCTGACTTGGTCGACTTCACTCATGTTTTCCTGTTTTCCACGCGGAAGATCAGCGCGGAGTACCTCCCGTTGTAGTCTTCGATGTCCTCGACTTGACGGAGCTGGCGCAGCTTCTGGCGTAGCACGGCCTGGTAGTTAGACGCCGCGAAATGTGCGAGAGCATCTTGGGTGAAATGCCCCCAGGTCTGCTCCTCTGCCGGCGTCCTTGATGCCCAGAAGAGGAACCATCCTGACGCAGGTTCCTCCATCGCGGTCCCCGCGATCGATGGCAGCGTTTCGTTGGTGTTGGAGGCGTCGTGTCCGTTGATGCGGCACAGTGTCTCCACCTGGAACAACCACTGGCGCACGGCTTCACCGCGTTTCCCTTTGAACTTGGGCATACTGGTCGGTCGGTACACGTGGCTTGTGCTCGCTCTCTCTCAGGCGCAAGCCTTGGTTCTCAGCCTTCAGTGCGGCTATTTCTTCACGTAGTATGGCGAGGTGAGCCTCCAGTTCCTCTTGCACTTCCCCCTCTGTGAGTGTTGAGTCTTCATCGTTCTTGCGTGTCTTTGGGCATGGTCGTTGGTTTTCGACCGCAAGTGCTACCAGTGATGCAAAATATGTCGAGAGGAGGGAGGGAAGGCTGCAGTGGGGCTGGCGGGGAATACCGAAGTGCGGTTGTTCCCCGACCAAGTTGCCCTCTGCCAAATTCTTGGCTGAGGGAGCCCCTATATTAGTTAATTATCTATTCTAAATGATATATGCCGAATAGTAGGGCCTATCCTAAGCTGATACATCCCACCGTTGTTATAGCTGATTGGTTTCCATAAGCTAAAAAAACCATTGATAACTCCGAAGCAGCTGATATCCCCGCTCGTTGACAAATCATTGAGCGAGAGGGAAGTCGGAATAGAAGTAATAAAACTGGAGAGATCATAATACGTCAAGCCCTGTTTTAAAGTTCGTGCAGCTGAGAGTAGAACACTTTAGCAGCATGGAATGGCCTCGCGAATAATCTCGATGGTGAAACGTTCCCTGCCCGGTGCTACGTCAACGCTTGACAACCTTGCAGTCCCCGTCCAGACTCGGTCCGCGGACCAGTAGTTTGGTGCTTCGCAGGGTCCAAGCAACGTTCAGCTGCGGTAGCGCCCTTGCGTGGCCTTGCGCTTGAATTTATTTCCAGTGCGCTGCCGTACATGGCCAGCAACGGGAAACGTGGCGCGATGACATCCACCGACAAGACGCAACGACGCAGGACGCGGGGTTGAACACACATGAAGTACTATTACTGTAAATGAATCTCAATAACTCAGTCTCTCCTGATCCTGCTGCTGAAAGCTCGGCGCTTGACGTGGTCGCTCGCCTTCGATCGCGACGCGGCCCGGGCTCTCGACGTCTCTGCTCTGTTGCTCTACATTTTGATCTTGTTCTCCGCAATCTCCAGCTCCTGGTTCTCGAAGATGGAGGTGACGCGCATCACGACCGACCAGGTGATGGCCTGGCCGGGCGCCATCCTTGTAAGACGCGGCAGCAGACCCTTCCACAGCGCGCCGACACCTTCCTCCTTCGAGATGACCTTCATGGCGTCGAAGAAGCCCTTGTACTTGAGCTCCTGGCCGGCCACCGTCTCCTGGGCCATCAGCCGCGTCTTCAGCACGTCCATGGGCGTGTTGAACATGGGGCCGAGCGAGCCAGCAATGAGGCCGTTGATGAACGTGGCGTACGTGGGCAGCGTCTTGCCGTCGCCGTCCTGCTTGTCCCACACGTGGTGGTTGAGCCAGGCAAAAGCCATGAAGTTGAAGGCCTGGTTGCTGCCCTGGCGCGCCATGGTGGGGATGTTACCCTTCCAGAGCGCGCGGATACCTTCGTTGCGCACGATGTGGCGCGTGCAGTCGATGGGTCCGCTGAAGCGGCCGACGCCCACCTCCTTCTGCATGCGGGTCTTGATGACCTCGAAGGGCGTGACGATGATGACGGACTCGATGCAGCCGGCCAGCAGACCCGCCGTAAAGTTGATGGTGGGCGTGATGGGCTTGTCCTTGCCGCCGGCTATCTGCTCCTTGAACCAGGCGAAGGAGCCGAAGCGCAGCGCGTACTTGAGCACCATGTTGGTCACGAAGGGCGTGAGGCCCTTGTAGAGCGCGAGCCCGCCCTCGGTCTTGTAGATGGTCGAGCCGCAGTTGATCATGCCCTTGTACTGGCCCGTGCGGTCCAGCTGCAGCCGCGTCTTGGTCACGTCCAGCGGCTGCAGGATGCAGGCCTCGGCCACGCCGCCGGCCATGCCGGCCAGCATCTTGACGTACACGGGCACGGGCCGCTTCTTGAGGTCGGCGCCCATGGCGTCCTTGAGCGCGCTGGTGGCCAGCAGCTGGTCCTTGCTCTTCTGCATGTTCACGAGCGGCGTGGGCTGCATGGCGGGGCGGGGCGGGGTAGAACGGCGAGGTAGAACGGGGCAGTGCGCGGCAGCGAGGCAAAAGGAGAATGGCCGAGCCTGGCCGAGCCTTGGGGGGAGGACGAGATGCATGACGCGGCTTTGCTTGCTGGTCGCGGCGGTGCGGGCGCGGCATACTGGGCGCAAGTGAGTCGAGGCGGGCTGGGGGTTCAATCAAGCGTTACCGGTATTTTTCGCCTGGAGCCTAAAACGTCGCTGAAGCGCACAGACGGGGCGCCTCACGGCGAACACGTTGCGAGGCGAGTGTTGACGTGCTGCGGCTGTGCAAGATTCGCAAGGCGTTTTGGCGGTGCGCAGGTAGGGATCGGGCCGGCGCTCAAATCGCGGCGGCGCCGGCGCTCGCCGACGCGGCGCGAAGAGCGCGGAATTCACGCCCGCCGTCGATTGCTCGGCGCCAGCATTGCGCCAGCAGGCGATGCTCCGAATAGCCGGCGCCAGCGTATCCTGAAGTCGGTTTTCGCGGCGGTTTCGACGTGCAGCGCGCCACGCACTCTTTCTCGTGGCTGGAGGCCGCGCCGAGCGGCGCCGAAAACTTCAAGGCGAGCATGCGCGTCACGCGTTGCGCTCACTGGAAGTTTCAAAGTTCTAGTCCAGGGACGTGACGGCGCGGTGTCGACCCTGGACCCTAGCCAGCGAATCAGCGCGCCCAGACGCGAAGCCACGTGCTTTTCGGCCAGTGAGCGGCGCCCAAAGCGGCGGCCAACTTCCAGGACGCGCGCTGTTAAACATCGATCGCTGATGCGCAAGGCATCCTTCAACGCGAGGACGGGCACGTCGCCGTCCAAGCACGCGATGACGACCTCCGTCATCGGTGCCGAGGCAAGCTGCAGACGACTCAGCGCTTGCGCCGCGACTACCAAGCGCAAGTGCAAGACCAGGCGGCAAGACAACCAAACACTCCGCAGACCGAACTCCGCGCTCAAACTGCTTCATTTTGCACCAGTTCGACTGTGTACACCACGGAGCGAAACGCCGTCGCCGCGTTAAACCGCGGCCGCGTCAGCGATCACGACGAGCGTTGCGTTTCCGGTGCTGCCCACCGAAACGTGCTCCCGATCCTGGCTGCCGCGACATCAGCGGCGGCGCAGCTATCAATTGAACTCCTGGGCGTACTTCTCCTTGGCCCGCTTCTCCATCTTGGCGTCAACGCGGCCGGTGGTGGGGTCGGTGCCCAGCGGACGTCGGAATAATAAAATGTGCGGCTCCGGCCTGCGACGAGAACGAAAAACAAACAACAATAGACGGGGAGGTCAGCGCCTTCAGAAATGCCCAAGCAGCACTGGGGAAAGAACCCGCGGCCGGTCTCAGCCGGCCAGCGCATCCTCGGCACGTACTTGTGGATGGCGTAGTGCACCCAGCCGCGGCTCTGCTGGACGCCCAGTTGGCGCCACTCGGTCTCGGTCAGCAGGCGGTCCGGCAGGCTGCGCTGCATCTCCTTGGGCAGGATCACGTGTCTGGGCGTTGCAAGGGCGCAATAATGGCACAATAATGGCAAAATTGTCAGTCGCCTGCCGATAACCAAAAAATGACCGCGTTTGAAGCCGCTTTCGCGCGGCGTGGCGCGGCTCCGGAGGCCCAAAAACGCACCTGTATTCGTGGGTGTCGTCCACGTACTTCTCCGAGTACTCGATGCGCGACGACAGGTCGTGCGTCATGGCTGCTGAGGCTCTGAAGGCGGCGGCTTCGCCTCGCGTCCTCGCTCCTTGCGCTCTTCTCTCACTTGGCGACTGGCGGGGCGTGATTGGCTGAAACCACGCATCCATTTTCGTACTTAGGAGAACTGTCACGGTACAGGATGGAGCATGAAGCGACGCGAGCTCGGATGGATACGCGAAGTTGATCGATCACTAGAGACTGGAAGTGCTCCACCATGTCGCGCGAGAATGGCAAGCAAATGGAGACGGATAGTACGTGGATGACTGTGAATTGGAGATGGTTGCATTATGGATGATTTTTGGTGCAACTGCTGCTAGTGGACGAGCACGGTGACATGAAGAACGACGCGCTGGCACAGGCGAGCGTGGCGCTGGAGCAGTACACGCAGGAGAAGGAGATCGCCAAGCATATCAAGACGTGGATGGAGGAGAAGTACGGTCCCACGTGGCACTGCATTGTCGGCTCCGAGTACAAGACGGCTTTCACGTACGAGAGCAAGAACTTCGTGCGCTTCAATGTCGGAAAGAAGTGCATTACACTCTTCCGCCATCCTTAGTCATAACGAATAAAGACTCTGACGCACGTACACATGAAGCGTAGTTGCAAAGGTTTAGATCTGTTAAACGGGACCTTCATACTGAGCACGTTGCTGCGTGCAACGAGCTCGCTACTCTAGCCCGCGAAGGGTTATCAGGTGCCTACCTCCTAAGCTGACGCTTAAAAGGCGGCGTTGCCAGGCCACCGCGGGAACGGAATCACGTCACGGATGTTCTCAATGCCAGTCACGTAACGGATGAGGCGCTCGAAGCCAAGACCGAAGCCAGCGTGCGGCACCGAGCCGTACTTGCGCAGCTCCAGGTACCACTTGTAGTCCTCCGGGTTGGCGCCAGACTCGCGGATGCGAGACTCGAGCACGTCCAGACGCTCCTCACGCGCCGATCCGCCGATAATCTCACCCACGTTGGGCACCAGCACGTCAGCAGCAGCCACGGTCTTGCCGTCGTCGTTCAGACGCATGTAGAAGCTCTTGAACTCCTTGGGGTAATCATAGATCACCACCGGCTTCTTGTAGACCGTCTCGGTCAGGTATCGCTCGTGCTCCGAGCCGAAGTCCGTACCCCAGACAGGCTTGACCGAGAACTTGCCCTTCTTCAGGTGCTCCGGCTTGAGCAGCAGCTCCACAGCGTCCGTGTAGGAGATGCGCACGAACGGGGCCTCGACCGTAGCGGCAAGACGCTCCAGCAGGCCCTTCTCCACGTTCTTGTTAAAGAACTCAAGGTCCTCCGTGCAGTGGTCCAGCGCGTATTGGACGCAGTACTTGAGGTAGTCCTCGGCCAGGTCGATGTCGTCCTTAAGGTCGGCGAACGCGATCTCCGGCTCGATCATCCAGAACTCAGCCAAGTGGCGCGACGTGTTGGAGTTCTCGGCACGGAAGGTGGGGCCGAAGGTGTACACGTCCGAGAGGGCGCAGCAGTGGGTCTCGACGTTGAGCTGGCCAGACACACTGAGGTAGGACGGGCGGTCGAAGAAGTCCTTGGTGTAGTCAACCTTGTTCTCCTTGGTGAGCGGCAGCTTGCCGTCCGGGTGCTGGCTGAGCAGCGTGGTGACGCCGAACATCTCGCCGGCGCCCTCGCAGTCCGACTCGGTGATGATGGGCGTGTGAATGTACAGGAAGCCGCGCTGGTTGAAGAACTCGTGCGTGGCGAAGGCCATGGCGTTGCGCACGCGCATGGCGGCGCCGTGGATGTTGGAGCGCGGGCGCAGGTGCGCGTGCGCGCGCAGGTGCTCGAGCGTGTGGCGCTTCTTGCTCATGGGGTAGGACGCGGCGTCGGGGATGCCGCCGTAGACGACGACCTTGGCGGCCTTGACCTCGACCTCCTGGCCCTTGGCGGGCGACTTGACCACGACGCCCTCCACGCTGAAGCTGGCGCCCACGCCGCCCGAGGCCAGCGCGTCGGCGAAGCCCTCGGTCTCCTCCTTGTTGATTACGCACTGCACGCCGGCGAAGCACGAGCCGTCGTTGAGCTCCAGGAAGGCGAAGGCGCCGGCGCCGGCCTCGCGCAGCGTCTTGGCCCAGCCCTTGACCGTGACGGTCTGGCCCTCGAGCTCCAGGCCGCTGCGCAGCAGCTCCTTCACGCGGATGCGGTTGCGGCGGAAGAGCGTGGGGGCCGACGTGGGCTTGTTGGCGGGCACGACGGCGTCCATCTTTCTGCTGGTCTCTGTGCGCTTGAGCTGCCGGGCGCTAGTTGCGAAATGGTTGCTTGGATCGGGGGTGTCAGGCCGGCGCCGCATAAACAAGCGTGATTGGATGAATCTCCTCGCACTTAGGCGAACCAGCGCGATCCATTGGCTGAAAAGCGCCAGCGGAGACCGCGATTGGAGCAAAGTTCTTGTGGCGCTCTCGGCGAGGGGCCACGTACTTAGCGAGGGATGCCATGCTGCGCCGGACGCTGCAGGTCGTGGGCGTGCGCGTGGAGGCGGCCAAGGCCGGCCAAGTGGCCAGGAAGCTGCGCGGCCACCTGCTCAATGCGCCCCGACTGCGCAACGTGGTGCCGGACCCCGGCGCCGACGGGATGAAGCTGGTGCTGCTCAGCGCGAGTGTGCGCAGCCCCGAGACGCTGCGGCCTCTGCGCGAGCAACTGGCGAGTTTTCTGCACGCCGAGAGCTTCAGCTTCGTGCCGCATGCAGTGGCAGTGGAATGCAATGGAAATGCAACACGCAGAGCTGGGGTGGAAAACAGAGCGGGGGAGCAGGCGTTCAAGATGCAGGCAGTGGGCGACGTGGCCTTTCGCCCAGTGGACGAGCACAATGTGCAGCAGCTGCATGACATGAACGAGAAGCTGTTCCCGATCAAGTATAACGACGCGTTCTACGAGTACGTGACTGATGCACCCGAGGGGTACTGCAAGCTCGGTACGTTGGCAACGAGTGACAATGGCGACAAGTTGTTCATCTCGTTAACACTCCTGGTGCTGCAGCTTGCACCGACGATGGCACGGCTATTGGGTCGGTGTGCTGCGAGGTGGAGAAGGTGAAAATATCGGGCAAACACCGCTATCGCTTGTGCATCCTGACGATCGGCGTGCTGGAGGAGTTCCGTCGCTCGAAACTAGGTGTGCCATCAACCTCCCGTCTTCCATGACAGCGACAAGGTGGTTGAGACCAGCCAACTCATCCCTTTCATGCTGCTACCTGCAGGCAGTCTGCTGCTGGAGAGCGTGATCGCGCAGGCTCGCAAGGACAACCTCGCGTACGTGTATCTCCACGTGCAGAGCTGCAACACCGCGGCGCAGCGCTTCTACCTGGCGCACGGGTTCGAGGTCACCAAGCTCATGCGCAACTACTACTCGCAGCTCGACCCGCCGCACTGCTTCATGCTACGCAAGCAGCTCTAACAGTGTAGCCATGTCCACTTCAACACCGCCCTCTATTAAACTTAATCGTACTTTATCGCATCAACCCCAAACGATATACCGGGTAGTCAAGCCGGGTAGTCAGCCTGGTGGCCATCAACGCAGCCATTTGCCCCGAGCAGCTCCAAGCGCAACATGTCCAAGCCGCTGCTGGACAAGACGCTGTTCAAGAAGACGCTGGAGGTCGTCGGCGTGCGCGTGGAGGCCAAGAAGATCGGCCGCGTGGTGAAGAAGCTGCACGGCCACCTGCTGAACCTGCCGCGGCTACGCAACGTGGTGCCGGACCCGACCAACCCGGACCCGTACAAGAACTCGAGCAGCAAGCTCATCCTGCTCAACGCCAAGGTCAAGGACGCCGAGACGCTGCAGCCGCTCAATGAGGACCTGGTGAGCTTCCTTAAGGCCGAGAGTCTGGCCTTCGTGAGCCACGCCATCGAGCTGGACTACGACTACTTCGCCGTGGACCAGGTGCTGAGCGAGCTGCTGCCCAAGGGCATGGACATCCCCAGCTCCTTCGAGACCGTGGGCCACATCGCCCACCTCAACTTGAGAGACAACCA
The DNA here is from genome assembly GCA_033558005.1 of Phytophthora taxon juncus. Lineage (NCBI taxonomy): Eukaryota > Oomycota > Peronosporomycetes > Peronosporales > Peronosporaceae > Phytophthora > Phytophthora taxon juncus. The sequence goes on from JAUCEE010000003.1 coordinate 2,916,642, forward strand.
GCTGCCCTACAAGAACGTCATCGGCCAGGTCATCCTGGACAAGAACGCGCAGATCCGCACGGTCGTCAACAAGACTGACAACATTGAGACCAAGTTCCGCACGTTCCCCATGGAAGTGCTGGCTGGCGACGACGACATGGAGGTGGAAGTGCACGAGAGCAAGGCTACGTTCAGGTTTAACTACGCCGAGGTCTATTGGAACTCCCGGCTGCAGCAGGAGCACCTGCGCATCATCCGTAGCATCAAGCCGCACGACGTGGTCTGCGATATGATGTGCGGTATCGGCCCGTTCGCCATCCCCGTGGCACTTAATGGAAGCAAGGTGTTCGCAAACGACCTCAACCCGCGCAGCTACCACTACCTCAAGGAGAATATCGCGCTTAACAAGGTGGAGAAGCTCGTCACTCCATACAACCTCGATGGCCGCGAGTTCTTGGCTAAGCTACTGAGCGAGAAGAAGCAGTTCACACAAGTGCTGATGAACCTGCCGGCAATCGCGCTGGAGTTCCTGGACGCGTTCCCTGGGCATTTCGACCACTGGGAAGGAGAGCTCCCGTACATCCACTGCTACTGCTTCTCCAATGCTGAAGATGTGAAGCAGGATGTGAAGGAGGTAAGACCCGTAGCGATATTTCCACTCGCTGGTATAGCTTGATGTGTTCCTCACGCTGTTTGTGTTTTGATGTTGCTTTTCAGCGTGCCGAGAAGATCATGGGAGGCGAGCTGGACCCGAAGAGGACGTCATTCCACCTCGTACGTGACGTTGCACCCAAGAAGGTCATGGTCTGCATTTCGTTCCAGCTGCCCGAGTCGATCGCGTTCAGCTTGGAGCGCCAGGCTTCGAAGCAGGATGACCCGAAGCGGCGAAAGGTTGAGGCCGAGTCCACGGCCTAAACGCACTAGAGAAGACGCTGCTTGTTAGAAGAAATCGATGCAATAGCAAGATGATACGACTGATAATCAATCGCGACTCGCGCTGTTCTACATATTATCGAGACTTGTGAGCTGAGGTGGCCGTGACGTAGCTACGGCGTGAGTTGCCTGCGCAGCACGTAGCAGTCAGGCGGCTCGATGCGCTTGTAGTAGTTGCGCAGAATCTGCGTGGCCTCGAATCCATGCGAAAGATAGAAACGCAGCGCGGCGGTGTTGCTGGTCTGCACATGCAGATACACCTGCACTACGCCGTCTCTGATAGACTGGGCGACGACGCCTTCCAGAAGTCGACTGCCTGCAGCGCATGCACACGAAGTCCAGGGTGAGCTTTGCATTCGTTATCGCGCCGACCACAATGTGCCTACCGATTCGAGCACGGCGATAGCCTTCCAGCACGCCGAGCGTCATGATGTAGGTGCGCTCCAGCCCTTCGGGTCCTCCTTCCACAGGTTCTCGCCGACAGCAAATTGCCCCGACCGCATAGCTGCCACCAACGCATGCTAGCCACACATGCCCCGCTGTTAGTGCGTGTTCACAATGCATCATCGTGACACCTTCGCCTACCAAGCTGCGCGTATCCCGGTGGCGAGCCCACCACCTCCTTGTAGAAAGCCAGGTTGTACCGCACAGGGAAGAGCTGCAGGTTGAGCTCTCGCAGCCGCTGCACATTGTTCTTGTCGACCGGACCAAAAGTCACGTCCACGGATGTCATCGCGCTCGCTACTGGCCTAGAACCGTCATCACCGTCCTTTTCGCACATCGGCTTGGATGTCTTGCAACACGACGAGCTCACGCGCAGCGGCGACGCCGTCTGGATAGCCACTTGCGAGCCGTGTCGGGCCATTGCGGCGAATTCAGTTGTGCCAATGCCACGAAATACTCGCCGTGTTCGAACCGATGGGGTTTCGTTTCTCGTAACGGTGCAACTTGAAGTGGACCGTGACCGCTGGGGCGCGATCTTCCCCGGATCTGGTGACGCGAATCTCGCGTCATTCGCCGATCCTCGTGCCATGGTGAAGCTCTCGCTCGTCTCCGCTCTGGTCATCTCCGTCGCCGCCGCCTCGGACGACTTGGCGGTGCTGCAGCATCCCGTGAGCCCGGTGCTGGCCTCCTCGAACCTCCTGGACAGCGACGACTTCTTTGTGTGCGGCTCCAAGGTGCCTGGCATGAATGGACACTACGTGCTGCAGGCTGCCGACGTGGTGCAGTCGGACCCGGACACACCCGTTTTCTTCCGAGAAGATGATGAGGACGGCGACAGCGCGGTGGTTCTCGCAACGGACGCTACGACGGACTTTCGCCTCTTTCGACACAACGGCTTCTGGATGATTGCAGACGTCGAGCCCTGGCCGCCCGTGACGCACTTCCGCTGCGACCCGACCAAATCGCAGGTCATTGGCATCGACGTCATGGACGTGTGCGGACCGGGGCAGGCGACGCCACCTCGGATCGGCTACTCGGCAGCGGACCCAAAGCTCGGAGACGCTCCTCTTACACTCTACAGTCACGCCTGCCAAGACATCCCGCAGATTGACCAAGACAACGCTGTTGAGAGCTCAAGAAACAATTTCTCTACGCGAAAGGAGGAGCTCTAACTTGTTAATTGCACCCTGATGCTACATTTCTTGATTTTTCGTGCTTGTATGCGACCTAGTTCCACATGACGGCTAAGTTCTTCTTCCTGACGGCGAAGACGCAAGCTAATGGAAGGTGATCAGACGGACAATGAGCATTGGGCAGCCACGGTGATGTTCGTCCGAAGGTGTTTGGGAGGATCGGGGCGCACCACGTCCCCGTATATCGCGTGCTTGCGTATCGGTCGGTCTCTTTCGCGTCTTCCTCCACGCTATCGTGCCAGTCCTCGGCTCGGTGCTTCACCCACTCGACATCTTCGACGCTGTTGGGCTCACGGGCATCTTGTCCTATTGCCTCGAGCTCCTCGAGCGTAGGTAACTGGAGTAACTGGAATGGTGTAAGCTGTCCGGTGGAGTGGAAAATATAGTCAATCGTGCCCTGAAAGCTCTTGCTTGAGAATGTGAGTTCAGGCTCGCTCATGTATTCGGCGTACGCACCGTACGCACTATCCATCATCTCGCTATGAACAATGAGGCAATCACGGTCGGCTCGAGGCTGCAGCGTTGTGTATCGCTTCGCTTCAGCGCGTTGCTCACTGCCACCGACGCTCTTGTCAATCGAAGTTAGAAGCGGTCGAGGACACGCATCGACGTTGACTATTGGCTTCGCCTGCTTTTCGTCGCTGGTGTATCTCGGAGTGCGGCCAGAGCCGAAAGACACATGGTAAGGCTTCACGTCCGGAGGCACATCAGGGGCGTAGTACAAGGGTTTTTCATCGTAGTCGGCGCTACTTGGGGCTCGCCTCTTGTTAGCAGCGTGCTCTAAAGTACTTTCAGCGAGGGATGGTTGACTCCAATGACCCCAGCCGTGCTCGTTGCGTGCGATAACGCGGAATTGGTAGGTCATGTTGGCACTCAGCGATGTTACCACGAATGATTTAGCCGACCCGTCCGGTACAGACAACTCGTACAAGAAACCCGATGTCTTGCTAGCACAGTTCTTGACGGCGATCTTGTACTCCAAGGTAGGCACCGACGGTGTAAGTGACGTTGAAGACGGCTGGGGTGGCTCCCACGTAACTCTGAGCGATGATGACGTTGGTTCATCGACTACAGGGCGTCCTGGAGCTGCTGGGGCCTCTGCAACGGGTCGCCGTTGGCCAGTTAGGATCGTATGGTACACGTCACTGCTCGGAGTAGCATTAAAAGTTCCAGCCATCACAATGGGTAGCTGGAAATCTCTGTTAAACACGGCAACCTGACGGCACAGATACTCGGTTTGTAGTACACGCACGCGTTCCAACTCTGGCGTGGCTCCTGCTGCAAGCTGAGTGTTGACTACGCATATTGCAGAAGGCAGCGCTGAGGTCTCCCAAGGCTGCAAGCTCACCAGCAACGCCAACCTGTCCTGGTTTGCCCTCGCCGCAAGGTTCACGTCGTTGATGTTCTGGCACAAGTCATTCAGCTGCACTTCTGTTGAGCGGAACAGCTGAAAGGTACTCTTCCTGAAAGCTGTAACGAGCCCCTCATCAATCTCCTTGGCCACAGTAGCAGAACTTGGGGCGGAAGACGTCGCGTAGATGCTGTCATAACCGGCGATAGCGAGCTCCGCTGCCCACCAGTCGTCGAACTCGTCTACTTCCTGCATACCACAAGTCAACACGACCGAGTTTCATTCTAGAAACACTATAATTTCCACCTGCAGGCACATGATGTCCGCATCGTACGAAAGGATTTCTCTGTACAAAGTCGAAAATGCAAAATCAGAGCCAAAAGCTGGAACAGTATTGCAGGATCTCTACAGGACAACAATCCTACCGCAGTAGCCGCTCTCGTCGCTGGCGGATGTTTAGGATCGCCGCGCTGACGTAGCTCTTGCCTCCGCGCTGCAGCCTCCGAGCCCCCATTTGCGATAGCACATTGTACGTGAGCACCGACACTTTCTCCAAGTCCGCCAGCTCACCCAGCTCCGCCAAATCGGCCTTGGCAGGGACGAACGCGCGGAACGCCAGCTCCTCGTCAGCCGACATGAGCTCCTCTGACGATAGATGGCTACACTTCCACGAAACGACACATGGCTTCACTTTGTTTGCTTTGACCAATCAATAGCTCAGACTCGCCTTAACCCGAACCCCTTTAAGATCTTGCTATCGACTGGTCAAAACCATGCGTGGGTAGGGCAATAGCTAAGTCCATTTTGCAAGAATCTCTGCTTGAATATGGTGCGTGCGGCGCTCCTCTTCGTGCCTCCGTGGCTCGGCCTGTAGAGCCTCAGCACATTTCCAAGTGGTCTCTACACCTCTGCCTGTGTTTTCTGTTTAACTGACAAAAGTTTCCGTCTCTACGTCGCTCTGGAACCTGCGCAGGACGCCGGCGCATTGCGAGCTGTGAGCGGCCAGACCGGCACGTTGGTGCTGGACATCCAGGGCCAAGTGCTCTCGGCCACGGGCGAGCTGCGCGGCACCTCGGGGGAGATCGCGGCCGAGACCATCTACTCCATGCTGCAGGACTCGAGCAGCGTGCTGGATGCCAGCCAGAAGGAGGAGCTGCACCGCATGACAAGTAGGCAGAATGAGCTGCTCAACGATGAGGGGAGATACTAACGCTGTGGTGGCGTTTGGTGTGTTTACTTACTACAGTCAACTTTCCCACCTACGACTACGTCGTGACGCTGGATGCCGAGCAGGTCTACGTGGTCAAGCGCAGCACCGTCCAGGAGTAAAGGAGGACAAGGGTCGAGTGGAAATGAACACGCATGATAATGGCGATGACTTTCTTCATTTGGTGATGATAAGATGTATAAACGCGAGGTGAGTTTGCTGGAGGGGACGTTCAATCGTCCTCCAAGGCCAGCTTCTCTTTGAGCAGTTGTTTGTATCGTTGCTCGCGCTCTTGGAGCTCCTGCTGGCGTTGGCGACGAAGGTACTCTTCCTTCTCCTGTCGACGACGCTTTTCGGCGTTGCGAGCCGCTAGCAGGTCCATTTTACGATGCGAGTTGGTCTTCTCAAGATCGAGCAGCGCCTTCAGTCGCTTTTCTTCGTCGATAATGGCGCGCTTCTCGCGGCGCAGCAGCTCCAGATCGGACGTTTCTGTGAGCGCCTTAAGAATTACTTCGCTCTTCGCCTCTTTGGCGCGTCGCTCGAGCTCTCTAGCGCGACGTGTACGCTCCATCATGCGCAAGCGGTGCTCTTCGTCCAGCCGCTCGTTGTCGGCCACGAGGTTGACGTGGAACGGCGAGCGCGCAGTCTTCTGCGTCCACTTGTCTAGATGCTGCCGACGGGCGCGAATCTTGTTGAGTCGCCGTGCGCGCTCCTCCTGCTCCAGCGCCAGCCTCACCTGGTCGCGCTCCATATACTTCTTGGACTGGATGGCAGCCGAGTCCGAGTACGGCATCGGGCCGTCGTCAAACTCGCGGTCAAACGACGCGGTCGAGCGCGACGCCGCGGAGGACGCCGATCGACTCAGTGGTCGACCATAATGTTCTTCCTGCTGTCCACTATCTTCTCCCTCACCTCGGTAGCGACCGCCGCTGTAGTCATCCTCTTCTTGCTGGTGCTCCTCTTCACGCTCGTCGAAGTGCAGTGCCTGCACAAATCTCTCCTCTGTCATTTAACATCGCACTTGGTTCAGAAGAATCACCACCTTCACCACACACACCGCGAAAATCCTACCGAGTTCCTCCTGTTGCGCCGGCATCGTGACTCACAGCAGCTTCAACGTGCACTGACAACGTCGCTCAACACACGGGGACTATTTTAAGAGCATGATGTGGCGCACTTAAAATACTTGGACAAAACCCACTTAATTACGATATTATTCCCATTTAAGTCCGACGCGTCGTTTGGCGCACCTCGCGATCCATTGCGGAATTGACTCGCGGACGGCCATGGGCGTGCGTGACGCAGCGCAGAAGGACGTGCCGGGCGAGGCGGAGATGGGCGCTCTATTTGAAGCGGCCATGAGGCAGCAGAGCGCGCAGTCCGAGCCGAAGGTGACGCTGCAGGAGCAGCAGCGCTTCCTGTCGGCCATGAAAGACCCAGAGTTCCGCTCGCTGCTGAGCGACTACATGCAGGAAATCTCGGACCCGCGCAACCGCGCGGAGACGGAGCAGTATCTGGCGCAGCTCGAGAGTGAGCAGAAGGTGCCGGCCGACAAGCAGCTGATCAAGCCGAAGCCAGGCTTCGTGGTCAAGACCAAGTGGGACGGCCCGCACAAAATCTTCGTCAATGTCTGCAGCAGTGACAAGATGCAACCACCTTCCAGTACGAGGGTGGCTGCAGCTGGACCGCAGGGAACGTCCTGGAACTTGCCCTACTCGCTCGGGCCGGAGAGACTTGAGCCAGACAAAGGAGGAGCCGGCGTCCCGACCTTCGACGTGTGCTTCCACCCGAGAGTCATCGAGTTTGCAATGGCACGAGCAGATTACAGACACATGGTGATCAGCACGTGCTTAGATGCAGTCGAGCCGATCTTGAGGGATTCGAGACGCAAACCGAATGCAACAGTTGCGAGGAACTACCATATCCTCAAAGGAGTGTTCTACAAGTCGGGCGACCCTGTCACTATGTGCTTGAGGAAGGAACGCGAGTTGCCAGAACCAACCAAATCAAAGACGAAGAATGTGGTGAAGTTTAAGGGCAAGGAGGCTGCTAAGGGAAAAGAGAAGACAAGTAAAGGCAAGTTTGAGGTGCTGGACAACAAGGAAAACGAAGGACCGGTTCAAGCAATAAAGCGCACGAGCGGTAAAACTGACAGCTCGGTGCTGAATCAGCTGACCCACGTGGAGGAGACCGAAAAGAGTGCCCCGTTGATAAAGGAAATATCAAGCACCACGATCGACGCAAAACAACAGCTCGACAAACCAAATCAAAAGAAAAAGATGGAGCACCAACTGATTTACCGCGGGCGCTTTGAGCTACTCCACCACATGCAAGCAGACCCAGGCAAGGCCGTTCCTGAAGATCGTTATCGTCCTAAGGAGCTGGTGGTTGAGGTGAGCTTTCCTCTTTCTTCAAGTGCGAAGGGACTGGACCTGGACGTAAGTGAGCGAATGCTGCGACTGTCAGCGGGCCCTACTGTACCAGGCAACTACGAGTCGCTGGAACTGGCGCTACCGTTCCCAGTAATCGAGGATAAGGGCAGCGCCAAGTTCGACCGCAAAAACCACAAACTGGTTGTGACCTTGCCGGTGCAACCACCACCAAAGCCAAAACCTCAATCAGTCTCACTGGTTGTTCAGGTTGATGACGAAGAGGAGGAGGAAGACGTGGAAGAAGAAAAAGAACTCGTTGAAACGAAGCAAAGTGAGAGTGTGGTACAGCATAGCATTGGGATTCGGGCGCCAAAGCCGAAAAAGGAGGGCGAGGACGAGTTCCGCATGCTGAGAGAGACGGCGCTGATGGTGGCAAATGACCCGCAAGTATTGGCACACAGTCAACGTAAGGCAGAAAGACAAGCTCCAGCACCGGTGAGAGTCCCGCAACCTGCTGTAGCGACAGTGACGGAGCCCGCAGCTATCAAGGATGACATTTTTGATGATCTGCCACCACTTGAAAGCTGTAGTGACGAAGAAGACGAGCTCGACGAAGGGGATAATGTTGATACTGAAGAAATACCAGAGGTGACTGCAACTGAGACCGCAGTAGTTGCAGAACGGATCAAGCCTCCGTTCGAAACGCACGATACGCCAACGTGCCTATCGTATATCGTGGGCGTGGCTGGTATTGATTCGGCGAGCGTGAAGCTCACGTTCCCGTCGACATCTTCGTTGCTCCTCCAATTCACTGACAACGAGCAGCGACTTTATGAAATGCAAGTTGCTGTCCTTCCGGTCGATATCGATCCGTCCACCGCAGAGTTTGATGTGGCTAGTGAGAACATGGTGATCATTCTTCAGAAGAAAACTGCAACCCCGGTTCCAAACCTCGACAAGCCTGTGCTGGATGCACCAGCAGCCACAGCACCGCCAGCACCGCTTCTTTCTGCTGCTCGATTCCAAAATCAACTACTATATGAGCTGGATTAGTGTACTTCTATTCTACAGTAATACATGCAGCTTTGTACTTTGCACGTGCTCATGCTCCCATCGCCAGGGCGGATGATGCATCCGCAATACTACACAAAATCGCATTCTTCTTCATCGTTGAGCATCAACGCGATGGCCTCCTCCTTCACAGCGATCTCTTCTCGAAGAGCAAGTCGATTGGCGCGCAGCTCCTCCATCTTGTCCCTCACACCGCGAATCTTTGCGTTGTTGAGCTCGATGTTGTCTTCCAGCCGCGTGAGCACCTCGGGCAGAATCGTCGTGACCATCTCTTTGGTCTGCTGCCACTTGGCGCGCTCCTGCTCGGTCAGCCGCCTCTCGACTGAGAACGGGCGGCCCTCCTCCGTCCTCTCCAAGACCCGCAGCAGGTCTTCGCACTGTTCGAGTCGCCGCACGAACTCGTCGTGCTGCTCACTGCACCGCTGCCGCGTGTAGTCCAGCAGCTCCAGCGCCGAGGCCAGTTCCGCCTCCTGCAGCGCAACAGCCTCCATCCGATGCATCAAGTTGTCGCGCAGCACGCGCGACGACGCCAGGTCGTCGACCCGCTCACCTCGCTGTCTCTCGTCCTCAGGCACCACCACGCACCCCTTCACCTTCATCTGCAACTGCAACTATAACTCTAAAGGTAGCCATTTTTCATGGTCCACATCACTCTTACATAACGTATACATTGATTCGACAGGGCTTACTTTCAACCACTCAAAAGAGCGCGCACCACTTGTAGCCATCTCGCCGGCTCCCCTAATCCGCGCGGCGAGCTCGCTGTTCATTGGCCAAAGATCTACGGGACTCGCCGCCAGCCAAAAGCAGTCACTTGCCGACCAGCCAAAATGCCGGAGGAGCAGGAGCTGGAGCTGCTGACGCCGCCGCCCGCGGCGCCCGCCGCGCGCCGCGTGGGGCTGCCGGCCGCCGCGCTGGTGTACGCGGCCGACGGGCGCTACGTGTTCCAGCGCCAGGCGCACGTGGTGCGCGTGCTGCACGCGCAGAGCGGCCGCGTGCTGCACGAGTGCGTGCGCGCCGGCGACAAGAGCGCGGTGCGCGCGCTGGCGCTGCACCCGCACAACGCGCTGCAGCTGCTGGCGGCCTACGCCGACGGCCGCTTGGTGCTCTGGGACTTCGTGGAGCAGAAGCCGCTGCTGGAGCTGGACGCCAAGGCGCCCGTGCTCTGGATGGGCTCGAGCCGCGCCAGCCCGTCGCAGCTGCTGCTGGTGCTGCAGGGCGACGGCCGCGCCTGGAGCCTCGTGGAGTTCAGCCTCAAGCGCAAGAAGCGCGGCCGCACGCTGTTCCAGAACACCAAGGCGCCGTTCCAGGCCGCCGCGCTGCAGAGCTTCGTGACGCCCGAGACCAGCGCCGACCTGGCCGTGCTCGCGGCCGGCAACAAGATCGCCACCTTCTGGCTGCACCATGCGGCCGGGGACAAGGATTCCAGCAACCGCGTCGTCTCCATGCAGAAGTTCACGCACGTGCGCGACGTCACGTGCGTGGCGGTGAGCCCCGCGCGCCGCGAGTTCTCTATCGGCGACACGCTCGGACAGATCTATCGCTACCATCTGACTGGACCCAAGGGAGAAATCTCCGACGTTGCTGCCAAGATGCACTGGCACTCGCACGCCGTGCACTGCATCCAGTACTCGTGCAACGGCCAGTTCCTCATGTCTGGAGGTGAGGAGTGTGTGCTCGTGTCGTGGCAGCTGGAGTCGGGTCGTCGAGCCTACCTGCCGCGCCTCCCGGCCTCCGTGGAGGTCATTGCTCCTCGTCAGGACGGCGGCGCCTACGTTGTGGGTCTCGCAGACAGCGTGCTCTTCCAGTACAACCCGGTGACGCGCGAGCAGGAGTGGGAGGCGCGCGGACTCGCCCGTGCTGGTGGATCGGCCTCGGACTCGCTGCCTACGCGCCAGTTGGTGGTCGACCCGCTTTCCAAGGCCATCGTGCTCAACGGTTCTTCGGGTGCTGGTGTGCTGCAGTTCTACGAGCCGTTCGCTGACCGCGTGCTGCAGACGCTGTTGCTGTCGGAGCGTAACCAGGTTACCCGCACCGATGACGAGAAATTGCCCGTGTTCCGCGCGACACACTCGTGCTTTGACACCCGTGGTAGTGCGCTGGTCACGCTTCATGCACCGACTAACGCAAAAAGCGGCGAGGAACAAGCATTGCGATTTTGGACGCGTCGTGTGGACGGATCATTTTTTGTGAACACAGCAGTGGATGCGCCTCATGGTCGCGCACGTGTTACGAGCATGGTGCTTAGTGTCGCTCGCGTTGTGACTGCCGATGATCAGGGTGATTTCAAGGTTTGGCAAAAGTCGCAAACGGAGGCGGGCGGAACTTCGTGGAATTGCCAGTCGGTTGTTCGTTTCCGCGACGAGCCAGTGACAGCTGTGGCCTTCGCGCGCGATAGCTCATTGATTGCCGCGGCCTATGGAAACAAGCTAACCCTTTGGGACATTAAGACGTACTCGCTTCGTCGTGTGCTTCCTTCCGCCGATGGGCAAACGATTCGCCAGATTGTGTTCCCCGGTGTCAGCTCCCCATACGTGGTTCTCGTGACAGATGATCAGGTGCAGGTGTGGAACTTGTTGTCGCTTTCTCTTTGGTGGCGCTACACGGTACCGAAGGGTGCTGTTGTGGCCGAAGAGCCGTTGTATGAGCGCTTCCTGGTGTGGATGCCTGTGGCAAAGGACTCGAAGAAAACATTGCTCCTTGTGTTCGACCCGCAGACGCCAGTGCCTACCTGCGTGCGTGTTGTGGATCTTCAGCGTATGGTGTGGAGTGCCGCCTTCCACCCGGGCACGGGAGATATTGTGCTCCTAGACACCGAATCCGGTATTTGGAGACTGGACGGCCCCAACTCCAGGTCGTTGAATGCGCGCCGACGCAAGGAGGCACACGTGGCAGCCGTGGCTGCACGCACTGCTGCCCAGGATGGCGAACAGGAGTCCAAGGCATTGAGCGCCATCTACAGTGCCGCCCGCGGTGGTCGTGGAGCGGAGAAGAAGTCGTATCAGAACACAAACGTTGGGCCCAGCAGTGTACCTGCCAACGGATCTGCGTCTAGCTTGTTCGACGCTCCAGCCCACGTATTGCCATCCATGACGGCACTATACAGGTCCTTCATGGATTCTATGCTGCCCAAGCCTCACCAGCTTGCTGAAAACGACGAGGCCTCTAAGAACGCTAACAGTGAGTCTTCGAGCTCCCAGAAGAAGAAAAACAAGCGGCGCAAAAAGCAGCAGCAACAACAGCAGCAGAACGTGACGGATACTTCGGCGAATGAGAATGGCGAGCAGCGCAAGCGGATGAAGCTCCAGGTAGAGAAGGAGCTGGCTAACCCGGAGTTGCAGCAGCAGACATATTCTAAACTGCTCGAGACATTCCGTAAGGCTCGCCGGGCGTAAGTTCGTGCAGGAGTCCAGGTCAAATAGATTTTCATGTTTAGCGAAACTGCTATTGAATTCGCTGGTGCTCAGCGTAGTGGTGTTTGTAATGAGCTGAAAGCGTGAACAAAGAACACAAAGCAAACAGCGATGAATCTTTTGCAAAATAAGTAGTACTTCGTATTAGTTTACTTAGATTTGGTTCCTGTCTAACTGAAGACGCAGTGGCTCCAGCGGAGACTGCATTGCTTTGTATTCTGGGCTTGGTAGGTTCGGTACCTTGCTGCCAGTCGCTGCCTTCGGTGACAGCTCGACAGACACCTCGATAGGAGCATCATCGTTGCCAGCGAAAAAGCTTTCGTGCAGTGGGTGGGTCTTCGGGTTGAACACTATGCAAAGCACCAGTGTGGACGAGTTAAGCGCGACGAAGAGAATGTTGGGCGCGATAATGATCCAGTTCGCCGTCAGGATGCCGTACGTTAACCACATAATGTTGTTGGTGAGACTCGCCATCACCATGTGCGCGTTGATGAAAATGGCAGATTTGTGCTTGAGGACTTGGAAGAGCTTCTCCATCGGTGCGGCGTACAAGCAGATTGCCGTGGCGTCACCAATGTAGCCCAATGTTTTGGCCGCCTCAGCGCGCGTCTGACCAGTGCAACCAAGGCCACCGACGATAGCGTAGATTGATAGAATGGTGAAGACTGTCATCGTCACGGCAAGTACTCGCGCCACGTAGCTGCGCTCAGTAGTGTATCGCCAGTAAACTGCGACATAGGCGATTGCGGCGATGTCGCCAAACACGTAGCAACTAAAGATGGGAAAGTAGTTTTCGGCTAGGTAGCCGTACATCATCCAAACGTGTGAGTTGATCACGAGCATGACGAGCGGGATGACGGACGCGACACCGACGTGCTTCTGCTTGCGGATTTGGTTCATCAGGATAAAGGGACTGCAGATCAGGGCCAGTGCTCCGAAGGCAGCGAAGATCCGGACGACCAGGAGTACTGTGCTGTCGACCATTGTGTGTGTAGTTAGGCTTGACTTGAGGAGAACGGTGTAAAGCGTTCTGGAAGCACTTGAGTGCTTGAGGGCAAAATGCAAAGTGAGTCCTTCTGGAAGACAACAATTGAAGACAATGCCCAGAGGCGGGCGACCACGACCAGATAGAGGAGGTCAAGTTCCTCTCGTGCTTTACAGCGTGGTCTGTCTCACCCCGAGCGTTAAGCTTCATCAAAACAAAAGGTTTAGATGCAGCGCCGGCACGACGCGAAAACTGGGCGACTACAGCTCGAATGCCTCCTCCCTGCACGTCCGGCATCAGGCAATTCGGTGCAAAGCGACATACGTGCGTCTGGCGAAGTGACAGCGGCGGCGTCATGGGCCACATGAATTCGAGACCGAAGCCGTCGGAGATCGGCGCGGTAGGCAACTTCTACCATCACGAAAAGTTTAGCATGCGCTCGACACTTGTGTTGCTCGCTATAGCGTTTCAGGGCAAAGGTCCTCGAGTTCAGCAGGCAAATGCCGCGAATTGGTGGATGTTAACTCGCGGACAGTTTTTGCGCTTCATTCTGTGCATGTCTAGCAAGTGTACCGGTGTTGGTCCAGCACAAGGAAAGAGGGTTGCTCGCATGGAACAAAATTGAGATTGCACTGCGCTGCTGCATCTAAACATTTCGGAATGATGAACCTCATAGCTTGTAGAGAAAACGGCACAATACCAGATACGAACACGCCCTTTTCATACTGTCACTCCCCGGCCTGCTTGGAGAATACTACACATTGAGTGACAGCACGAACATGCAACTTGTTCGTCTTACTTACGGATTGAGTCTATAGACCTCTTCAATTAAAGAGGTGGTGCTTGTCGCGCTTGCGCTTGCGCATTTTCTTCTTGGCGACGTCGATGTTGCGCTCCTGCCACTTGCTCTTGCTGAGCTTCACGGGTCGGTTGCCAATATACTTTCCGTTCATTTCACGCAGTGCCTTGGCGCAGTCGAATGGGTCGGCGAAGCTCACAAAGCCATATCCGCGCGACTTGTGGGTCAGCTTGTCCCGCACGACGCGAGCCCGTTGGAAGGACGCGTACTTGGAGAAGCTGTGCGCGAGCAGCTCGTCGCTCACCTCGTTGCCTAAATCTCCGCAGAACAGACGGAAGTCGTTCTCGGGCCACTCCTCGAGCGTTGGGTCTTCCCACACCGTTCCACCTGCCAGACGCAGGTGTCGTTTGTTCTTCTTGCCACCGTCGCGGCCCTTGGGGCCGGCCGCGATGCTGGCCGCCGTCCTCTTGGGGTCGTACTCGTATACACTCTGCTGTCTGTTCATCATCTCCTGCTCCTCCATGGACAGCACGTGGCCCGTCTCCATGTCCACGCGAGGCTGCATGGATCTGTAGGCCGGGCCGCCCCTCGCGGCCGCGACGGTGGCCGCGTGCTCGCCCGTCGTGCCTACCGGGAAGCCGCTGAGAGCTCCGCGATGGGCGGCCACGTCTTCCAGCGTGTTGAGCATGCGCGGCCGGCCGTCGGCCGCCAGATTCGCCGCGTCTTCGGGCTCATCAGCCTCCGACTGAGGTCTTTTTGCTGGTGCCGGCCGAGGCGGGGCCATGTACACTTTCGGCTTGGCCACGACCACGGCCGGACCGGCCTTCGCCTTCTTGGCCGGCGGCATCTGCTGGCCGGCATCCTCTTGCTGCGTGTGCTCCGCGGCCTGCTGCTCCAGCGACTGGATCTCCGCCTCGAAGCGCGCGAACTCGTCGTCCAGGTCCGCCATCACCTCGCGCTTGGTTCACTGATGTTCCTGCGTGTGACTGGCTGAAATGGCCACAGTCGCCGTCGTTTGATTCGCGGATAGTCTGCGCCGGATGGTGAGCGCGTATTGGATAAGACGACGCAATTATGCCCAATCGCCGTCGCCGCTGCACTGAATGGAGCGGCGCCGTTCTATTAGGCAAAAAGCACCGCCAGCAGCATGGACGACATGGAGTACGACGACGCGGGCCACCGCGACATGGAGGACGAAGAGGTGCCCGAGGAGGAGCTGGAGGAGGAGGTGCCGGCCGAGGACATGTACGAGGGCGGCGACGATGCCGCCAACGAAGAGAAGGTGCAGGTGCTGGACGAGTCGCACAAGCAGCCCAACGCGCACCGCATCACCACGCGCTACATGACCAAGTACGAGCGCGCCCGCGTGCTGGGCACGCGCGCGCTGCAGATCTCCATGAACGCGCCCGTCATGGTGGACATCGAGGGCGAGACGGACCCGCTCAAGATCGCCATGAAGGAGCTTCGCGAGCGCAAGATCCCCATCATCATCCGCCGGTACCTGCCGGACAACTCGTTCGAGGACTGGAGCATCGACGAGCTCATCATCGAGTAGAGCGCGGTAGAGCAGACGAAAGAGATCTATACACGTACGTACATACACAGCAACCTGTTTTTATACGACTCGGACAACTGCGTAGGAATGACAGGGAAGGTGCATTCGACGAGGAGTGTTAAGGCGGCTGGAAGCTGTGGTGGAGCTACAACTACTGCACAAAAGGCGCCTAGTGTCTTGGTTGAGGCTCCGTTCGTAGGTGCCAGCCGCGGGATCTGCTTCCTCGTCTTAGTTGACGGTGGTCTGCGACTCGCACGCAGTTCCGTAGTAGCCGGGGAAGCACTCGCACTCGCCTGACTCGTAGTTGCACTTGCCGCGACCACCACAGTCACGACCCTGGTCCTGGCCAAACGCAAGCAAAACGTCATCGCCGCTAGGACACTCCTTCAAAGAGCAGTCTGGCCCGCGGTAGCCCTGATCACAATAGCAGCCCATGTGCTTGATGGCATCCCATGCCCCATACGTTGCTGGTGGCGTTGGTCTACCGGCAATGATAGCTTGAAGCGTAAGGCAGATGCCGCGGTTGTTGCAGTTGTTGGGGCACTCTGTTCGTTCGCAGGCCTTGCCCTCGTAGCCTGGGTAGCACGTGCAGTGGCCGGTGCTGTAGTCGCAGTTGCCTCTGTTGGAGCACTCGACGAGCTCGTGGCCGACATTTGTCGCCGAGGGCACCTGCACCCACGCGTCGCCGTACGGACACGTGCGCATGGAGCAGTCGGCGCCTTTGAACGCCGGGTACTTGATGCTCTCCGTCTCCTGGTCCTGTCGCTCGTAGCACGTGCACTTGTCGTTCTTGCCGCAGGTGCCCTGCGCGTTGCAGCCGTTGGGGCAGTAGGCGCTGGCGTCCTCGGGCATCCAGGCCAGCAGCGCCAGCGCGCTCACGCAGAAGACCGCCACCTTGGACACGCCCAACATGCTTGCGTCACCGGAAGCCTCGGGCCTTGCTGCAGCGTAGGGAAGTGAGGCCCGGCGGCGCTCGACGCAGCGCGAAAGATCCCATGGTGGCGCTTCAGGGCGCGCTGCAACGGTCGCCGCGACTCGCCGCCGCTGCCCCTTCGCCTCGTATCTTGAACGGCGTCTGCGACGTGGTGCAGATGTAGCTATTTCCTTTTCCGCCAATCCGGTGACTGCATCGCGTGCCGCAGCGAATGGGAGCGCTCCGACGCATTTCAGCCAATGAGACTTATGCCGACTCCATGGCAGTCGCCAACGGAGAAGCTCAAGGTGTCGCGCCGGCCATGGCGGACGTGGCCGAGGTCTTCGAGTGCGAGGGCCGCTTCTCGTTCCTGCGCGAGCCGCACCGCTTCATCTTCCGCGTGCACAGCGACAGCAGCCTCCGCGTCGAAATCAAACCCGTCGCCTCTGCCAATCGCAGCGCTGCGGCAGTCGATCCGGACCCTCGAGTGCGAGGAACCATCGAGGACATCGACGACGTGGAGCAGCAGCAGCAGGACGCACTAGACGCCATCGCCGAGGACTCGGCAATGCATCAGCAACACGATGCAGACGTGGACGGAGAGAGCGACGCCAAGCTCTTGGCCTATGACGGACGAGCGTTGGTGGAGATGCCGCCGCAAGGACGGCGGGACGAGACGCAGCCACTGAGCTACGTCGTGCACTTCAAGATCGTGCAATGGGGCCGCGGCGCTCAAGGCATGTGGTCGCAGATTGTCAAGTGCATCGCTCACCTCTCGCGGGAGCACGGCATGTCGGGAAGGTTTACGGAGATTCGAGAAAACGCAGAAGAAGCGGAGGACTTTGGGTTGAGGCTGGTTGCACACAGGTTGGAGCCGATGGATTGCCCGCTTCACCCGTTGACACCAGGACGTTATGAGCTGCGCGGCATTACGATCGCAGAGAATGCGTTCGTGTACGAATGCGCAGTAAATCTGACGCTGCAGTCAAATGGCATGATGTCCGGCACGTCTCGTGAGCTGCCGTTTATGCAAGAGTGCCCACTAGCTGGCATGTGGACTCGAAGTGGTTTGAATTACCTACTGCAGTACGAGATGCACGGCAACAAGCACACGTACATCTACTTCGGCACACCGTTTCGCTCTGGTCTGCAAGGCACATGGCAGAACTCCGAGCTGCGAGTTATCGGGGCCAACCTCGGCGCACGTGCAAGTCAGGCTGAGCGCGGGATATTAGAGTTCCAGCTCGACAAGGCCGTTCGTGTGTGGAGCGAAGAATATCACAAGGACTACCCCGCCGCGTTCAGGGACTGCGTCAAGCTCTTGCTGCTTGCGTCCCACCGAGATGGAATCCTCCCGAACCACTTGTGGAGCTCCATTGTATCTTATTGCGGGTACGACTGGTTCCGTAGCGACCTGCAAAAGTCATTGACACCAAACGAGACAAAGGACAGCGATATCGAGGCAACTAATGTGCCATGAACTAATACACTTCCCTAAGACACCAAAGTCTCACGTCGCAGCTCTAATCCCTTCGCGTCATTCCTCATTTCAGCGAATCAGCTTCGCCTATTCAGATGTAGTCGCTATTGCGACGTCATGCCCATTCGACTGAAGCGACAACAATAGACTCGACGAGGTGCAGTAGCGTGAAGACGGAGCCCTCCAGCTCCGTCAATAACACCGTCAGCAACTTCTCCTCTAGAGACCGAGAAATCCAGACACCGACAGTTCCGCTGATGCCTCTGGAGCGCGTGTACGATGGTTGTGTGGGCGGCTTCCTAGCCGAAAAGAGCCGCTTCCACCTGCGCATTTCGTCCGACGGTTCACTGCACGGTGAAGTGCGGCTGAAGCCGCAGCAAGGAGACACGTCCATCAACAGGAAGAAGCGCAAGCGGCGAGTGATTGCCGACCATCCGGACGGCATCGTCATTGCGCACGTTATCGGAAATGCACATAGTGTTCCCGTGGAGGAAGCGGTGGTGTCGTCTACAACTGGTGGCTGCAATGGAACGTCAGCGGCGGAGTATTGTTGTGCTTTTGAGGTGACTAAGAGGCTGAACCACGTTGATCGACACACGCTCACGTGTCATTTGCACGTGCCAGTGGCCCCGGATACACCAGCCCTGGGCACGTGGCGGTTCTTCAATGGCGAGGAGCAAAGCAGGCACTTGTTGGACTTACCGTCGTCGGCTTCTACCGCATCGACTAGTGATACCAGCTCGGTGACGGGAGAAGGACTAGGAGAGGAAGCGTTTGAATCGTCCTCGGAGCCCAAGGTGTTCCAGTTGCAACCGGTGCAATGGTATCAGCGACAACAGGAGGCGGAGGAGGCGGAGAGGAAGGCAGCAGAATTGCAAGCAAGACCACCGTCGTTGTTGTATCCACTGCGGCCTGGCAAGTATGAGTTTAAGGGGTTTACGACGTATGACACGCCGTCTATAGCTGCTGCCCCGAGAAGGGGAAGGCGAGGTCGCCCTCGTCCTGCCATGTCCTCTGTAAAGGACGAGTGTTTGGTGACTTTGCGCTTGCTGCCGGATGGCACTCTACGTGGCACTTCCCGAGAGATAGTCCAGCCCCAGACTTGCCCCCTAAAAGGACGTTGGCAAGCCAATCGTGTAGCTTATGTCCTTGAGTATCGAGTGCGCGAGGCTGTGGGCCATTTTCGTTATTCTGGAGCTGTAGTTATCGATGAAGGTGATCCAGATGCTACAAACGGCAGGGCCAGTCAAACCAAAAGAACAGCAAAGAGACGTGAGACGCTCAGCGGAAAATGGGATAATGTGGACGAGGGTCATGCCGAAGGCTATGAAGGTGGTCGAGGCGAGTTTGAGTTAGAACTGGTTAAAGTGGATTTCACGCCAATCGCTATCAAAACCGAGAAGAAGGTAGAAAATGCTTCCGTGGACGGCGGGAGTCCTTCGGATCCCGCTCTAGGTCTGCAACAAGATCAGCAGCAACTCCAAGGTGCTAATCTGGATACTGGCAGAAGCTCTGTCGACGCTATTGAAATAGAGGATGACGACGATGCTATCCATGCATTTACAACGGGTGATTACGAGCTGTCAGGATGCGCTACTGACAGCGACGGCTACGAGTATGCGTTTGACCTGAAGCTTCAGTTGCGACCTGGCGGGAAGCTGTTGGGGGAGAGCAAAGAGCGGATTTTCCAGCAAGTGAGTCCGATTTTTGGTCTCTGGAATCCTTCAGGCATTGTTTATCGGCAACAATACATCGTGAAGCGACAGGTGGGCGTCTACACGTATTCCGCGAACATGAGTCGCGATGGTGCTGTGGTGCAGGGCACGTGGGTGAATGCCGAGGACGAGTCCGCAGCAGCACCCAGCGAACATGGCACCTTTGGACTGATTATCGTGCAGTCCAAGAGAGAGTGGAGCACCTCTAGCCACGCGCATTACCCTCCTAGATATCGTCGAGGTGTATTGACAACGCTCATGGCTTCAGCGAGAACGCACAGGCTTCCCGTGGCGCTCTGGACCCACATTTTCGCGTTTTGCAACGAAACATGGTTCACTCCGCCGCTTTAGAAGTGGCAATTGCAAATATACAAAACCGCCTGTGCACTTGTGTAAGTTTGGTGGATACTAAACACTTTAATGGAAGTGCTGGCATGCTGCGGGCACCAAGTTTGCCGTTTACCAAGCACTTCAACTTGACCACAAACCTTATTAGCCAATTGCATATCGGTTGTAGTGTCAATTTCAGCGAATCACAGACAAGTAGAGACCAATAAATGAACACGCGGCAGAATGCTATGCTAGCGTCGTCGGAAATGACCCCGCTGCACGTGCTGTCGATCAACATGAAAGTTTACTGCCGTCAAACAAGCAGAATCGACAACGCAATGCGCGTAACGCATGTAAACCAGCAACGCAACGCAACCACACTGCCTCTCCATGCAATTATGTTATCTCTCGCTCACGCAAAAATCGAGGGGCGGACTCGCACGCGCATCCTGCTGCCTGTTAGGAGCTCGCACACAGCGCCATCAGTGTGTCACCTGTTTGTATCAGCTCGCTCCAAAATGTCCGCATCAGGCAGGACCTTATCTCGCAGCCTGCGCCTTGTGCTCCAGGCCGCCGTCCTCGCTCGGCGACGACTTAGCCCATGAAGTTGAAGACGACCAGGAAGAGGATGATGTTGCAGAAGAGGTAGTCGGCGAAGGCGCGCTGCTCCGTGCGGTCGCCGAAGTTGTTCTCGGGGTTGATCTGCATCCGCAGCGACACGGCCAGCACGAAGACGCCCACGGTGCACACGAAGCCGGCCAGGAACGAGTTGAACGGGAAGGTGCCGACCAGCAGGCAATAGATAAATTGGAGCACGCCCGTGGCCAGCACGTAGGCCAGGAAGCCGTCGATCAGCTTGATCTTCTTGGGCGTGGTCTTGTCGTACTTGGCGCAGAAGTCGCCCAGGATGGAGCCCACGCCCGCCGTCGTCGCCGTCTTCTTCGCCATCTGCGTCTAGGGGTCTGCGCGAGAGGAAGAGAACCACGCTGCGCGCTGGTTAGGGGGCGGCCGCCGCACACGAACACACTGAACACACTCACCCGCTCGATGCACTCGCAGCACAAAAGGAAGATAGCGGCACCCGGCAGACGCGTGTGTCGCCTGCAGTTCGTGTGCCACGGCGTTAAAACCAGGTTCTCTCGTCGCCTAGTGCAGGAGGTAGCCTAAATTAGGGTGTGTTGAATGTACGTTCCGCCGGCCTGGCTCTGCGAGGCTGCTTGGTGCGGCGGAATTTCTCCAATCAGCTTTCTGGGTACCGGCGAAACGGTACAACCCCGGGAAAACCGATCCTTACCCTTCAAGCGTGCCGGTCGGCGGACACTATGGCGAGAACCCCACGTTTGGCACGTGCCGTCGCCCCCCATTGCAAGATCCGCCCAGTCGACTGAAGCTCCCTCCTCGAACATGCTCGCCCGACAGGTACCGCTCTCTCCGCAGGCAGCGCCAACCGGGCCGCGGCCATAGCGGCCATGGGTCGGCCGGCGCGCTGGCCATCCGGCCGCGCCGCGGGCCGCGAGATCCGCGCGTTCTGACGGCGTCCACTGTGCCTGCAACTGCAGATCCTCCGCCGCGCGGCCACGCAGACCCCGCGCAGCGCCGCCATGTCCACGCTGGTGGTGGCCGAGCACAACCAGACGCAGATCTCGGGCGCCACGCTGGCCACCGTGACGGCCGCCGCGCAGATCGGCGGGGACATCACGCTGCTGGTGCTGGGCAGCCAGGCCGGCCCGGCCGCCGAGGCCGCCGCCAAGGTGGCCGGCGTCAAGAACGTGCTGCACGCCGCCGACCCCAAGTACGACCACTACGTGGCCGAAGAGGTGGCCGAGCTGCTGGTGGCCGCGCAGAAGGCCGAGAACTACTCGCACGTGCTGGCCCCCAGCTCCAACGCCAGCAAGAACTACCTGCCGCGCGCCGGCGCCAAGCTGGACGTGGCCCCCATCTCGGACATCCTGGCTGTGGCCGACAAGGACACGTTCTTCCGCCCCACGTACGCCGGCAACGCCATCGCGCAGGTCAAGTCCAAGGACGCCGTCAAGCTCATCACGGTGCGCCCCACGGGCTTCGAGAAGGCCGCGACCGAGGGCGGCAACGCCTCCGTGAGCCCGGCCCCCGAGGCCCCCACGGTCGGCAAGACCAGCTTCGTCTCGGAGGAGGTGAGCAAGTCCGAGCGCCCCGACCTCGCCTCGGCCCGCGTGGTGATCTCCGGCGGCCGCGGTCTCAAGAGCGGCGAGAACTTCGAGATGCTCTACAAGCTGGCCGACAAGCTCGGCGGCGCGGTGGGTGCCTCGCGTGCCGCCGTGGACGCCGGCTTCGTGCCGAACGAGCTGCAGGTCGGCCAGACCGGTAAGGTGGTCGCCCCCGAGCTGTACGTCGCTGCGGGTATCTCCGGCGCCATCCAGCACTTGGCTGGTATGAAGGACAGCAAGACCATCGTGGCCATTAACAAGGACGAGGAAGCCCCGATCTTCCAGGTGGCGGACTACGGTCTCGTGGACGACCTCTTCAACGCGGTGCCCGAGCTCACGGAGAAGATCTAAACGACGGTAAAGTTTTAAGATCTAAGTGTCGATCAGTTTTGCGCTTGCTTCGCGATGTCATGCGTTGTAGCAAAACGGGAGTTGAGGCAGCGCGGCTAAATTCGCGAGGTTAGAGCCGAGTGAAGCAAGCACGACCGAGAATACGACAGGCCATACAGCCCATATTCATCGCAATAGTGAGTGCTATTCGTCCATTATCCATTTCCTGTCGTGTGTGTTTTTTTCAGTGTAGGCTTCGGATCAGTATCTTTTGTCGTTTTCCTTTTTCATGCCTAGCAGCTCTGGTGAAAGCAGGCAAATCAATGGCTTGCCGGTTGTGCAGTTACAACGGGTACTGGAGTGGCTCCAGCATGAGGACTTTCGTGGTATGTGTAATTTCCACCGCGAGCACCACGTTGCGCATCTTGATCCGCCTCTGTGTCTCTCTCGTTGCCTTCCTCGCGTTTTCCAATCATCACAATGAGCAAGAATGCAAGAGTGGAAAGGAACGACATCGCTACAGCAAGATACAATTCTCCACAGTGAACGAAGCGCCCGAAGTTTCCTCGACAGTGCAGCGTGATGTTCGACAACAGCAGAATGAGGGTAGCAACTGTGAGGGACACCAGCAGCGCCATATCCATCGCCATCTCGCAGTAGTGCACCGGATGAATGCAGAGCCGAAGCCACTCCACAAAGATCAGGAACGCGAACGCATACACAAATACTAAGAAGTTGATGATCCTCGCGAAACTAATGGCACCGCTGTTTACGACCACCGCTACGGTTTGACCTCCTGCAGTGCTTTGGTATGTGACTCCGGCCGTTCGCAACGCCACGAAAACAACCAGCGAGCTGCAAAACTGGACGAGACGCAGTAGCACTCGCGTCCAGAACCGGCATATGCGACTTCCAAACGATTTTTTACGGGCCATCTCAACGTGCTGTTGATTCGATCCTCGACTTCAACAACTGAGGGCAATGGGCAACGAAGGTTTTTGTCTGAGACCCGGCACCCTCGACAGTTAGCATGAGGCCGTAAATTATGAAGACTGTTCCTGGCCATCACGAGTAAATAAATGGAAAATTCCACCGTGGCAATTGTGTGTCGAGGTTGTCAAAGGTGCGGACACTTGTATTTGGAAAGCAAACTATTCGTATTCTTTTGAAATCATCAAAAATGAGCTAACGGTAAACAGCTTTCCGTGTGCTTGAACCCAGCAATTTTGGACAAGGCTTCCGTGCCTTATCATGTCTTGGTCGTCCGACTTACACCCGAGTGGATGCATCTTTAGGAGTCCCAGCTCCCGTTGGCGTTGCTTGAGCGTGATAGTCGCCTTCTGCACTCTGTTGGCGGTGGCCTACCTCGCCATTGGAGTCGCTGTTGGTTCGCGTGTGATCACGCGAAGCCATGAAACTCTCGCAGCAATTGAGCAAGAACGAAACAAAGTACGCAAACGACGCGAGAAATGTAAAAACCACAGCGGTCTTCAGCTCATTGCAGCGAAGCATATACCCGTACACAGAGCAATGTGCCACGTAGTCCGACACAACCAACACAATTCCAGCGACAACTAGCATGGCTGCTAGGACGAGGTCAATGAGCGGCTCGACAAAGCGCGGTGTTGGACGTGGGAAAAAGTGCATCAATGCCACCAGTAGAAAGAAGAACAGTCCCACAAGCATGCCCGTATAGGTCACAAGTGTCGTGTATGTTGCAGCTCTGCTACCCAACATGCTTGAATACCCGTAGTACGATGCCCCAACGAACGCACGCGACAATGTGGCAAGTGCCACCAACGATAATGCGAACTGCAAGAAGCGAAGAAGTGTCCGTGGCCAGCGCATCGTATCTCCGCGGGCCATCTTAGCTTGATCGGCGATTTGTCTTATTTCTTCACTGCTTGATGCTTCGTTCCTGGCCGTTTGAGGAATGAAAAACATGTCGGGAGGCTTTTTGGTGGGCAGGAGATACTTGCATCCGGGACGAGGCCACATTCGCGACACGGCAAGTTAGATTGATCTTACGGTTGTGTGGTTTTGATTGGAAAACGTGGAGAAACCAGCATAGAACCTGGAATGTCTATTATACTTAAGTTGGTCCTGCGTAATGTTCGTCTCATACAACAGCAATTGATGGGAGCGGCGTTAGCATCGTTGGAGGTGGCGAACATATATCGTCAAAGGGAGATACAAGACTGGTCATTACTACTGGAGACCGCGGCATGCTTGAGTTACTGTCTCCAAACCGCACGCTGCTTGTTGTGCTTGCCCGAGATTTTCCTGATGCTCTTGTTTCCTCGAGAATTGGCGACAATGCCGGTGTTCTGGAAGCTGGTATGTGCCGTGCTAGGTGATATGCCTGAAAATTGGTGTTGTTTCCTGAGGTGAGATTGGCGGCGTCCATCACAGTGATCGGGGCGGGAGGCTGGATGCAGAGTGTGCAGGGCTCGGGACGCAGTGACGGATAGTATTTGAGTGCAAGTATGAGCAGTAGCATCACCACTGCGCACGGGATGATCACCTCTAGTGGAAGCATGCTTGATCTCGGGGCTGCTAAAACAATTGTGCTCTGGATCAAGGGCAACAGAATCTCGCGGACTCCACGAAAAAACAGGATTAGTCAAGAGCTCTGATGAGCGTGACTATCCCTTGTTTGGCTTGCTGTGGGTTGTGCGGTGCTGGACGGAAGTAGCGCTACGTGGCGAGTAAATGCCCCTCATGAAGACAGAAACTATTCTGCCCAGCACCTGGCATAGAGCAGATCTCGTGAAAGGGGTCTACTTGGCCGACAGGTGGAGCACCACTCTACTGGAAGTGCAGGTGCGCAAAAAAAAAAAAAAACGGTATAGTGTTGAAGTTGAAGCGGCCACTTCACTACGGCGGAGACCTTCCAGTACATGCATGCAGAACTTTCATTAACATCTTCGTCTTCGCAAGTCGTTCTCCTGGGATTAAGGCTTAGGGCCGTCATACCTCACGTAGTTCTACGAGTTCAGGTCGAAAGAACTAAAGCTTCTCAACCATATTCGCGTTGTTCACTCGGGAATTGCTGTCGCCTTTCCAGGGTAGACCATGAATCCACACAACTAGCCAGTATGCACCAATGCAGAGGTGTGCTACGCCCGTGGAGTCAACAACGCTCGTTGTAGTCTTGCCGCACTGAACCAGTTTGCTTATATTCCGCCCCCTCTCACGTCAAACTAATCGCCCAAATGGCCTCTTCGCTACAGCTGTGGACGGCAGACTGATCACTACAGGTGACTGCGGCAGCGTTGTTCGCCATCCATCCTGTATTGCTCGCTTCGGTGGGCTGCAACCTGTTTTGATCGGGGATACCAAGCTGGTCATGACTCTCGGGGACCGGGGCGGTCTCTCAATGACTCGAAGTCCTGGGTGCGTCACTGCCTTTGGAGTATCACCGAATGGTGAGTACGCCTTGGACCCTGGCGTCGGCCATGTCATGTGGTACGGCTCGGGCGACATCAAACCTCCACCAATCTCGAGGTCAATGTCTCTCGTTTTATCGTCTTCTTGGCGCTTGCAAAGAGAGCTGAAGGCCTCCAATAGTCCCGGAACGTACTTGAACATCAGAGCGATTATCGTGATACTTGCCACGATCGGGACGACGATAGCGAGGATCATCGCGAGGGACATCGCACTTGGCCCTAACAGCACGAAAGTCTGAATGGAGCGACCAGCAGCGGTTGCGAGGCGTGGAGGTTGCGTAAAGTGCTCCATAGAATCGCCAACAGCGCTAAGCCATCGATGCCTCACTTTACCGGCGTTGGTGAACCCAGCGCGCTGCACACATTCGTGTGGAGTTGGCGCCGCTCCATACACCGAGGATGCTACGCTGGACGCTTGACGTTTCGATGCCGTGGTGAGTGGTGTTGAGTTGAAGTGCTCTATGGAGTCGGTGCTAGTGACTTCTTTAGCGTTGGCGTTCATGGCTTTAAGATCATGTAGACACGAGTTATCGTGTGGAGGTCATAAGCTCGGGCGAAGCTAACTCTGGCATTATTGAGAGCACTACATTATCTATTGACTGTCCTTGATTCTTGACATCTTGAATGGAATCAACGTGCTCACACCTTGGCGCAGGGCGAGTTGATACCTTCGATCGGTGACAAAGCGTCGGTGGGCGTCACTTCGAGGTGATACTGCGCCGGCACTTCGGTCGGTCCGGACGCAGAGGCCGTCGTGGCCATTAATGATAGCGACAGCGATGCCATGAAGAAAAACATTCCGATGAAGGTGAAGGCGACTGCAGCCTTGAGATTGTGGCAGTGCCAGAGCAGGTTGCAGTAGCTTAGGTAGTCCGACGCAGCTAGGCAAATACCGGCGATGAGTAGCATGAACGCCAGCACAGCGTCGATACCCTGCTCAACACGAGTTGAGAGTCGACTAGAGTAGTTGAAGATCTCCACTGCGATGATGAACCACAGCGTGTACAGCATGCCGGTGTAGTTCATAAGCAAGACGAAGCTGGACGAGTGGAAGGTGATGCCACCGGCAGACACGAACGACAGGCCCAGCAGACAGCACAGGAACTGCGCCGCCCGTAGCACCAGATTTGATCTTGCCAACAGCTCGGGCGTGAGAAGACCGATCATTGTTTTTAGTCTTGATCTCTTGTGTTCTTCAGGTGAAAAGAGCAAATGAAGGAAGGCAGTGAGGGATCCGCAAACCGCGGTGCTGCGTTCGGCGCGCAGTAATCCTGGGTGCATGCGACTTTGCGGTGCTGCAACTTCAGAAAACTAGCAAGCGTGAGCAAGTGCGTCTGACCACCGCCCGGCATTTTCTAGAAAGCAACAGGCTAACGCCATGTGTATGTCGTCGTTGCAGTTGTCGCGTGAGAATATATGGAAATGTAGGGCGGGCTAGAGCAGTCATGCCGCTGAACTCTTCGTTTCGTGCTCTTGAGGCTCATTTCAAAGTGTCCGCTGCACCCGACAAACTGGAGTGAGTTCCGCAACGGTACAGGGGTGTGATTACATTGTTCAGACTTTAAGGGTTGGGTCGTCATGGCTTCCTATCGGTGACAATGGCGGAGCTAGCGGCGTGGCCTCTACGTGGTATGCTTCTGGAGCCTCCGTCCCTGCTTGTACAGGATCGTGGATGTTGGCAAAGCATGTGAGTCCTAGTGACGCGAGGAAGAAGAACATGGCGATGAACGCGAACGCCATGGCGACTTTGACCGTGCCGCAGTGCACGTCCACGTAGCCGTAAATGGTGCACTTGGACACGTCGTTGGAGTCGGCGAGTACGACGCCAGCCACCAACATGAAGAGCGCGAGCGTCGCGTCCACGGCCTGCTCCATCCGCGCCGTCAAGCGGTTGGCGACGTGGAGCGTCTCGACGACCAGGATGCACCAGAGCGCGTACAGCATAGTGGTGTAGCTCATGGTGTAGACGAAGATGGACACGCTCGTGTAGAGCCCGTAGTAGACACCCTCGTAGCCGTACGAAATAGTCACGAGCACCATCGCGGTGAGGCAGCTCACGAACTGTAGCGCACGCAGCGAGACTCGTAGCGTCCGCATGGTCGACGGAGACACAGCGACCAGCATGGCAGCGTCACGAGGGTCTAGTGCCGATCCTTGAGACGCGATGGACGCAGCAGTCCGTCAAGACGTGGGGCGCAGGCTGCAGCGACCTATTTGCCATGGAGCGCTGCTATTTGCAGTGGCCACTGAACTACGGACAGCAAAACGGTCGCTGCGCGTCAAGGGGCAAGTTGAAGTTGCCTCGCCGCTGATTGGCCGGCCGGTTCGTGTGCATGTTGTGTAGGCGCGCTGACTTCAACATGCACCTTGTAGCCAGACGCGCTCTCTGGGAGCTGCTGGTTGTGGGTTGATCCTGCCGCAGGAAGCGCATCTTTTGTGAGTTCTAGAGGACGACAGCGGGCGGCAGTAAACTCTGCGGGGCTGCATGACGGGACGACGGGGACGACAACGTGAAGGAGTAATAGACTAAGTTGTGGATTGCATTAACGCGACACTAGCCGTGCGGCACACGCACGAGGCGAGGCGGTTCGACCCCGACCTCCTTGAGCTCCGCGCGCTTTACACCTTGGCGGCGGGTCCGTCGGCCTGGTTGCCGATGGGGGAGAGCGCGCCCGACGTGGGCGTGGCGTTCTGGTGGTAGGGCACGGGCTCCTCGACCTGCACGTCCGTGAGTCCCTGCGACGCCTCGGTGCTGGCCACGAACGTGAGGCCGAGCGACACGAGGAAGAGGAACATGGTGATGAAGGCGAAGGCCGTGGCGGCCTTGAGGTTGTGGCAGTGCCAGCCGTAGCCGCAGTTGCTGGTGTAGTCCGAGGCGGCCAGGCAGATGGCGGCGATGAGCAGCACGAGCGCCAGCACGGCGTCCGTGGCCTGCTCCAGGCGCAGCGCCGGGCGGTTGGCCACGTGCAGGATCTCCACGGCCACCACGTACCACAGCGTGTACAGCATGCCCGTGTAGCCCATGAGCAGCACGAAGGTGGACGAGTGCGAGGCGCCGCCGCCGTAGAAGCCGCCGGCCGCGAAGGCCATGGCCAGCAGGCTGCAGATGAACTGCAGGCCGCGCAGGCCCAGACGCACGTACGCCAGGTTGGTGTTGGACACGGCGCCGATCATGGCTGTTGCTGTGGTCTTGGCGCTTCCTTCCTGTAGCTGCTGAGTCTCGGCGCGCAGATTGGCGAATGGCTCGGGTGCCGTTCTTCCGGGCGCGAGAGTGTGGGTAAGCGCGCCTGCGACACGCGCCCATACAAACGCCAGGCCAAAGCGAGGTTTTTCGACCGTACCCAAGAAAACCGCAGACGGGGCGCGCTGGCAAAAGCGACTTAAAGCGCACTGCAACCTGGACTGGAACACGCGCCGCCGAGATTCATATGCTGCACGGCCTGCTGTGGCCGGCAGCGCCGCTTGCTGTCGCCGGCAAAGACGTGTCTGCAGCGGCTGGCGGCCGCGTGCTTCCGGCGGCGAAGATGAAGCTGGGTTGACTTCGCACTGGATTCCAGCGGCGTTAAGCAATGCAGGGCTGTCCGCTGGCAAGCAGCAACAAGCTGCGGCCTGCGATGGTGCGCGCTGCATGTTGCGGCGGAAACGCCCAGGCGTCGTGAGTGAACCCAAAGACGGCGGCGCGTTGCCTAATCTCGCGCTGTCTGGCGGATCGCGCTCCTGTCCACGCCGGCCACCCGGAAAATCCACCGCAAGAGCGCGGGGCGCGCCGACAGCTGTCAGCTCAGGCGAGACTTATCTGGCCCCGGCAGCTGAAACGCTGCGTGTGCCATGCTGGGGCTTGAGGCCGAGTGTTGAGGCGGCAGCGCTCGGCGGTGCTGTCAGCACCAAGATCAACCCGACAGTACTCGCCGGCTGGCCGGGCAACACACACAGCGAAAGAACTTGATGACCGTGTCTGCGGACCGTGCGAGCGAGCGTTGAAGGTGACTCCAGTCTCCAGCTGCGCAGTGCAGCACGGAGAGCTGCATCCAAGTCCGCTTGCACAAAGCTTGCTTCGAGCATGGCGGCCCCGCGCGGTACGCTCTCTCCGGTAACGCCACGGCATATCATCGACCAGAGAAACGATGATGGAAGAGCTAGAAGAATGACACTCGACCAACGCAGGTGAAGCCAGGTAAACCGATTGTTTGAGCTGTCGGCAGCGTCGGCTTCCGGTCCGGGCAGTGCCATTTGCAAGGCTCGGATCGAGGCCCGATCACTTGCTGATGGACCGCACGATCTCCTCGGCGCTGTCTCAAGCAAATTCTTTTGCTGATTTTGCTTGCAAAGGAATGGCAATCCTGCATGCGGCTTCAACCTAGATTATCCCAAGCCTACTCCTGACGTTGGACACTCTCAGAGCGTCAACACCGGCGAGGGTAAACTACTGTTGATAGCTACACTTTGGCGTGAACGACGAGCTTCTCCACAGCTGCCTGCTAAGGCCTACCAGAAGCGAAAAAAGCCGAAGCACCTCGTGCGCAGGGCGAATCTACACACTCGTTCGATTGAAGGTGTGAGCACAGTTGACGGCACATTCGATCACGGAGGAGATTAAACGTGTGCTTTTAGTGCTCGCGTTCTTATGAGCAAATCGATAAAACTGCAGCGCACGGCGCGAGCAGCGAGCTGCCCTTCCGCTGCAATTCAGTATCAGTGCTCGGCTACATATCAACACACACGCAGTCGAGTTGGTCGGGATGTAAGGAGCTGATCTAGGCCCGCGGGGGTGGAGGCCCCCGCGTTCCACTCTCATCAACGCCTAGACAGTGACAAGGCCGAGCTCAGAACGAGCCCGGCCGCCACCAAGCATTCCTATTCCACGCCTGTAACAGAGCTAGCGCTACGGAGGAGAGCAAGTAAACTCCTGACATAGAACGTGGCGACGACACACAAATCCATCTATCCTCGGCCGAGTATTTTTCCGAATGACTCGGAACGTTCGGAGCTGCTCAAAAAATGACTGGCGTGCAGCCATCACGCAAAAGTAACGATTAAGTGGCTAAAGTAAGCATAAGAGACAGACTACCTCACCGCCCCGAATAAAAGCCTCTCCATTAGGCGCCGCACATTCGGGTCGAGATGATGCTGCAGTTGCTGCGCTGTGTACGCGCCGCGCCGACCGCCGCGCGGGTCTTGAGGCGCGATGTTTCTCGCCCAGCGCCGCCGTCAAAGCGCTTCAGCAGCAGCCAGTCGAATTCTGACAAGCCGCTGGGGCTGAAGGACGGCGTGAAGACGGCCTCGGGGCTGTCGCCCACCATGCAGATGCTGGTGGCCTACGTGGTCGTGGGCATGTCGGCCATGGGCGTGGTGGCGCGCTACAAGAGCCGGGATGCGAAGGAGGATGAGGTGCGTGGATTGCCCCAGATTCCGACAGCGACATGTTGCACTTGACCAGGTGTCGGACTGGCGGCAACTGCCGAAAGCTGAAGTTGTGCTCACGTCACGCGCTGCCTCTTGCCTTGTCGTTATCAGAACGTGCGCATCTTCAACATGGCCAAGCGCGCTGTGGTGAAAGATCGGCGAGTTTTCGAGACCGTGGGGTACCCGAAGGACTTCGAGCGGCTTCCGGAGCTGGACGCGGATGGATCGGCTGTTGAGAGCAAAAGCAGCGAAGGACGCTTTAAAGTCACCGGCGACAGCGGCAGCGTGGTGGTGCACTACCGCCAGAACCTGCATGTCGGCGAGGACGAGGACAGCAGCATCGTCACATTCGACGAGTTGAGTGTCGAGACAGAGGACGGATCCAGCTTCTCGGCGCTGGAGGCGTTCCTGGAGAACCAAGAAGTCGTCACGCACCAAAAGTCCGAGTCGCTGGGCAACAAAATGTTCTTCCCCGTGATCGGCGGCGTGCTTATCGGCGGCGTAGCGTCGTTCTTCGCCATCCGCATCCTGCGCAACAGACCGTTTTACGTGCACAAGCTCGTGCTGGACCATGTAAACAACCACGACATGGCGCGGCAGTTGCTTGGACACCCGATCAAGAGCGACCGCTCCAAGTACGTCGGCGTGCTTACGAATGAGGCTGCCAACTATACAATCGCGTGCAGCGGACCGAAGGGCAACGGCACGCTCATCGTCAAAGCCTTCAAGAAGGACAACCCGGAGGAGAAGTCTGCAGACGCACAGGACAAACCCACCGGAGTCATGACTACACCAGGCACGTCCTGGAAGTTCTCCACTCTCGTGCTGTCCGTGAGTCGCAATGAGAAGCGCAAGGCGAAGAACGCCAAGACGATCAACCTTCTAAACAGTGGGGACGTGCCGCCAGTGTCATCGCAGAGGCATTAGATTTAACATCTGAGGGTCAACAGCCGGAGCACTCAGCGACATAATAGACTAATTGGCAAGACAAAACAGTACGAACACCCACACAGCAAACAACCTGCAATTGTTGGCGGGAACGAGTTCACATGACTGATGACGATCAGGGAGCTTGCTTTGGCCGGAATTCCATCGGTTAAAGTCCGGCTCAATACCTTCAAATCTACCAGCAGCAAACGATGAAGCAGAACAATGCACGATTCGAAAGAGCGTAGCTGTCGGAATGTACCACTAAGTTAGAAGAGGCACGAGCAACCCAGGTGATGACGCCAATTGACTCCACTCTCGAATTCTCTCCTTCGGCCGCAGGTGCTTACTCTCTTCCTCGACGATGCGTTTGGCATTGGCTCCGTACATGGTTACACTTGTCTGCATGCTGCTCCGCGGTCTGCAGTTGGTGTGCGCTCTGATTTCAATGATCACCGCGACGATGTCGTTCCCCAAGTCTACGACTCCCAACGATCCACTTTATCGACTCGGCAGTGCAGAGACCACCTTCGTGCTGATGGTGTCCTACACGGTCGTCGAGTATTCCGGCGCCTTCTTGGTTCTAGTCGAGCTATTCCCCATGATGCTACGGCCTCCTGCAATGCTCACACGGGTAACCGACAGTCTACTGTCCACCCTGGCACTAAGCTCCGGGATCGTCCTAGCCAGCAGTGACTATGTCCAGCATTGTGAAGACTACGGCGGTTTGGTGCACTGCGACAACTTGAAGGCTTCCTACATCTTCGTCATCTTAAGTGTGGTGCCCCTCGTTGGCTCCGTCCTCGTGACGTTCGTGAAATCGGAAGACCAGAGGTTCGCCGAGATCGAGTGTCGTGATCGAGCGGGCAGCTACCGAATGGTGGCCACCCCAATTAGCTCCGCACTGTCACCGGTTGACAGTCGAGGCATCATCACGGTTTAGAGGCGTAGATGTGAAAGCCATGTAACAGTTCGTGAACTCGTGGAAGTCAATTTGATTTATGTACTGAGTTACTGTGCTGCACGACGACGCATGGCTGTAGGAGATCGCAGGGCAGTCGCTGTGCAGTTGCGTCGGAAGTCTAGGTGTCCGTTGCTCGAGCGGCGCTTGCGACTGCTTTCGTAGTAAGTGTCTCGACGACGACGGTTGTTTTGAACTCGGTCATAGCGCTTGTCTGCTACGTAGATCACTACGAAGCACGCGACGAAAGTGAGACCGATGGAAGCGAAGAAAAGGCCAAGGCCGCACACGGGTCCGATACACGCGTCGCCTGTGCCTTTCCTGCCTTTGTTGGAGCTCGATACAACAGGAGCAGCGGCAAAAACTTGAGAAAGCTCGTCCTGCATGGTGCGTTGTCGCTGAACAGGAATGTCGTTATTGACTTGAGGCAGAATGACCGGGCTCGACGGGGTTACGACTCTCTGGATTTGTGAGGTGGTTCCGCGTCGAAGTGAGTTGGCGTTGGTCTTTACTGGAAACTGGAGAATCAGCAAAAGCATCGCCATGACAAGGGGCACCGCCAAGTAGGATGCGGACGACTTCACCCGCATGGTAATTGTTGGGGCAGTGGCGACGGAAACAGGTGTGTAGTAGAGTAGAAGTGAGATAGTGATGTTGTGCGTCCTGCTAGGCAAGCCAGCCCGATTCGTGTATTGTTGCATCATCCCAGGATGCACTGCCATAAATGTATCGTCGTGGAGCTTTTGAAACCAACGCTTGTCACTTTTATCTTCTCCGTGTTCTCAAGCAAACTATTTTCACAGCCTTGCTAGTCCAAGAACTGTTGATAGGTATTGATGCTGAGCCTTATAGAAGCTTTCATGGAGTAGGTGAATGTTTGAATCACGTGGTCGCACGCGAGCGTCTACCTTAGAAATAGAGCAGTAGCATCTAGCTAGATTACTGATGTTTCCTCGCTGTATATTTGAAACGCCTTCAATCTTTCGAGTGAGTACATCCCGCGATGGCTGATCTGTAGTTTGTTATACCCTGCACTAAGGATATGCAATAAGTTCATTAACTTTCTTGTCCAGGGATGTCGTTGCTTATAATTTAAGGTGACAGTGCCATGCTCGATCTGTGCTCCGACAACAACGGGCGCCGGAGCCACCCGCCCTACGTACATCGAGGTGAGACTGACTCAAAGAAATCGCGCGACTTGAGTCTTTGTGTTTAGAAGTATCGAAGTATCGCTGAAACTAGCATTCGTATGTCCGCAACCACATCCATCTAAGTCGTCAACTCGTGCCAAAGCTGTCATATGCGTGTCGAATGAAGCTTATATTGTGAGAGGCCATCAATGGATAGTAGCGTACGCTGGCACTGATCGAGTTACGGGAGGTCAAGTAAAATTAAACGAGTGTTTATAATAATTTCACCTGTAATACACCCACGCATTTATGGAGATCGGAGAGAGAAAGGAAAAATAAAGGGTTGCTGCGAATGGCGATAGTATGGAGTATGGATCAATTTTATACACCGCGCAAGATTCAGCGTTGCAGTGAGCGCACAGGCCTAAGAGAATACTTGCCATCATTGTTAAGGCTAGATTCAGTGGCATTACGATCGACCTAAAAGCACTTGATCCGATAGGTGATAGAACCCACATGAATCATCGTAATTTCGTTTATCTACCTGATACAAACATACTAGCGGATCGGCAAAGAATTTAAGAAGTTGGTAATTGCGCTGCGAGACTTTTTCTCGCTGCACTTACGTGGAGTGCTTCAAACAGTTACATGGACGGCAAACTCCCAGTAATGTTTGCACAAGCCTGATCGCCCAACTCACGCCCTCGCGGTATGCGTGTTAACGCATGTTCCTCCACTTCTAGCAATAGTGCTCCTCGAGTGTATCCCGGCAACTATTCAGACCTAGGCTGGAAAGCCAACTATGGGTACTGGATCCGCTTCTTTCTCAGTGGAATTCTCGTTGCTGTGAGCACCACGTACCAGATAACTGGCCTGGTGGATCGCCTTCACGTTTCGTTGGCACAATGCTTGGGAATCGCGGTTATGCTCATGACGGTGTACGTTGGGACTTTGTTGACGATTGCCATTGCTTGGGTTTTCCCCGTTCCGTTCGGAGTACTCGTTGGCATTGGACCTTGTTTCGTTGTCTTCGGAGTTATCTTAGTTCTTACGATTGGCCTTAAAAAGTTCACGACGAACCCAGGACTTCGTCACGAGATGAAGTTGCAGTTTTGCATTTTAGGAGCCCAAGGTTGGATTGCGGTGATTTATCCAGCGTTTAGCGGTATCTACCTTAAAACCAGCTCTAATGAACGTGCAGGCCTAGTACTCCTTCTTCCTGTCACCAAAATAATTATGAAGAATTTCCTGGCATGGGCATCTTCTCACTTAGAAGATCACGTCCCTCTAATTGCTGTGTTCTCAGTAGAAGTATTTAATGCGCTTTATGTGGCAACGTGTATGCAGTCGACAAAATCAACTCTAGCAACGGCTGTCGTAATTATATTCGACATCATTGGAAAAAGAATGACATTTTTTTTCGCTAATTACTCGTACACGAACCATTCACAAACAAGCCCAGTTGCTGGAGTCTGCCACGGCAACGGAAAAGCATGCAGATACAGAGCTTATCCCGAAAGTTATATTAGCTTCCCAACACCTGAAAACATTCCGAACACGCAAAGGCACAATCATCAGAGTGCGAGCCCCCTTAAAGCTTCTACTAGGACTTGAGAATGAACGCGTGCTAGATTCGCTTGTTGACCGCCTACTCTCGTTTGAAAAGCGTGAAGCGCAGGCTCTAGAAGCAAGCAAAAACAATGTTTTATCTAGCTCTGTCAAAGTAGTTCTAGGCGACTGTACATTACAGAAGTCAAATTCTCTTTGCACCGAACCCGTAGATGTAGACGATATGCTCCACGTGATTCCACCAACCCGAGTGCACGCACACGAGGGTCATCGACTAGAGCTAGTCGAATGCACGCTTCAGCTCCTCTTCAGCTGTGAATACCATGCTCTCGTGGAGTACGTCGAGTGTGCTGTACCCATGATATTCGGGATTTACTCCAGCATCCTATGCCAGCTACCGTCCCGCAAATACTACCCGCTCACACGAGACATGGCCCCGGGTCAACTAGAAGGTATGCTGACGAGTCTTTCGGTGTATGTGGCGTTGGAGGTGGCGTCGTTCCTAGTGATGCACATGATCTTAAAGCGGAAGTTCAAGCTGTCAGCTCTATATCAGCTGGCATTCGTGCTCGAGACACAAGTCGTGCAGATCCAGAGCCGCCTCTTCTTTTGGATAGTATTTATTCTTCAGTTCACGCTGCAACACTATGGCGTGGACTTCACGTTCAAATTTGAGTGGATGCATTAGAGACTCGATACGGGATGGATTTGACTGCATCAACTGATAACGTTTTTATCAATGTGTTTTGCCGAGGTTCAGGCCTTTCATCTGGTACCTCTACTAGTCCCCAATTCTTGATCTGCGCGTGTAGAATGTATGCACGAGTTTGGTGTGCTGTACGGCAGGCAATTTTGCTTTCATGTACTCACTAAAGCTCGACAAAGTGTAAAGATGTCAGAATTGTGCAGGTCTTCTGCAAAAAAAAAAAAAAAAAAAAAACGTTAGTACGATGTATTATGAAACCTTCTTGGCAAGCATCAAGCTAAGTCGGGTACACGTAAAGCTAAATCAAGTTCTATTCTAAGCGTTTGAATCATACCATCTTCACGAGGCTGAAATAGGTGACGACAGGCTAGCTCCAGTCCAGGAACAATAACTATCAAACCAAACAAGAGCGAGATTCATAGCTACCTGCATGAACCCAAAGCGCCTCGTACAGGTGGCGCCTACACCAATGGCTCTTGGGCGCAATTGTACGCAGCCTCCATTAAAATGCCAGGGTACTGGTGCACAGACTCAGTCTAAAGCAGGGACTGCTTCGTGGAGAAGTCGAACCGTAAAACTCGGACGAAATCTCAGCACTACATACAGCAGTCTACAAGTCAGTCATCGCGGAATGTATTCGATTGAAAAATTGAAAGCATTCCAGACCTATTGTGATAAGACATCAGTGGTGCGTGCAGTAAGTGTTTGCTTCCTAACACCCATACCATCACTATTAGTCGTAATTCTGCTTGAGTGTATTCCCTTACGAGCCCCAGAAGAAGGGTGGAAAGTTAACTCTGGATTCTGGATCCGCTTCTTTCTGAGTGGTATGGTCATTGCTGTAAGCAGCACATTTCAGATAGCAGATGTGGTGGACCGATTGCGCATTTCGATAATGCAATGCCTGTGCATTGGTGCAGTGGTAATGAGTGTGTATGTTGCGACGCTTGTGACAGTTGCAAGCATGTGGGTTTTCCCGGTGCCATTTGGAGTCGTTTTTGGTATTGGACCAGTCTTTGCTGTCTACACCATTGTTTTGGTTTTAACTATTGGCCGCAGTATTTTTATGGCAACTCCTGGTCTGAACCAAGAGATTAAACTACAATGTTATGCTTTGGGGGCTCAAGGGGTCATTGCTTTCATATATCCAGCATTTAGTAGTGTATATCTCAAAGCAAGTTCAACACAACGTGCGGGCCTTGTGCTTCTACTTCCACTGACAAAGACAATCATGAAGAATACTGTTGCTCGAGCTTGCTCGCACTTAGAAGATTACGTTCCAGTGATTGCAGTGTTTTCAATTGAAGTTTCTAACGCACTGTACGTGGCGACCTGTATGCAGTCAACGCAATCTACGTCGGCCACTATCGTTATTATCACGTTCGACATCGTGAACGGTGCACTAATACTTCGCTCATTAATAAATCGCACACAGGCGATTCACAAGCAACGACAATTGTTGGAGGACAACTCGGCAGGTAAATATCATCCAGCTGAAGAGCTTTTGCCGTCAGTGATGCACGCTTCTCAGCACTTTCGGATATTCCGGACTCATCGAGGGACAGCCATTAGAGTACGGGCTCCTCTCAAATTACGACTTGGAACTGAAACAGATCGAGTGCTGGGCTCACTTGTTGGGCGACTACTTTCGTTTGAAAAACGTGAAGCTAAAAAATCTACTAGTGAGACAGCAATTCCAAGCTTCACCGATGTAAATTCTTCAACTCCCCCGAAGCTACCAAAACCAAGTTCGGATTGCGCTGCATCTGTGGGGCCACATACTTTAACACATTCGATGCAATCCTCCAAGCAAGCTTTTCGACACGAAGAGCAGAAGCTAGAGCTAGTCGAAAGCACGCTTCAGCTCCTCTTCAGCTGTGAATACCATGCTCTCGTGGAGTACGTCGAGTGTGCTGTACCCATGATATTCGGGATTTATTCGAGCATCCTATGCCAGCTACCGTCCCGCAAATACTACCCGCTCACACGAGACATGGCCCCGGGTCAACTAGAAGGTATGCTGACGAGTCTTTCGGTGTATGTGGCGTTGGAGGTGGCGTCGTTCGTAGTGATGCACATGATCCTAAAGCGGAAGTTCAAGCTGTCAGCTCTATATCAGCTGGCATTCGTGCTCGAGACACAAGTCGTGCAGATCCAGAGCCGCCTCTTCTTTTGGATAGTATTTATTCTTCAGTTCACGCTGCAACACTATGGCGTGGACTTCACGTTCAAATTTGAGTGGATGCATTAGAGACTCGATACAGGAAGGACTTGCACACAATGCTGCAAAGACGGAAAAATTGTCGCGCGAGTATATGGCGAAGGAAACCGTCTGAAGTTGGCCTGCGCACTAAATTGAGCTTGGTGTCGTCGAGCATAAACCAACAAGAGAGAATCAGTTACTACGTGATTCTTTTCATAGTCCGAAATGAAGAACTTGGTGCAAGTATCACCTGCTCCTAATGTATCGGGACCGGCGACGGACTCTTACCAGTCACAGACGCTACCAAGGCAGAGCAGGAGAAGCAGTGTGACCGACAAGCATCGACACGTTCGATCTACTCTATGGACACGACAATTTTTTGATCTTGGTCGAACAATCGTTGCTGGTTACAACAAGCTCCAAGTTAGCCATCGCGGAATGTACTCAATCGAGAGACTACAAGCATTCCAGGCGTACTGCGAAAAAACATCGATAGTTCGTGCTGTTGCGGTATGCGTAGTGTCACCCTTACCTTCGCTGATGGTTATCTTGCTCATCGAGTGCATCCCCCTAAGCGATCCAATGCTGGGGTGGAAAACCAACTACATGTTCTGGTTTCGATTCTTTATCAGCGGAGTAGTTATTATAGTTGGCAGCACGTATCAGGTGATAGATATGGTGGATTGTGTACGGATTTCGATGATACAGAGCCTTGCGATGAGCATTGTGGCTATGAGTGTTTACGTTGCCACAGTGATGGTAGTCGCGTACCTCTGGGTTTTTCCAGTTCCCTTTGGAATAGTTGCTGGGATTGGTCCATGCTTCGTTGTCTTCTGTGTTGTTTTGATATTAACGATCGGCCCCAAAGCCTTCGGGACTAATCCCAGACTCGGCCACGAACTGAAATTACAATTTTACGTATTAGCAACCGAAGCCATCATTGCTGTAATTTACCCCGCCTTCAGCAGTGTTTACCTCCGCACATCGTCCAATTATCGAGCGGGGCTGGTAGTGCTGCTTCCTTTCATAAAGCTCACCATGAAAAATGTTGTGGCGTGGGCTTCTTCGCATGTCGAAGACTGTATTCCAGTAGTTGCGGTGTTCTCAATAGAGGTCTTTAACGCACTTTATGTCGCAACATGTATGCAGGCAACAAAATCAACCTTAGCTACCGTTGTCATTATTGGGATCGACGCATTAAATGGCTTGTTGGCATTCCATTCGTTGTTAGGGCGTACCCGAGTGCTACAAGATCAGCAAGAACGGTCTCAATTGTTTAATGATGAGCGTTCTTCCGGGGAACTCATTCCCACTATCGTTTCTACGTCTCAGCACCTTCGGACTTTCAAAACCAAGAAAGGAAGGCTAATTCAAATTCGCTCTCCGATGAACCACAGTGTTGGGCCTGAAATCGAACGTTTACTGGATTCACTTGTGGGCCACCATAAAATATTTATGACACAAGGACAACGAAAACCAGTTAAAATCGACCGCCAGACATTGTGCGCGTTCCCAAAGACCGACAGCACACACAAACCGTCTCGTATTGGCCCTTTTGAATCCCACCGTTTTTTGCTGAAACAGCTAACCACCCAAGAATTATCACACGAAGAGCAAAATCTTGAGCTGGTAGAAAGCACACTTCAGTTGCTTTTCCACTGTGAGTATCACGCGCTCGTAGAATACGTCGAATGTGCTGTGCCCATACTTTTTGGAATTTATTTAAGTATCTTGTGCCAATTGCCGGTGCACAAATACTATCCACACACGAGAGACATGGTGCCAGGACAACTGGAGAAAATGCTTACCAGTCTTTCTGTATATGTAGCTTTGGAAGTTGCGTCGTTTGTCGTGATGCACATTGCTCTTTACCGTAAATTTAAGCTCTCCGCACTGTATCAGCTGGCGTTCGTGCTCGAGACGAATGTAATTCATCTTCAGAGCCGGTTGTTCGTGTGGATCGTGTTTGTCCTACAGTTTACCCTGCTGCACTATGGCGTAGATTTTACTTTTCGCTTTGCCTGGGTGACCTAAAATCTGCACAAATGCATAATATTGAAAGTTAGGTAGGTCAGGCCGAAGAAACGATTCGCAAGCGATTCCAGTTGGGTCCCGTAGCTATGCATTCCGTGCTGAGTCCTAATTTCACGTCGTCGTCGCTGTATCAACTGGCGTTTTTACTCGAGACACAAGTCACGCAGCTCAAAGCCGCCTTTTCGTTCGGACCATATTC
The DNA here is from genome assembly GCA_033558005.1 of Phytophthora taxon juncus. Lineage (NCBI taxonomy): Eukaryota > Oomycota > Peronosporomycetes > Peronosporales > Peronosporaceae > Phytophthora > Phytophthora taxon juncus. The sequence continues at coordinate 2,957,479 of JAUCEE010000003.1, forward strand.
ATTCTCCAGCTCACACTGCTGGTCACAAGACCACATGGCTACATATTTGCTTCAGCGACCATCACTCATGATAGTTCCATTCCGGCCAATGAGTGAGCTCAGAGAGAAAGAGAGAAACGACCAATCAGCGTCCGTTTCACGGATAACGGTCGGCAAGTGCAAGTCTCTGCTACGATCCTGCCATTCTGCAATTTGCCTCGGACGTAGCAAGTGAGACTTTGCACTTCCATCACTCTGATGAATCCCGATGTGCTGAATTTCCTACTGGAGAACGACCCAGTAGGATTCCGCGCGGCGGCGCTGCGTCCCAACATAATGTCGCAAGCGATGGTCTCATCTTTCTCGATGGACGTGTCCGCCTATTCCAGCGACCTCTACGAGTACCCAGCTACCAATCGACCGACCAACGGTCTGCCCAATGCCTTCGTCATGTGCTGGGAGAACGTGCTGGTGCCAACGAAGTGGATGCGTCAGCAATTAGGCCTCAAACCGTCGACCCAAGCTCTCCAAGCTGCCAAGCAGCGGGTCCTTCGCACGCTGAACCTCCAAGCGGCACTTGCAATAGTGGAGCAAGATCTAATCCAATTGCTCAACTCACTGTCGACCTATGGCCCGCTCTTTATTGTGAGCGAGGAGAGCGTCCAGTTCGTCGAAGCCATGTGCAAGACGTTCTTTCCGAGACTGGCCTTCTACCTCGGGAGCACGACGACCATGACCAGTGTGCACGTTATTGGAGCGCCGAGCAGGTTCCAGTCTGCAGCGGACAAGGCGTCGTGGAGAGTTAACCTGCTGCAGAGTTTGTGTCGTGACAGACTCTTTGGTGGAGCACCTCAAAGGCTTTTGGACCCACGAGCCGGCAGGTTTGGACTCGTGGTAGTCAGTCCGCACCAAGCGGATATCGCTGCATGCGGCGATACGTACAAGGTCGCACCTTTTGTTGTCTCCAAGAGTGTGCATGTGCAGAATGCTCGGAACCTAACGCTTGAGGAATTTACTCTACATTTGAGAACACTAGCAGGATATGTCCCGCAAGCTGCACCATGTGACACTAGCTTCGCCATTCAGCTCTAGCTCACAAACAAGTGCTGTAGTTTGTAAAAAAAAAAAAAAAATAGCGCAATTGCGTAGTGCTGTGTTGCTATCAAGGTTGCAGCCCAATCCGCGCGCCCAGTTGCAAGGTCTAAAAGGAGGAATACATTTTGCTAACCATAAACGTCCGACTTAATTGTTTTGACTAGAGACGTTTACTCAGCTTGCTTGTGAGGGTGTCGGTCGTCTCTGCTGGGTTTGTTGCCAATCTTGATGCGCCAATTCCATCTATGAAGAACACAGGCACAGGCGTTAGTTTGTCGCCGGACGCTTTGCCACCTTATTCCGCCGCCGCACGCGAATTCGCACCTGCTTGAAGTGGCTTGCGGCGTCTAAGAGTGCTGCATCGGTTGCTCGTCGAGCTCGTGATAGGGCGAGGCTGCGTCTTTCACGAAATCTGTTGCTTGTGCCAGCCTTGATAGATTCTCCGCTTTCTGCTAGTTGTTCTCGAGTTCGCGACGTTAAAGCCGTCAATTGCAACTTCCACTTGGACATGCGATCACTGCGCTGCTTTTCATAATCTGCGAGGTTGAAAGCTGCTTTGTTCTCTGCTTCGAACATTTCCTGCTTTTCAAGGAGATCCTGCTCGTGTTGCGGCAGCTCAACCTCTACCTGCAACGCGCGATACTGGTCCATTGGTGAATGTAATGCGGGTAATGGCGCCACAGCTGCGTGGCTTTCTACGGCTGTATTGCTGCTTCCAACTGATGATACCACCGATAGTGGAGCATATTCTGTTGACGCTGACGATGAGGGTCGCCGAAATCGATCAACTTGCACAAGATCAGGAAATCGCTCAAAGAAGAGGTGAGCGTAGGCTGGCATATGCCTCACGAATGGGTTCCCCGCAAGTCGCAGAACACGCAGTGACTTTGGGAACTCGCTAACGTCAAAGTCCTCAATGTAATTCATAGATAAATCTAGGAATTTGAGCTGCAGACATTGCACCACGTCAGCTACCATACAGCGGATTGACATTATGAGAGAGTTACGTACATTTTGAAGATGTTTGAGGTTCTTGACCTCTCGGACCCGATTGCCAGCTAAAGCAAGGAACGTAAGCTGGTCATGGTTATCCAGCCCTTCAATCTCCTCGATCAGATTATACTGGAGATACAGCTCCTCCACGTGCGTGAACGCGTCCAGATTTTCGATCTTGCCGATGTCGAGCCAGTCCAGTCGCAGCACCTTCTTAGCCAGCAGCACCTCAATCTCCTTGTCTTCTTCCTCGGAGGTGCGAGCTCGTCTCTTTGGCTTCTTGGCCATTGCAACGCTCTCTCGGATAAGTCTCATGCTGAGTGGAACTGGACGTTCGTTCTCTGTGGGCGTCTTCAGTGCCATGCCCACCATTTCCTCTTCCAGAGCGGCCATCTCGGCATCGGGATCAGCCTGCTCCACCTCCGCTTCGTCGCCGTCGCACTCCGTGCTGCACGACAGCTGCGAGTTGCGGGAACCCTTGAGTCCGAGACTCGCGAGCCACCGCTTGTCCCTGGACGCCATGACTCGCTCGATCGCTCGCTGGTCCTCGACGCGGCGGACGTTCAAGGTCGCGAATAACTCCATGGCAGCTCAGCTCGCTGCAGATGGAGAGCTCTGGACACGGCTATGCAGAATGCCCGAGTCTTTCGCCGTCTTCTCGTCTCTTTGGACGGTCCCATCCGTTACAAGGTCTTCGTGGGACGAGGCTCGTAACGCCGTCGACGCACGTTCTGCTGGTCCAACGCGAGCAACTTGAAGTGGCCCGCCAATCACCGATCGGACAGACCGCCATCCAGCCAATCAGAGCGGGGGGTTCTATACAATAGGGGCTACGAGTCATATGTCCGATCATGTGGGCATGAATGCAGCTGAGCCGCGTGCGCAGCGAGACCGGCAGGGAATGGGCAGAGCGGCATGGTGTCGACCTTATCATTTCTCCAGCTAGATCAGACGCTGCTTGCATCAAGCGCGAGCAAATTTAGATCCTTCTATTTTTGCGTCGAGGTGTTGTAAAGGCGTGAGCGTTGTCGCTTGGTCTTGTCCTGCTTGACTTGGCTGCTACCCCCATGGCTCTATATCTGTGCTTTGGTCCTGGTCACAGCTCGCTGGTAGAGGTGTGGGGCTGGTAGCGAGCGCAAGCAGCTGCAAATGGCGCTGTTCTACGACTGCTGGAAGAGCCGAGGCGCCACGCTCGAGCGATTGCAGCAGCTCCTTGAGTACGTTCCATCCAGAGGAGAATACGTGCTCCAGTACTTGTCAATGGATTGCTGACCTTCATCCTGGTGCATCTCGCTCTGTTCAGCGATGCCGAAGACCAAGCTGAGACCGAACGCAAGGCTGCCACACATATCCAGCGGCTTTTCCGAGGCCAGAGAGTCCGTGCTGCCGTCACGTTACAGACGTAAGACCTGTTGATGTGGACCGCCTTTTGCCTAGACAGTCATCATTTGGATCTGGCCTTGATTGTTGATGTAGAGATGCCGAACTGATGATCTCCCGCGTGTACCGAGGACACCTTGCGCGACGACGGTGCAAAAGGCTGCGTGCCGACGTAGCGCGCTCCCATCGGCGAGCTGTGCTCAACTTTTACGCCGTTGTGATCCAGAAACTTGTTCGTGGAGTGAGCAGCAGAACGAACCGCCTTGACTTCCGAAAACGCAAAGCTTACATTAGCGAGCTTGCAGCAAAGGGGGATCACATGCGTCGCATGCTTAAAGAGAATCTGCAAAAGCAAAAAGAACGGGAACAGCTAGCAAGTGAGGAAGCAGCAAGAGAAGAACTCGTCAAAGTCACACAAGACCTGCATCATTTAGTAAGCACTCGCGCTGTTGCTGGAATCTACAACTCGCCTATGCAGCCTTCAAGTGCTACAAGTTTTGGTGTACCTGTAGAAACACACATTCGAGAGAATGCGCGGCGCGTCGTCACTACTAGGCTAGCTGCAGCTCACCCACCTTCCAGATTAACGCCGTACCCTCCCTCCAACAAAACGACGCTGCAAGCCACAGCTCCCTACGACATCGTACAACGACAGACACGCAAGCAAACAAAATACCACAAGCTTAGGCGCATAGGCACCACAGATTTTGCTGCCGTCTACAACCCAGAACAGGATGTCGCGCGAAAGCGAAATGCACCGGGTATCAACGCCGGGATCGAGTACTTGGATGACTGGAGAAATCCTTACAAAAAGCGAGGAGTACCGCGCAACAAGCGTGACCTGCTTCCTCATTTGTCCACGTTAGGAAATGCTCCTGAGACTCCGTTCTACTTGACCTACGGCGGAAACAAGAGTAAAGTGCTAGCGAATGACCGCTTCGACGTGTAAAGTAACCCAAACAATAATCATATCTGATAAAAGCAGGAGAAACCACATCATGCACCCCTTACTACTAACAGGGGCGGAGAGTGCGTCAGTGGCTTCAACAGTTGATTGTTTACTCGTCGCTAACCTTCTTGAACTCGTTCATGTTGGTGCCCGCAAGGCGTTCACCTACAAACACAAAAACAACAACTGGTCAACGACAAATACCAAATCCCCAAAACCAACCTCCAGCTCGCACCGAAAAACTTGAGGCTGGAGATGACGGTCTCCTCTGCACCGTTGTTCTCCTCCACAAAAATGGTGATGTTCTTGACGCGCTGGAACTTGACAAAGCGCAGCTCCACGTCGTTCTCTGGCAGCAGGTCCTCCTCCTTGAGCTCGATGGTCTGCGTGGGCTCCACGTCGCCGGCGTCTGAGAAGCCGAGGTTCGGGCGGTTCACGTAGAGCTTGATGACGCGCGGCGCCTCCTCGCCAGGCGGCGCCACGATGTTGAGCGAGAAGACCTTGACGGCGTCCTGGAATTCGATGTACAGCATCAATTGCTCTAGATTACGCATCATACCATGATAAAAAAGCATCAGGAATAAAACAGTTGCAGATGAAATACAGACAGATCTCCCGAGGCCTAACCATCGGCGTCCGACTTGAGCTGCAGCGTCTCGTCGCCGATGAACAGGTTGCCGAAGGGCTTGTTGGGGTCCTCGTTCAGGCAGTAGCAATCCTTGGAGCTGATGGCCTCCTTCAGGTCCCCGTAGGGCCGGGTCTTGGCGGCGGCGGCGGCGCTCATGTTCCTGCGAGGCGGATTGCAAAATGATGGGATCCTCCCCCGACCGACCACCGAGATGACTTGGCGTTTGTATGCTATTTTGACCTAACCCGTATTGATGCGAATTAGAAATGGCACTGAACGTTTAGAAACGTTCTGGAACAAAAGATACTTTTCGTTTGTTTGTTGTATTTTTGTATGAAACCAGAAACTTTTTCGTATTCGAAGTACAAATTGATTTTTTGTTTAGTATTTCTACTGCTAGGACAAGCAACAACAGCAACAACTAGACGACATCCCTCTATCTCTTCGTGTGGTTAATGTAACGGAGCGACAGCATCGACAGGACGCGGAAAATGAAGATGGCCGCGAACACGTAGCCGAAGTTTGCCCAGCGGTCGTCGTAGTTGTAGCTGAACGTACCCTCGATGAAGCCCTTCACCGTCGTGTGAGAAATGGTGATCGGAGCTTGCCTCAATGGCTGACACCCGAGGTTCGAACCGATGTTCTCGTACTGGCTCAATGACTCGTTCCACGTGGGCTCCTCCGGGCAGTCACAAAAGACAATGGCCGACAAAATCGCAATGCTAAAGCGCTGCGGAACAATCGTGTACAACCACTTGTATCCTTCGGGGATCGAAGAAGACGGCGGGTTGAACCCGGCGAACAGCAAGAAGATCGAATTGATGAGTGCGCCCATGACAGCAGCCACTTCAATGCTCGGGAAAGCGTGAATCAACAGTTGCGCAAAGTACATTTGGCCCAGAACGAACAAAGACACATGCACCCAGTACAGCACTGCTGTGGCGAACCCTTGAAAGCCAACCATCGGGTAGAAGATGACAGTGAAGAGTAGGCACTGTCCAAACACGTAGGGGATCTCAACCACAGTCGTCGCAACGAAGTACCACAATGCATTGTAAGTCTGAGCAGCTCGTTCACGGTAGAAAGCAGCACGATCGTTGGAGTATACAGGAAGCGTGCCCATAAAACCAGCCATAGCCATGAACAGCGTTGACATGAAGACCAAGCCGACACCGCCCATCAGGCCGCTGTATGTCGAGTAGTCCACACTCAGGAAAGCCAAACCACAAATGATAGCGACTCCAAGCACAATGGCAAACCGGGTCAGGTTGAATGCCGGGGTGCGCCAATACAAATCAAAAAACCGCTTCATGAGGAAGTACAACTGGGTAGAGCCCTTGGACGCGCGCTTTTTCATGAACATCACCTCCGGCCAGTCGGGCGATACAGTAGTAATACCAGGCTGCAACAAGGTTTCGTCCATCATCCGCTTCTCTTCACTTTTCGAGAATATGTCAACGAAGTCCAAGTCTCGAGCGCGGCCGCTACTGACACCGGCACCGATCACCTCCAGCATCCAAGTCGCAGGATTCTGCTTCGGCGGGCACGGCTTCACGCCGGGAATCGCTTCCAGATAGTTTACTAGTTTCTGGCACCTGTCGCCAAGCTCGCCGACAAATACAGATTGGCCACCACGCTTCAACAGGATCAAGTGATCAAACAAGAAGAACACGTCCGAGGAAGGCTGATGGATCGTGCACACAATTGTACGGCCGCTGTCAGCCACCTTACGCACACCATCCATGATCACCTTCGCAGAGTGAGCGTCCAAGCCACTCGTAGGTTCATCCAGGAACAGGATACTTGGCTGGGCAGCCAGCTCCACCCCGATCGTCAGACGCTTCATCTGCTCCTGAGAGCTACCACGAACAATCTGATCTGCAATGTCGTGCATATCAAGCAAGTCGAGGCATTCTTCGACTGTGTCGTACTTCTTGCTGTCTGGTACACTGCTGTCCTGGCGCAGGAATGCACTGAAAGTGAGTGCCTCACGCATGGTGGACGCTTCCGAATGAATATCCATCTGCTCGCAGTAACCCGTAGCACGACGAATTGCGAGGTCATTGGCCTCGTGGCCATTCAGGTAGATCTTGCCTCGAATGGTGCCCTCCGTCTTACGTCCAGCAATCACATCCATCAGGGTTGTCTTTCCGGCGCCTGTAGATCCCATTAACGCCGTCAACGTACCCGGTGTTGCATATCCGTTAATTCCCTTCAGTAAGTCGAGAGTCTCCTTCGGGTTTGTCGGGTCTGGAACTGTGTACCACAAGTCCGTGAACGCAATTGTCACCGGAACGAAATTCTTCTCACGCCGAGGAACCTCTACCATAACATCGTCGTGAGACGTGTCCGAGTTCGTGTCATCTGAGTGCTTGGGCGTCGTTGCCAACGCATACACATCTTGAGCTTCGTCCTCGATTTCCTTTGGCAATAGCTGGATGTTTGTCGGTGCCAAATACCGTCGGTACTCGAGAAGATAAGTACTGAGCGCCAGAAGGAACACGTAAAAGATGATCATGAAGATGGCACCAGTCCACAGCCACGTCGTGCTCGACGGAACACCAAATTGGTCGAGATAGTACTCGCCCATGTTCATGTTGAACTTGGAACAATAGTTGACGCCGCCGTACTCGCACACGTTGTACTTGGATGAGCGGTACTCGTTTACTGACAGCGCTCGCATGCACCAGCCGATGGGATTGATCCAGTAGATCCAGACCTGTAATCAAGCACAAGAAAGCATAAGTAAATCACAAAAGTGTCGAGTTCGATGCAATTTTTTTGCACAAACGTACCAGGTAATCCGGAATTTGGCTCTTAGGCTGCACGAACCCAGCAAAGATAATAATGAACACGATCGAGAATGATGACATCGGCTTTGCAATATCCAGGTTCGGGCACATTGCTGTCAACGCGAAGAACCATGTCGACAGCACCAGGTTGGTCAGAATCAGCAGCACTAAATAGATGAAGTACGCTCCAACGTTCGCGACGAACCCGCACATCCAATACACTAGCGAGCCGAAGATCAAGATCTCGAAAATCGACGGAGGCATCAGCGCGATCGAGTATCCGATTACATACGCGGCTGTTTGGTAGAAATTTGCACCTCGCTGCTTGTAAAAGATTTCTCGAGCCTCCATAAACACAGGGATCTGCGAGCCTTGGCTCAGTGACATGAACATCACTGCCTGGAAAATAACGCCCAGCATGACTTGCACGTTAGTAGGATCGACCTGGTAAAACGTGCTGCCGTAGATCAGGCCCATGATGCACGTCATGGCCACACGACTCGCAACATAGGCCTTGTTACGCCACAAGATAGTCATATGACGAACGCTTAACGCCACAGTGTTCTGCCAAAATGACTCACGAAACTCTGGGACTGGGTCCATGTACTCACTCATGTGCTTCTCCAGCTCCGGTTCCATCGGAGCTTCGATCATTCCAATCAAATCAGCGTACACGCGAGACTGGTTGAAGTGCTCAGCAAATTCGCTGGCAACGCGAGGGTGCTTCGTCATACCAACAGGAAGAGCAACCTCGTATTGGTGCTGTAGGCGCGTACCAAGATCAAGCAGGTAGTCGGCGATATCGCGATCGGGAGGGCACTTAAAACCCAGGCTCTCGAAATACTGAAGCACTTGATCACGCGGTCCATGGTACATGACATCGCCTTCGTTCATGATCAAAACGTAGTCGAACAATGCAAACACTTCTGGAGCAGGTTGCAGAAGCGAAATTGCCACTGCCTTGTGTAACGTCTTCGCAATATTGCGCTGCGTGCAGATTATATCGTACGTCGCAGCACTATCCAGACCGGTACTGATCTCGTCCATCAAGCTCACGTACTTCATGCCGAACTCCATTTCGCCCGTGGTCACACGCTTACGCTCACCACCGGAAACACCGCGAACCAGCGCATTGCCGATGATCGTGTTTTCACAATCCTGAAGACCTAGTTGACCGATCACAATATCCGGATAGTTTTTGTAGTACGCCTTCGCTGCCTCCAAGGCAGCCAGATTCTCCTCTACAGAACCCTTTGTGAAAGTCTCCGCTCCACGTTCAGATAACCCACCACCTACAAACTTATGCGCATACTCGAGGGTCTCGCGGGTCGTCAGTGTTGCGAAGTGCTTGTCAGTCTGGGGAACGTATTCAATGAACTGAGGAATGCGCTCCACGATATCTTTCTGAGCCACACCGTTGTACGTGATCTCACCCTCGACAGTAATATTGCTCTCCACTGGAAACTGTCCCGACAACATCTTCATCAATGCTGACTTACCTGAACCAGGCTGACCAAGCACCAACGTGATCGTGCCTGGCTTGAACACGCCGCTCGCGTTCTTCACGATTTCCTTTCGCACTACGCGTCTCATGGGTGAAATTCGGGCACACGCCTTGGCGACCGTATTGAGCAACGTCGGCAGCTCGGACTTCGCGGTCACGTCCTCAGTGATTGTAATGTCGGCCGTCACGGACAGGTTCTTGTACCTCACCTCGAGCTGTGGCATCTCGCTGCCGATGGCTGGCTCGAACTTGGACACAAGAAAGCTGTTGAGCTCCTCGGGGCCTCTCGCGAGCATGCTCTCGCCCGACTCAAGGCTGATCGCCGGCAAGGTCGCAGGCATGGTTGCACCAAGCAGACCAACGCAGTTCTTGTCTTTGAGAGGGCCTACTCCGGAGCGAGTTGATTTCGGAATGGCCGACTGCGGCCGCTTGAAAGCTGCGGTCCATGGCAAGGTCTATGCGTCCGCGGAGGGCTGTGCGAGCAATCGAAAAATCCGATGGCGCGCACACGAGATACCAAACACCGCGGATACTAAACGGACCCAAGCGGAGCATCAACATCGGCGCCGGTTCTTTTTGCAGTCGCACCTTGCGATATACACCCATCTACGGGTCCACTGCACATGCCACCGGCGGTAGAAGGCTGCAGACAGCTCCAAAAGTGGCAATCAGCGCAAATCACCATGGACTGTTGAATGCCTACCTTGGTTACCAGTTTAGGAGCCTTTCGAGCTGCCGGTGCTCGTCCTGGGTGCTTCGTTTTTTTGCGCGCAATCTCGGACCTGAGGATTGCGCGCACAGTTGTACGAATCAAAACCGAGCATCAACATGCTGCGCCGATTTCGGCGTGCCGCTTCAGGGGCAAAGCTCGTTTGCGAGTGCTTTCACCACGAGAAGCACTTCGCGGTAGTGAAGTTTCACGACAGCGCTATCGCCAAGGAGCCCGCGCCACAAGCTACTCGCTGAGCTGGCGCTTGCCCTGAGCGCTTCAACCACAGAGGTGGGCGCAATCGGGCACCGCAAAGATATGCGGGATTGCGCCAATGGGACAGTTACCGCATTCGCACACCGAAATGGTTGCCCTGGCTCGAAGTCGCGAGCTGCACTCGTGCATTCTCATGGCACATTATACAGTACCGCGGCAAATCTGCAATACATGCATATGATAAAAGCCCTGCTAGTCCCCACCAGCTCCATCGCGGCCACAACGCAAGGCGCCGAGTCCTCGCTCAAGCTCAGCAACGAGGCACTTTTATCGTGAAACTAATTGCTTGGTGGTAGATTGCAGGTTGGACTGATCGGACCGTCGAAAACAGTGCTCTCGCTGCCGCTTTTCTAGAACCCAGCGGACTTGACAGGCTGACGGTCGTGGGAGCGAATCGCTCGCTGCCAGCGAACGGTAGATAGGACAGATCACCAGTGGATTCAGCTGACTCGACACTCGACCAACTCGAATGACTGCTTCTTGAACTCTACGGAAGTGTGCCAAAAGTCAATGTCGTTATTTGAAAACCACCACGGAAGTGCATCTCGGTGACCTACTGTATCGACCAGAGACTCTCGGGAGAAACAGCGTCGGTCAATAACTATATTTCGTGACCCGCTGCTATTGACACAGCTAGGGTCGGATCCCTAACTTGGTAGCTGAGAGCTTGGAGCTGCGAGCTCCAGGTAAACTTCGACCTTAATTTATTTCGGTGTGCTAACGAACTTGAAGCGGGCGACCCTGTCTCATGGCGCAATCTTTTTAAAGAAATGCTGGACGAATGCGAGCAATCCGAGAGTGGCAGACTGCGCGCAGCAAGCGAAGTAGCGGGCGGACAGGAAGGCTGTCCTGTAAACCTTAGCACGATATGCAGTTTTGCCAAGTGACAGCGGCGCATTCAAAGCAGGAGCCCAGCTAAAAATTCTAGCTGTTGTAATCTCCCAATACGACAGAAACTAATCGATTAGCAAAGGAAAAGAAAGCATACTGCTCGATCACTTCAGTTCATTAAGAGTGTCCGTTCACAGCGCGACCAGCCATCAATTCTCTAGATTTAATATTTAAAAACAGGTATGAAGGTCTTGAATAGGAATCTAGTGTCCAGAACGCCTGCAGCGGACAGCGAGCAAGTCGATACGACTCCGTATTTATAGGTTAAAATAAGAGAGGTGACCTTCCCACGTATAAGCCGTTAAGGACATACAAAGCATTAACATCGGTAGCCTTAGTTCAGAGCTAAATCTAAGGTCGACTTGCTTTGGCACATCTACATAATAGGCAAGTTGCCTACGCAATAAGCCCATGATTTAATGGTGGTGGCTCTGTACGCAAAATTTGAAAGTCGAAAGAGCAAAAGAAGATAAATGCATCGTGTTTTTAGCGGCAACCGAATGTCCAAGTTAGATAAGATGTGCCGCTCTATCACCAAGTCAGAGATTGATCTATCCAATGCCTAGCCAAACCCGGGTGTAGCCAAAGTAAATGGAAGACCTCGGGTCCATCGTCTTGACACGATCGGTGAATCCGATCATTTTGGCAACGTCGCTTGGCTGCATATGTAGCCTATTCCATATGTCAAACTGAGCCTTCTGCAGGCTCTCGCCTAGCGAATTCAAATCAGGGACAGACTTAAGCGATTGGAAAGCATCGCCAGCTTGGTGTCGGAGAAGTTCTCTCCACTAGCATCAAGTATATTTCTTCGTCGAAGTAGTGGAGGCTTCCCCTTTGCTGAGTCTTGTACGCCAAAACATATCGGAGCCACTCAACAAATTTCGGGCTATCGTCGAGCTTCGTGCCAGCGCTTTTAAGCTGGAGCAGCTTGAACAAGGCCTTCGGGTGCGTTTCGGCTTTCAGCCACAAAGAAATGCCAACGACTGGGTGTAAGGGCTTTCGATGCCAGCTCTGAGACCGTCGACGGCCCTGGTATGTTCACCCGCTCTTCATTGCCAGTGCCCCTATCACTGTTCCCGCCCACACTGGTACGCTCGTGCGACCGCAACAGTCTCGAGGCGACCAAGTTGTTGCGGGCCGTGAACGAAGAAGGTAGACTGTCGGGACTATTCATCTTCGAGTTCGTCGTTCTGGCGGTGTTTGTGGACGTTGGGAAAGCGTTAGAGCTCACTAGGAAGATAAATAAGACCAGCGTGACAACAAGCATGCTGCTTGAGCGCTTGCTGTTGATTCTGATTGTGGGTAAGTAGAGACCAAAGAACCAATCACTATTCTAAGCAGTGTGCTCGCGATTTGGCGTTTGCTCAATACGTACAGAACAGTGTGTAGCATAGCGCATTATTACATTTCACCTTCATGCTAGCAAAGTATGATGAAAAAAACGTTTGTGTGCTTAGAAGTGTAGCATCAGCGCACCATCGGCTAAAGCTAAAGTGAACTTCTGGCGTAATATTTAATTGCAACCACTAATCGTGAAACAAGATGAAAAAAAAATCTATCACAATCCTCTGTTGCAATAAAGGGAACGTGAAATTCTTTTCGCAATCCTTGATTACCATCTAGAGATCCAATCCAAGTCTTGAGTCTGAGCGAAGAATGAGTGAGCTGAAGATTTGTTTGTAAACTTCGCAATACCTATGTGTGACGGGGCCTCCCCCCCCCCCCCCCCCCCCGCACGCGAGCACCTTGCACAGAGGAAGTGCTTGAAGCCTAGTGACTCTTGGTGAACAACCGTTCACAGTCTCCGGCCTAGGGAGACGTTACCGCTAGAAGGTAAGTTTAAAACATGAATGTATTTATAGGCGTTAAGCTATAGCCTATCGTGCAAGCTATACAAATATCTAGGAGCCCGGTTCTGGCCATGTACCCGGTGCAGCGCCGGCATGTCTGTGGTGTGTGCTACTCCACAGGACCCTCGAAGGAGTGACCCTGAAAAGAGTGACACCCTGTCACTCTTTCATGCAGCCCCGCTACACTATGGGATTTGTTCTAACCGGCTCTTAAGCTTTATTTTTATTTTTTGCGATGAGAACTTACCCCAACGATGAAGAAACTGACGCGTTGAATCATCAAGCAGTAAATTCTTAATATATACGCATGCTGACTTCTTCTCGTTCGTGTACTCTGAAATATACTTCATTGCGAATACAAATACCTCCATGTCGGTATTCTCTGACAACAACTGTGACTGTTTTTACCCTTTTCTCTCCAATCAGCATACATGTATGCTCTGGCGCATACATGTATGCTCAACTGCAACGAAAATTTATAACAATAGCGCGTTGTGTATATTAAAATGGAGATAACAGCTAGCAAGATGACGTCAATAGCAAACTGGCATTTTTTTCGCGACCTCATTTGGTGCATTCTTCGTGCTATGCTTCAAGTAGGAAACCAGGTTCGAGGAAAGAGCAAGAAGCATGCTGGCAAGTGTGGAGTCATCCTTCGAGAGCTCCGGCAAAGTCGACAGCGGTTGAATGAAGTCCGATGGGAATCTGGGGGCATTAATATCGTTTCATCTCGCTCTATCAGCGCTGATACGTCTACAGAAGCCTTCGTTAACGCTCCTGTTTTTTTTTTATTCAGCAGCAAGGTAGTACTAATCCATCCTTCACTCAGATTCTACACACAACAGGAGCTGAAAGAACTAGTTTACTCGGCATGGAATGGTCGTCATCTAGCAATGATGAGTGTAGCAATGCTTCATCATCCTCCAGCCAGTCAGGGAAGCCTGAAGAGGTTGAGGTCGACGCTGTAACCGCTCATGGGCGGAAATGGGTACGTCGTGATGCAGTATTGATCGATCAAGCATCACATGCTCGTCCGCGAAAGACTCATTTCCTGTGGCCTAGTCAGTTGCAACTAGGTGAACGTACTGTTGCAAAATACTTCTATCTAATGTACCCCATGCAAACGGTCAACACCATGTTGCGCTTGACGAACGAGAATCTGTCCACGCACGGGCATCGCTGTATCGGCCAAGGTGACTGGTTTAGATGGATAGGCATACGACTGGCAATGGCATTAGAGCCAAGGCGAGGCCCAAGCCGTGTTTACTGGAAAACCACGGTAAAAGAAGGCTGTGTGGGCACAGCCGCTGATACGGAGAGCGCTTTCACATGAGTCGTCATTGCTTTGAGCAAATTATGTACGCACTAGCTTTTTCTGATAATTCGATCAGTGATGACCCATGGCGACCCATTCGCCCCTTCATTGAAGGATTTAATTTGCGACGTAGTAAAGTCGTTTCTCCTGGTGACATACTTTGTGTTGACGAGTGTATGAGCTCGTGGAAGGGAAGAGAGAGCAAGTATACACACGACGGTCTCCCCCACAAAACAAAAATTGCTCGCAAGCCGGAAGGGAAGGGCACTGAGTTAAAGTCGATCACCGACGGAAAAAGTGGCATTTTGAGGACTCATGGGACACTGTACAAGGATATCCCCGTGATGGTGAAGCAATACATCGCAGCAGCAACCGATGCCGAGCTAGCTGTAACGTTGGAGCAACTTTATCACTTCAACTTGAAGTACTTGTGTTGAAGGATTAAAGCACCATATGTTAGGTACATTGGTACATTCGAGCAACATCAACAAATCCGAGGCTGAGGCGCCGTGGTCAAGTCTTGGTGGGGCGGTGCAGTGGGGCGACGGTCTTCATGACCTGACCACGCACTGTGCTGGCGACCGAGGACGGTCCCAGCAGGAGCTGGCGTAGAATAAGACTCAGAGGTGGGCAGACTCTCTGCAGATACTTAGGCAATGCTGTAGGAGTCGCTGACGAGGGTCTCATCTATCTCATTCTGGAATTTTGCAGACAACTAATAAGAGTTCGAGGGAAGCGCCAGTTTCCCTCGTGAGTGTGTTCATTCGGATCCCACTACAAATATCGTAAGAAGTACATGACGCAGTGGATGGATACGAATCCAGCTCGAGGAGCATTCAAACGCTTGACGAGTACATCTGAACCTGGACCCCACGAGATGTATGCACTTTGCTGGGCTGATAGAAAAGCGAAAATGCTAATATCTAATCGTGGTACGACGCTACCTGGATCGGACAGTGTACGTGTTTGCCACCGAGTGATAGTTCGGGATAACAAGTCTGAAACTATCCGCTACGAAACAAAGATACCTCGACCTCAAATGGTGGAGTTGTTTTTTTTTTTTTTTTTCACGCTTCTCGGTCATTGATGTACATGATCATTTGAGGCAAGGATCTTTAACAATAGAGCGAGAGTGGATTACTCAGTCGTGGATGCACCGTGTGTTTGGACGGTGCTTGGAATGGTAGTGGTGGATGCCTATTTAGCCTACCGTCATGATGCACTTGATGGTAGTTTGTACGAAAGTAGTGTCGTGGATTTTAACGATTTTGATCTTATCTTGCCCACCAGCTCATTTTCAATGAGAACCGCATGCAGCGATCGACCAGAGGTAGGTACGGCGCTTCCGGGGAGGAAATTGAATCGGTAAAGTGTGCCATTTTGACAAGCTAAGCAATTTGCTAACCAAGAGATTCGTTTTGTAGAGCACGCATTCCCTCAAACCGTTTACCATGCTCCCTCAATACGCCAATGCACGCAAAGCGGGGTCCAGAGCCCAGCGTCAGTGCAGCATTTGCGAAGCAAAGGCGTCCTATTACTGTACTACTTGTTCGGAGCTGTCAAAAGGCATCTTTTTGTGGACCAAGCATTCAACATGACATCCACTTCAATTTGAACTTTTTTTACATAACATATGCATTCCAATAAAAACTTCCATACATTTTTAATGAAGCTGAGCATACATGTATGCTCGTCCGATGTCTACATGTATGCTTTCGACCTGGGGAGAAAAGATTACACTCTCACCTTGCAAACAGCTCACGATCACTACGTGCCAAGCACCTCTTTTCTAGCGAACGATATTTTGAATTGTCACGACCGCTGACCATTTGTACGTAAACTTTCTGGCGACATTGCATTCTACGTTGTTGCTTACCTGAATTTCGAACTACTTCAAACAGCTTCATCTAGCAGAAGAGTGCGTTTGAGGTTTTAGTATATAGTACGTCAGGCATCTACGTGGTGTTAGCATTCGTTTGCCAAGTCTTACAGATCCGCACCATCAACGCAAGTGTATGAGTCACGAACAACGGTGTGATTTATTTGTTGGGTCGTTATTTCATGACTCGACACATGTAAGGTTACTCATAATCGTCAACGTTTTGGCCGAGTTGATCCAATGGTGATTTTGTTGACGTGTTTCTACATGAAGCAATGTCGTGTATAGCTGGTATCGACTGGTTAAAAGTAAGTATTCGGATGTCAAAAATCCTAAGGCCGTAGCTGTACTTTGTACTCTGATACTGTAAATCGAATTACGGAGCAGTTTGTTGCCACAGTCGATTCGGCACAATCATTAGTCCAAAACCGCTCAACATATTGCTTGGCTTCCAAGAAGTCATTTTTTTTTCTCTCACACAAAAGATTTAGTGCCTTAGCTTACGGCAAAGGGTCAATGGCGCATATCGCTTCCCTGAACCGAGCTGTAGCTGAAGGACGCTTAGCGTCGTCAAATGAAAAATACGATTGTTGCCAGTGCTTTGACCTCTATTATGTGGTATCATAATGATAGCGTCCAACATGGTAAAACGTATTAAGTGACACTTTGTTGTGGATGATTTTGCCATTCACAACGATGTGGTGTTGCTGGCAGGTAGTACGTAGCACCTCGACGGATGCTCAGCAAAAGATTCCAGAACTTAGCCGGTCTTCTGCTTTTTGGACACTTGCTCCTCCTGCTCATTGGGAGCACGGCCAAACACCTCGTTCAGCTGCTGAGAGACACGGATGAACGTCGTGCGCTACAAGATCATACATAAAAAGAATGATCCGTTAGTCAAGTCAAATAACCCGACGCAACATTGACATAGCTTGTACCTTGCTGATCTCCTTCAGCTTGCTCGCACCCACGTAGGTGCATGTGGAACGTACGCCGCCCAGAATCTCCTTGCAAGTCGCCGCAACAGGGCCACGGTAGGGCACTGTGACGCTTTTGCCTTCCGAAGCACGGTATTCGGCTACGCCGCCATTGTGTTTCTTCATGGCCTCCGAAGAGCTCATGCCGTAGAACTTCTTGAACAACTTGCCGTTGATCTCGATCTTATCACCTCCGCTTTCATCGTGGCCAGCCAGCATGCCACCGAGCATGACAAAGTCGGCGCCAGCTCCGAACGCCTTGGCAACGTCACCAGGGCATGTGCAACCTCCGTCGGAGATGACGTGGCCATTAAGACCGTGCGCGGCGTCGGCGCACTCTAGCACAGCGGACAGCTGCGGGTAGCCTACACCCGTCTGCTTGCGGGTGGTGCACACGGAGCCCGGGCCGATACCGACCTTGATGATGTCGGCGCCCGAGAGCAGCAGCTCCTCCACCATTTCGCCGGTCACGACGTTGCCGGCGATGATGGTGAGCTCGGGGAAGGCGGCGCGCACGTTGCGCACCGCCTGCACGAAGAACTCGGAGTAGCCGTTGGCCACGTCCAGGCAGATGAAACGGATGTCAGGGTGGCTCTTTAGCACGGCCGTGATCCGCTCCAGGTCGGCGGCGCTGGAGCCGGCGCTCACGGCCACCGTGGGCAGCACGTCCGGGTGCTTGGCCGCGAAGGCCGCCCACTCCGCCGGCGTGTAGTGCTTGTGCACGCACGTGATGAACTGGAACTTGGCCAGCTCCACGGCCATCTCGAAGGTGCCGACGGTGTCCATGTTGGCGGCGATCACGGGCTGCAGCCGACGCAAACACACAGCAGGTTAGCGCTTCAGCCTGCAGCCGAGCACGACGACGCGACGTACCACGCCGGCCCACGTGCGCTTGGAGTTGCGGAAGCGGAATTCGCGCTGCACGTCCACCTGCGAGCGGCTCTTGAGCGTGCTGCGCTTGGGGCGGATGAGCACGTCCTTGAAGTCCAGACGGACCTCGGTCTCGATGCGCGGCATCTTGGGCTTCTTGGTCCGGCGGCGGCGACTTGCGTCCGAGGCAGCAAGTTGGAGAGTGAGCGCCTTCCGTTGCCGACTGACGTGGCGGCGGCAAAGGTGCAACGTCCGAGCTGTCCGTAAGAAAACTCGCATTCAGGAAATCGCGGGAATTCATATCTCGCGATATCGACTGCATGTATCCACGCAAATAACTGATGGGAGTTTGGAATACTGTTCAAACCTGGTAAAATACATGCAGATGACTTGTCGTTACTTCCGGCGTTGACCACTTCAACTTGTGAAGTAGCTACTTCACGCTCGTGTCGCATACACCAGCGTGAATGTTTGGCGGCAAGTGTCGTGAATGCTTTGACCCGAAGTGATCGAGAAGCGTTCACCATTCATGCGGCTGGAGGGTGTCGACGACAGCGTTGAATAGATCGTCGTTGTTGCATACACCCAGACGCAAAACTCTTTATTAAAGTTTGATGTTGGCGCTTTCGATCCATGGACAGCTACGTGCATGCGACGAATTGCGATGTGGCTGGTTGTACGCACAGCTGAGCTTGCTTTTAGCAGCTGAGCTTGCTTTTACGGATCACGCTAGACGAGTTTGTCCACGTTATAATGCGAGCATCGCTGCCTCGCGTGATTTCTTCACATGAAGTTTCGGTTCCTCGTTTCAAAATAGCTCACGAGTCGTACAGTATAAAGCCGATGCTAAGAGCCGATGTTTTAGGTGTGCAGCTTCATTTCCTGCTAGCGCAATCTCACCGACGAATCCTTAGAGCAGAATCACGCTTTCCAGCCATAGCAAGCACTCTGTGACACAGCGACCAAGTCGATGTAGTCATACGGCAAATTTCTATCGTAATTATCAGAGGGAAACCAGACTTTTCCGAGTAAAGATTTTTCCGAGTAAAGATCTCATCATGGAGGAATGGCAGTTCCTCGAGCCATGGGGCCGCGTGCTTGGCTCGGAGATGGACATGCACTACTACCGCGAAGGTGCTCGTGACGGCGCGCTTCACGTGCTGGCTGTCGGCCGACACACGGCCGATCAGTCGGTGGGACAGCCGGCACTTCCTCCAGTCGATCGAAGTGAGGGTCCAGGCCCGTGAGAGGAAGCAGCAGCGCGTGCGAGAGGCCATGGAGCTCTTCAATGCTGGCGGCGGTTAATAACAAAGTATTCAAATGTTGGTTGCCCAACACATGGGCGTGCGTGCCTTTTTTGAGGACGTGAGGCTGGCTTTTCCCGACTGGAAGTGCGAGCTGGTGGGCAAAGTGCCACCCGATGATCCGGTGGGTGCCAAGGGTTCAGTGACCTGGGGGGACATTTTCGGGACCCAAGGGAGTACTCTACGGAGTTCCAGGAGGCGATGAACGAGCTGGAGGCCATGGGGATTGAAGGCCAGCGCAAAATGCGTCAATCGGTGGAATGGGCAGTGAAAAGCAACTTGTTTTTCAGAACTATTGACGCGGACGGGCAACAGTGTGTGGCTTTCTCGGCCGCTGAACGAGAAACAAATGCTACAGCAGAACAGTTTTCTCGCCATTTGGGGAGATTCTTCAGCTTCGTAGCACCACCGGCTGCTCAATTGTGTGCAGTCAATGACACCAGTAAATTGATGTCTGTTTGGAGGCAATTCCCTGTAAAGCCTACCGAAAATTCAATTAAAGCCAGCGGCTGACGACTGAATTCGTCGTATCTAGACTTTAAATTGCGAGGGCAGCTAAAAGTTTACGAAGTAGCTGCAGCACTTGCTCGCTCAAATTTGGCTTCACAGACGCTGCTGTTTGACAAACCTGATGAACAAATTCCGGACCAGGCAATGCGAAACTTCGGGTACCTCGTATCCATACTAGTATGTGGTCAGCCACATTGCAAACTTACAAAAGGGAATCAACTTTCAATCCGAGACGATAGACGCTGCAATGACCTGGATGTGGTATTTCTGATTCCCTCGACAAAAGACTTTCTGGAATATGCAGCGCAATTGCGGCGTCTCGACAAATCAACAAACTATCAATTGCCAGGTGGATTAATCCCAACACTGCTAACCCTCGATCTCGAATGTCCAGCTCTGCTCAAGACATCAACTGCATGGCCTTTTCATAGACGAGGAACGTCACTGCGCTAACTGGGAAGGCTCTGACCATGGTGGTCCCGAATCCCTTGAAGAAGAAGACGGGTCCCTCTTGCGCCATCCCGGTCCTGGCCACTTGCATCATGGACAACTGCTCGGCCTCGAGGCTTTGGCCCTGCACGCGGCTCTTGACCACGTCCAGCGGCATGCACACGGCCCAGGAGAGCATGCCTGCCAGGCCGCCGGCCGTCATGAGTTTCCAATTGCTTTCGTTTTCGCTGCGGCCATCGGTGAGCGCGCGTTTGGCCTCCTCGTAGCACCAGAAGTACACGCCGAAGGACGGCACGTCTCGCAACAGACACAGCTCCCAGCCGCGGAAGAGCACGGCCGGCCCGTACCGCCGCACGATGGACTTGGCGGCGGCCACGGAGCGGTGCTCGCCGCCCAGTGCGCCGGTCTGCAGCTGGATCTTCACCAGCTCGGACGGCGCCGCGAATGCCACCTGCACCAGGCCGGCGCTGGCCCCAGCTACGAACTGCTGCGCGCCGCTGAGCGGCTGCTGCTCGCGGCGCAGCAGCCGCCCCACCTGGCCCTGCACGCCGAAGATGACGGCGTTGATGGGCGCGTTGCTCAGCACGGGCGACAGCACGCCGCGGTACAGGCCGGCGACACCTTCGAGCCGCACGACGCGGCGCAGCGTGCGCGCCACGCCGGCGCCGGCCTCGCCGCTGGTCTGCAGCTGCACCTTGAGCGTGTCCAGCGGGTGGCCCGCCACGATGCCGGCCACGCCGCCCACGGTGCCGGCGTTCAGGTCCTTGGCCACGTCGACCCACTGCATTGACGAGCAGCCCCCGAGTGCGTCATCGACCGGCGTGCAAGGCGGTATGTTGCGCGATAGGCGCAACGATGGCGCAACTTGGTCAGGCGCAACTCAACCAACTTCAACGAGTTTGACCTCCGTATTGTCATGCATGAACAGCCGGAAGTTGGAAGATTGCCTTCAACATTGCAGCAATAGGTGGGCTGCCCTGTAGCACGTAGTAAAAATGTGAACTCAGATCAGAGCGGTGGCACAACTTAATTCGCGGTCGCCAGCAACACCGAGGTAATTGTGTGTGTCGCGGCTGTATTTGTCAGAGCAAAGTGCTGCGTGAGCACGTTTCACGGATGACCACATAGCGCTATCAGTGTACATAATTCGCACACAGAGAAGCTCAAATAGCCAAGCACGGTTAATCTTTGCCTCCGCATCGCACATATACACATACGGGGCGCTGCCTTTCTCAAGTTTATTCTAATAAGCATAAGCACGCTTGCGCTGGTGATAGCTGCGTGCAGCGCTCCCCACTCCATTCGTGCCGAAGGCACTCTTGAGCCCATGCTATCCCAGGATGTGACTTAAGTCACTGGATCGCCATCGCGTTTCGATCTCGTGCTTGGTTCGACAAGTTCGGCAACCACGAGTCTCACTTCGCAACTTGCCCACAACACTCAAGCCAAACCCACCTCACTACTGCACCATGCGTCTGAGCTCCATCATCCTCGTGGCTACGGCGACTCTTGTTGTGAGCTACAGCACAGTCTCGGCTGCCCCAGGCTCGAAAATCTCGGCGGTGGCCTCGGATGCTACCCCACCAAAGAACGCGAGATTCCTGAGAAGCTTCAAGACGGAGGAGGGCGACGAAGACGATAAGCTGGAGTCTGGAAAGGAAGAGAGAGGAGGGTACCCGTTTCTGGTTCCTGAAAGTGCGACAATAGAAATGGGGAAACGGATTGAAGACAGCTGGCTCAACCAGCTCATGGGAAAAGTATCGCACATCACCAGTGGCAAAGACATTTTGAAACGGTGGAACAGCGAGGAGGGCGAAATCAAGAGTCTGCTGAAGGAGGCCGATCGCTGGAAGGGTACTCCGGAACGCTCGGTCTTCAAAGTCGTCAAAACCGAGCTTTCATATTTGTAACGTCACGAGAACAGCTTGTATGCCGGACTGCCGGGC
This sequence comes from Phytophthora taxon juncus, assembly GCA_033558005.1. Classification (NCBI taxonomy): domain Eukaryota; phylum Oomycota; class Peronosporomycetes; order Peronosporales; family Peronosporaceae; genus Phytophthora; species Phytophthora taxon juncus. The sequence continues at coordinate 2,979,776 of JAUCEE010000003.1, forward strand.
GTATATAACGATTGCAGTAGATCCTGCGTTGATGACCAGGCGTTGGTGTTAGCATAACATGATGCATTCTCCTTGTCTTTACAAGCACTTTGCTCTGACGAATACGGCCCCGACGCACACAATTCAACAGGCGACCTCGTTTATTTCACGTGCTCTAACGGTTGACAAAATCCCGTACTACCCTACGGTCATCAATGGCACCTCAACGGTCTACCTACTCTACTCTTCGTTGATGGAAGATCTTGAGGAAACCCCGGGTCAGGCGGGTCAGGCGCAATTGCAATCAGAACTGGAGCACAACTTGCGGTGCCCGTTGTATGTTGGGTAGGGTTGTTATCGCTTGCTAGCAAGAAGACGACCAACAACAACACTGAGAACATGGGGTTGCTAATGTTTCTTCAAGCATGCGTTGCTAAACGTTAGGAACTGCTGCATGTCATCGGAGATAGTGCCATGATCATTGGACAGCAACAAACAAGGACGCCGCCGAAAGCACCTCACCTGAAAAATCTATACTGGCGCAGCAGACGCGCGGCAGATCGGAGTGCTGAAATGGCACCATTACTTGCGCAGATACAATAAAATGGGGGTAACTTAGCAATGCACAAGAAAATGCAGCACTGAGGTTTACATCCAGGGGCAATTTTCGCAATTGCTGCGATGGCACACGGTTCTCCAACATCTGAACACGGATTTCATGCACCGGAGGGGCAACCAACGGGAGGTGATGCAAGATGGCATCATCACGGTTTCGGAAACGGGACAGTGAAGCGACAGCTTGGGCTGGGTAGACAACAGCAATGGACGACGTAGGGGCGGACGCTGAGACGGGCATAGGAAGCCGTTAGGAATAGTACTAAGTGACATCAATGTACCTCACTGAGAAACGAAACGACGTACACAATTCTACTCGTTCTGCTAGTGACTGGGAATCAAATCGTGCCACAGGTCTGATCCTAGCTTCCAAATGGTATTACTTCAGAAGTACTTGTCTTGCTGAAGTGTGGCATCATTCATTACATTCGCTTCTTCGAAAAAGGAAAACACTGTCCTATTTAAGCAAAGCTCTGGTCGCAAATTTGCACGGACCATGACAGAATTTGGTCTAACGTTGAAGGACTACACAACAAATTCATCGCACTCTTACATCGCCACAATTGTTTGGGACTAATGCATAGCGAATGTAGTATTACGAGGAATGTTTTCGTTGTTTCCGCTTTGGTGGCACCAAGTATGGCGACTACCGGCGCGACAACTCACGATATTCAGTGTAACCAACGCGACCGCATCAACATTTCGACTGTATAAACTGTATTTCGTGCTGCATCAACAGCAGCACTACATAATCAAGTATTCGACACGAGGTAGGAGTCTAGAAGCGAAAAATAATGAACGCTACTTGCTGTGCACCTTCAAGCGCTCAATGGGCTGCAATTATTGAGTATACAATCGATAAATGTACCAAAAATACTCCGTTTGTCGTGGTGATTTATTGGTTACGATACATCTAGCAGTGCAAAGGAGTCAGAGTTGTGTTGGACTCAGTAGATCAGTAGCACTGCTCAAAAAGAGCTATACATGCACCCACAAAGATCGTGTCCAGTTGACGGGACGCTATAAGCCGGATGCATTTGTATGTAATCAGCTAGCCAAACTCTTGAAAGACACTCCCATAGTAACACTAAAGCGCGACACCTGACGCTGGAACCTGTCTTTGATTCTGTCAAAGTGCAGAATATTTGAATGGCGCCTCAGGCCCATTCTGTTGAATCCGTGACATGCACTATAGTATCAGTTTAATAGCATTCCCTCAAACGCCCGGCACAAGTGGCAAGACCTTAGCTTCCTCCTGTTCATTATCCAATTTGTCGACGACAAGCACGATTTGTTGACTTCGCTTCTGCGTTTAAGATGGCAACAAACCACCTCCACGATGAAATACAGAACGGTAGAGACTATCGCTCTGTCAACTCCGATGAGATGGTAGCTTCACGTTTGGACGACGAAATGTCAACTCCCGATGGCATATACAAGACCGCGGACCCGGGTAGCGTCCAAGAAGCAGAGAATCGTGAAATATTTCGTGAGTCGTCTGAGATGCCGATACAGACTATCAGCGATAGAGGCGGGTATAGTGAAGCTTACAATACGCATCCAGCCGCCAACGACACAATAATACCGGGAGAATCGCCATATTCGTTTTCAACAGCAAACGCTGCTGCTGGAACGGAAGTGTTTGTTCGTGGCTCAACCTTGGATCGCAACATAGAGGCAGTCATCGAGCCGGCATCTGGAGACTTTGACACCAAGTCAAAACATTACAAGGGCCGCTATCGGGTACGCATTAAAGGTATTATGTAGGTGTCGTACAAAATCGATTTGCACTGACTAGTGGTTTAAATTCACCTTTGCAGAGGTGGCCAGGGGTTCTTCTACTAATGGTAATAGTGATTGGTGGGGTAGCAGCTATTACGTTTGCTGGTTTACACAAGAACACGACGAGTATTGCTCGCGAAAAAGCGTACGCAAAGCGCAAAGCAAATGCTTCCACAATCAAGGGTGGCGCAAGTGGAAGCGGAAGTGATCTGGTTTCCGATGATGGCGTGGTTGGCAATCCAAAATCGTACGCAGACATGAGCTGTGAACTTCCTGATTACCAGAGCAAGAATGGACGGATTTATTCTGTTGCATCGAATGGAACAGAGGTGGCATTCGACATTAAAGGTGTCAACTGGTTTGGGATGGAGACTGGACCAGCAATTCCCTTGGGACTTTGGGATAACGCGAACAACGGGACAAATGCGTACCAGATCGCAAACTTCTTGGAGAAAAACAAGTTTAATGCTGTGCGATTGCCGCTATGTGTGAGCTGGATCCTGAAAAATAAGACCCCGCAAAAATCGCTTATTAATACAGCAGAAAACCGAGCCATATCCGCGAAGGATTACATGTCCCTTCTCAAGAGCATCGTCAAATCTCTTGCTTACCGAAAAATCGGCGTACTCCTGAGCATGCACACACTGACATCTACAGATAATGGTGGACTATGGTATAGTAACAATATTACCCAAGCTGACTTCTTGACTGCCATCGATACGCTCACGAAGAATCTCTGCAGCAAAACGTACTGGAACATCATCGGTATAGACCTAAAAAACGAACCGTTTAAAGCCACATGGGGCGACGGAAGCAGCAAAGACTGGCATGCAGGAGCAAAAACCATTGGTGATCGAATGCTAAAGGGGTGCTCAAACTGGCTTGGATTTGTTGAGGGAATTTATGAATCGCATTCGCTTACAATGGACGGGAAAGAGTTTAATTTCTACGATTGGTATGGAGGCGGACTCACGAAAGCAAACCTTTATCCACTGTCGTTTAGCACCAAGAACAAAGTCGTGTATGCACCGCACTATTACACTCCAGCTGTGTATCCTCAAGGGTACTTCTACGGTGGAGGCACCCCCGGCACTAACGGCGTACTCAACGATTACATTGAGCTGTCCAACTCCTCTTTGAAGTCGCGAATCCAAACAACTATGAACGAAATGTTTGGCTTTATTGCTGATAACAAGTCGGCCGCACTACTGCTCGGAGAATTCGGAGGGCTGTACGCTACAGACGCACATCCAAATCGGACAACTACACGTTGCACTGACTTAACTATTGATATTGTTGTGGAGAAAGAATGGTCTGGTGGATTTGTATGGTCGCTGAATCCAGAGAGCTCGTACCAGTACAATCCAGCAGACACTCGCGGTTCCTTCACGGAAGGAATTTTGGAGTCTGACTGGCTAACTGCAAACAGCGAGTTTTTGAGCGGCATGACTGGCCTAAACGACTTGAAAAACCTACGAATGATGCCATGTTTTGAGGTCAAGGGCTCATCTTCGGGCTCATCTCACTGACCAAGCGGGCTTATACAACAACAAACAGTGAGATACAAGCTCTACCTCTAACAAGTATTTCGGAAGTGCTGTGGTCGATTTCTCTACCATCAGACACAATCGAGTGAGTAGCAAGCAGTACAGGATAGGATACAGTAAGTCAACAAAAACATTTTTTTGTCATATCTTGTCGATGACTTTTCGAGTTGCCATTTTCGCGTGATGGCGACTGGTTGGAGCTTCTTGGATCCATGGCGGGACATTCCTCGCGGGGTCTTAACGCCTCAAGAACCCTCATCGTCTCGTGTAGTAGCCCAGTTAAGCTACTGTCAACATGGTTTGAACTCAAACTTTGCTGTTTCGTGCGCGCTCATTTGTTAATTTTCCCAGTGACGAAACTAGCAGAAGAAACTCGGTGAGATTGCAACAGATTCGCGAAGCCCGTAGAGCTTTTCAACATGCTCGCATCTGTTAGAAAAGAAGTATTTGTAGAACTGTTTCCTGAATGTACAGCATATGTAAAAGAAGTCTGGGCAATTTCTGACGGTCCGCGCATCCTGAAGGTGATTTGGGATTGCTGTCTGGTAGGGAAGCTTTCAACGAATGATCCTGTTGCCACAAAACCGACGGTAACTTGGGCAGAACTTTTTGGTTGTCCAAACGATCCAAGACAATACTCAGCAGAATATCGGGAGGCAATGCAACGATTAGAGGTCGCAGGGCTGGAGGACGTTGGAGATCATCGCGGCGTAGAAGCCTACATCAACTACATTGTCAAGCATGCAGGGTTGCCTGTCACTGGACGCCAATCTATGGAGACTATTTTGTATCTCAACTCGAGTCGGAGTGAGCGCTTTTCTCTCGTGGATTTGGCAAGCTTTTTGAACTGGAGGTTCCTCCACCAGCTCAGCTCTGCAGTGTTGAAGACGGCTCAAACTTTATCCAGAAATGGGCAATGCGCCCACTCGCCTAGCACATCGTGCATCTGCTGGTAATGCAAACGTGTTTTGGCCAAGGTTTTCGGGTCCAGGGGTTGACGGGATGACGGCATCCTTGATTCGCAATGAATTACCATCTCTCGTTTTTGACTTGAATGGCAATGAAGTTCCGAGTTCAGGAATTACAAGGCTAAACGCTGGGTTTTTCTTTAGTACAATTGTTTCGGGGCGTTCAGTTGGCACAGTTCTAGATTTACAAAGGCAATGGAAACTTTCTACGCTCCAAGTGAACTATAGCTCGAACGCCAATCTACTAGTCGCTGAAACCTGCTCGGCAATCGCTGAATCAGTTTCAGTTGAGAAACTAACCCTGCAAATAGACCGATTTGGGTCGTCTAGTCCATGGCGATGGCTAGCACACGCGTTGGGTGGGTAGCCCGAATTGCGCGGTACGAGAACTTAAAATATCATATATTGCTTTGACTGAAGATGTGCGCAACGTTACGGCAGTGATGGAGTGCCGCTACCCTCAGTCACTAGTAGAGGACGATGGACCGGCGACTCTAGTGTACGGGCACGTTGACATACCTTCCTGCGCAAACCTACGATTTGATACGACGATGGCACTGTAGTAACCCTCTCGCGTGCTTGTCGATGTGGAGCAACGTTTAATACTGTGGAAAAGAGTGGTTTAGTTCACATCATTGTTCCTGGATATGGAGTTTGCAAAATGTTATTACGAGATGCCGCGAGTGAGTATGTTCGCGACACTGCGCCAAACTCGATGTTCAGGGAAGTCTCAGTTTTCTCGTTGGCGTTAGACATGTACGACAGTTGTTTGCCACAAATGCTGGGGTTGATTGGCAAAAGCATTCAGAAGCTAACGCTTCGATACGTGGGAGATAGCCACGTCAATTTAGATTTAAGTGCAATAGCAGAAGTCTGCCCTGACATTACAGAGCTATATCTTCGCGATTTCAATGTTGTCTTAGACATCGGGTGCGAAGCACTTCATGCGTGGGGATTGAAGAAGTTAACCATAGAAGGGTCACGCGAGGCAACAGGGTTGGAGCTCTGCTTGCAAGATAACAGTTTCCGAATGTCACGAGAGTTGGTTGAGCTCAAGGTTTTGGCGCCGCAAACACGCACTCATCCTACTTGGTTACGTACACGAAGCATTTCATCGCGATTTGTTGGGCTACTCAAAAATCACGACAAAGAGTTCTTGCCAGTAGTGAAAGATAAATTTCCACTTGCATCAAAACTCGCGATGCTCAGTGTTGTCAGGAATATCCCAGGATCTTCAATTGAATACTTAAAGGCTCTTCATGATCTTGACTCATGTATTTTTTGATGATTTTACATCCGGTTCCTCAGCAGCGATCCGTTGAAGCGACCTCATTCGGTGGAGTTGTAATGCCGAGACGTCGTGTTTAAGATTCACATAACGCATTATTGTGGAATTGTAGTCCACACGTGCAGATACAACTCTAGCCGGTTGTTACTAAGCAATCATAGCAAAACTCAAAGCAGCATAAGGAGATGGAATACAATGAGTATCCTTTGATAAATAATATGGCTGAAGCTAGTTTGTTTCTTGTTAATCGTTCATGAATGAGGCTAGCTATTTTAAACAAAGTATAGGAACTTGGTATGAAAGCAGCCTAAGATAAAACTTGAACGGAACGACGTTCTGGTGTTGCCGCAAACACGAAAATGAAACCTAAAAGTAGTTCGTCAAGGCAGTGGATAGCCTTGTTACCCGCCCCAGCATGGGACTCTTCCCCACCTACCATAAAACTAATCATTGCAGCCTTGGATCTTCGAGGGAACCTCTCTTTCGTGACGGCTACAAAATCCCTTGATTCCGCTGATGTAGTCGGCGCTGACCCATATTGAACGTGGAAGTGTTATCTCCAGCTCTACGAGCTCTCGGGAAATCCGATACGCTGGGTCACCCAAACAATCAGCTAGACCCATCACTTCGCCAGAGCCATGAATTGTTAATTTATGTAATTCCCAGTTTTGGAGCTCTTCGTTAGGAGACAAATTCACTTGAAAATTTACCAAGAAAAGCTGTATTAGTTGTGGACAAGCCGATGCTACAGCACCCAGCGTGACGCAACGTTTTCTGTCGGGCCACTGCATTTCTATCGTTAGCGATTGACGACTTCTACATACTAAATGCAGAAAATTCGGAAGTGAATCAGGATTTTCGATCTCGAAGAACTGAAGCGTTAGTGATTTCACACCTCGTGGCTTACCTCCCCCACAACGAAATGTGTCAGCCGTATCTGCAATGAATTCGTGCAAGCCGTTGCCAAGATTCAACGTACAAACTCCATAGCCAGGTAATACAACCTCCGCGAGCTCACCCATTAGGGTTGGATCGTGACGAGCACGTAATGACAATCACGTGAAAGAATGATCTTGGTGTTTAAATTTGCGTCAAACTCTCCGAGGTTAGTTTTACCCCCTTTTAATGTCGACGTATCCGAACGTTGATCGTTCCAGTATGTCTGAATCCGATCCTGATGGAAAGTTTTCGGCAAGGCCTGCCGCAATCGAGGCAACCACCCGGCTCGACAGGTATATTTTGGTCAGTCTTGCTAGTTCAAAGTCGGGTTGTGTGGCCCTGCTGCACAAAGCATAACCTACAGCACCACGCTTTTCGTTTGTGGACGCGACACGGTCACTTAAGGTGCTCATATTGAGAGTCAAATTGAGGATCGAAGAAGACTCACCGATTGCAGAACAAACTTGAGCTGGACCTGCAATGGAATCTTCAACAAGAGTGACCTCTAGTTCGTTGATACCACCCGCTTGCATAATCGATGACGACTGATATTCTTCCCGCAGTTGCTCACACAACGCACGGCCACAAATTAGCATACTCAACAGAAAACCTGCAGCAACCTGCGCAACCTTGGGGTGTCTTTCAATCGTGGTCCCTTAAGATTTAACCGCACCGAAGACATACGCATTCGAGCAAGAATTGCAGTTAGAATAGAAACACCAGGTGCCGAGAATGTTGGCGCCAAGGTCTCTACTTCGAGCGACATTAACTGGTTTGTGGCTGCTCGACGTTAATCATTTCGTATCCAGCACACAAGTGCACTACGGGTGGAGTCATAGCCTTGAAAACAGAACACATATCACTTGAAAGCAATGCTCTATCATCTTTGCTTGTAACGCTTTGGAGTCCTCTTGTTGGTAACGCCACATGTTCAGCCATCCATTCAACATAACTTAATAATCCATCGCCACAACTCCAGTCCTACACCTCTCGCCTCATAAATTCAGATACAACAAGTGACGTCTTGCCCAACATCACGACTAAGCTTTGCATGGCTGCTCGAAACTCCGACGAATACTCCATCGGATCCTCCGGGCACCCGAAAAGAGCTCCCCACGTCACCACTCCTCCCTTTGAACCAACCTCCCACCAGATAGCATTCCCAAACCGGGAACACGAAAATATAGTCAGGAGTGAACAGGTCGTCGAAGTTGTCTGCGACGACCACACACTCCGACAGCAATTCCAGAAACGCCGCCCGACTCACGGTCGCCAGCACGTTGAACAACTCCATGGCCTCTCGAACCCGTTGCAACTTCACTCGATCTCGTCGAATGGCGGCATCGGCAGGAAATGGCACCGGAATCGTGCATCGCCCGCCCAGAAGTTCGTACCCCTTCGGTAGTGCCGGCCAGCACCGGATGGACGCCTGCACCGGCAGGTGAGAGGCGCGGAAGTCCCTGAAATCGACAACGTCGAGACTGTCGTGCAGGGCTTTGCAGTCGCGGAGGACTTGTCTCCACGGCTGCAGGAATTGCCACTTGCTCTCCATTGCGCTAGTTGCAGAATGTGAGGTGGGGAAAGCCTCATCCTCAGCAGCCGCAGCGAGTCTGACGTGCAGCTCCAAGATCTGGCCAGAGGTCGCAATGTGGACTCGTATGACTTAACCTTCAGCACAATGTATCGCGTGTGTATAGTGGGTCGAAAAACATTTATTTGTTGTTGGGCATGGATATGAACATTTATCCTAATACCAAGCTATTGTATATCGCCACCACTTTGCCTTGCCTTCGGCTTAGTTGGTGCTGTTGTTGCGGATGTAGTACGGGGCGTTCATGAACTCGTCCTCGCAGTAGGGGAACAAGGTGTCGTCGTCCGACGGGGCGAACAGGTGCTCACCGGCGTGGATCATGACGTAGAAACCCGCGAAGGCGCACACGATAATAACCACCACGGACGCAATCTTGTCAAAAATCGAGATGGTCTTCCACGACACGCGCATGTAGATGATCAGTGGCAGCAGCAGGCAACTGGTGGTGTGGGCGGTGGCACCGGTGAAGTCCTGCAGGTCGAGGAAACGCTTGCGCGCCAGCACCGCGATGACGACAAGGATGGCAATGATCGCAATACGCAGAGCAATGTACTTGAGAGGGTTGTTGCGGTACGGCGCGTGCAGCTCCTCCTCGGAGATCTCCTCGCCGAACTCGAGAGCAACGCGCAGGTGCGACATACGGCCCTCGGACTTCTCAATCATACTCGCAGCAGACACTTGGCGGTTGGCCGTGTCCAAAGGCGTGGAGCTCTGCATGTACGAACGCTTCTCCTGCAGGTCCATGTCGAGGTCAACGTCGGCCTGGTCGGTCTCAGCGTTGAACGGGATGATCTCGGGGCCCTTGTGCATGCCCAAAATGAGACGCTCCGCCATGTAGAACGGAGGCATCATCAAAGTGGAAAAGGCGATCGAAATGTGCATCTGCATGAACAGGTAGGCCATCACCACGGCGCCGCGGTCAGCAGTGAAACCGAGAGGGGCCAGGCCAAGCGGGTCCGAAGTGCTCACGATCGAGTACAAGATGTTGCCGGACAGCTGGCAACCACCAGCAGTGTAGCCGGCCAGAGCAATAGCGACGAAGAAGCCCGAGATAAACAGGATAGTGATGACGACCACACGGGGCATACGCTGCGGTTGCGAGTGCTCACGCTGCAGGTCGGGCACGACAATGGCAGCACCGTAGGCCAGTGCGAGGTTACCGAAGCACGTCAAGACCTGGTGCACCGTCACATCCGGAGACGGGATCGAGCCGTGGCCACGCATGTTCCACTGGAGCACGACGACGGCAATGATGTCGGCGACAACCGTGCCCATGCAGCCGGCGAAGGCCATGCCGGCGCTCTCCTTCAGGGTCGGGATCAGGCACACGGGGACAACCATGACGGCCATGAAGATGATCCAGAAGATTTGGCTGAACGAGTCCGGGAACAGCACGTCAAGCAGCGTACTGCCGAGCACGAGGAAAGCGCACGGCACCAGCAGACACACACCCATCTGGGAGACCACCGTGAAGAAGCGGCCCCACTTGCCGAGGGCCCACTCGCCCAGGTCACCGTAGGTCTTGACAGATGACGGGGCCACCAGCATCACCTTGGACAGCTTGAGCGTCGCGTACGTGTTGGCGAAGATCATGAATGCCAGAGCGATGGAAGCGAAGAACGGGCCGGCGCGGGCGTAGTTGGACGGCATGGCCAGCGAACCGATACCGCACACGCAGCAGAAGAGGTTGAACGACGCCTTGGCGTCCTCCATCGTGAAGAAAGCGGTCTTGCCGTCGGCAGGCGACATCGTGGATCGGGCGAGGCGAAGGAACGTCGAGCGATGCGATGCGAGGTTGTCCGTTGGTCTTCTCGAGAGAAGGCAAATTGAGGAATGAACGGGTTAAACGTCCGCAATCGACGAAGCGATCTCTGCGTCGAGGCCGCCGTTGCAGCGACCTGCCTTTCTCCTGCTCGAGGCTGCAAGTTCTACGCCGCGTTTAATCTCTCAGCGTGCAAAGCAGCCACGCTGGTCGAGCAAGCGGCCGGGTCAAGTTGGCTCCACTGGTGAGAGAGAGCGGATCCTCTCGCTTTGTGAGCTCCTGCCCCTGCTCGCACCTTGCCAGCAGGTGCAAGTTGCAACAAAGCCTCCCCCGCGAAGATACGGAGCGCCGCTCGCAGGCAAAGCGCGGGCGGAGCCCTGAAGAAATTCCAGCCCGAATGTCTTGGTGGCGCATATTGGCATGGCGGCGACACCCCTATCTGCGAGGTGTTGGTGACGTCCGTACATATGCGCGACGGCGATGGGCGCTGCCTGGGCGCCGGATGGGCTCGCCGCCTCGCATGCTGTTACTGAAGCGGAAGATGCGCGGCGGAGCCACCCGTTCCCCGAGACGGAGCGCTGCTCCTCACCCCCATCTCCTTGCAGCAATGCAACTTCGGGTTCCGGTGCATGAACCTTCAGAAACGAGCGCAGCCAGCCTACGCATCCCCGTATCCGGCTCTGCGCGTCTGCAGGGTAAGACACTCCCGGGCAGCACCCTCTGCTTGAGCCGCTCGTGGCCTCGCGCGCACTGCTTGCGCGCAGCGCGTCGACGTGATACACCTTTTTTTAATCGGTGCAGATTAAAAAGAGAAGCTTTGCCAAAGCTTTGCCTGCTTTGCCTAGAGCCGGGCTCGATGCATCGGCGCTACGCAGCGGTGCAGCGGATCATTGTGTGTTCGGGCGTAGACTTGCTCGGCGAGTCGAAGAGAGTCGTCGAAAAGCTATACGCGCAGTAGCGGTGGCTGTTCGAGCTCTAGTGCCATACTTCTTGCTCTGAAAGGCCATTGGAACCGGAGACAAGGCGAAACCAGTCCTCGGTGAGGATGATTGCTAGCGCTTGGCTGCATGTACGACTGGCACAAACGCAAGTTGTCACGATGCCCTCGTCGACACCAAATCAGTCTAAGCATGCATGATGAGATTACAGCACACCCGCCGAAGTTGTAGACTCCAGCTGTAAACGGCCTATCAGGTGATATGGATTTTTTTCGTCGAAGATACTGTTTGGTTGTAGGTTGAGGTTCAATAGCTGGATGCCGGCCTTTACGAACTGTCTTCGACTACATGAAATCCCCGGAAGCACAGGGCATTTACTTCAAGTGCTTCAAGCAAGCACACCGTACTCAGACGAGTTCAACGGAATCGAGAGAGGCATTTCTTTTGCCTATGGAGTTCGTTCCTTGGTTTAACGTGATGCGGTGGCAGCTTTTTTTCTCGAGCTGGTTGTGCAATAGCTGGTCCTCGTTGCAGTTACAATTTCTCATCAATCTACGTAGCAGAAGAGTTACCAGGAATGTATGGTGCACTTCGAATAACTGAAAACGTTTACCATAGCACCCACGGTGAGAAGTGCTACTACACACATACTGACGCTATTTATGTTAGCTTCATCAACATAGGTGAGATTGTATTCTGTTGATCTTATTGCAGCGTATCGTGTCAGGAGCACTTCAAACTAAAAGGGTACTGGTGGTTTGTTACATGATCTTTCACCAAGCTGAAAGTGTCGCATGAGTAAGTCTTGCTCATGCTGTGCAGCCTCGGAATCATTGTTCCAATCTGCGAAGGCAGAAAACCCTTTGCTGGACGAGAAAACTTAAAGCGCATTGTGATGCAATTAGTTCGAGCGCCCAGGATATTCATTTGCGATTATGATTTAAAGGTGGTGGTACGAATGCATCGTATATTGAAGGAGTACGTTCTTAAGTTCATGCACAAAACGAGCTGTGCTACTTCTCGTTGTCCAGAGACCTCTCCATATATAGGGAGAGAACTTTCAAGGCTGAAGGCCAATACTGAACACTAGCATCAGATTCATCGTTGCGCGGATAGTTTTCCTCGTATGCTTCCGTTCTTCAAGATCTCGCAAATTGGAGGCATCATAATGTTGGGATTCTCAGGCAATTTTCGACGACTTTTGCTATCAGCGTTTAGATAAGCTGGGGCACAATTTGTCCTTCGATACATCGAAAGCTCTCGCGAAATGAGTACTTTGTCACAAGGCCTTCCAGGGGCAAAAATTTCGTTGAAATGATCCGCTCGAATAACGCTAAGTTCATTGCTATCAGTCACCACACGCCCGGTCCGTTTTGGACCTCTTTGACAAGGCCCGGGTGTTTTGCTGAAATTATTCTAACGGATAAAGCGTGGATTTCACTCGGCATGGGGCTTGAAGCAGGTTTGTTTCTGTTAAGGAGCCAATTTCTACCTTGAATTTCGATGGACAATTCAAAATCCTATTCAATCGCAATGTTAAGTGAGCACATTGATGGAGAATCGTTACCGCCACCACGAAAACTATACACTGGTTTTCGTGCGAATTGTCTGCTTGACCACCTGTTTCCGTGAAAAGAAGTAGAACTTCATTCACTATTATGACCTTCGCACTTGCGCTTCGATCTGTCCAACCATAGAGAGTTCCTTTCTCGGGTCACCGGAACTTCGCTTCAACATCACGAAGATTTCTTCTTGTAGCATTCTCTGAGCACAGCTCTAATTTAAAATGTTGTCGAACGTACGTCAACGCAACGTTGGCAGCCTTAATCACTTTTTTTCAAATAAGGTGCAACTGGCTTGAGCTGTGAACCTCTGCAGTTGGTGCCTTCACAACCACGATGAGCGTATCTCTCGTCACTGCACCGAAGACAACAATTGAAGAATCCTCATCTAATGGCTGTCCAGTCATAGTATCATAAACTGCTCGTCTACATTGCTCGGTTGGCGTATATACGCTACACACCCTCTAGGGTATCCAGGTATCATGACGAGAAGTTTCTCGAATCATCTTGGCGGTCTGTATCACCGACACCGTCAGATGACCTTGGTGTTGTCCGCATATCCGCGTACGCGCTGCGAGTTGCTGCATCCACTAGCTGGAAGTTCCAGGGTGGAACCTCACTTTTCGTGCCGTTTATCTTGCTTATCAAGAAACAAAATTAGTCTTGGTGTTTCTGCTCATTGCTATCCTGCGCCATCATCGTTTGGTTCGCTGGCTTTTATTGCTTCTTCAGGCTTCCACGACTGAGAACGAAAACGATTGCACGCTGAGCTCCAGCCTGTGGAAAACCGTTAAGTTGTTGCTCGAGCAAATCCTATGTCTAAATATTTCTCGAAAACTATTTACGTGCAATTGTCACAGCGGCAAGTTATACTACGCCTAATTGATTCGCACTATTCGGCGCTTCGGAGTGGCAGCGAACCTAAAGATGAAGCCTAACAGGATTTCATCCAGTCGATGAACAGCTATTAGTTTGTCTGCGCTATGCTTCACGCAATTGTTGCTATCGACAACACTGATCATCGCCGCCTTTGCACTTAAGCACAATCGGTCCTTTGTAATAGCTAAGTAGTCGCCGTGGTGAGACTTAAGCGCTTGGATCGTATTCGTGCTAACCCTGACACCGCGTGGTATTGTTATTTCCAGCTCTTCGAGCTCTCTGGCCATCCGACATGAAGGATCTTTTAGATGGTCTGCCACTCCAGTCAGCTCTTCAGACCCAGTGATACTCAATTTCCGGACCCCCCAGTTGCGTAGCTTATCGTGTGATGATAGAACCAAATCAAAGTTTGAAAGGGATAACTCTTGGAGCTGAGGGCACGCAGCTGCTACATCTTTAAGCATAACGCAGCGGCGCCTACCAGTCCAGAATATGCCCATGGAGAGGGAACGCAAGCTTCTGCCGATTAGCGCCAGCAGATCACCAACTAAAGTAGGAGTTTCAATCTGAAAAAATTCTAATGACAACGAGCGAATGCCTCGCGATTCAACATCTTGTCGTCGCACAGTGTCATCAGGGGCACACTCAATTATATCTCCGCTGCAAACCAGTGTGCACAACCCAAAACCAGGAACGACGACTTCGAGATCATTATTCACTCCGCAATTATAGCGTGCTCGGCATCGCCAATCTTGCGAAGCGACGACGGTGGTGTTGTCAGCGGGGCCCAGAGCACTGGGTCGTAATACTGCCCCTGCTTTAATATCAAAATAACCGTACGATGGTTCCTCTGAATTACCTTGATATCGATTTGAGGGTGGATAACTGTGCCTAAGTGCATCAGCAATCGCGTTTACAGTAGCTCTTGAGAGGTGAATATTCGTAAGCTTTGCACACTGAATGGTCGACCTGGATACGCCACTCCATAACGCGTACACGAGCCATCCCCAACGAATTTGGTTCAACACTGGGTTTCGGTCGCTGAGGGTCCCCATATTCAGCGTCAAGCTCCTGATCAAGGACGATCCAACGATAGCAGAACAAAGTCCAGCAGCGGGTATAGTTGAGTTTCCACCAAGTGTCACCTCGAAATCAGTAATTTGCCCACGATATGGAAATGACGCAGCAGCGTTTACGTCTTTGGCTGATTGGTGAATGTGTGAGCCACAAACTAAAGCAGTCAACAGCGCACTAGCATTTGCCAAACCCTTTCCAGGCTCAATTGACTCGATGCCTTCATCCAAATTAAGGCGAAGACTTGCCAAATTCATATTCGCCAATGCAGTCGTCAACTGTAGCACACCTGGCGCTGAAAATACGGGTCTCATCGTCTCAACACTCAGTGGTAGTGAGTTCGGTGGCGAATACTCCCACGTTTTCAACAAATTGGTTGTTTCCATTACCGCACATAGCTGAACACTTGCAGGTGCTTGGGCTCCCATAAGAACACTAAGTTCACACATTACGGAATCGATCATCGCTGGCGAAGTTGTTTCACTTGTCATGGTTTGGACGCCTCTAGTTGGTATCGCCAGATGTTCAGCCGTCCACTCTACCACGTTGCACGGATCGCGCCATTCCGCCGATACATGTCGCCCCATAAAGTCACCCAGCATCGAATTCACTTGGACTCTCATTTCCTTTAGTCTTTGCATGGCTGCTCGAAACTCCGGCGAATACTCCATCGGATCCTCCGGGCACCCGAAGAGAGCTCCCCACGTCACCACTCCTCCCTTTGTAACCTCATCCTCCGAATCCAACCTCCCCACCAGATAGCATTCCCAAACCGGGAGCACGAAAATATAGTCAGGAGTGAACAGGTCGTCGAAGTTGTCTGCGACGACCACACACTCCGACAGCAATTCCAGAAACGCCGCCCGACTCACGGTCGCCAGCACGTTGAACAACTCCATGGCCTCTCGAACCCGTTGCAACTTCACTCGATCTCGTCGAATGGCGGCATCGGCAGGAAATGGCACCGGAATCGTGCATCGCCCGCCCAGAAGTTCGTACCCCTTCGGTAGTGCCGGCCAGCACCGGATGGACGCCTGCACCGGCAGGTGAGAGGCGCGGAAGTCCCTGGAATCGACAACGTCGAGACTGTCGTGCAGAGCTTTGCAGTCGCGGAGGACTTGTCTCCACGGCTGCAGGGATTGCCACTTGCTCTCCATTGCGCTAGTTGCAGAATGTGAGGTGGAGAGGAACTCGTCCTCGGCAGCCGCACATCGCCAATGCGCAGCGAGTCCGACGTGCACAGCTTGCATTTCACCGTATGGAGCACCGCCTGCAAGTTGACATCGACAGGCTGGAATGTCGCGCGAAGGTGACGCGAAGTACTCGAAGATTTTTAGCTTGAGAAACGAGAAAATGCTTGTGACGTCAACAGGTTTAGCCACCCCTCCACATTTTTTAGTTTCTTTTAACCAAATAGGCAAGTATGGAGCAGCAAGGTCGGCTTGGTCATTGTAAGACTCAGGCAGAGGACAATCTGGGAACGGCAGGGCACCGACTCGCTCACAGACAGCGACCATCCTCGAGTTGACTTACACATCGACACCAAGGAACGTCGCTCGAGTTCTTCAAAGCCGAAAAATGAATTCAATCAATTGCTTGTATAATCTCACATCCGATTGGTTGCTTGTCCGAAATCTAGCGCCAGTACTTGCATGTTGGTGTTCTACCCACAAAGTGGCTAATCAGTTCATTTCTTTCCTGCATGTGCTGGTCCACATCTCAGCCAGGTATGATAGACTTTCACCATGCTACAACCCCACCTCTCTCTTGAAGCTTCTTAGGAATCTCGCGTTCAGTGGGGCAGTACTTTTTTTTTGATACGTTGTATGAATAATTAAAGCCTTAAATAAATCACATATTTGAAGTAAATCCTATTAAAATAAAACCTACATGACTTATTGAACTGTAAGCTAATAATCGTTTTATTTTTTTTTGTTGTAAAGCTGATAAAGCACCTATTAACATTGATAAAAATGAAATAATTAATATTTAAATTTTATGAAATTATTAAAAAAATTTAGTCAATATTTATTACAAGTTTTACCTATAATAAATTATACATTATATAAAAATGAATATGTATTAATATTTCAACAAATAAATTAATTCCTATTTTATTTTTTTAAAAAATCATACAAATAGTCAATTTAAAGTATTATCTGAAACATTCACCGACTGCATCACGTTCGGAGAGCCTGCCGCCGAGATCTTCGTGTGCTGAGCATTAGTAGTAATATCTGGCACATTACGCCGGCAATTTTTTCCTTACCTTAATTTACCACCGAGAACATTCCTGAAACCTTCTTTCGGGACAGCAGCGATTTCAACGACGCAACCTCTCGACCACCTTAGAGCGAAAGCAGCGCCTTTACAATATTAGGGTAGTTTTAGAATCGCTCAACCGCTGAGATCTAACAGCTGTTGGGTTCAAAGACGCAACCTCTCGACCATCTTAGAGCGAGAGCCACGTCTTTTGGATCTTAGGGCGTTTCGGCCGCCAACGTTCAAACTATATTGATAAAAGCAATAGAACATTACGCCGGCAAATTTTTACCTAAGGATTAGTTCGGACCAGCGTCTCATTGGTTGAAAATCTATGTCACACACCTTCATGTCCGCTTAAGTACGCCAGAATCTCTCCCTCCTTTCTTTCTCATTCCAGAATCTGCCGGCTCGAGGAAAGATGGTGCTTGTTGCGCTGACCTGTGCGCTTGTGGGTAACGCCGGAGTGTTTGGTGTGAAGATCGATGATAGTGCACAGGTCTGGGAGTTGAAGAAGGTCATCAAGGCGGAGAACCCAGCGACGATCACGTGCGATGCCAAGGACCTGCAGCTCTGCCTGGCGAAGTCGGAGGGCGGCGCGTGGCTGCAAGATGACGATGACCTGGACAAGATGCTACAGAATAAAGTTGACACATCGAAGATGAAGAAGCTGCGCGGGTCGTGGAAGTTGAACAAGCCGGACCTGTTTGGGCCAGACGTTTCGCTTGGAGAGGACGTGGTTCACGTGCTGGTGGTGGTTCCGGGGGGTGCTCCGGCAGCTGAGAATAAAAGGAAGAGGAAAAGAATGGAAGACGAGGACGCTCCAGACGCCTGGATAAAGGCTATAAAGGATGAGCGGGTTACAGCACTACCGTCGACCTGTGAAGTTGTGAAAGACCACCTGCAACGCGCACTTCACGTCAAGATCCCCGTCAATGACAGATTATTCCAGATTATGTCGACGAGAAACTCAACAGGAGAGTTATCTAGCGTGTTGGACAAGCTATTTGAGCCCGAACCGCGTGAAACAATTTCAGATATTACTGCGGCAGTTTTGAGGGAAATAATCGATCCTCTTGGGTCCGGCTCCGAGTCGGCTACTGAAGACACGTATCATTACTTGTGGGATTCCGTCATTGCGACTCTGTTGAGGCTTGTGACTGGCGGGAACTTTCGTCGCAACACGAATGTGTCCGCTTCTACCGGCGCCTATCGACCAGATTTGTGCTTCTATAGCGTGAATAGTAATGTGTGCGTGTTTCGCGGTGAAGAAAAAGCAAGTGGCGAGTTGGATGTGCCGGTGAAAGAGATGTATGAGAAACTAACATGGAGATATGACGACGCGCCCTACGTTTTCGGTTATGCTGCTGTGGGACTACTGGTGTGCTTGGTCACTATTCGAAAAGACAAAAAAACAGGGAGTGGTGCGAAAGCTGAAAAGATTGAAACGTACAATTTGGGAAGTCTCAAAGACAGGCTGTCGTTCTTTCTCGCCGTGCTGAACCTTTCGACCCTTTTCAAGCCTGTTGTGGATCTTATCCGTCCGCTGGGTATACCCGAGTACATCACTCTCAAAAGAAGTAACGGAGTGCTGATTGAGTTTGCAGAAGATTGTGTGGTGAAGACGTATCCCGAGAGCATGCCAAGTGATGAAATAATCCGCAATTTGAAGGGATTACATCGTCTAATGAAGAAACATTTAGTCCCGAACGTTGTGGAGCTAAAGAACACAAACATGAAGAAGAAGCATGTGAAGCTGGCACCCATTGGTCTACTTGCCCCGCCTGAAAACGGCCAGCAGCTCCTGATGGCTCTGCGCGATATACTCAAGGCGCTAGTGGCACTGCACGCAATCAAGCTGATGCATCGAGATTTGAGATGGGAAAATGTGCTCAAGTACTCAACCGAAGGCGACAAGTGGTTTCTTATTGACTTCGACGAGGGAACATCATCGCCGGCTGCGAAAGTAACTCATTTGAAGGCGGAATCGCATGCTCCAGAGATACTATCATCTTCGTCCCACACGGTCAAGGTTGACATTTGGAGCGTGGGCTACCTTTTGATGACATCTCCTTTTCAAGATCTTCCGCCTGAATTGGAAAGTATAAAATCACAGTGTTTGCAGAAGGATCCGTCAAGCAGACCCACGGCTAAATTACTCCTGACGGCCATCGAATCGCTAATAGAAAATTGATATGGTTTTTAGTGTACTGTTTAATTTACACAGTTTAAGTGAAGAGTGAAATGGTGTGTATAGGATTTTGTATTATTCCACTTACAAGTTTTTATTCCTGACAAATGTAAAGTTAATAATATAGTAATATAGTGAGATGGCGTACTCACCTGAACAATACCTTGCTAACAAAGAGCGAATCAAGGCCACACAAAAGCGCTACTATCACGACGCTCGCTTGTCATACCAAAAAAGAGCTACGACGATAAGAATAAAGAGCAGATCCGTGCTCGCAAGCGTAAGCCCAAAACCGAACTTAGCGAATCTGAAAGCGAAATTAATAATGAAACCGAACTTAATTAATTAATATTTTTTTCTCAAATAAAAAGTCAATCCCAATATAGTCAATGACACTGGCTTAAAACCTCCAAAAAGGTATAAGCCAAATATTTGAATTAATTAATTTCAGAATATTTTGTAAATGACTAAGATATAAAGTCGATCCTGATACAAGGTCAAATAATTATAAAGTCATATCTACGGAGAATAATATAGCCAAGCATATATAGGCAACATGTTTACATACGAACTCGAAGGATTAAAGAGATTAAATATCCAACCTATCAAATGGGGTAGTAGCTACCGTGTTAATGTGTGTGGTAAAACGGGCAAGATAGTTTATGTTAGCAAAATTGTTTCGCGTCTAATCAACAAGAGATTAGTAGCTAAGCAGTACAATGTTTCGATTAAACCCTTGAGAGACACTTGTCGCCCGACTACAAGGCTGATCCTAAGTATCGTTTTTACAATGGTAATCACATGGAATCACATTTGTACGAGGGTGTTGAGCCTTCTGATTTCTACAA